>CM072769.1:7517500-8142500 GCA_036936925.1 Cenchrus fungigraminus
GGCGGCGCCTGTCGTCCCCGGCCTTGCGCCTGTCAAGGCGCTGAAGGTGGGGGCGCAAGACGCGCCGCGCGCGACGAGGCCCTGCTCGGTGAGGACGTCGCGGACGACGGTGGGTACGGCGGTGACGGGCGTGGCGTCACGAGTTGCGGTCGCAGCCACGGGGCCGCAACGGTGAGAGGAGGTGGCGGCGGAGGCCCTGCGAGCGGTGATGACCCACGGTGCCCGGTGGGGCCGAGAGCAGGTCCACACCGTGGGTCGGGGAGCAGAGGGCCGCGGTCCGGCCGGGGCTCCTACTGATGGTGATTCGACCCCCGCTAGGGGTCAGGTGATGGTGGCGACCGCGCCAGCCCCCGGGCCTGTGCCCGAGGTGTTGGTGGTGCGGTCCGATGGCTGCGTGATGTCGCAGGTGTCGGTGACCGGTGCTGGGGCGTCGACTTCCGGCGTCGCGGTCCCAACGCCCGGCGCCGGCGTGCCGCAGTGGGAGCAGAGGTTCCGTCTTCCCGGAGTGCCGCGAAGCCTGGTGGAGGAGGCGAGGTCGGAGAGGGCGCTGTGGCGGGAGTTCAGCACCCTTGGTTCCTCCCTTCAGTCTGCCCTGGCTGACGTGCTCCAACTCCACGGGGGCAGATCGCTCTAGGTCTTTCAGGTAAGCACGCTTATTCGAGTGCCGTTCGTTCCCTTTTCCCTTGTTTGTGTGTTTTTCGTTTGATTATGTTCTTCATTCTCCCTTCACCATCCGCAGGAGCTGCAGGGCCAGGCGGGCGAGAGGTTCGCTCGCATTGCCGAGCTGAGCTCCGACCTCGACTAGTACCGGACACAGTACAAAGGTCTGGACGCGATGGTGGAGGCCCTGCGGACGGACAACGGCTGGCTTGAGTACAACCTCATCCGCATGGAGGATGCGCGTAACGACCAGCGGTCCGTGGCGGCGCAGAAGGCCAAGGAGGTCGAGGAGATGAAGGCCGCACTCCAGGGGAGGGAGGAGGTGCTGACGGTGGCAAACGAGGAGCTGCGGAAGGCGCGCGAGGCACTTGCCGAGGTCCAGGCTGCGCTGGCGCAGAAGGAGACGTCCCTCATCGAGGCGCAAGCCCAACTCCAGCAAGACCACGCGACCCTCGAGGCAGCAAGGTCCTGGCAGACCCAGGCCGAGCAAAAGACCCAGGAGGTTGAGAAGCTGGGTGCCGCTCTGCAGGAGAAGGCCGAGGTGCTCACCGGGGTGGAGGGCCAACTCCAACAGGAACGCGTTGCGCGCGTGGAGGCGCAGACCCAGCTCCAGCAAGAGCGCGCGGCGCTTGAGGATGCCCGGTCGGCCCTTTAGTGCGAGCGCACAGTGCGGGAGGAGGCGCAGTCCCAGCTCCAGCGGGAGTGTGCCACCCTCGAGGAGGCCAGGACTACGCTCCAGCTTCGAGAGGTGGAAACTGAGCGGCTCACCGGGGTCCTGGTTCAGGAGGGCATCACCGTCGAGGCCCTGAGGACCACCGCCGGGGAGAAGGATGCCTCAATCCTGCAGCTACGGCAAGAAGCCGGGGCCGCGTGTGCAGAGCTTGAGACGGAGAAGAAGCAGACTGAGGGTAAATCATAGCCCCCGAGTCTTCGGTTGTTGTTGGGGCTCGTCAAGATCCGCTCCTGACGCTCCTTTTTTCTGTGTCCCAGGACTGCGGAAGGCTCTGGAGGAGTCAACGACGCAGGCGGAGGCGCTCCAGGCGGCCTACACCTCGTCGCGGCAGGAATTTGCGACCCTGGAGCAAGTGGCCCTCGAAGCGTGCCAGAGCATCGACGAGGGCACTGGCTTGTCGGGGAGCTCACTGGCGAGTCGCCTTCGGGCTTTGAGCGGCCGCGTCGAAGAGCGTGTGAAGGGCGCTCTCCATCTCGGCGTACAGAAAACCCTTGGTGTGGTGTCGACGCATTACATCGTCTATTTCGCGGCGCTGGCCACAGGGTACGTCATCGCGGATGGCCTTGACGATGATGGAGCGCAGGACGCCATGGACCAAGCTGACGCTGCTGCTGCCGATGCCGCCGCCGATCTCACCGACGCATTCGAGGAAGACCTCTTCCTGGACACTGCCCCTGCCGGCCCCTTGAGCCCTGAAAGTAGCCGGGCGCAGAAGCCCTTAGGTCGTGGCCAAGATTCGAGCCTGGCGGCTCATGTAAATAAACAAACCATCTTTTGAAGTTTGTAACTTAAGTGTAGCTTGTTTTATGTATGCCGTTGCGTCCTTCTCGTCACCTAGGCAGATTTCAGCTGGGATCGATCGTTTTCGCAAGTAACCTGAAGGTGAAGCGGTGAGAGGGAAGCCGTATCCTGCTGGAGGCGTAGGTAGTCCCGAGCTCGAACGGCCTTACCTCTTAGCTACTTGCGCCCTACTTCTATCTGCCTAAGCTTCTGAGGCACGACACACTTAGCATTTTTCAGAAGAAAAGGTTTTTGCAAAAAAATGGGACCGTTCTGGGGGGGGTGTGCCCCCCGTAGTAGCCCCCGAGGGGGACTTGGTTTTCCGAGGAAAGCCGAGTCTCCCTTGTCTTTATTCATAACCTTAGCGTATATACAACCGACTTGGGCACCGGATATGTACAAAATGACTTGGAACTTAAGGGTAAAAGTGACGTAGCTGTTGGATGTTCCAAGCGTTAGTAAAGACTTCGCCCTTCTCGTTTGCGAGCTTCTATGTGCCGGGCTTGAGGACCTCGGCGACGATGTACGGCCCTTCCCACGACGGCGTGAGTTTGTGGCGTCCCTCGTTCTTCTGTCAAAGTCGGAGTACCAAATCCCCCTTGTTGAGGTCTCGAGGCCGGACCTTGTGCGCTTGATAACACCCCAGGGATTGTTGGTACTTCTCGGAGTGCAGGACCGCCACGTCGCGGGCCTCGTCGATGCAGTCCAGTGCGTCTTCGCGATCTTGCTGGTTCTGCCCTTCCTGGTAGGCTTTGACCCTCGGGGACCCGTAGTCCAAGTCCGCGGGGAGGACAGCTTCCGCGCCGTAGACCAGGAAGAATGGGGTGAGACCCGTGGCCCTACTCGGGGTGTTCCTGAGGCTCCAAACGACCGACGGCAACTCTTGAATCCACTTCCGGCCAAACTGGTTGAGCTTGTTGAAGATCCTTGGCTTTAGACCTTGTAGAATCATGCTGTTGGCACGCTCTACTTGGCCGTTAGTCTGTGGGTGCGCCACGGCCGACCAATCCACGCGGATGTGGTAGCTGTTGCAGAATTCAAGGAACTTCTTACCGGTGAATTGAGTGTCGTTGTCCGTTATGATGGAGTTGGGTACCCCAAAGCGGTGCACGATGTCTGTGAAAAACAGCACGGCCTGCTCGGACCTAAGGCTGCTGATGAGGCGAACCTCGATCCATTTCGAGAATTTGTCGATTGCCACCAGTATGTGGGTGAAGCCCCCGGGCGCCTTTCGCAAGGGCCCGACCATGCCCAGTCCCCACACGGCAAAAGGCCACGTGATGGGGATGGTTTGCAGCGCGTGAGCCGGGAGGTGGGTCTTCCGCGCGTAGTACTGGCACCCTTCGCAGGTGCGCACAACTTTGTTGGCGTCGGCGACCGCCGTCGGCCAATAGAAGCGCTGGCGGAACGCTTTGCCCACGAGGGTACGCAGAGCGGCGTGGTGACCGCATTCGCCCGCGTGGACGTCCTGGATCAACTCCCGACCCTCAGGGATGGAGATGCAACACTGCATGATCCCCGAGGCGCTGCGCTTGTACAGCTCGCCGTCGATGACAACGAAATACTTGGCCTTCTTGGCGATACGTCTCGCCTCGGTTCGGTCCGGGGGCAACTCCCCCCGGTCTAACTAGGTGAGGTACTCGTCGTGCCAGTCCCGCGGAGGGGGCGGGAGCTCGTCGATCTCCATCGCCTCGGCCTCGTCCGCCTGGGACCCTTCGAGGTCCCAGGCCTCGAGTGCCCCGTTTGAGGGGTCCTCGTCCATAGGCTCGGTGCCCGTGGCCTTCGAGGGGCCAGCCCTCGAGGCTTTTTCGGAAGCTTTGGTGGGTTTGTCGATGTCGATAGAGGGCTTGGCGAGGTCGCGGGCAAAAACGTTCGGGGGGACGGTGATCCACCCCGAAGCAATCTTGGCCAGCTCGTCCACCTCCTCGTTGAACTTGCGCGCGATGTGATTGAGCTCGAAGCCGAAGACCTTGTCCTCGAGCTTGCGCACCGCGGTGCAGTACGCCTCCATCTTCTCGTCGTGGCAGCTCACGTTCTTCATCACCTGGTCGATGACCAGCTGAGAGCCTCCCCGAATGTCAAGGCGCTTGATGCCAAGCTCGATGGCGATGCGCAGGCCGCTGAGGAGGGCCTTGTACTCCGCCATGTTGTTCGACACGGGGAAGTGCAAGTGCACCAGGTACCGCATGTGCTCTCCGAGGGGTGAGACGAAGAGCAGGCCCACGCCCGCACCCGTTTTCATCACTGAACCATCAAAGTACATGGTCCAGCACTCAGCTTGGATCTGAGGGGTAGGTAGCTGAACGTCGGTCCATTTAGCCACGAAATCTGCCAAGATCTGCGATTTTATTGCTTTCCTCGGTGCGTAGGTGAGTGCTTCACCCATGAGCTCCACGGACCACTTAGCTATTCTTCCCGAGACATCCTGGTTGTGGACAATCTCCCCCAGGGGGAAAGAAGATACCACGGTGACGGGATGGGCCTCCAAGTAGTGCCGCAGCTTGCGCCGCGCGAGCACCACCGCGTAGAGTAGCTTCTGGATCTGGGGATATCGTGTCTTGGTCTCGGACAACACCTTGCTGATATAATAGACTAACCTCTGGACGGGCAGGGCATGGGCTCCTCTGTTCTCTGTACGATGATGACCGCGCTGACCACTTGGGTCGTTGCAGCGACGTAGAGATAAAGGGGCTCGCCTTCCTGGGGTGGCGTCAATACCGGAGCATGGGCGAGCGTTGCCTTTAGTTTGTCGAGAGCCTCCTGGGCCTCGTTGGTCCAGGAGAAGCGCTCACTCTTCCACAGAAGTCGGTACAGGGGTAAGCCCTTCTCACCGAGACGTGAGATGAAGCGACTCAGAGCTGCGAGACAGCCCAAGACCCTCTGTACTCCCTTCAGATCGCGTATCGGCCCCATCCGCTCGAGGGCCGACACCTTCTCCGGGTTGGGTTTTATGCCTCGCTGGGAGACAATGTAAAACAAGAGCATGCCGCGCGGCACCCCGAAGACGCATTTTTCGGGGTTTAGCTTAACCCCGTTCGCCCGGAGACAGTTGAACGCAATGCGCAAGTCGCTCACCAGGTCGTCCGCCTTCCTAGATTTCAGTACGATATCGTCGACGTATGCCTCAACGGTCTGCCCGATGTGGTCCCCGAAGACGTGGAGCATACATCGCTGTTATGTCGCTCCGGCGTTTCGGAGACCGAATGGCATTGTCACGTAGCAAAACATACCAAACGGCGTGATAAAGGAGGTTGCGAGCTGGTTGGACTCCTTCATCTTGATTTGGTGGTAACCAGAATACGCATCAAGGAAGCATAGCAACTCACACCCCGCGGTGGAATCAACTATTTGATCAATCCGTGGCAAAGGAAAGGAAACTTTGGTACATGCTTTATTTAAACTGGTATAATCTATGCACATCCACCACTTCCCATTCTTTTTCTTAACTAGTACAGGATTAGCTAGCCACACTGGATGAAATACGTCCTTGATGAATCCGGCCTCCAAGAGCTTGCGCAGCTCCTCTCCGATCGCCCGGCGCTGCTCTTCGTCAAATCGTCGCAGACGCTGAGACACCGGCTTGGAGTTGGGCAGGATATCAAGTGAGTGCTCAGCGACCTCCCTCGGAATGTCTGGCATGTCCACGGGACTCCATGCAAAGATGTCAGCGTTGGCGCAGAGAAAGTCGACGAGCACAACTTCCTATTTCGGGTCGAGGGTGGAGCTGACCCTCAGCACCTTGCCCTCGGAGGCACTGGGGTCGAGGGGTACAGCCTTGGTGTGCTCTGCGGCCTCGAAGCTGCCGGCGTGCTTGTTGGTGGAGTCGAGGGCCTCATTGGCCAGCTTCTCCAAGTCCGCCACGAGGGCCTCGTCATGAGCGAGCACCTCGGCACGCTCAACACACTCGACATCGCACTCGAATGCGTGCTCGAACGACGGGCCCACCGTGATGACACCCTTGGGCCCCGACATCTTGAGCTTCAGGTAGGTATAGTTCGGGACCGCTATGAACTTGGCGTAGTAGGGCCGGCCAAGGATGGCATGGTATGCTCCCCGAAACCCCACCACCTCGAAGGTGAGGACCTCCTTGCGGAAGTTGCTCGGTGTGCCAAAGTAGACGGGCAGGTCGATCTGCCCGAGGGGCTGGACTCGCTTGCCCGGCGCAACACCGTGGAACGGCGACTTGCTGGGCCGCAGCTTGTCCAAGCCAATCCCCATGAGCTCCAAGGTGGAGGAGTACATGATGTTGAGGCTGCTGCCTCCGTCCATCAACACCTTGGAAAACCACGTGTTGCCGATGATGGGGTCGACGACAAGCGGGTACTGTCCCGGATTGGGGATGTGATCCGGGTGGTCTTCGCGGCCAAAGGAGATCGTCTCCTCCGACCAGTCGAGGTACGACGGCACAGCCGGGTGAACGGAGTAGACCTCTCGACGTTCACGCCTGCGCTGCCGCGACGTCATATCGACCGTGGGCCCCCCGAAGATGAAGAACACGTTCTCCACCTCCGGGAAACCGTCTTTGGCCCCGTCGCCCACATCCTTCTTGGCGTTGTCCTCCTTCGCGGTGATGCGGTTGTAGTACTTCTTGAGCATGTCGCACTGCTCGAGGGTGTGAGCGACAGGGGTCTTGTGGTACGGGCAGGGCTTCTTCAGCATCTCGTCGAATACTCCGCCTCGAGTGGGACCTCGAGCCCCCTTGTTGGCGGCATCGACCACGTTGACTTCCTCGGAGCCCTCGCCCTGCTCCATGGGCTTCTTGCCCTGGTTCTTCTTGCCCTTCTTGCCTTGCTTCTGCTTCTTCGAGGCCTCCTTGGGCTTGCTGCCCACCGCGGGTGCATCTTCAGCTCACTTGCCCTTCTTGGCGTTGAAGATCGCCCCCACTGCCTCTTCGCCGGAGGCATAGCTGGTGCCGATGTCGAACAGCTCGTTGACACTGGTGGGAGGGTTCTGCCCCAACTCACACACGAGGTCCCGGCAAGTCATGCTCTCCAAGAAGGCATGCACGACCTCGGACTCACCGACACTCAGAAGCTCGGTGCAGTGCTTGGAGAAGCGGCGGATGAAATCCCTCAAGGACTCACCGGCCTCCTGGGAGTAGCCTCTGAGATCCCAGGAGTTTCCAGGGTGCACATACGTGCCCTGTAAGTTACCTACGAACGTCCTGACCAGGTCATCCCAGTCATGGATTTGGTTCGCGGGTAGGTGATCGAGCCACGTCCGCGCAGAGTCTGCCAGGTGCAGCGGCAAGTAGCGGATGATCATGGCGTCGTCGGTGGCGCTGCGCAGCTGGCATGCCAGGTGGTAGTCATTGAGCCACACCTGGGGGTCCGTCTCCCCTGAGTACTTGTTCACAGTCGTTGGCTGGCGGAAGCGCGGGGGAATCGAGGCCGTGTGGATCGCCCGGCCGAACACACGTGTGCCCGGCGGCTCCGGCGACGGGCTCTTGTCCTCCCGGCTGTCGTACCACCCCCCACGCCGGACGTTGTAGCCGTGGGACCCAGCGGCGTCCTCCTTCTTCTTGTTCAGGATGTTGTGGGCATCACCGTCATTGGCCACACCGCGCGTGTCCCGTATCCTGTCCTTGACAGGAGTCTGTTGGTTGCCTTCGTGGACGGTGGGTGCCCGGAGCGGAGTGTGGACCGACGCCTCCGGATCCCGGCCACCCCCACTGGTCCTCACACTGGAGTGGTGACGCATGCGGGAGGCTGAGCTCTCGGCTTGTTGCACCGCTGCTTGCTCGATGAGGGCCTGCGCCTCGCGGTGCAGGTTGCGTCCCTGCGGCATCGACGGTTCGGGCATCGCCCGAATCAAAGTCGCCGCGGCCATGAGCTTCTGACTGGCCCTCACCAAGTTTGGCGCCTCGTCTACGTCGGCATCGGCGTTGATGCGCTCGCGGGCCACGCTTCCCGCAGCGCACGCCCCCTGTGTCGAGGGGCCGGCCCTATCTCTTTCGAGCGTGGCCTTCAGCTGCCGCAGCTGTTCGCACTCTGCGTTTAGCTTCGCCTCCAGCTTGGGGAGCTGGGCCATCTGCGCGGCACGCGCCGCATCAGGTGGTGGTGGTGGTGTCCCTACCGGCGGGGCTACCGCCACGTTGTTGCGGATTGCTGCATCGCCCGCTCCACCTCCTGCGTCTTCACCTTCGCCGAGGACGACGACGAAGCACTCGCGGGTGGGATCATAATCCCCCTCGCTGGAGTCGTCGGAGCAGGTAAGGCAGTAGTCCGCTGTGGCCTGGAACCGCCTAAAGGCATCAGGGTTCCGAAGTCTGGAGTAGTCCCACCTCGGCCCCCCATGCCCGCATCTGCACTCCTCGCTGCCGGAGTCGCGGTAAGACTCGCCGGGCGAGGTGGTGATGAGGTTCCCGATCGACGAGAAGTGGTGGTCCAGAAGATCCTCGTACGCGGCCAGGTTGGTGCTGACCGAGGAAGAGTACGCCATATCCGCGCTTCACAATCCGTAAGGGAGCTATGGCCATGCAGCCGTAGTTTCCCCGACAGGGCGCATCGTCACGTTCGTCGGAGGGGGTGCACCTCCTTGCCCTGCGGCGATAGGTGGGAGCTTGCCGGCTTCGACCCCCTGGGAAGAGCCAGCGCCCGCCGCCTAGCGTCGCTCCGTGCATGCTCGCCGCGAGCGTCTCCCCGAGCGCTTGCGGCGCCGGGGTGGTGGCGGAAATACCGCCGGCATCGGGGCAGCTGACGTTCCGGGCGGCGCCGCCTTGAGTGCGTCCCTGTTGAGGATACGCATAAGGTAGCCATTGCCGGTGGCCTGGTAGTGGATGCTCCCGAACCAGATCTCGAATCCGGCCAGGAGCATGTCGGATTCGCCCCAGGCGGGCCTCTCCGACGTGCGCTCGGTGATGATCACCATCGAGAAGTCAGGTGGACGATCTCCGCGCTCCCCTACCTGGCGCGCCAACTGTCGGTGTTCGGATTAGCACCGGCACCAACTAGTGATTTGCGCTGAGATCAGCTCCTCGATGGGCGATGCTAAGCTAAGGTGGCGCGGGGTTTATCCTGGTTTCGGCCACGCGGCCGTACGTCCAGCAGGGTGTGCTTGCGCACTGTATTAGCTTGCACCGGTGGTGCCTGTAGAGGGGGACTACAAGCAAGGTGGGAGAGAAGGAAATTCCCCCAAGTCCCTTCTAAGGTGATTGAGGCAGGTGCCGATATCTAGAACGGGGTGGTGTGTTGTGTGCGGGTGAATGAGAGTCGTCCCCGCGCAGGGGGCTCTGCCTCTCCCTTTTATACGCCAAGGGAGGGCAGTTACAATGATGTCAGCCAGCACAGTGGCTGCGTACTAACAGGTATGGCGCCGACGGTCTTGTCCCGCATGTCATGGTTCCTTGCGCGAGTTGGCGGCGCCCTCCGGCTTCTGCGGGCGGCATGGTGGCCACTGTAACCTGTCCTGCTCTGACCTCGAGGGGCTGCCCCTACTGAATCGAGCGCCTAGCCGCCCGGGGAGGACCGGAGTTGGTGGTGCGGGACTGCGACGCGTCACCGGCCTGTCCGCACAGTGTTGCGCGTGCTGTCGCACAGTGGCGGGAGTGGTGGCACAGCGCCGGGGATGGCTGCACAGCGCTTGGGATGGCCATGTGGCGCCGGAGTTGGCGGAGGGGACGTGGCGCACGTCGCCCGTACGGCGACATCAGTCGGGGTGCACGCCCGCTCACCGCCCGTACACCCTTCGAGGGTGCCCCCATGCCCGTTCGAGGGTCTCGACGCAGGGGGAGGACGGGAGCAGGTGGTATAGTGTATTGGAATGACACCTGCTTGTCCGCATAGGGCCGCGCGGCGCCCGCACAGTGTCGGGGATGGCGGCACAGTGGCGGGCCAGGCCGCACTGTGGCGGTGTCAGACGCTCTGTTCGTGTCAGACGCGCGGCGTGGGAGGAGATTCACCCTTGACTTCGGCGTCCCGCCGTGGAGCCGGGCATTGAATGCCGCTGTCGGGTGGAGTGGAGATGGTTGCCCGCTCGAGGGGGGGCCGAACCCCTCGAGTGAGGCGAAAATCCGCTCGAGGGGCCAGAGCCCCCGAGCGAGGCGGAGATCCGCTCGAGGGGCCGGAGCCCCCGAGCGAGGCGGAAATCCGCTTGAGGGACCGGAGCCCTCGAGCGAGGCGGTCTAGCGGGACTTCTCGGCGTGGGCCGCCGCTGGGCCGTAGCGGGCCATGGGCCCGTGATGTCCTGTGACCGGGGTTCAGGGAATAGTCCTTGGGCAGTTTGCGTTTAATGAGGGTGTTTATCCCCTTAGTTAGGGGACCCCTAATGACCGTCCCCGACAACACCTCTCACGCAATGCAATGCAAGAACAAGTGCATGAAATTAAACATGAATGCATTCTATATGACAAGCAAAGATGCAAAGCGGAAAGATAAACTATCTTGTCAAGTTTGAGCCCTTGTTAAGCTTACTCACGGTGAGCCTTTCAACATGCCTTGAGCGAAACTTGGAAACCACCAGCTCAAGCAAGACCCATACTCACCACTATCTTAGCAAGGTTAGAAAAGCCCCAACACCATGTACATATGCAAACTATATGACAAGCATCACATGATGTTGGACGCATCAAGCACATTTAATTCACTCCTTAGCCTACAAAAGGTGTTTTCATCAAGAGGCTTAGTGAATATATCTGCCAATTGCTCCTCGGAGCGAACACCACACAGGAGAATATCACCTTTAGCAACATGGTCTCGCAAGAAGTGATGGTGGATATCAATGTGCTTGGTGCGCGAATGTTGAACCGGGTTGTTAGCAATTTTTACGGCACTTTCATTGTCACAAAGGAGAGGAACCCTATCTAGAACCACACCATAATCCAAGAGGCTTTGCTTCATATAGAGGATTTGAGCACAACAAGCCCCGGCGGAAATGTATTCCGCCTCCGCGGTGGACAAGGCCACGGAGTTTTGCTTCTTAGAGGACCAAGCAACCAAAGATCAACCTAGCAAATGGCACCCACCCGAAGTGCTCTTGCGGTCTACTCGACATCCGGCAAAATCCGAATCCGAATAACCCAAGAGCTCAAAACAAGCACCATGGGGGTACCACAAGCCAATGCTAGGTGTGTATTTTAAGTATCTAAGGATCCTTTTCAAAGCACTTAGGTGAGATTTTTTAGGGTTGGCTTGAAACCGAGCACACATGCAGACACTAAACATGATATCGGGCCTAGATGCGGTAAGGTAAAGAAGAGAACCGATCATAGAACGGTAAAGCTTTTGGTCAACCGGTTTACCTCCCTCATCTAAGTCGAGATGTCCATTGGTAGGCATTGGTGTCTTGATTAGCTTGCAATCATCCATCTTGAATTTCTTGAGAATATCATTAGTGTACTTTTCTTGATGGATGAAAGTCCCTTCCTTCAATTGCTTGATTTGAAACCCAAGGAAGAAGTGGAGCTCTCCAATCATAGACATCTCGAATTCCCTAGTCATGAGATCACTAAAATCCTTGCACCACTTTGAGATTGGTAGAGCCAAAGATGATATCATCAATATAGATTTGACGAATGAAGAGCTCCCCATTGATGATCTTGGTGAATAGAGTATTGTCCACTCTCCCAATCTTGAAACCTTCCTTGATGAGAAAGTCCCGGAGCCTCTCATACCATGCCCTTGGAGCTTGCTTGAGTCCATACAAAGCCTTGATCAACCTATAGACATGGTTAGTATGTGTGGAATCCTCAAAACCGAGAGGTTGCTCAACATAGACTTCTTCATTGATGAAGCCATTTGAGAAGGCACTCTTGACATCCATTTGAAAGAATTTCATTTTGTGACAAGAAGCATAAGCAAGAAGGATACAGATTGCTTCAAGACGTGCAACCGGAGCAAAGGTCTCTCCATAGTCCAAGTCTTCTACTTGAGAGTAACCCTTGGCGACAAGTCTTGCCTTGTTCTTCACCACAACTCCATGTTCATCTTGCTTGTTTCGGTAGACCCACTTGGTGCCAATCACGTTCTTGTTCTTGGGGCGCTCTACTAGGACCCAAACTTCATTTCTTGTGAAGTTGTTGAGCTCTTCTTGCATAGCCAAGATCCAATCCGGGTCCTCGAGAGCCTCCTCTATAGTAGTGGGTCCTACAAAAGAAACAAATGCATGATGTTTGCAAAAATAAGCATATTGTTTGCGGTGAGTACGTGTACCACCCTTAGGATCACCCAAGACAAGATTGATGGGGTGGTTTGATGAAATCCTCGTACGCCTTTCAAGTGTGGTAGAAGTTGGATCATCTTGAGGTTGCACCACTTCCGATTCTTCTTCTTGATCTTGGGTGTCTTGTGATGTAGGAGGTGGTCCATGTGAGGAAGATGGGCTTTCTTGTCTTGTGCGCCTTTGATGGTCATCATTATCATCATTGGAAGAGGATGAGTCTCCATGGTTGTGGGAAGTAGAAGGTGTATCATCATCCTCCTTAGGCTTGATGTCCCCAATAGCCATCTTCTTCATTGCTTCTCGGAGAGGTTCTTTTCCTACATCATCACAACAATAGCCATATCCTTGGGAGCCATTAGATTCATCAAACTCCACGTCACATGTTTCTTCAACGGCACGTGTAGTGTTGTTGAATACTCTATATGCCTTGGAGTTTGATGCATAACCAATAAACATGCCTTCATCTACCCTACCCTCAAACTTCCCTAGGTGCTTCCTCTTCTTGTAAATTAAACACTTACACCCAAATACTCAGAAGTAGGACATGTTGGGCTTTCTCCCAATGAGAAGCTCATAGGGTGTCTTCATTAATAGCTGATGGAGATATACCCTATTTGAAGCATGACACGCCGTGTTGATAGCTTCCGCCCAAAATCTTTGAGAGACACCATAATCATCCAACATAGCTCTAGCAAAGGTGATGAGAGTCTTGTTCTTCCTTTCTACCACACCATTTTGTTGTGGTGTGTAGGATGAAGAGAATTCATGCTTAATGCCTAGCTCATCACAATACTCTTCCACTTGAGTGTTCCGGAATTCCGATCTATTGTCACTCCGGATCTTCACAAGAGATGACTCAAATTCATTTTGAGCCCTTGTAGCAAAGTTCTTGAAGATCCCAAACGTCTTGCTCTTATCCTCCAAAAAGAATGTCCAAGTGTAGCGTGAGTAATCATCAACAATGACGAGACAATAGAGATTACCACCAAGACTTTTGTAGGTAGTAGGGCCGAAGAGGTCCATGTGTAAGACTTCCAATGGTCTTGAGGTAGAAACATAAGCCTTCATAGGATGGTGACTTGCTACTTGCTTGCCGGCTTGACACGCTCCACACAATTTGTCCTTCTCAAAATTGACATCCTTCACACCAAGAACTAAACCCCTTTTGAAAGCCTTCTTGAGTTGACTCATGCCTATATGTGCAATACGACGATGCCATAACCAACCCTTGGATGTCTTGGTGAAGAGACAAGTAGTCAAGTTCGCTTCATAAGAGGAGAAGTCTACAAGATAGATGTTCCCATGGCGAAAACCTTTTAACACAACTTCATTAGATTTCTTGTTAGTAATGACTACTCCCTCATCATCAAATAAGCAAGATAAACCAAGATCACAAAATTGAGTAATGGAAAGCAAGTTATAACTACAAGAGTCCACAAATAAAACATTAGAAAGAGAGAGATCTTTTGCAATAGTTATGTCACCCAAACCGGAGACCCTTCCTTTAGAATTATCACCAAAAGTAACTTGCTCATGATTCCCGCATCATCCACTAGAGAGGTGAACATTTTAACTTGGCCGGTCATATGTTGAGTACATCCACTATCAAGGACCCAATGACTTCCCCCGGCCTTGTAGTTCACCTACACACAAATAGATCAAGTTGAAGATTTAGGAACCCAAGCAAGTTTGGGTCCAATCACATGAGTTACTAGAGCTTTGGGAACCCAAATTTGCCTAGGATGATTCACTTTAGCCTTGGTCCCTATGAACCTTACCGCCACCTTGCCTTTGCTATTCTTCAACAACAAGAAATGGTTATTGTTGAACATGGAACGATAGTTGCAAGGTAAGATAGGCAATGGACGTGAAGGTATAGGACACTCCCTTGTGTGATGACCGGTGATCTTGCAATGTTGGCAATAAGACCCAACTTCCTTCACAAAGCACCCATAAAGTTCCTTTAACTTGGGAGTCTCTTTGATGGGTTGAGGCAAGGAGCCAAGTCTCTTAGAGCCATAATCTCTTGCATTGTCATAAAGGATCTCCTTATGCAATTCTTCACCCTTGGACAAATTCTTCACACAAGATCTTAGGCTTCTTACTTCCTCTTCAAGTGCTTTCACCCTAGCATGGTTAGTCTTGGAAGAGGAGGCAATATTCTCATCATTTAGCAAGATCTTAGGTTCTTCAATCAAATCATCACAAGAGGTAGAAGCATTTGTCTTAGTAATGTCTCTAGCAATTTCTTGCCCACTAGAACAAATAGCCTCATAAGCAAGCTCAATTTCTTGATACTTCATCTCTAAGACCACATGATCTTTCTTAAGCATTTTTGACTTGACTCAAGAGACTTGTTAAGCACGGTTATATCATCATGTTTGACGATTAGCTCATTGTTCTTATCAAGCAACTTGTTGTGGTCATCTCCGAGTGACTTGTTAGACATTACCAAAGCTTCATGTTCTTTGCTAAGGTCATTATGTTTCACAAGCAACTCATCATTAGATAGTTTAAGTTTCTCATGGGTCTCTTCAAGAGCCTTGAGCTTACTCTTTTGTTTCTTAATCATGTCGGTGTATTGATCAAGAAGTCCCTTAAGAGCATGAGGTGAAAGTTCATTATCACTATCCGAGGAGTCACTATTTTCACTATCGCTCACCTTGGAGTGTTTAGCCATGAAGCACATAGGTGGTGGAGGAAGAGGAGGTTCTTCATCATCCATTATCACAAGACCGGCAAACTTCTTGTTCTTCTCATCTTCACTACCGCTTGATTCACTTGAAGTTTCACCATCCGTGGTCCACTCATTTGCTAAGAGAGAATGATGACCACCCTTCTTCTTCTTGTAGGGCTTGCTAGAAGACTTCTTCTTGTATGAGTTCTTCTTGGAGTGCTTGTCATCCTTCTCATTATCATCATCATCGTCGTTCTTCTTACTTGAGCTTGACACTCGCTTGTCGGGCTTGGGGCAATCATATGATAGATGATCATAGCTTTGGCAATTGTAGCATTTCCTCTTGCCACCTTCACCACTTCTTCTTGATGAGCGAAACTTGTTCTTCTTAGGATCATAGTTGTAGCCTTTCTTGCCAATCTTGGAAAGCAACTTGGTGGTCCTCCTCATGAGAAAAGCAAGTTCACCTTCATCATCATCATTTGAGTCACTCTTGTCTTCACTTTCACTTGAAGAAGGAGGAGGCTTTGCTTTTGACTTTAGCTTAGGCTTGGTTTTGTCAATAGTCTTGAGTGCAAGATCCTTCTTGGAGCTTGATGTGGAAGAAGATGATTCAATTTGACCCATCAAGAACATCTCATGAGACCGAATCTTGTTGACAACTTCGGTGATAGTGAGAGTTTCAAAGTCCTTCTCAAAGATGAGTACCTTGACGATGTTGTACTTGGGCTTGGGAAGCGTTTAAAGAATTTTCCGAATGATTCCTACTCGGACACGTTAGCAACATCGAGAGCATTGATATTTTGAATAAGAACACCCATCCTAGAGTACATTTCCTCTACACCCTCATCATCCTTCATTTTAAACTCATTGAGCTCAACCTTAAGCAACTCATACTTCTCCTCACGGATTTTCTTGTTGCCTACATGGATTCTTTTGAGCTCCATCCAAACCTCATGAGCGGTCTCCAAGGCAAACACCCTATCAAACAAATCCTCCTCAAGAGTCTCAAAGATAAAGTTTCTAGCACGATAGTTCCACATAGTTTCACTCTCGGTGGGCTCATTTGGCAAAGGATACATGGTACTGATCCATGCATCATGGTATTGTGCTTGAAGATAGCTAGTCATTCTATGTGCCTAAAAAGTGAATCGTTTCCCTGCCAACTTGGGAGGGCCATTGCCGCTGCCCTTGGCCATCTCTCTAGGCGGTTGAGCCACCAAAAAGAGAGCCTAAGCTCTGATACCACTTGTAGGATCGATGGCCTATAGAAGGGGGTTGAATATTGAAGGACCGATTAGGCGAACCAGAGAGGGGGGAGTGAATGGGAGCCGATAAAAATTATTCTCGAAGGAGATGAGAACTCCAACAAGACGAACACGGCTTCCAAATCACGTCTTCGACTCAACTACCCAAGTTGGCCAAGACCACGCAGCCACTGGAGTGCTACTGGTCATAGGAACCAACAACCACCTTCACGAACTCGAGAACGCAGCAGAACTAGCAACTCGAGCGCTACTGACCTACACCGGTCAGGCCGGTGAGCACCACCGGTCAGACCGGTCCCTGCTGGTACAACCTGGGAACTTCCACAGAAGGCCCCTACACCGGTCAGGCCGGTGTAGCTCACCGGTCAGACCGGTTCAAGCCAGGAAACCCCAAATCTACCAAACAGGCCTTCCGAGCTCCAAACTGACCCAAACTCGAAACAGCAGCAACACGGGACTACAACGAACTCACCAGAATGTTCACCCGAGGCAAAACCCACAGAGCCTCTGCACCGGTCAGACCGGTGAGCAGCACCGGTCAGACCGGTCAGGCTGGGCCGCTCGGGGATGAACAGCACCCGCGGGTCAACTCCCCCAAATCCAACTCCCAATCTCCCGAATCGCTCCACGGATTTGTGCAAGACTTTGGGGATAGTAGGAACACCTCATGGGTACTCCATAGCCAAGATTTGGTCCACCAAAACTTGCTAAATCAAGAGGAATCGAAGAAATCTCACCAAGAACGCCTCTAACCCTAGAGCCACGAAAACCCCAAAATCGAGCCCCTTTACTCACTGATTTGGGAGGGGAATCAAAGGGAAAAGAACCATGAAGGGTTCATGCATACATCCCCCACCAAATCCCAAAGAGAAAGGCCTCGAAATCGCTCCAAGAAAAACGCCAAGAAAAGGCTCAGAAAATCACCAAAAAGGAGAAACGGGAAAGACACATCCAAGCCTTGAGGAACCACGCCGAATCATCTATACATACCAAAGAGGTTCATACAAGGTCTAGCTTGCCGCCCGATCATCCTTCCCTCTCACAAGATCTCACCATGAAGCTCTCAAGCTAGTCCTAAGAAAATCCTAAGGAAAATAGGAAGAGAAAATAGGAAAGCAAATGAGCTAGGGTTCCAAGAGATGGCTGCCATCCTCTCACCACTTGGGTTATATGGAGGCAACCGAAAGACTAAAATACCCTTACTAGCTAAATAGGGATACATGCCCCTCAAGGGCGAATTCGGAAATCTTTGTCTTCGCTCCATCGGACGGATGCCCAGCGACCGCAAACTTGCTTAGCCTCGACGCAAGCCTTGCGATCCCAACGCGTGTCCTCCGCTTCGAAGATTCCGGACTGCGTCGTCGCACACCGGTCAGACCGGTGCTCCTCACCGGTCAGACCGGTACCCACCGGTCAGACCGATCAGACCCACCGGTCAGACCGGTCTGGAGCTGCTGCACCTCCGTCTTCGGTTCTTCGGTCTTGGCTTTGTGGATCAACCAAGGAACCCAGTGGATTTCTGGTGAACCACCAGAAACCCCGCGAACTCGGTGTAGCCTCCGCCAATCACCACTCATGACTCGGCTCCCACGTAGTCCCGGCTCGACCTTGGTTTTGAGGCTCAACCAAGAAACCGTCCATGACTTCATCTTGCCGTTCTTGCCACCATGCGGCCCGCACTTGACCCCGCTGGCCACCGGGTCCCTCGAACCAAGCCTACTTGTCTTCTCCACACCTGGAGGCCTCACCGGCAACGATCTTTCGCGCTTGTTCTTCACCTGCACCTGCACCAGTCAAGCCGCAACCTGCACCTGCAATACTTAGCCAAGAATCAGTCCACACCACGTTGTCAATCACTCATCACACTAGGAAGCGACCATCCACCGGTCCTCGAATCACACCTGGCTCTCAATCTCCCCCTTGATGAGTGCATTAACAACACACACGTTTTGGTAACCAAGAGAAAAGGAAAAGAACAGAAACGACTAAAAGAAACTCCAACAAGCGATCGAAAGCCAAAGAAAAGGCAAAGAGCAAGATCACGTGAAGAAGACAAGTCTCGGACCCCTTAGGCAAGGGCAACGGCTCGACACATCCGAGACAAAACATGCTCAAGCAAAGAGCACAAGCCAACAGTCCAAAGCTCGAAAACCACAAAGAGCTCCCCCTGCACACATGCAAGCTCCCCCTGAACCAATGCAACTCCCCCTGGACGAATGCATGCAAACCACCTCGCAAAACAGAGCAGCTGCTTCAGCTTTGCTCTGACCGGTCAGACCGGTCAACCACACCAGTCAGACCGGTGTGCTAGATCGCCCAGCACCTGGACCTCACACCGGTCAGACCGGTGTACCTCACCGGTCAGGCCGATGACCACCTGGGAAAAACTGGGAACTGCACGAGCTCAAAACTAGCTCGAAACCACTTGGAAATCTTCTAAATGCATGCAGCAAGCCAAAACATGCTCAAACTTCTCCCTCTTGTTGACAATGCATGAATCAAGCCAAAAATGCAAAAAATGCAACCTAGAGCTTCTCAAATAGACAAAATTCAACAAAGGATGCTACACATGTCCAAAAGAGCAAGTTAGATACTCTATAGCTTCGTAATGACATCAACTACAAGATCACCAAGTTTCACAACCATTGGGCGAAGCTAAGATAGAATTGAGCAATTTTGCGAAAATTTACCCTCTCATGAGCAAAGTCCTAAACATGAGCAAAACATCTCAAAATGGTAAAGCCACACAAACTTCATGCTAGGACAACCATTCTAAGCATAAGACCATCATAAACACCCACAAGCACCTCATGTCATGTCAAAGCCACCGAGCCATGTGCCTACTTCTATATATGAGACTTCTCATTGGTAGGCATCATGCAACGGTTTAGCGCCCAAAGCAAATTAAAATTAGCACAAATGACATGGGAGCACATTTTCCAAGCAATTTACATTTCATTTTTAGATTTGAAATTGGTACATGAAATGTCTTTGCGACAAAAAGGAACTTATGTCCCTCCACAAGATCAAGCATGGGGGCTAAACATTCATGATGGCAAATGAGCCTTTGGCTCCATATGATCAAAATAAGCTATCCAACCACAAATTAAGCATAGCCAAGCCACTAAAACATGTCAAGATTATATAAAGGCATTTACTCACAAGAGAGCATACATGTGACATTTTTCAAAAACATAGCCATCAACCATGGATATAAACCAAGATTATCAAGAGCTAAGCCAAACTAACCATAGCTTACCAAACTAGCTCACAAAGACATATATATCATTCCATGGTGAACAATGTATATAGGAGAAGCTTTTCCTAAACAATGCATATGATACAAAATGCATGCAACCTAAGATACAAAGATGCCTATACATCATGTTACATATGCCATGCCAAATGCAAGAAATGCACAAAGGAAAGCTATACATATGCTACAAAGGAGCTCCCACACGCCAACTCAAGAAATCAAACAAACACCAAGCTCCCCCCGCAAACGAGTGAAAGTTGCTTGATCTAGGGGTTTGGTGAAAATATCGGCTAGTTGGTCATGTGTGGGTACATGAATCAAAGCTATCTTCCCTTTCTCTACGTTGTCTCTCAAGAAATGATACCTCACTTCTATGTGCTTGGTTTTGGAATGGAGCACTGGGTTCTTTGCAATGCTTATGGCACTGGTGCTGTCACATTGAAGTGGGACATGGGTATACTCCTCACCAAAGTCACTCATGGTGTATGTGATCCAAAGGAGCTGAGAGCAACAACTAGCTGCGGTCACATACTCTGCCTCGGTAGTGGATTGAGCAACACTCGACTGTTTGCGGGAAGACCAAGACACCAAAGAAGAACCCAAGAACTGGCAAGTCCCAGAAGTGGACTTCCTATCCAACCGACACCCGGCAAAATCCGCGTCTGAAAATCCATGAAGCGCCAAAGAAGAAGACGCAGAGTACCAAAGGCCGAAGTCGGGAGTGTGTCGCAAATACCTGAAAATGCGCTTGACTGCTTGCCGATGCGAAGTCCTCGGAGACGCTTGAAAACGAGCGCACAGACATACCGAGAATTGGATGTCCGGCCTCGTCGCCGTCAAGTAGAGGAGTGACCCGATCATGCTCCGGTACTCCTTCTGGTCCACGTGTTCACCTTCCTCGTCCGCATCAAGAGCTGTAGTCGTACTCATAGGAGTCGCCATGGCCTTGGAGTCCTCCATCTTGAACTTCCTCACAATATCCTTGGTGTACTTAGCTTGGTGCACAAATGTTCCTTCCTTTGATTGCTTGATTTGTAGCCCGAGGAAGAACTGCAACTCGCCCATCATGCTCATCTCAAATTCCCTGCTCATGTCTTCTGCAAACCTTGCAACAAGAGAGTTAGACGAGCCACCAAAGACAATATCATCCACGTATACCTGCACAATCAGGATATCTCTGCCCTGCCTGAGGAGAAACAAGGTCTGATCGACTTTTCCCATCTCAAACCCTCTCTCAAACAGGAACCCCCTCAACCTACCATACCAAGCTCTAGGCGCCTGCTTCAACCCATACAGCGCCTTCCTCAACTTGTACACCCGGTGGGGGTACTTCTCACTCTCAAACCCAGGTGGTTGCCTCACAAACACCTCTTCCTCCAACACACCGTTCAGAAAAGCACTCTTCACATCCATCTGGTACAACTTGAACCCTTTAGCCACGGAAAAGGCTAGAAGGATCCTGATCGCCTCCAAACGAGCTACAGGAGCGAAAGCCTCCTCGTAGTCTATCCCCTCTTTCTGACTGTACCCCTGAGCAACAAGTCTTGACTTGTTCCTCACCACTTCTCCTTTCTCTCCCTCTTTATTTTTCCACACCCATTTTGTCCCAATCGGCTTACACCCTGGAGAAGGGTCAACCAACACCCAAACTTGGTTCCTCTCAAAATTCTCCAACTCCTCATGCATCGAGTTAACCCAATTATGATCAGATAACGCGTGTCCAATGTCTTTGGGCTCAAAGGTGGCAACAAAAGCAGCATGAGCGAAATGAGAATTGTTCCGAACCCTCGACCGTGTAGTACGTTCATTCATGTCGCCGATGATTCGCAAAGCTGGGTGATCCACTTGCACTCGCCGGGGAGGTTCTCGCCTTGATGCTACCTCCCCCTCAACAGCAGCTTCGCCTTGATCTGGGTTTGTCGTTGTAGGTGTGGGAGAGGGTCCGTTCACGATCGTCGTCGAAGTAGTAGGTACATGTTCAGCTGCGGGCACCACACCGCCATCCTCATCATCTCCATGTTCATGCTCCTCCTCCTGAAAGATCTCCTCGCCAAGTTCGTCGTCACCTGCACACTCAAAAACAAGCTGACTACGTGGATGTGTCTCGTCGAAGGTTACCTCGCAAGTCTCCACGATTTGGTTAGTTTCAAGATTGAGCACACGAAATGCTCTAGAATGAGATGCATAACCAAAGAAAATGCCATCGACAGACCTAGCCTCGAACTTGTCTAACTTCTTCCCTTTCTTCAGAATGAAGCATTTACAACCAAAGACATGGAAGTGACTCACCTTGGGTGTGCGACCGTGCATCAACTTGTAACAGGTTTTCTTCTTGTGAACCCTGAGGTAGATCCTGTTCGACACATAGCACGCGGTATTGACCGCCTCAGCCCAGAACCTTCTCGGAGTCCTATGCTCGTCGAGCATCGTCCGAGCCATCTCGCACAAGGTCATGTTTTTCCTTTCCACCACGCCATTCTGGGGAGGCGTATACGGACTCGAAAACTGGTGTTCAAGACCCAAGTCATGGCAAAAGGTTTCGAAGCGAGAGTTTTTGAATTCTGAGCCATTGTCACTGCGGATCGCTCGTATGGCATCTCCGTGCCTCTCGTTTCTTAAAAGACAAGATCTCGAACAAAACCAAACGTCTCCCCTTTCTCCTCAAGAAAGAACACCCACGCATACCGAGAGGAGTCGTCCACCACAACAAGGACATACCACTTCCCACCCGCAGATCGCACACGAGCTGGGCCAACAAGGTCCATATGGAGCAGCTCGCATGGACGCTCAGTCATCACATCGGTGAGAGGCGGGTGAGAAGAGGCTACCATCTTGGCATGCCTACACGGCGCACAAACCAACTCTTTCTCAAATTTCAACCGTGGCAATCCTCGGACCAAATTGAGTTTACTCAAGCGAGACAAAAGGTCAAAGCTTAAGTGACCCAACTTCTTATGCCACTTCCACAACTCACTCGAAGAACCAGCCAAGAAGCAACGCTCCACACCAGAAGACTGAGAGAAATCAGCTCGGAACACTTGACCCTCGGGAACGACCATGCAAACAAGGTCCCCTCGAGAATCTAAAATCCGAGAACCACCAGGCCGAAACAACACCTCAAAACCCTCATCCAACAACTGGGACACAGAAAGCAAGTTGAACCCCAGCGATTGAACAAGAGCAACACGCCTGAGAGTGACCTTGTCACTTACCTTGATCACACCTTCTGATAGTACACGCCCTCGCCCATTGTCCCCAAAGGTGATGTATGTCCTTGACACCACCGGGACGAGACTTGAGAACCACCCCTTGTCTCCGGTCATATGCCTCGAGCAACCGGAGTCAATCAACCAAACGTTCCTCAAGTCTCCCACCTGAAATTCAAAAGCGAGAACGTGAGTGAACAAACGACTCAGCACTGGGGTTAGTACCAAAAGAGTAAAACCAGTGCCGAGCCATTTGCTCCAAAGTGGGGTTAGCACAAACCAAATCATCACGCCTATCAAAGCTACCACCACGAACACCACCGCGGTAACCACTACGAGGGAACCAACCCTCTCTAGCTGGAGGAGGACGAAAGCCACGAAAGGAAAACCGTGGATCGTTCCTCCTCTCCATCTCAAAGCTACGACTCCTCCCACCCCCGTATTGAGCACGAGGTGGAGAACGCCTAGCAAACTGACCACCTGCAAACTTTCCAGACCAACCACCAGAACCACGACCACCAGAACCAAACCGAGCATCCTCACGAGCACGAAACCCAACTCGCTGTCTGCCCAGACCTGCACCGGTCTGACCGGTGTAGTGCACCGGTCTGACCGGTGTAGCTCGGCCAGCAGCACCACCTGCTGCCTTCCGGTCTCCCCAAGCCGAAACCGTCCTCACAATCGCCTTGGCCCTGGGCATCTGCATACGAGGCTCAGGTACACCATTAGAGGGGTGGTACCTGTCCTTGTTAGCCCACTCTCTAGTCATTCTCTCCTCACGCTTCCTCTTGAAGCAAAACTCATCCTTGTGACCATCTCTCCCACAATACCCACAATGGAACTTTATGGGCTGTGGCTTAGGCTTAGGCTTGGGTTGTGGCTGCCCACTCGGTTTCTCACCCTTCTTCTCTCCTTCCTCACCTCCCTTTGGGCTCACAAACTTCACCAGTTTCTGGAAATCATTTGTTGGGTGAGGGAATATGGGTGGATCTGGAGTAGTGTCAAGTTTGTTTCTGAGATGGTTAGGCTTGGGCTCAAACTTGTTCTTGTATCTGTTTGGTGGTGGGATAGGAATCTCTCCAACTCTCTCAACTCCCTCACCACTGTTCTCTCCAAGCTTGTCAGCCCCAAGTGCCTGACCATCATAGCGTTTGAAAGCTGCTATCATGATACCAAGCTGAGGCTCCTGACCCGACAACCAGCTCATACATTTTCTCAGCTCATCATTCTCATCCTGCAAGCGATCAACATAATGCGCAAGCTCCAAATTCTTAACCGCATGCAATTCACAAGTAGAACAAGAAGTGGGAATAGGCTCTTTCAACTTAGCCTCAAGCGAAACAGTGTAAGCATGCATCTCATCAATCTTTCCATGCAAAACAGGGCAAGAAGTGCAAGCACCTAGCAAAGCAGGTCTAGACTTAAGCTCAGCCACTTCAACCCTAAGCATATCTAGTTCATCACAAGTAGAAGCATGCTTATCCTTAAGAGCAGTAAGATCAGCTAGGTACACAGAGCAATCAACACAATCAACATCATCAGAAACCACAGGAGAAGCCTTAAGCGAATCAATCTCAAGCTTAGCATCTAGGTTCTGGGTTTCTAGCTCAGCCACACGGTTCCTAGCATCTTCTAGTGAGGCCCTAAGCTCTTTCCTCATCTTCTTGGCCTCTCTAAGCATGTGATCGCGATTATCAAGCAAGTCAACCAACTCATCATTCTCCTTGCGCAAAGAGGAGAGCTCATCACATACCTCATCCTCGGAGTCAGAGTCCGAGTCACTCTGATGACTCTTCTTGCTGCCGGAGCTACGAGCCATGCCGCAGAAGCCATCTCCCGCGAAGCAGCTCAACCCACTCAAGTTCCTGGATGACTTCTTGTTCTTGCGCCGATCACCTTCATCTTCACTGCTACTCGAGCTCGAGGAAGAGTAGGCGGAGCTGGAGTCGACGTCGCTCGCTCCGACCATCGCTCGGGCCTTCCTGCCGCGGCCATCCTTCTTCCTCGACCGTCACTCGTCCTTGTGCTTGTTCTTGTACTTGTGATCGCGCCTCGATCGGTACTTGCCGTCCTTGCTCGACCGGTGCCTGTAGCCATCCTTGTAGCTGTCCTTGTTCTCCATCTTCTCTGGGCAGTCGGCGACGAAGTGTCCTGGCTTGCCGCACTGAAAGCACGTCCGTGCTGTCCTCCTCGTGTTCACCCGGTTCTCGTGCAGCCTCTTGAACCGCCTGGTCAGCAACGCCAGCTCGTCCTCTCCAAGCACGTCGAACTCCTCGTCTGGCAAAGACATCAAAGAAGACAGAGAGTACATCCTGAAGGATGCGTTAGCGTTAGACTTAGCTCCTTTGCCACCAACGAGAGCGAGACTATGAGAATCAGTCGGGCTCTCGATCTTGGCTGTCATACCACGGTCCAACTCAGCCGACTTGCTTCGAGAACAGCTCGTTCACCGTCAAGGTGTCATACTTCTCGGACTCAACAATAGCCTCAAACTTCCCGTCCCATACGGTACGATCCAACGAGTGCAAGAGCTTCACAGCTCTATCATGATCATCGTATGGGAGCACGTCCACATTGGCTCTCATGTTGTTCACAACGACCGTAAACCGCTGGAAAAGGGCATCAACGGACTCGCCGAGGAGATGAGTGAAGTTCTCGTACTCTCTCCGGTAAGTCGCGTACATCCGAGCCTGAACCTGAGCATTCCCAGCATGAGCATCCTTCAACTGCTCCCAAATCCTACAAGCTAAGTCCTCTGTCTGAACCCGATCGAATTCAGGCTGACACAGAGCACGAAACAAGTAGTCGACAGCCTTGTTGTTGGCTTCGAACATATCCCTCGATCCTGGAGCAAGGAAGTTCATCGGATGAACATAAGCTGTGTTCACCGTGACGTCCCAAAGGATCTGACCCTTTCCGCGGAGGAACGCTGCCATCCGCCTCTGCCACATCTGGTAGTTCTTCCCATCGAAGTGCGGAGGACCCGAACCCCGTTCCTAGTACGCCATCTTTGGATCTTAGACTGGTAAGAGTCAATAAAGACCCGAACCGGCTCTGATACCAATTGAAGGACCGATTAGGCGAACCAGAGAGGGGGGGAGTGAATGGGAGCCGATAAAAATTCTTCTCGAAGGAGATGAGAACTCCAACAAGATGAACACGGCTTCCAAATCACGTCTTCGACTCAACTACCCAAGTTGGCCAAGACCACGCAGCCACTGGAGTGCTACTGGTCATAGGAAGCAACAACCACCTTCACGAACTCGAGAACGCAGCGGAACTAGCAACTCGAGCGCTACTGACCTACACCGGTCAGGCCGGTGAGCACCACCGGTCAGACCGGTCCCTGCTGGTACAACCTGGGAACTTCCACAGAAGGCTCCTACACCGGTCAGGCCGGTGTAGCTCACCGGTCAGACCGGTTCAAGCCAGGAAACCCCAAATCTACCAAACAGGCCTTCCGAGCTCCAAACTGACCCAAACTCGAAACAGCAGCAACACGGGACTACAACGAATTCACCAGAACGTTCACCCGAGGCAAAACCCACAGAGCCTCTGCACCGGTCAGACCGGTGAGCAGCACCGGTCAGACCGGTCAGGCTGGGCCGCTCGGGGATGAACAGCACCCGCGGGTCAACTCCCCCAAATCCAACTCCCAATCTCCCGAATCGCTCCACGGATTTGTGCAAGACTTTGGGGATAGTAGGAACACCTCATGGGTACTCCATAGCCAAGATTTGGTCCACCAAAACTTACTAAATCAAGAGGAATCGAAGAAATCTCACCAAGAACGCCTCTAACCCTAGAGCCACGAAAACCCCAAAATCGAGCCCCTTTACTCACTGATTTGGGAGGGGAATCAAAGGGAAAAGAACCATGAAGGGTTCATGCATACATCCCCCACCAAATCCCAAAGAGAAAGGCCTCGAAATCGCTCCAAGAAAAACGCCAAGAAAAGGCTCAGAAAATCACCAAAAAGGAGAAACGGGAAAGACACATCCAAGCCTTGAGGAACCACGCCGAATCATCTATACATACCAAAGAGGTTCATACAAGGTCTAGCTTGCCGCCCGATCATCCTTCCCTCTCACAAGATCTCACCATGAAGCTCTCAAGCTAGTCCTAAGAAAATCCTAAGGAAAATAGGAAGAGAAAATAGGAAAGCAAATGAGCTAGGGTTCCAAGAGATGGCTGCCATCCTCTCACCACTTGGGTTATATGGAGGCAACCGAAAGACTAAAATACCCTTACTAGCTAACTAGGGATACATGCCCCTCAAGGGCGAATTCGGAAATCTTTGTCTTCGCTCCATCGGACGGATGCCCAGCGACCGCAAACTTGCTTAGCCTCGACGCAAGCCTTGCGATCCCGACGCGTGTCCTCCGCTTCGAAGATTCCGGACTGCGTCGTTGCACACCGGTCAGACCGGTGCTCCTCACCGGTCAGACCGGTCAGACCGGTCAGGAGCTGCTACACCTCCGTCTTCGGTTCTTCGGTCTTGGCTTTGTGGATCAACCAAGGAACCCAGTGGTTTTCTGGTGAACCACCGGAAACTCCGCAAACTCGGTGTAGCCTCCGCGAATCACCACTCATGACTCGGCTCCCACGTAGTCCCGGCTCGACCTTGGTTTTGAGGCTCAACCAAGAAACCGTACATGACTTCATCTTGCCGTTCTTGCCACCATGCGGCCCGCACTTGACCCCGCTGGCCACCGGGTCCCTCGAACCAAGCCTACTTGTCTTCTCCACACCTGGAGGCCTCACCGGCAACGACCTTTCGCGCTTGTTCTTCACCTGCACCTGCACTAGTCAAGCCGCAACCTGCACCTGCAATACTTAGCCAAGAATCAGTCCACACCACGTTGTCAATCACTCATCACACCAGGAAGCGACCATCCACCGGTCCTCGAACCACACCTGGCTCTCAAATATGAGCCTTCTTCAAATTTCTAGAACAAGAAGCAAACCTTAACCTATATCTCTAGTGTTGCCCATCTAAAAAGGTTTCTTTCTACTAACTAAGCACACTAGCAACTAAGTTTCTTAGCAAGATTCACACTAACAAGAGAAAAGCACTCTAGTCAAGATATGCAACAAGCAAAGCACACTAGAGGAAAACTAGAACAAAGGAACTTAAGAGCCGAAAGTAAATGCGGAAATAAGTGCAAGAAGGTAGAGCAAGTGGACAAGAAACAAGCGAATTTTTTCCCGTGGTATCGAGAAGTTGACGCTTCTCTCTAATCCACGTTGGAGCACTCACAAAGAGTTTTGCTCCCCCTCAAGCCACTTAGACTTGAGTGCTCACTAAGAGTACCCGTTCTCCATCTCCGGAATGGTGGGTCTCAATCCATTTACACCAAGAACTTCCCGGGACTCCCACAATCTCCAAGAGCTCACCAAGAACCCCAAATCACCGAGAACGTCTAGGAGCCGTCAAACTCTAAGAGTAACAAGCTCACACACTTTCACTTGACCAATGCACTCAGCTACGCCATAGAAAGCACCTTGAAACTCTTGATCACCAAGAAAGAATCCCTCTTGGCTAGGAAGATGAAATCCAAATGATCAAAGCACTAACTCCTTCTCTCCTTGGCTGCGGTGGTTCTTCAGAGTGGCAAAGGCAGCTCAAGAGATGCAGGGGGGTCACTTATATAGGCTAAGCAAGGGAGGCTAGCCGTTAGAAAAGTGTTGCAGAAAGTAGCACCGTCGGATGAACTGACGGTTCCCCCTGGCGACAGCGTCGGTTCATCCGGTCACTCTGTGTCTCGGAATATAGCCGTTGAACCAAACTGTTGTACCACTTCATCCGACGCATGCACCGATGCTGCGTCAGTTTATCCGGTGCTGAAGCAACTTCACTCAGTTCGTCTCTGCGTAAAATAAACATAGGCGTCGGATGAACCGCTGGGTCTTCTTAGTAGCGTCGTTTCATCCGGTGCTGAAGCAATTCCTCTCGGTGCGTCTTTGTATGATTTTAGTGAACGCGCCGGATGAACCGATGCACTGACCGTCGTTTCATCCGGTGTTGAAGGCATTTGAGTCCAAACCTTACTGGTAGCAAACCCTAGGTCACCGGATGAACCGCTGATGCACCGTCGGTTCATCCGGCGGTGCTGTTTTCTCTGAAACTGCTACAGAGATCATCCGGTGCAACTAGAATTGGAGCCGTCGGATCATCCGACGCATCCTTTTTCATTTCAACTCATCCAATTCAATCACCTTTGAGTTTTCCTTCAATTTTTTTGCTTCCAATGTGGTTCCATGAGTACTTTGAGCTGTTTAGTAACCAAGGAGCTTGATAGTGCATGAATATAGCATTGCATTTGGTATGGTCAAGCTACTAGTGTGTGAATCCCTCTTAATAGTACGGTCAAACACTACAAACTAGCAAATCCAAGTGTCCTTCATCTCCTTGTGACACTTGGAACTAACAATGTCCTTAACCTTGTAGTCTTTGTCCATTGAGCATTCATATTTCAATTGAAGGGTCTCATTTCACTTATAACTCATGACAATAACCCAGATTAAATCCGTTACAAAGCAAAGGTTAGTTACATGTATACGGTTGTCATTTATCACCGAAACATACCCTTACCGAAGGTGAGAGGCCTGGATGCTTACACCATTCCCGTAAAACCTATGAAAAAACAATTTTTACATGCTCAATTTGAAAAATCAAATATATGCACTTTATCTATTACCAATGCATCCATTCCTTTGGACCAGAGGAATTTTACCAAGGAAATTGGTTAATCCCATCCATTTTCCAAGAACTCAGCATTCACAAAATTTACGACCTATCTAGGGTACGGCTCTGTTACTGTAAGCCCGTTCACAGAAATGTCCTGTTCCAAAACTGAACTATTAGACCGGTCATACATATGGCTGCTTTGCACATCCGACCGTGAAGCCGAAGGCGATCCTCTCGTGAAGAAGAAGGCAGGCTCCTTCGGCGGCTGGAGCTCCATGCCATCCCTGGACAACATGAACACGGCGACCGATATGTCGGGCCTGTCGTCAGGGTCCACCTGGACGCACAGCAGACCGACGTGGATGCATCGCAGCGCCTGAATTCTACCGTATTCATCCACCGACTGCTCCAGCATCTGCGGTATCGACCCTTTCGTCCAGTGATCCCAGACCTGATACAATGCAAATGTATCATTCAGTACTGTCTATAGCTCATCCGGATGAAAAAGGAGATGCAGAGCGAACGAAGCCGGCCAGCACTTACATCGCTCAGGAGGTTCACGGCGCTGTAATCGTCGGAGCCGCCACAATTGCTTCTCCTCGTCACGATCTCAAGGACCAACACGCCGAAGCTGAAGACGTCAACCTTGGGCGACACGAGCCCGTGCATCGCGTACTCCGGCGCCATGTAGCCGCTGCAGAAGATGGGAGGAAAGGGAAAGTCAGTTACATATATCTAGGGGCTCAGTAACATGGCCGTTCATGTATGAGCACGAGCTTGGCTTACAATGTCCCGACCACTCTGGCTGTCTGAGTGAGGGTGTGACCTTCTCCTAGCAGCCTAGCCAGCCCAAAGTCTGCGATCTTGGGTTCCATGTTGTCGTCGAGAAGGATGTTGTTCGCCTTGAGGTCTCGGTGGATGATCCTCGTGCTCGAGTCCTCATGGAGGTACAGTATCCCCTTTGCAATTCCAAGAATTATGTTGTACTGCTGCTCCCAGTGAAGTGCATTCCCCGTACTCTTATCTGTTGCCATCCAATGTTCAGCTTCATATTAGGAGTGAGCTTGCTGAAAAGCAAAGCAAAGCAGTGGCGATTTCTATTGATTTACAGTGACTTATGACCATGACCACTAGAGAGAACTTCGCTGGGTGATGTAACTGATGAAGAGGTGGATGCGGAGGAAAGTATACCGAATAGAATGCTGTCGAGGCTCCCGTTCTTGATATATTCGTACACGAGCAGTGTATCACTCTGATGCAAGCAATACCCCAGTAACCTAACAAGGTTCTTGTGCTGAAGCTTTGCCAGTACCTGGATCTCATTGTGCAGCTGATGCAATGCATGCCCTGTTCTTCCTAAAAGTGTCTTGACTGCTATCTCTTCACCATCAGAGAGTATCCCCTGCAATAGAAACATATTTTTTTGTTGAAAAGTCATCGCGGGGATAAAAAGTTTCACCTGAATTTCATTAAACCACAAATGTCAAGCTAGAAACAGATTAGTAATCTGTTAATATCCCGTCGCTCTCTCAATTCTTATGTACCTTGTATACAGTACCGAAACCACCTTCTCCAACCTTGTTCTGTTCTGAGAAGTGTTCGGTCGCCTCTTGCAACGTCATCAAGTCAAAGACCGTGCATTGCGGGTTCCCGATTTTCTTTGGTGCTGGTCCATATGACAAGAAAATTGTGTAAAGGAAAGGGACAAAAAAGAAGAATCAAATCAAATCAGGATCAGATTGTGACTCACGAGGACCCTTCTTTGTCGCCTTAATCCTTCGCCTGAAGCGAAGCAAGAAGAAGACTGAAAGAATCAACATTATTAGCACAACAAAACCGGCGATGCCCACTGAAACTCCAGCTGTAATCCCTTTCCTCCCTGCATACACCCCCAACATGAATTTCAAGCAGTACATCCTTGAAGTTTCAAAATTGTGATGAACAACATGCAGTTGGGTAAATTTTGACAGCATTTGAGAGTTAAATTTTGCGCAAAATGCATGATAAATGAAAGAAGAGTTGCTTTGTTTAGAGGAAAACTTAACAAGAATTACCTGCTCCAGATTCTGGAGTAGCAGGTGAAGGCGTGGCCGCCGGTGGTGGTTCCGGCGGTGCGGCGAGCTGCAGCATCGCCCGGCCCTCGTAGTCCGGCGACAGCGCGCTGTACCTCAGCAAGCACCACACCACCGCACCCACGTTGCTCTGGGGCCGGCCGTCCATGTACCGCGCCATGGTTACCGACTGGATGAACCCAAGGCATCCCCGGCACTGGTCCGGCGTCAGGTCCGGCGCGCACTGCGCCAGCCCGTAGATCCTGGGGTTGAAGGCCATCTCCGCCGTGGTGAAGTACTTCCTCGTCGAGTTGGTCGCCGCCACCGCGCTGTTGATCATGGCGGTGAAGATCCCCATCACGGCGGCGCTGAACCAGGCATCCGAGGCGTTGACGCCCGCCCCGACGACCGTGGTGATACCAGGACTGGCAAAAAGTTGACAAATTTGTCACAGGCGCCCTCTCAACAATCTGGGAGAAATCGATGCAGAAATTTTCGACATACACGAGCTCCTGGAGGATCCACTGGTCCGGTCTGAGGAAATCGAGGAACTGCCTGGAGGCGAATTGGAGGTTGCAGGCGTCCCGGAGGATGCTGGCGCCCCTGTCGAAGGAGCAGGTCTGCTTCGCTTCCCGGAAGGCCGCCGCGACGCAGGCGGCGCAGGTGGACGCGTTCGTGTCGCCGCGGCAGAGCGCCAGGCCGTTGGCCTGCTCGGGGGGCACGCCGACGGTGGCGGTGGCGAAGCCCGCCGGGGAGGCAGAGCCAGAGGCGTTGACCGGGAGCACCGCGGCGAGGCGGTCCAGGTTCGCCTCGAACGTGCTGTTGGCCGTGTAGGTGGTGGTGGCGTCGCAATTTGGGGCCTCGGCGGCGGTCGCCGGCCGCAGCAGCAGCAGCAGCGCGAGGGTGGCGGCGGCATGGCGGCCGGCAAGCATCGCCAGCGGCGGAGTGGGGAGACCTGCTTGCTTTTTGTTCGTCACGGCACAATTGCTACTTGGTTGAAACCGTGGTGGCCTCGCGGCCGCAGTGCGGAGCACCTGGGACCTGACCGCGGAGGACGACGGCGGCGATTGGGCGACGCGCCCACCTGACTCTTTTGGGCCTTTGGGGCACACAGTGGAAACTGAAAACCATGGACGAGTAAAATATGCACCGCCGTCACTTTAAATACAATAAATAAACGTCAAATGATTGAGATTTAGGTTTCTCTCAGCCACTTTTTTGTCCACCGTAGATCTAGAATCCAACAGTGATTTTTTTTACTACAGAGAAAAGTGATTGAATTTTCATCTTTAATCAGCCACTTTTGTGTTGGCGTGCCTTTTGAAAAGAAAAGTGACTGAAATTCTTTTAAACGAAAAGTGTTTATTTAAATGAAAAGATAAAAAGAGTGATTGAGAGAAAAGAGTAAAGAGTAAAAGAATAGGTTTTTTCCACCATAGATAGGATCCAACAGTGATTTTTTTTACTACAGAGAAAAGTGATTGAATTTTTATCTTTAATCAGCCACTTTTGCGTTGTCGTGCCTTTTGAAAAGAAAAGTGACTGAAATTCTTTTAAACCTCGATCACTTTTCTTTTATTTAAACAAAAAGATAAAAAAGAGTGATTGAGAGAAAAGAGAAAAAGAATAGGGGAGCCATCGTGGCTGTTGGGGAGAGATCGGACGAACCAGAGAAAAGTGATTGAGAGAACAACAAATCTCAAGCATTTGATGTCTAGCAAATCTGTAAATAAAAAGTATTCGGCCTGCCCCAACACCCACTGCAAGCAACGTTTGATTTTTTTTTTCTGGACCAATCGATTAAGATCTTGTTTAAATTGCAAAGTTTATAATTTTTTTGGTGTTTTAGGCTCTCTTTTTTTTTTGAACGATCTAAATACATTTGTAAAATTTGGTCTTGTAAAGTTTCTGTAATTGGGAGCCAACATACCTAAAAGTAACAAAAAAGTGTAGCATGCCAGCACTCTCATCTTTATGTAAATTTTTTTCCAGTTTTTATAAAATTTGCATTTGCTAGTAAAAAATTTTGAAGACCTTTTTGCAAACTTTGCAATCTGAACACGGCCTTAGGGAGTCCAACAATGAAAGGCATTTTGAGGAGGCAAATTGGCGTTTGCCTCTTGTGCACAGTGTTTTCCATTCTCCCCTCTTCCCACCGTCTCCAACAACAGAGGCAAAAGGCAAATGCATTTGCAACTGCCGTGCCTTGCGCGCCTCGCCTCCTCCGCCAGAGGAGAGGGAGCCGCTGCTCCGCCTGCTCGCCATTCTCCACCGCCGCAGCCAGGAGAGAGGGAGGCCCGTCGTCGTCGCAGGGGAGGGGGAGAAGGGAGGCGGAGCAGGAGGGCGCCGCAGCTGGCCCGCTGCTCTGCGCTCGCGCGCGCCCGGCCATGGACACGGCGGATGCGCCAGATGCGGGGATGGAGAAGCGGCGCCGCGACTAGATCGCCACAGGGCACGGCCGTGCTCAGACCCGAGGCTGTCGAAGCTCGCGGCCGCCAGGGCGCCGTGCAGGGGAAGGTGCCGGATCCACGCAGAGCTTGAGGGACGGGCCCATCTCGGCCCGCAGCGCGCGCGTCCGCTCCTCCACGTCCCCGGCACGGCGAGGCGGGACACCACCGGCGACACCCTCCTCCGGCGCCGCTCAGATCTGATCCGTCCGCGGGGTCTTCCATCGCCGACCGCGTCGTGGAGGGCGCAACCGGCTGTGCGGCTCCGCCCCACCCATCTCCTCTGCCTCGCGTCGGCGCGGGAGAAGAAGCCGCGGGTGGGTGGCGGCTCGGTGGAAGCCGCGGCGGTGGAGGACGGCTTGTTCTCCCGTGCCGCCACCGTCTCCTCTTCTCACGCGTCGCCGCCTCCTCCTCTTCTCCCCCGCCGGCCGGCCCTCTCCCTCCTCTGCGCCGGATGCATTTGAAGAGAGAGGAGATGCAATTTTTCATCCTCTCTCTCCTCCATAGCATTTTTGCCTCACCTTTTGCCTTCCCTGTTGGAGGCTTTCCCCGCCATGCACAGTAGCTAGCGGGAGGCAAAAATGCATTTGCCTCCCGCTGTTGGACTCAGTCTAAGGGAGATTATTTTCGTTTGTTCATATAAGTCGTAGTGCTAATAAGGTGGCTTATCTACTTGCTAGGTCGAGTGAGTGTGTTGCTTTCTGGATCTTTAGGTGGTAATTTGTGGGAACCGTCCTTAGGCATCCATATTTATGCAACACTACCATTACCTGGACCAGCGTTAGCGGAATGATTATCAAAGTAAGAAGAAAGGGGAAATAGTAGGATTTATGTTGGTGAATCGTTACCTTAAGTAGTACATCATTCAAGATGCAACGGAAAGGCGGCCCCTAGTCAACGTAGCAAAACAAGATGAATGTGATGAAGTCAACCTAGTATGTGACGAAGTGGTGAAAGTTATTGATTTGTGTGTTAAACACAATGTACGGAGATGTGATACAAAATAAAGAAATGAATGTGGTTGAAAGAGTGCATGAAGTAATTAATAATTGAAAATCAATTATAACTAGACAAAGATAAGTACATTAGCTAACACGTAATAGCGAGAACTTTTAAAAAAAAACATTCGCTAACATGTAAATTGTCTATTTAGTTTTTTTGCTCGCATGTCGTCTCGGTGACCCATCCGCACCCACCTACCAAGTTTTTGTTTTCAAATGAATAATTTGAGAGATGATGTACCTAAACGCACCTACCTACCAAATTGTTGCTCTCAAATGAACAATTTGAAAGATCATGTACCTAAGCGCACCCACTCACCAAGTTTATGTACTAATGATGCATTTAACTCTTAAAAAAAACTCAACCGTCGTATGACACGGCGTTTGAAGATTACCGCCGTGTCATACGACGGTTGAGTTTTTTTAATTTTACTAGTGTTACAATGTAATTTAGTAACACATGATACGGCAACCGCCTGGCGGTAGCGGTTAAACCGCCGTACCATACGGCGGTTTCCCTAAATGCCATATGGTACGGCATTTGATCGCCATTCGACGTGCCACATCATCAACCGCCGTACGGGTTCTAACCGCCGTATGGTACGTCGGCACTAGTATAGTTTTGCAAATTTTTCCAACTATTATTTATTTTTAGAAAATTAAGAAAAAATATAAAACAAATTCGGAGGCTAGTCAGAGTTTTTAGTTATTGGAAGTTCAATACATGTCTTTCGGCCCCAGCCCAACTAGAAAACCCTAGTGTACGACACCCTCCTCCAGCACGTCCGCCCCCGCCTCCTCCATCCACGACGGAGTAGCCGACGCCGCCACCGCCAGCCCGCGGCGGCATCTCCGCCCGCCGTGGGCCAACGTCGCCGAGCCAAGCCTCCATGCCGCCGGCGACGGCGAGACGCCGCTCCTCGCGCACAAGCTCGGGCCCGGCAGCGGCGGCCTCAGGAAGGAGTTCACGGCGAGCCACCAAGGCCAAAGCTGAGGAGAGAGAGCACGGAGACAGGAGCCAGCGACCCCTACTGCAGCAGGCAGCAGCCAAGCGACGGGGCTCAATTCTCTCTCTGTCTCTCTCAGGCGGAAGCACGAACACCCACCGATCCGAATCCGATCCCTTGGGTCCTCCGTCCGAAGCAGGAACGCCTACAGAATCGATCGATCCGAGCAAGAGCCAGCTTCAATTCGTTGACTTCAGGCACGCGACCTTTTTTTTCGCCTCTCACCTCTCTACTTCAAGCAGTTGTAATCCTTTTCGTGGTAGGATTTACGGGTGTTTTCGCTGGAATTTGTCGGTCATCTCATATGATTTATTCTGGTGGGTCTTTGGATTGGTTGGATTGGATTGACAATACTGTATGTTTCTTGAGGGAAAATTTCTTCATCTGGAGAAGGATGGAGTGTGGTATCAGATAGGAATTCTTGTTACGTATCCTTGCCATGGCAACTAATTATATTTTGCATACACATAGAGGAATAACATGTCAATTTTGTGATGGTAGATTTATCGTTTTACTTATCCTGCTACTATATACCTGCTCGAATCGTTGATTTTTTTTTTTGGCTTATTGTTCTATAGCCTAAACAAAATCAAGACGAAAGCATCTTCTTCTAACTTTAGTTGCTGCTGGAAATTAAGGGCGCTTTGATCTATTTCTTCAGTAACTAGATCGATGCATTATTGTAGCAACTCTGAAGTGTGCGCTAGCATCTGTAACTTTGGAGTCTTCTTGGCTGATTTTGCATTCGCCTATCGTCAGTTCCATGGTTTTTGAGGCATCGCCTAGACGTCGCCTAGGCGATGAGACGTGGCAGAGGGTCTGGGTGTCGAGGGCGCCACGACCTGGAGTGGTATGGCGTCCCGCCTAATCGAGTTAGGCGTCGTGTAGGCGCAAGATAGGTGTCGAGCACCTACAGGAATTTGCGGGGAGGGGCGCCAAAAGTATCGCGGGCCCACAGGAAATCGACGTGTGCTCGCCGTGAGAAGCAAGAGGCGCAAGAAATCGACCGTGCGAGGCAGGGGAGAGAAGGAGAGAAAGCGGCGGGCGAACCTCGAGCTCCGCTTGCGGCTTGGCTGCTCACTAGCCGGCCACCCCTGCCTCGAATCTGCGCCTCTGGTGGAGGAGGAGGCAGGGGACTGCCACAGGCGGAGGAGCAGGGGACGTACGGCGGCGGTGGGGGAGGAGTGGAGACGGGAGACGTCGGGTGGATAGTGCGAACGGTGGATAGGAAATAGTGTTTGGTTGGTTAGATGGGCTTGGGCTGCTATCTGGGCCTATTTAAGCAGTTGATTACTGGAAAATGCTAGTCTATTTTTTAGTTTTAGTTTAATCGTTTTACTTATGAGTGAAATTTTGCATAAATTTCAAAGCATATCAAATTTATGACCATAGTTGAATCGCACAAGAGCTAGCAGTTTCGTTACCTCAAGCAAGGTACACACACGAGAGCTGATTTTGCCCATCTCTACGTACTACTAGCATCATATCTAGGATTTGTTGGATTGGTTAGACTGAGAATACTGTAACTGTTCATTTTTTTCTTGCTGAAAATTTTGCTAATCTAGAGAAGATAGGTATAGTATTAGATTGGAATTCCAATCATGTTACGTACCCTTGCCACGGTAACTAATTACATGCTTTATATTTTCTAAAGTATATGCTGCCTATAAAATTATGGAATTACATGATATTATGATAAGCATAGCTCAAAGTGTAGATTTATCCTTTTCTTCTACTTCCTGCTGCTTGAGCTGTTGCCATTTTCTTTTTTGCCAGTGTATTATAGCCTAAACAAAAGCATATGCATTTAATTTCAGTTGCTGGTGGGAATTAAGGGCTGCATGTTCTCTATTTCAATTTAGATTGGTGCATAACAGCAACTACAAGTGTGTGCTAGCTTTTGGAATGTTAAGAGTCCTCTTGGTTGATTTGGCATTCACTCGTCGTCAGTTCTATTCAATTTAGAAAGTGTTCAACAAGATGAGAACTGGATATCCATTTTATCTCTTCATTGTACACGCAATTTTTTTAATGATTGCGACTTACTTTGCATCTAGGCTTAGTGCGGCAACGTGTTCTGTATAAACAATGTATTTGCGCATCAATATCTGTTGTTGCATCTACTGCTTACTATATATGGGTTCTTGCTTCTACTACTGCTTGAAACATTGGCTTTTGTATCGTTGCATAGCTAAATATAACATTCTTATCTAAATAACTGTGATTCTTACACAGAATGAAGATCTTTGTGAGGAGCCCCACCGGCAGGACAACGTGTCTCAGGGTCCGACCATCAGATACCTTGCATAGGGTTAAGGCAAAGATTCTGGAACAACACTGCCTTGTGTTTGATGGAAGGCAGCTAGACGACAACCTTACATTGGCAGATTATGACATCCACCATCAATCCACGATTGACCTCCAAGAAAAGATGCAGATCCATGTTACGGATACGCTAGCAGGCACGAACATCACTCTTCAGGTTCATAGCTTAGATACTATTGACAACGTGAAGGCCAAGATTGAATATAGTGTGGGATTTCCCAAGGGCCAGCAGTGCCTCATTTTCGGCAACAAACAGCTAGAGGACAACTCCACCTTAGTGGACCACAACATTTGCAAGGAGTCCACCCTTCTTCTTGTTGTCCACCCAATTCCAGGAGGCTTGATGCGGATCTTCGTGAAGACACTAAGAGGAACGACTATCGCTCTTGCGGTTAACAGCTCGGATACTATCGACAATGTCAAGGTGAAGATCCAAGGGATGGAGGGAATTCCTCCCGACCAGCTACGCCTCATCTGTGGTGGCAAGCAGCTGGAAGATGGCACCTTGGAAGATTATAACATAGAGAATGGGTCTACCATCCATGAGGTGCTTCGCCTTCGTGGTTCTTGAGATAGATGCCATGCATGGTTGCTCGACATGTCTACATTGTATTGTGATGTTCCATGCCAGTGGACAGTAGTTGCGTGTTAGTACTCAGTAAACTATCATTATAATGTGATTTTGTTCATTCAAGTTGTGGTGTGTTTATCAGTAATTCTGTGTCGTATGTTAATGTGTGAAATCATCAAGAGTAGTTCCCTTACTCGAGGTCTGTCTTGACATCAGTTGATTGAGAAATATAGATTATCTTGCCTGATAGGTAGATAGGACCCCTTTTTTTTTTATTTACCATGGTTGCAGACTTGGAGCATGACTTGGCTGAAAAGGTGAGTGAATCTCTTTGGCATTCTGCATCTTTTGTGGGCCATTGTCTTTTCCTTTCCGTTTTAATCTAGGAGTCCATTTGGTTTTCTCACTTTCTTGGCATGTTGCGCCACAAGTTCTTTTATGGCCATGGCACCCCTGCTTTGCCATCTGAATGTTCTTTTCCTACTGACAGTTGCTTTTGCTTTCACGCAAGATAATTTCAAGAGATACCATTATTATTCGTTTCTGTTTACTGCATCGACAGGAAAAACTCTGAAGTTTATAAAGAAACAAACAACCGGAGCCGTAAGCAGTTAAGGATCACATGCGTGCAGTTTTATACCAAGGCATCTATCGATCAGTTGGCTTTCTTATTATTAGCTGCTGCTGATGAGTGCTGACAACTCTTGAGTTGACGACCTGCCACAAGTTGATGAAGGGGATAAATGTATTACTACCTCCGTCCTTAAATATATGTCATTTAAGACGAGTTATTTTTAGTTTAAAAATGAACTAATTTGCTTGTCACATTTAGATGATGTCGCCGGTGAGGTTTCCAAGGAAGATCACGTACCCAACGGAATACAGACACTGCACAGGCGATGAGAGTGAGTAAGCAGCAGTCGACCACAGGGTCCAAATGATGAAATGAACCGGTTCACAGCCAGCAAATAATAACCATTTCATTACCGTAATATGAAGATGAAAAATAAATCTTTTTCATGTAATACGAAAATGAAAAATGAACTTGCATTGGAGGAGTGCAGCGTAATTTTTAACTTGATGGAATAAGCAAATTGTGTCAAAGTTCTTGCATTCACTACTAGCGAAACAAGCTTCCATCCCAGGGCGTTTTTCACATTAGTACCGATTTTTTTGTCGTCCGGTACTAATGTATACGCAAACCGGTACTAATGAGGCTGAGGCGCGCGGCCTAAGGCACGCGGCAGGTGGGGCGCGGCCGGTGCCGGAAGTACACGGCTGGAGGCGGGGCGTGCGGGCCCGCGGTTGGAGCCGGGAGTGCGCGGCTGGAGGCGGGGCGTGCGGCGGCGCGACGGCCTCTGTGTGGCAGCCTCTGGAGGCGCGGCAGCCTCTGGCTGGAGGCCGGGCACGCGGCGGCACGATGGCCTCTGGAGGCGCGGTGGCACGGCGACCTCTGGCGTGGGGACACGATAGCGCGGAGGACGAGTACTCGGAGGACGAGGACGCGACGGCGGGAGCAAGGGCCGGCACGGGGCTCCTCCGGCGTGGCACGTGAATCTTATCTTCTCCCTCTCGTCCTTAATTATCTTGTAGTTTTTGTGAGATGAGTTGTACATCTTGCGATTGTGTTGTGAATCTTGTGATTCGGAACTTGTAATTGAGTTGTAAATCTTATGATTGTGCTGTGAATCCTGTGATTCAGAACTTGTTGTGAGTGTTGTGATTTTGCTATGAATCCGGATGAGATGAGATGCATGGAGTCTTGTGATTCTTGGAAGTCTTAAGAAAGGAAAAAGAAAAGGAAAGAAAAAAGAAATGAAAAAATGGAAATGGGAGGAAACGGTGGCAGGACGGAGAGCTGACGGGGGCAAACACATTAGTACCGGGCCTCATTCCCACCCGGTACTAATGTGCACTTAAGAACTGATACAAATTGTTGTTTCTTTAGTAGTGATTATTGATATGTTTTAATATCATTTGTTAGACACAAATACAATCAAGTTACTTGGAAAAAATGGCCATCAAGCTCGCCAAGTAGAGATCTCTCTATTATCTAAAATGAGACCGTGAGAGATGCTGGGAAAGTTTAATAAGAAGTTTTGGGCTGAAAAAATGCGAGATGATACAATTCAAAAATGGAAAGTTTTTTTTTTGACCGAAGCAAAATGGAAAGTTAAGAACCTTTTTTCATTAAAATTATTCTGATACATAACATTTTCATTCAGTCCACACTCAGCTACATCTGGCATCAATAATACAGGAATGAAGCCAGTTTTCTAGTAGGATCATTAACTCGCCTTGTTCGGTTGGCTGGTGATAGCTGACTGGTGCTGATTTCTTGTGAGAGAAAAATACTGCTAGCTGACCGGGACATATAGTTAGTGCTGATTTGGTGTGAGATAAAAGTATCGTTGGCTGGTGGTGAATGATTGCAGCAGCATTTGTTCAGGGTCGTGCCGGGGGGGTCTTCTAGAGAAGGTCCAGAAATTATGGGGAAATCTATCCGTCACCCACACAATTTTTGGCTCCTCCTCACATGATTTTTTTCACCTCCATCTTCACCCACCCAACCTCCTTCTCCAACTCTTGTGAGGTTTCGGCGAGACTTCGGCGAGGTTAGGGTTCGGGGTTTCCGGGGGTTCCTGTAAACGCCGGCCATTGGAGGGAGGGTCAGCGACGGCAGGCCGGCCCGGTGGAGGAGGTGGGTTGGGGGCAGCAAGGAGCGGCGGCGGGGGCGCCACCAGCCGAGCGGTGGAGGCCGGTAGTCGAGGCCAGGTTGGGGCGGGGGTAACTCACCGGAGATGCGGAGATGGGAGATCTGGTGGTGCTGGCCGGACGGTGGCGAGAGAGACAGTGGCGGCGTCGACGGCAGCGTCAACGGTCGGAAACAGAAGGGACGGCCGTCGACGGTGGGGGAGGATGATAAGGACTCCGCGGTGACGACCGCGGTGATGATGGGAGGCAGCCGCGGCCAGGGCTAGATATGGGGGTGGTGCACGGCTGCCGGCGCGGGGCTCCGGCAGGACCCTACCCCGCCCGCATCGGAGGGTGGGGAAGGGCTGGGCGACGGGGTGGCGTGCTGGGGCGGGGGCGGGAGGCGACGTCTGGAGGAGGAAAAAGGACGGGGTCGGGGAAGGAGCGGCGGCGGACGAGATGAGGGGAGGGAGTGGATAAGAAAGAGAGAGGGGGTTGATCTTAGCCACAAATTTTTGATCCAATGGTTACAAAATTCGTGTGAAGAGACCTAATAATTCACCTGGGTGAGGGATAGACACTCCGAACACTATACCCCCTGTTCATGCACTTTCTCTCGCATTTTCAGATATCGGTGCAATTCCGCATAGAATAATAGCATGGCTCTGCATAATTGTAAATTTAAAAAGTAATAATGGTCAATGATTGATCATGTAAATATCTAAAATGTCTGTAAGAAATACTATAGGATTGTATACATATGTGTATTTACAATACGTACTGTCATCTTTTTTTTCATGCACAGGAGATGGTGGCAAGACCGCCATGGCGACGGCCACGATGGCAGCCAAAAACAGAACTCTGCTGACATGTGCCATGAAAGATGGTGTTTCTAGCATTGTTGCTTGCGCTGGGCTCTGACTTGTGAGAGGTTGCCGGTTTACTGAAATCCAACGCTCAGTGTCCATGTTAATATAGAGGCAGGACCGCAGGAGCAAACATGGAAACAGCATAATATATATATATATATATATATATATATATATAAATATATATATATATATATATATATATATATATATATATATGTATGTATATATATATATATATATATATATATTCTCTATCTATCTGTGTGTCTTATGTGTGTGTCTATATATCATAAACTTCATTTTTTGCAATCATATGACAAATTTATAAAATGTATGCCATTTAGGTTCATATATTTTGATACTTATGTTTAGTTATTATTTATTTACTACCTTAGTAACATGACTTCACACTACGTGAAAAACAGACATTGGTAACGGGCGCGGATGGCCATTGGTAACAGGCAAAACACCCGTTACCGATCAAGCGTTACAAATGAGCCAACAAAGGTAATGGGTTGATGCCCGTTACTGATGACACGTAAGTGTAACGGGCGTCTAACGAAGACCGTTACCACAACTACTTACCGGTCACCTGAAATGGCTGTTTCTCCGGGCCCACCGGGGCCTTTGGTAATGGGCGCAGACACTGACCCGTTACTCATAACACGTACTAGTAACGATCGTCTAACAAAGACACTTACCGAAACTAGTTACCGGTCATCTGAAATGTCTGTTTCTCTGGGCCCATAGGGACCTTTGGTAACGGGTACAGAAACTGAGCCCGTTACATGAACTCAACATTGAAGACGCGAAAAATACTTCCATAACGCGTCTCCTCTGTCTCGACGAAAGGAGACGCGTCGTGTAAGTGCGCGTCTCCTCTATCTCGACCAAAGGAGACACGTCTTGTCAGTGCGCCTCTCCTATGTCTCGACGAAAGAAGACGCGTGCTGTCTACGCACGTCTCCTCTGTCTCGATGAAAGGAGACGCTTGCTGTGAACCTGCGTCTCCCTCTGTCTCGACCAAAGGAGACGCGTCTTGTCAGTACACGTCTCCCTCTGTCTCGACCAAAAGAGACGCGTACTGTGTACGTGCGTCTCCTCTGTCTGGACCAAAGGAGACGCCTACTGTGTACGTGCGTCTCCTCTTCTCGACCAAAGGAGACGCGTACTGCGAACGTGCGTCTCCTCTGTCTCGACCAAAGGAGACACGTTGTCTACTTTCACAAAAATTAGGTCCAGCATCAACATTCACAAAACTCCACAAACTGAATAGAAATCCACAAAATTCACATGCATCATCTGACAAAATTCAGGCATTCAGCATCCTCATATAAAAAGTAAGGTTCAAAACAATATCACTGGCTTAACCATAAGGATTGGTAGTGTATACAATGTGAGCCATCAGAGAATCATCAATGTGAAATTTTCCTGAGGGTTTGATCACCTGGTTCATGAGGAATGAGGCAGTTCTTTCCCTAACGTAGAGCAGCATCTCTTTGTGAAATGCCTGAATATAACAATGTCAGCGGTCAGCACACAGGTGGTTACCAAACATGTGCAGTGCTAATAAGCAATAACTGTGCTCAGTTGCAGGTGTTACAAATGCAGATCCCAAGAAAGTACCTCAGGGTCCTTCAATTTATTTTTTAATGTAAGCATGTGATAGGCACAATAGAAGCCGCAGACTATGGATTCTTCAGGTTGTTGGTGGCACTACGATAAATATACAAAGACAAACAATAGTGAGAAGAAATAAACTCAAGGTTTAGTTCTAGCTTCCACAGGTAGGAAATACTGAGTAATACGTACCTTAACATTCGTGTCATGTTTCAAGGCACGGCAAGGCAACTTGTTGTCGTCGCAGTAACTATTCCAAGCACTACAACAAAACATGCAACAATGGTTAGGGCACCATTAATAAACTCTGCAGAGTTTGTTGAGGAAGTTTGCAGGTTAAGAAATAAAGAACTTACTCATCAATGGCAAGTACCAACTCGGAGAAATCAGTGCCTAGGATCCTATATGAATCAAGATACAAGACCCTGTTCTGCTTTGGAAGGATCGCCACTGCAATCCAGTGCTTCCTAGTGTTATAGTAGGAAATGTTGACTCTCCTTTTAGCATATGACTGGTAGGCACGCTTCATATAGGACAAAAAAAAGTAGCTATTTTGTATATTTGACTTGCTAAAGCATTCAGGATCAAGGAAGGCAACTTCATCCTTCTTATTCTCAACTTCTACAACCATATTCCTAATATTAAGAAAAAACAAAGTGTAAGGAGGCAAAATACAGAGTAAAGATGAATTGAGGCAGAAAGCACATTTAGATAGAAAATGATTTGTAAGAAGCGGATTAAATTTTCAAGCAACTTATAGGATGAAACAGCAGAGAAGTCCCATATCCAAAGCATCCAAGTCGAAGAGATCGTACAAGTCGCTGATGATCACAGTCAACAGCTCGTATTTATCATCTTCTCTCATAGGCCACCAGCCGTGTCTGGGCCATATTACTCCCATAATCGGAGACTCATCCTTGTCCTTAAAATGTTCCATGTAGAAATCATGGAGATCAGTGATAGAAGAAGCAGTATCCGGATCCTTGAGTTCAGCAGCACTGAGCATTTTATTTCCAAATTTGTAGTGTGGGTTAATCTCAGTCATAGCATCATTGGCCGTGTTCTTCTTGGCGTTTCTCTCAGATGGCTTTCTGGTAGGCTTCTTTTCCTCCTGCTTTGAGATGGCTGAAGAAGGTTTCTCAAGGGCTTTCTTGTCTGATGAAGAAGGATCCTCAGATGGCTTTCTGGTAGGCTTCTGAGACCTTTTATTTTCAGCAAGTTTCTTTTCCTACTGCTTTGAGATGGCTAGAGAAGGTTTCTCAGATCGCTTTCTGGTAGACCTTTTATTTTCAGCGAGTTTCGTTTCCTGCTGATTTGAGATGGCTGAAGAAGGTTTCTCAGGTGGTGTCTGACCAGCAACTATTACAGAGATATTGGGCCCAGATGTACCTGCAGCTTTCTTCGAATTGTCATCGACAGATTTCTCAGCATCAACCAACACATGACTCTGGGCTCCTGCTTTGGCATCATTGTTTTGAGCACTTTTGTTTGGGGATGTGTTGGCGTTTCTTAACGTCACCACTAGTTGTACACCTAGAGGGAGCGAATAAGAACAACCGGGTATACCGCAAGCGCACGGAAATACCGTTGTAGCACTTCCCCAAGGAAGGAGAGTATTCCAAGGGTATCGAATCCAAGGAACGATGTGTACTATCTCCTACTCTAGTATAGATGATCCAAGGACACAACACTGATTGATAGGATAGGTAGAAAGGATCTGCCTCGACCGAGCGCAGAGTCTAGTTACGGTCTCTCAGGTATAGCACTCATTTCAGGCACCAAACACAAGGCTAATGTGTTGGCTCGAGCCCAACTCGGTACGTGACGTAGAGGGTTGACAAAGGGTCCAACAGGCTGTCACCATTGCGGCCTACCTCTACGCTACGATCGTACGTGGTCTTCGAAGGATAGCTTATGGTCCAGGCACCACGTCTACACCACTTACTATTACTACGAATCCGCGAGGGAGATACTGGCACTAGCTCAAGGTATGCTCTATCACTCATGCAAGATCACGAATGCACTTTGATCTAACTAGGGACATGCAGGAGCTTCACTTTACTCTAATAGACAAGCTGGCAAACTAGATGCAAACTTATGATCTAAGTCTACTGGATCGAAAGGGTTGTGTTCGAAGAACACAAGCCTCTAAACCAAGAACAAACGAAGAACACAAGAACAAAGCAACTAAGCATGCATACGACTTTAGTCTAAATAGGAAATATCGAAATACTCACTTTAGTCTAGTTGAAGAACAAAGGCACGTGATTCGTCGGGCTTGCCTCTCTTGGATTGATGATGTCAGTGATCCAGGGGAATCCTGGGTGGCATCCCCTCATTGGCTGGTCTTGAGGTACTTGGATCAAAGACTTATGCTTTTACTCCTCTTTCTAGTGCTAATCACCTATATTTGTATAATCACCAACACATGTGGAAATGGTTAGTTTAAGCCCTATTCTAGTGTTGAAAATCATTTTCCATGCCAAAAGGTACATGTTTGACGGGTAAAAAGTGCGTGGAAAACAGCCGTCAACAAATACCCCCACACTCGACCTTTGCTCGTCCCGAGTGAAGGGAAGAACAAGATCAAAGTGAGACATGATATCCATAGGTATGAAGTAAGCATAAGAGATATTCCAAACCATACCTTGCACTTGTGAACTCTGTGAAGTGTCTATCATGCTATCTTGGGTAGTTGAAGAATGAAACAGTCATGAATCAAATCACTCCTGCTCATCATGTCAAGTAACTTGGGGTTTTGCAATAAGTTTTCAAAACAAACCTTGCTTAGCTCCTCATTTGATTCTCTCAGATCGCTCAATGTGTATATGTCCTCACCAAGGCATTAGATTGTCTTTCTTCACCCTACTTCTAATGATGGCTATATGTGGAGCTCAGGGTAGGATAAAGGATAAGGCATACTTGTATCACATATATTGCAAAGTCAAAGACCGGATCCACAGAGAAAATCAAATCATACAATCAGATCAAGATGTGCACGTGTATAGGTATGGTGAGTATGGTAAGGTGGAGACTAGGCCCGGAATGGGTGCTAGATATTACCATACATATATGAGGAAAGTTGCTAGATGGTAAGGTGGACACTAGCCCCGGAATGGACACTAGTTATTACCATCTAAGTTATGGAACTCCTTTTTGCATCACCATCTCTCCCCTTTTTCTCTTTTGTTTTGGACATGGGCTGTTCTTTCCTCTTTTTTTCTTTTCATCATGCTTTGAGCATGTCTCTTTTTTTCATAGCCCATGTCTCTTTTTGAAGGATACTTTTGGAGGGAGAGGTCACACCACATATGGAGCTTTATTTTCACGGAATGGATGAATGATACAATGCTAACTTCCAGTGTAGAAGCATAGCAAGGGGAAAATGGGTGGTGTGCACATGAATCTTGATCATGAAAGTAATGAAGAGAACTCTCACAAGGGTCACAGAATTTGACAAAGCTCAAAGCAATAACAAGCAGCATATGATTGTTAGGTTTTCAACTAAAAACATCATATGGCTCTAGTAGGACGGTGGCATATCAAAGAGGAGCTTTGCAAAGGGTTTTCAAGTTTTCAAATAAAATTCCCAAGCACTCAGACATTCAGAGCGAAGATCATATCATCAAACCATATCACAAACACCAACTACTTAGATGAGCATGAGTTCCCTATAATGATATTTGTTCACAAGCATCAAGATGATAGGTAAGGAATAAAACATATGCAAGCCAACCACAGGAATCATGTAGAGCAAGCATAGCACACATTGCTGAGTTTGGTTTCAAAGGATATGAATTGAAATTCAAACAAACTCATGGATAGGATAGAGTGAGATAGAGGGTGCACATACCATCGCTTCGGAAGGGTAAGAGATCAAGGGAGACCAGTGGTGATTTGGCTGACCAGAGGGCAGCCGGGTCACCCTAGTTTACCTTGCTCTTATCATGAAGGCGTAGTCGATGTTGTGCAGTGTCTGTGTGGGAGTTCTCTAGTGGAAATGTCGACGGTGAGCTTGAGAGAACTCCCCCACACTAGTGGTTGAACCTGGTGTTGTTCTTCGAATGACAAGTGAAAACAAAAGATAGATTCTACTGGTTCGAGAACCATAGAGCCTTTATTCAAATTAAAATATTTTTGTTGTTTTTTTCTTTTTTTTATTGTCACCATGTCATTTGCTCAAGAAGGGTTAGATCAAGATTGCATTCCATAAACAAAGGGGACTATACTTACCTTGGACCTTTGAGAGGTCATATGTACCACCTTTGCATGTTGTGCAACATGAATCTGACACCTCGACTTACCTTCCCATTTGAATTTAGCTCAATGACTTACCCATTCAAATTTGACAATTTTCTGCAGGGGTTAGTCAGCATATATGCAACCAAGATATATGAAAATATACTCTAAGGTTCATCAATCAAAACTCGACACCATGTCTTGTTTTGACTGAAGGAGAGAGTTTTAACCTAAGCACCATGCTTAATCTAAAACAACCTATGAAGATATGTTGCAACATACATTCAAACCAGAGCATGTGAACCAAGAATAAGGAAGCATGAAAGCATTATCAAGCTATTATCAAAAAGGAACATAAGCATGAGCATAAGACGGTGAACCTCGGGAACCTCCCGGAATGGCTTTGTTTAATGTCAAAAGCAGGACTTACCTAGCTAGTGGGCAAGATACAAGAGCTGACATCATCGCCACACCAGGATAAGATTTGGTAGAGGAGGAACTTACTCAAGATGCTCACATACCTCCCCCACACTTGAAGTTTGCATTGCTAGGTAACAAAACTCAAGTGTGTGGTGATCAAGCTTCCTTTTGTAAACGTTCCCTCACCAAAGCGTATCTAGGTGTTGTAGCTGATGTGGCACACATGTTCGTAGGCATCACCTGTCCTTCTTCTTTTCAATCTCCACCTGAAAGGTTAGTGACCAAAAATACCCGAAGGACGACTTATCCTAAAACATGTTCTTGCTTTTATTCGAAAAGGGAAATAAAACCTATGCTAATCCAGGCTATCTCCTGGTAGTGCTTTGTTTATTTAAGGTCATAAGCTCGATCATGGGAACTCCATCTTGCAGCTATCGTTGGTGGTGTCATTCCCGTCTCACTACCAATCCTTGATTTATCATTGAAGCTTTAGCTGCAAGGTTAGTGCCACAGTGCACGCACGAAATCTGCAATGCTTATGGTAAACATATGCATCTACAATCAACCTTCCAAACATTTTGCAAAAGAGGACCGAAAGGTGGTTGTATCCCTCGTACATGCTCAACGCACTAAGCATGTCTGACTCCAGAGGGACATGATGTGAGCATGGTCTGTATGGTGAATCAAGAATGAAGCTACCATGCTCGTGCGTGGAATCCTTTCCTCCGGACTCCAGAGTCAGTGCCTCGAAAGGTTCCATGGCCCATGAATTCTCTATCTCAAGAGAGTCATCGTGGAAGCTCGATGTTGACTCTAGATCATGATCGAAAGCAACATGATACGGGCAAGCGGGAAGAGGCTGAAACTCGGTCGAGAGTGGTGACGATCGTTCGCCTTCACAAAGGTGAAGAGAATCTCCCGAGTCATCCTCATGAGGGGTAGAACATTCTACAACCTTAATGAGGACGGGCTCGGATGATGTGAATGGAGATGTATACGTCATCTTCTCGAGTGGGTTTAGCTGAGGAAGAGGCTTTGCCATAGGATGTCCCGGACAAGGGGTAGCAGTGGCAGAAGCGACTCCCCTAAGCTTATCATCTAGGTTCCCTAAAGATGTATCGAAGAGCTGCTCTAGAGGGGAGCCTAGGAGAAGATCGAGATCAAGGACATCGAAGATGTGAAGGTCTAAGCTAGTCTCGATCCTGTCTATGATAAGCGGCACGACACTTGCGATCCCCCGACATTCAAGAACATGTCCGAAGGGACAAGTCTTGAGGAGCATGTCGGATGGTGCTAGCGGAACTTTGCCCAGAAGAGTTTCTGCTAAGTGCCATGGCAAAATGTTTAACCTCCATGATAGGGTTACAATGGGCCTCTACGACTGTGCCTCTAATAGAGCAAGGGACAACCAGAGAAGGTGAACTATTCCAAATTACTTCAGAGAATCGTGTCACTCCCTCTGAACATTCCTCTCTCATGGCCTCCTCAGGATATGCCTCATCGGGATGATCAGGAGGTAGAGGAGGCACCACAGGCCTAAGGGAAGGTTCTGTCGAAAGATTCCTAGAATGATCGGTATGGATAGAATGAGGTTCCTCCCCTAATTGGGCATCAACAGAATTCGAGGTGTCTAAGAGATTTATAAATGGGTCATCCTCGAATTTGCAAGTGAACATCGAAGGTTGAATTTCTTCTTCCTTTGGCGTTCGGGGTTCAGGAGAGGGCTCAACGGACAAGTCTGGGGATATGGAAGATGCAAACTCAGACTTGGATGTTGAGGGACCCTCATGGCTCGACTCAGATTCTTGGTTGGGTTCGTTGTGATCAGTAAGGACAAAAGAGTTTTCTAAGAGGGAATCTAGGATCTCTCTTCCTTCCATTGGAGTTTTTTCCACGAACAAACCTCCAGCAATAACGTCTAGATAGAGGGTAGAATCCATGTCTAGACCCACACAAAAGATGTATAATGACACATCGATGGGTAAAGACGGACCAGGTGTCGACACCAAAAGGTGTAGGAACCTAGCCCATGCCACTCCTAGGGACTCCTCCTCTAATTTCTCGAAATCGAGGATACTTATTGGAAGAGAAGCTACACGAGTGTACCACTGCTCCGTCCTTTCCATGAGAGAGAACGAATGGCAAAAGTTATCTCGGAGTTCTCCCCAATCACCGTTCACACTTTCTATAGTGCGGGCGTACCATTGTTCCGCCTCTCCTATTAGGGAGAAAGGAAACAACTTCCACCTCACGGTGTCCTGTGTCATGCCTGGCATAGCCAGACTAGAACACAGTTCCTCAAATTCTTCCAAATGGAGGTAGGGGTCTTCATTGATTGCTCCAAAGAATGGTCGATCTTGAACCATGGCTAAAAAGCCAGGGGGGAGTTCATAGCTAGATGATGGAGATGATGATGGCTTTTTGAACTCACCCCTTGAGGTAGAGAAGCTTTGAAAGGAAGGCATCTCAAAGGGTAACGGGGGTAAAGGTAGAACAAAAGAAACAAAAAGGATATCTGATGGGTAACGGGGGTGAAGGTAGAAGAAAACGAAAAAGATAAATACGAGGATCACTAGGCTCGAAGATAGATACAGCAACCGTTCCCCGGCAACGGCGCCAGAAATGCTTGTTGGCGTTTCTTAACGTCACCACTAGTTGTACACCTAGAGGGAGCGAATAAGAACAACCGGGTATACCACAAGCGCACGGAAATACCGTTGTAGCACTTCCCTAAGGAAGGAGAGTATTCCAAGGGTATCGAATCCAAGGAACAATGTGTACTATCTCCTACTCTAGTATAGATGATCAAAGGACACAACACTGATTGATAGGATAGGTAGAAAGGATCTGCCTCGACCGAGCGCAGAGTCTAGTTACGGTCTCTCAGGTATAGCACTCACTTCGGGCACCAAACACAAGGCCAATGTGTTGGCTCGAGCCCAACTCGGTACGTGACGTAGAGGGTTGACAAAGGGTCCAACAGGCTGTCACCACTACGGCCTACCTCTACGCTACGATCGTACGTGGTCTTCGAAGGATAGCTTATGGTCCAGACACCTCGTCTACACCACTTACTATTACTACGAATCCGCGAGGGAGATACTGGCACTAGCTCAAGGTATGCTCTATCACTCTTGCAAGATCACGAATGCATTTTGATCTAACTAGAAACATGCAGGAGCTTCACTTTACTCTAATAGACAAGCTGGCAAACTAGATGCAAACTTATGATCTAAGTCTACTAGATCGAAAGGGTTGTGTTCGAAGAAACACAAACCTCTAAACCAAGAACAAACGAAGAACACAAGAACAAAGCAACTAAGCATGCATACGACTTTAGTCTAAATAGGAAATATCGAAATACTCACTTTAGTCTAGTTGAAGAACAAAGGCACCGCTGAGGATCGTTCTTGAGGAAGATGTCATGAATCATGACATGGCCTCAAGCCTCCCACCTCACTTCCTAGCACTAATCCTATAAAAAGAGCTCTCCTCTCCTAAAGAGAGATGCTCCAAGCCAAAATGAAGAGGAGGAGGAGAAGTGTGTGTTCCAAATGAGAGCCCCTCCCCTCCTATTTATAGAGGAGGGGGTGGCTTGCTCGGAGGCTCAAAGTGCCCCAAAACACCCGAGATCGCAGCAAGTGACCAATCAGGCAACAACACGTGGAAGGTGGGGATCAACCGACCCTAGGTCGGTTCGGCCGATCCTAGGGTCGGCCGAACCTTCCGGGAGGCCTTCTGCGTCGTGCTTTCTCAGGGTGGCTACCATGTGGGCCCTGATGCTTGTCCTCTGTGCATGCCAAGTTTCCTGGTGGTTTGGGTACTGAGTGGGCCCTTGGATCCATGTGATGTCCACGTGGCGATTCGTGATTTGTCGGGCTTGCCTCTCTTGGATTGATGATGTCAGTGATCCAGGGGGAATCCTGGGTGGCATCCCCTCATTGGCTGGTCTTGAGGTACTTGGATCAAAGACTTATGCTTTTACTCCTCTTTCTAGTGCTAATCACCTGTATTTATATAATCACCAACACTTGTGAAAATGGTTAGTTTAAGCCCTATTCTAGTGTTGAAAATCATTTTCCATGCCAAAAGGTACATGTTTGACGGGTAAAAAGTGGGTGGAAAATAGCCGTCAACAGGATGGAGGTTTTGTTGTTTCATGAGGAGGAGGAGGAGGTGGGGATGTAATTTGTGGTTGTGGGGGTGGAGGAGGAGGTGGTGGGGAACCATGTGAGGAACGAACCTGTCCCGTATTTTGCAGTTGTGGGGTGGAGGAGGAGGTGGGAAACCATGTGAGAAAGGAACATGTCCTGTATTTTGCGGTTCTGGGGGTGGAGGAGGAGGAGGTGGTGGGGAACTAGGTGAGGAAGGAACCTGTCCTGTAATTTGCGGTTCTGGGGGTGGAGGAGGAGGAGGAAATGGGAAACCATGTGAGGAAGAAACCTGTCCTGTAGTCTGTGAACTAGAAGGAATCTGTACCGTAGTGGGCGAACAAGATTTTGGAATTGGTGCTCCCTTGATGTGAATGTGACACCTCTTCCATTGTATCCTCTGGTGTAGAGCTTGTCCAAGTGTCGTCACCTCGTCATTAGGAGGGTGTTCCAGCGCGTGATCCCTAAAGACAGCATATACATGCAACACTTTTCGACCACAGCACAGTCTTCATGAATCGGGACTGTATGTAGCGTAGTCTGCTCTGGTTGAACCACACCAATTGTATCTTCATATTCAACACCGTAAAATATGATCCATAGGCCACAGCCTGTGGGTTCAGTCAACGTGCCTATAAGGTCTTCCTGTGTAGGATCATCATAGTGCACTACCTCTATCGACAACTCTGTAGTGCCATTGATCAAACCTACATTATCTGCGGACGCACAGCTGCTCTTCAGTCCGACGGGTGAAGGGCTTGTGCGATTGGACACTGGTGCAAACACCACCTGGTACCCTTGTGCCATCATGTCAAGTATATCTTTCTCCATCTCAGCCTTGAGTTCTTGCTTGATTTCTTCCTTCATTTGTTGCTTATCAACTAATGAGTCGGTACTCGTCCTCTTCCTCTTCCTGTACATGGAAGCATGTTGAGGCCATGCAAACTTCCAGCCCTGGTAGCTGGAGACACCACGAACGCGACTTGGTTGTTCGGGGCGGCCCAAGCACTGACTTAGCACATCATTCTCCCTCAGTCATGAAGTCATTCCTGAAGATTCTGCATGTGCATTCTTTTCCATGATGTCTGCAGCCACATTTTCATTTGCTTCTTTGTTGTACACTATCACGGCAACACCGTCTTCCACCACTAGCTTACTCCTTGCTCGCACCCAATTCCTAGAACGATCATCAGTGTAGGCATCATATGGGTTGTCGATCCCAGCCGCAGCTAATTTCCTGTCCTCTTCCTCCCACTGTGGTAGTTTCCCAGAATAACTAGCTGGACCCATGTTGTGCTCGTTTGTGTTTAGGCTTCGAAGTGACTTGAACTTGCCACTAACAGATGAGGCATCCTCGGTTTCCTGCTGTTTCACGAACTCTTTCCACTGTTCCGGCTTGATAAAGTCGTGCTTTCCAAATGGCTCGAGTCCTTTTCTGACAAAATCTCGCCTAAGCTGAATCTGAATTGTCACCATGCCTTGGCTGCAATCTTTCATAAAAGCTTGAATGCCTGCTCTTTCATGTCTGCCTGGAACTCCAAGTGTTTCTGCATATAGGTTTCAAACAAGTACCACTTTTGTTCATCGCTTAGTTTTTTTATTTCTCTCAAATCCAAAGGTATCTTTTGTCTAGCAATAAGCCCTGCAAGCACCCCGAATCTGCGCTTTTGTGGCAATGGTACTAGTATCCCCCTCTCTCAACCTCAGTGACTACTATTTTGTCTCTTGGCCACTTTGTGGCTGTCCTTGGCACTCTTGCTCGGCCCAGAGCCCCACCCACCTGCTCTTGTTCTTCACTAGCAGTGGCATATCCATCTTCTTCATTATGTGCATCTTCTTCAAATTGCCCAGGTATATAGTCCTCGATAGATTTATCCTGTGAATTAATTGTCAAGGGATTATGAGAAAGGTCAGCTCAGTGTCCAAGAATAGCACAAAAAGCAGACCATACTGCTAGCTGTCCCAGGAGACATGCTACAACAGGAGACAAGTAGAGCACATAGTTAACCATGCATAACAGCTAAGCATTTATCTAATCAACACCCACAGAACTATGTACAAGACCATACAAATGAGAAAACAATTACAGTAACTAGTTTATTCCACTATAATCTCATTGGTTCTATGGTAAACCATTAACATAAATGAAAAATTCAGAAATCAAAAAATTAGTTCAGGCAATGCGACCTTACCATTTTAAAGAGGAAGATGCTCACTGCCTCTATTGCTGATGAGGTACTTATTCAACTTGGAGAGAATGTCCAAATGTACATATGGAACAAGAGAAAAACCAAATATAAGAGTGAATCCAAAGGGAAATGCCAAGTATACATTTTGAAACTCAAAACCCTAACTGAGCATAGTCAAGAATGTATCTTAATGATGTAGGAGGGATTTCTAGCATGCAGTTCACCTTGTCACTGTCAGAGCGGAGGGATCTCTAGTCGCCACGTCCTTGCGTCGACCTCGTGGCTGGATCCCTCCTCCTCCTAGTCGTCGTCAATGGAAGGTGAGGGGTGGTGTGGCGCGCGTCTCAGTGAAGAGGTGTAGCGTGCGTCGCGTCACGGGGGTGTGAGGAGAGGAAGGTGAGGGTGAGGAAGCGGTGGCAGAGAGGGCGAGGGGGAGGAAGCGGCGGCGACGCGAGGGAGAGAAAGACGACAGCGCGAGGGGAGAGTGAGGAGGTGACTGTGTGAGGGAGGCGTCTTTCCCTACTAACCCTAGAGCGAGTGGGCGTGTGTGAGCCTTAAAACTGAAAGGCCCAATATTATTAGGAAAACGCGTTAGGCCGGGGCTAATTCTATTTGAATGAAGAACAGTTCGCTTTTCCCTTTTTAATGTGCAATCAAGATTTGAATCACGTATTTCTCCGTCATTCGTAATCCAAATTTGATGATATTTGTTTCTAATTTTTTTAAAATCAACTTATATTCATTTATGACATTGTTTCGTATATAACTCCATTTCCTGGATGTTGTTTATATGCCTTTATCTTGTTTCTTACAAGTACAACATAGAAATAATATTTATTTTACACAACCATTACTAATGAAACTTTGTATTTCGTAATCTTAAGGTGAACACAAGGTTGTGTTAAAATTTCAAATGTATATGAGTTCGAAGATATTTTAAAGTGTGGAAAACTTCAGTGTTGAAGTATAACATTTTAGGAAACTATGTGAGAGATGTACACATTTGTACACAAGTATGATCTTCCTTTATCAAAACCATTTGAAATGTTTATAACAAGTTTAGGGACCCAAATTACGTTGCCAAGTCAATTTGTATAATTTTTAGACCAACCTAAGACATTATTAGAATTATTATATCCCAAACATGAGATAAAAACTCGAATTTTGATAATTTTGGTTACACAAGTGTGCTTGTTGATATTTTATTAGAATACTAAATGACCAACTACGAATTGTTCGTATTTTTAATGAATTTTTAGGTGCTGTTTTATGGGCTCTAATATTTGAGGGAAGCAAGTTTCATTTCAAAAAAATAGTGTCAGGCCCACGCGTCAACGTCAGTAGCCTATATAAAAAAGATAACCGTTGCCTGCCCGCCCGACAAAGAAGACGCAGGTTCACCAACCCGCGTCGCCAATAACTTTCCATTGTCCGAAATGCCCCTAGCCGAATGAATTTCCATCCGCCCCGGCCCCGGCCCCCTGCTTCTTCTTCCCCGCTCTGAGCTCCAACGCCGCCCGCCCGTCCTTTCCCTACCGTCGCGCACATGTCGCACTACGCCGATTCGTCTGGAGGTGGACGTGGCAGGAGCAGGTTTCAAGGTGGCCGGAGCAGCCGCATTCACTCCATCAGCTTGGATCCAGTCGGTGAGCTAAGCAGCTTCCCACTGGTCCCTTGCCCGGACTGTGGTATGGCTCGGGTGGTGGAGGGGAGGACGTGGAAGGAAGGTGAAAATCATGGTCGTCTTTATTTCAAGTGTGCGAGGAACGTGGTGAGTAGTCTGTGATATGTTTCCCAAATCTGAGTTAGGGTTCTTTAGGGTTCTTATGTGCTTTTGATTTGCACAGTTCCCCAAGTTTTGTGGATATTATCGTTTCGAGAAGGAGTATATCCAGATGCTGAAGGATGCTGGCATCATTTCTTTTCGACCGTCGAACTGGGCAGACGTGGTCGATGAAGTAGTTGATTCTGTGGATTGTCAACTTGGGAGCGACAATCAGAGGAAAGCACCGGACGAGAAGCAGACGAAGAAAGCACTAGAGGAGAAGATGGACAATGTGATCTGGAAGATGAACTTGATTTTTGTGGGTGCTGTTTGTGTAGTATTTGGATGTTTACTAGGGATGTATGCTGCAAAGAAGTAATTGTGATGTGAAAAGTGATGATTTAATTTGTTTCATCTGTGTGAATGAAGAATGAAAAATTTGTCACAGATGACAAACTTAAATGTATGAATGAAGAATGGAATGGAATGGCAATTGGGTCACGAATCTTAATGTGTCACATATCACAAATTTCATCAATTCATCTGTGTTGACATTTCAGTGTGAAATTAACCAGCCTACACCCGCGTCTCCAATGATTTTATACAGAGTTTTTCGAAACTCAGAATCTTTTCATTAACAAATAGAGTAACAAACATTGCAATTCATTGTAAACTACTACCATAGATATTGCAATGTGTTAGGAGGCACAGATGGATCTACCCGCGTCTCTTAGATGTAGTTCCTCACAAGTTCAACAAACACACAGGAGGAACACATATTAACAAAGGAACATGTTCATGACAAACAAGCAGAGTTCCACGAACGAACAGAGGAGGACGAACAAACACAGAGGAGGAACAAATTAATTAAGCAATGGTAGAGGATGTGTCACTGCCGTCGAAGCCGCCATTGTCACCATCGTCGCTGTCGCCGTCGGCGGCGGCGCCGACCACGACTCTCTCAAGCTCCCCACCCAGCGCATGGATCTTGAAGGCGAAATCCTTCACGGTCCTCTGCAGCGGGTTGTTGGGTCGTGGCAAGCCGAGCTCAACGACCACCCGTTGAAGCTTCCTGAAAGCTTCGACGAACATTTGGATGGACCAACAGTTGTCCAAATGTAGTTGAGGAAGCAGAGGGTCGGCTTCCTCAGGTGGCGGCGCCGGTGCCTCCTCGTGCTCCTCGGCCGGCGGCGCCGGCACCTCCTCGGCCTTCTCAGGGTTCGGTGCCTTCTCCTCCTTGATGAGCCGATAGTGACGGCTTTCTTCGTCGTCGTCCTCCTCCCTTCCCTGCTTCCTGGATGGCTCGCTCGACGACGATGCCATGCGCGCGCTTGAGGAAGAAGAAGCTCTTGGTGATCTTCTTGGCGACCGGAGATGGTGGTGCTGGGGTTTTCTTGGTGGCACGCTTGAGGAAAGCTTATAGATGAAGCTCTTGGCCGGTCAGGCATTTATAATGACAAGACGGGAACCGTCAGGCGGACGGTCTTCCCACTACGACACGCCACTATGCCTCAGAACATGTGTATGCTGCGGAGACGTGTGTTCACTAACCAGCGTCGCCAATGACAAAGATATGTGTTTTGGGCAAAAGACTATTATATATAAATCTTACACACAGATGGATTGATTATTATATATCTTAAATAAATGGATTTATTTGCTTTCGTGTTGTGGCACAAAATCAAAGTTAATAAAGAAGTTACGATCTGCGTGCGCGCATGGATACTAAAACCGCTATTCGCTGGAAACCGACCACAAAGGAAACAATTCTCTTTTCTCCTTTTAATCTGCAACCAAATTTTGTGTCACGTATTTCTCGGTCATACATAATCCAAATTTAATGATTGTTTTTTCTGAAGTTTTCTAAAATCGCTATCTTTTCATTAATTTCATTGTTTAGTGTATATTTTCATTTCGTGAGTAATGTTTTTATGCCTTATCTTGTACTTGATAAGTACAACATAGAAATAATATTTGTTTTACACAATCATTACTAATAAAACTTTGTATTTCGTAATGTTAAGGTGAACACAAGGTTGTGTTAAAATTTCAAATGTAGATGAGTTCGAACATGTTGTAAAGTGTGAAAAACTTCAATGTTGAAGTAACATTCTAGGAAACTATGTGAGAGATGTACACATTTGTACACAAGTATGATCTTCCTTTTTAGAAACCATTTGAAATTTTTATCACAAGTTTAGGGACCCAAATTATGTTGCCAAGTAAATTTGTATAATTTTTAGACCAACCTAAGACGTTATTATAATTATTATATCCCAAACATGAGATAAAAATTCGAATTTTAATAAATTTGGTTACACAAGTGTGCATGTTGATATTTTATTCGAATACTAAATGACCAACTACGAATTGTTTATATTTTTAATGAATTTTTAGGTGCTGTTTTATAGGCTCTAATATTTGAGGGAAGCAAGTTTCATTTATAAAAAATAGTGTCGGGCCCACGTGTCAGCGTCAGCAGCCTATATAAAAAAGATAACGGTTGCCTGCCCGCCCAGACCCACCTGACAACCAATGAGATGCGAGTTCTCGAACCCGCGTCGGCAATGACTCTCCATTTTGCAAAATGAATATAACATACCGAATGAATAAGCGCAGCACACACGACGTTTTCCTCATTTCTCACTAGGGTTAGTGGAGGTAAGCGGAGGCGGCACCGGCGAGGTGAGCGGAGGCGGGGAGACGACGATGTGCGCCGGTGAGGGGCCAAGCAGCGGACGACCCTGTGCACCGTGGATCGAGGAGGAGAAGTCGAACGCGATGCGGTGCCGCAACTGGATCCGCGCGCGTGCCGGCGAGATGGCGGCGAAGACAGAGACGACGATGAGCGTCGGAGAGGGGCCAAGTGGCGGTGGAGCGAACCAAAAGCCAGAGATGAGCGTCATCGATTGGATCCTCTCGGGTTCCGACGAGGGGCCAAGCAATGGCAGGGAGGAGCGTGCCGGCGAGGGGGCAGCGAAGAGAGCGAGGCGCCTGCCTCACGTCTGCGACAACAAATGTCTTGCAATGACCAAGAGAGGTCGAGGGAGCGGCAAAGGTGTAGAGGACCTCATATCCGACTCTGGCAACGACCACGATGACGACAGGGCAAGTTTCTCTGAATCACAGTGCCTTTTACTTGTTCTATAGATGGAGCAGCTTGAGCAGCTTGATCTTGATCAAGTTAGTGCCTATGATGATTACTTTGATTATGATTATGACTGTGATTTGGTCTGAGTTCTGAGGCAAATCAGTTCTGAACTAAGGCCTCCTTTGGAATGAAGGAAAAATGAAGGATTTTTGTAGAATTTGAATCCTATAGGAAATTTTCCTATGGAGTCCTTTGGAATAAAGGATTGAACCCTTTACAATTCCTATGATATTCCTATGAAATGGCTTGTTCCATAGAGATTTTGGAGGATTTCTAACATAAGGTCCAATCTCTTGGAAAAAATCCTTTGTCTATCTCTATCTTTTCATTCCTATTGTTCATCCAAATGATCAATCTAGCAACTTTCCTATGTTTTTCATTCCATAGGAATCAAAATGGCATGACACTCTAATCCTACATTTTTCCTATTCCTTTATTTTGGAAATCCTTTGTTCTGAACTATGTTATGCTTATACCATGTTTAACCCTATTTTAGCAAACACTCCTCTACCCGCGAGCAGAACTTGAGACACTACTAAACCTTCAAGTCTGGGAATATGTGAAACCTGAGGTTGATAATATTATGGAAGAAATGCGCATCCTCCTCAAAAAGGCTACATTCATGAGGAGGTACAAGTTTGTGGCTGAACAAAATCTGCAGCCCATGAAAGATGCGCTCGATGTGTTTCAAGATACCTCGGTTGCATTTGAAGAGGCTGCAAAAAAGCAAACCTTAGTTGAAGATACCATACTTTTCTTGATGTTAAAGGGGGCATGCTTTTGTTGATGTGCATGGTCAGATAGCATGACCATTGTAAAAATGTGATGGGCAAGTTAAGGCCTTGCTAGATGGACAAGTTAACTATTTGTAATAATTATGTATATTTGTGTGGATCTTTGTGGACAAGTAATGTTTATCTATATTATGTCTGTTTTGTCTCAAAAGATATGTGTTGATTATGCTTGTATGTCGAAATGAGAGCCCTGAGAGATCGAGCTGACCTGTCAATCAAGACAGACACAAAGGAGATTACGCGGGATGGTTAATCCGTGTCGCATTTGCTCCTCCAAACCGACGAGGAGGAGCCGGCCCCACGCGCCGCCCCCATGCATTGGAGACGCGGTTTGGCTAAGCCACGTATCCTTTGTTCCCAATGTTTGACCAAAAGCCACTCTCCCCTGCCACTCTGCCATTCTGCCTTCCTTCTCAAACCTTCTGCCTTCCTCGTCTCCGTCACCTTCTCTCCCCTTCTCCTTCCTCGTCTCTGTCACAGAGATGGCCAGCGGAAAGTAGTCGATCTGCCGCGACTCAAGAGGGAGGTTCTGCAGCGAGGAGGAGAAGGCCCCGCCCGCCGCCCCCGCCAAGAGAGTGAGGTTCCGTAGTGAAAAGGTCGGTTCTTCGTCGGTCGGGGGGAGGAGGTTGTACACGCGCACAAACACCAAGGGGGTGCACTCCGGCGACGCCCGGCAGGTAGAGGCTGAGCCTTCCTCCGGCCTCCCCCCTCCAGTCAATGAGGCGGACGATTCTGAAAACCACGAGGCAAGTTCGTGTTTGGTAGTTTCTGTTTTGTTCTGGGTTTCGAGTAGAAATTTTGTTAACTGCAGAGGCTATAGGTTTATGCTTGAAGTTAGGTTTATGCTTGAAATTGAATTCCTGGTACTCATCATATGCTGCTCACAAAAATGTTGAACTCATTCTATATACTACTTCAATTTCTGAATCTTCATGCTTAGAGACTTTTATTAACTGAACATCCAGTGACTTCACTGATCAATGGTTCCAATGCATCAATTTTCCATTGTTTTAGGAAGTTGTTGTACCAGCACATGACATTGTCAGCATCTGGATAGAAATTGACAGGCACAAGAAAACCTTAGACTACACCTGGACATTCCTAAACAGGCTGGAAAGAAGGATGGATGACATCGGTAAAGAGAAGCAAGCAAGTTCTGAACCCAGTTACAGCTAAACATCTTTCTTATTTGACCGGTTACAACTTTATGATATTAAACTTTGCAATCTAATTATGAAGCTTGCTTCAATTTCCCTTTGTTTTAGAAATGTGTTGTTACTCGGGAGGAAAATTATTAACCTTTCGAGTAGAAACTTTGTTAACTACAGAGGCTATAGGTTTATGCTTGAAATTTAATGCATGGTACTCATCATATGCTGCTCACAAAATTGTTGAACTTATTCTATATACTACTTCAATTTTTGAATCTCCATGCTACATCGACTTTTATTAATTGAACATCCAGTGCCTTTGTTTTTAGGGAGTTGCTGTAACTCGGGAGGACCATAACATGATCTGGAACGAAATCCACAGGATCAACCAAGCTCTTGACTACACCAGGAAAGACATAAACAAGCTGGAAGTAAGGAGTGATCACTTTGCTGAGGCAAGTTCTGAACCTAGTTACAGCTAAACAACTTTCTTGTTTGACCAGTTACATCTTTCATCATATTAAACTTTGGCAATCTAATTATGAAACTTGCATCAATTTGCCTTTGTTTTAGAAATGTGTTGTTACTCGAGAGGATCTTGACTGCATCTGGAAAGTACTCGACAAGGTGGATAGAAGGATGGACGACAAGACTGTGGACAACATAAGTCTCCTAGCAAATGGTCAGAAAATACTAGAATCTGAGGTGGAGAAGCTTAAAGGCGCACAGAAGATGAAGGATATTCAACTTGCCGAAGCTGCAAAGAAGAATGCTGAGCTGCAGGAAAGACTTGTAAAACTAGAGGCAAAGATAGCTGAACTTGAGGCCGTAGCACAAAAGAAGCCATCTAACTAGTGCCCCTGCTGATGCACGTCAGATGTGATCATGTGAATATGTTTGTTCTGAACATTATGCATGTCATATGTGAACATGTGATGCTATATATGCATCTTAAATATGTAGAATATGCTCTTATGACTACTATCTATGTGTGTGGTTTTGCATTTTAAGAGACATGATTATATGTTTGTGTGATATCCAATATTTGCTATGATGACATAGTCCAATATTTGATGGCAGTGAAGAGTGCTAATGGACTTCATTTATTGAGCTCCGAGTCTAGTAACGGGCGTCAAATGGTCATCGGTAACGAACTTAAAGAGCCCGTTACCGATATGGCCAGTGATCGGTAACAAACTTAAAGGGCCTGTTACCGATAGGTTTAACTTTCGTAACGGCCGCATTTTAACGTCTGTTACAAAGAATAACTGTAACGAGCGTTTAAGAAGCCCGTTACTGGAAGCCACGTAGGGGTCGAGCCTGCTACGCTTATGCGTAACGGGCGCCAAACAACAATCGTTACAGATGGGGATCCATGTAACGAGTGTTAAGGGCCCGTTACAAATGCTGCGTGACCTATTTGAGGTTTTCACGTAGTGTCAAGTATTGGTTGTTATTACTACAAAATTGGTCAGCTTTGAATCCAGGCCAAGCTCGTGCCCAAACAAAAGAGCCATCAACCCATCATGCATTCCATACTGGATCAACCTTGCTTCCCAACGAGTCGCCAATATGAACAGTGAAACCACTAGAAATATCAAAGAGGCTCAAAACTAGATCCATCTTCTTCGAATCGACGATGTCGTCCACCGAAGACGCTGAACAGGGAAACTAACCTCCAACTTGTGCCACTGAAAAAGCCATCGTCGTCGCTGTCACCGACACCTCCTGTGGCGGAACTGGAGACAAAATTAAGGGGGGCCAAGTCAAATATTCGCCAGATCAATAATATGATAAATTATCCTAATTTTTGAAGCATAGGATAGTTAGCCATGAATATACTAGTTAATTATGCAACAACAATACACAAAAGCAAATAGTTTGTAGAAGTGATAAACATATTTTGGAAAAAGTGTATTTTTTATACATAAAGTATAATAAAAGTGTAACTGTTATGATTTTCTTTCTTTCCTTTTTTGTTTCTTGATGTAAAATGTTGTTGTAAACGCTCCCATAAGTTTAAATTAATATAGAACTAGTAGGGGTCTCCCTCCAGTTTCCTCAAAAAAGTATCATAAAAGTATGACATTCATCTCTCATGTTTAATTTGGTGCAAATGGACTCGTTAATTAACAAAATAGGTGCATTTATCATTCTCATCTTAGTTTAATAATGATTCAATATCATCTAATGATAATTTTATGCCATATAATCACCTTACTAATTTATAATTAGCAATGTAATACGTTAAATCATAGATATAAAATTAATTTTATGTAGCCTTTGCGCTGGGAACAAAAGAAATATACAGGGCTATTAAGAAATTTTGTGGGGATTGGGGGGCCATGGCCCCCGCCAGCCCTCTCCCCCCCCCCTCCTCAGTTCCACCACTGGACACCTCCATCTTCATTAGCACCAAGGGAGGGACACACGATTCCTCAATATTGGAGGAAACTTACCCTAACCACACTAGCACTAAGTTATAAGAGTAGGTAATATACCCACAGCTCCTCCCCACCCGCTGGCACCAGAGCGGCCACCGGAGGTAAAGGATCGTCATTAGAATCGACCTCAAGATGCAAACTTATTGCTTTTCACCCTTGTGTACTGTCACACCTGATTTTCCGAAGAAAACCAAATGCATCTCATATGTGCGCCAGGATCAAGTTTACACACATATGATAGATGTCACGAGTGAAATATCATTAACCAGCAATAAAAATGTACAAGAGTTAAACCATTACATTATCTCTTATTACACTCAGATGTTAGACTCGAAGGTCTTTAAAACGAACAAACGATAACTAGACGAAGCAACTCCGTCTTCAGCTTCCACAGGCACATGACTCGGGGCACGCAAGCCTCAGAACTCATCGTAGTCGCTGAAGTACTCTTCTCCAGTGTTCTCCTCTGAACAGCGGGTAAGCAAGGGTGAACACACTTATGGTTGGAGCTCAGCAAGTGGGGGAAGATGCAAGGCTATCAAGGATAGGCTAAGGTTTACAGCGGTTAGCATTTTAATGTTTGTCAAATTTTATTAGCAAGCACCTATTTACTAGGTGTAAGTTTATACCAACCCACTTAAGTATTTAGGAAAGCATCTCATCTCAAAACCACAAGAACCACGATTTAATTCCATCTTTATGTTTGATTATCATGTGAGGGTCCAGGCCGCTCTTGACCGTGAGCACGGCTGATCGATCAGTTTTAACTCTGCAGAGGTTGTACACTTTCACCACAGCTCGCGTAAAAGTTCCGAAGAACTTTGAACCCAACCACGCATGTGCTGATCAGGCACAATACCACACTTCCGAGGTGTGATTGCATAGGGACGCTACGAAGCCTTTACAAAGGTATGCAGAAGACCAACAACCCGCGATAGTTACAGCAGCGGAGCGGACCATAACCCTCCTTAGTGGACAGCACCTTAGCAAAGGCTGCGACCAAGAGGACCGGGCTATACCCCTTCAACTCTGGCCCCCTGTGCTCCTTTCGGATAAGGCTGTCAGATAATTCCACACTCCTAATTAATTGGCTAAGCCAGAGCCATATGGACTGTGGTTGCACTGTTTTCCTGGGTGGTTCTCCATGTTCCAATTAATTCATATGATCTTGTTATTAACCACACACACACACACACACATATATATATATATATATCACCAAAGTTATCATGATCAACATTCATCATATTGCAAAGGATTCATTTGAACCAACCCAAAGTATAGCAACTAAGCATTTCTACCCAAAACATTTATTTAAAAGGGTTGTTCAAGGTATAGGGATAAAAGTCTAGTCATGTCCTTAAAAAGGTGATTTCCCATCAAATTTATGCAATACAACATTTAAATATAAACTTAGTTATCATGCAAGTTGTGTGGGACAAAATAGAATATGCAGGGGAAGAAGTCCACTTGCCTTCCTTGCTTAAACACTGGGATTCTTCTTCTTCAAACACTTGCTCTTGATCCACTCCAACTGGTTGCTCACTTGAAACTGGCACGATGTCTACGAGCACACAAGAAAGCATACAATAAACAAAACAATACACCAAGCATGAAAAGCTTTAAAGAAAGATCAAGGTTTGGGTCTAGGAACGCGAACACAAAAGCACTAGGAACTATCGGGAGCTTTGGATGATCACATACAAGAGCTAGCTATGTGCTTGGTATATTTTAATTGAATAAAGATGTGCATAGGTTATTTCAGAGAAATACCCTATTTATAATTAAGCAAGTTATATTTGTATTTAAAAGACGATGTAAGCCTAATCCAATTTTATTTATAAATATTCAAGTATGATTTATGCAAATTAAACATTTAATTTAAAAGAAGCATGTAAAAGCATCTAGGCGTTCATCTTTATATTTCGAGTTGTACTAAACAAATTATAACTTAAAAACACATTTATATTCATATTAATCAAATTAACAATTAATTAAGAAAACTCGAGATATACCTATGTTGCTTTTATTTAGAAAGCAAATTGCATAATCATTAATCAATTTAAGTTTGATTATGAAAACCCGAGGTACATCTCTAGTTGGCTTTTAATTGAAGGAAATATTTAATTAATATTAATCATATTTACTTTCTTATGAAAACACGTGTTAAACTCTAATTAGATTTTAATTAGAAAAGCATGTGTATAAGGATTTAATCATATTTAATATTTAAATAAATTATAAAACAAAGAACATGTTCAACATTGGTCCTATCACGTAGTTTGAGTTGATATGAACCTAATGCAACTTGAAACGGTGGAAACGGAGCTAAAGCGCAAAAGATACAGCCAAAATAAGGTTCTGAAACTGACGGGCTTGAAAAGACGGTCGCGTGGACATCAAGAACGCTTAAAACGGATAAAAGATGCAAAAGATATGGCTAAAACAGGGTTCAGGGGCTAGATTGTGAGAAAACTTGGGCTTCAGGGGCTTATCTGCAAGAAACCAGGGGCTAAAACATAATTACGCGTATAAACCGAAGGTCTATAGCGCAAAAAGACAAGATTGGACCTCTGGTGGGAAAAACTAAGAAGTCTAGGGGTTTAGACAGAAGAAACAGGGACCTGTTTAAAAGGGTTTATAAGGTGGAAGGACCGGCTTGCAAAAGAAAGGAAACCCGGGGGTTCTTTAGGAAAAACGGCGGCGGGCGGCTCTATGTTGACCGGTATCTTCCGGTTGACTCCGGGCCGAACAGATCTAATCCGTTGATCAGGACATGGACGGTCGAGGAAAAACTAAAAGCTCGAGGGTCTAAACGTAAAGAAAAGGACCTGATTGAAAGGGTTTATCCCGGTGGAAGGGCATGGTTGTGATATTAGAAACTTCAGGGTTCTTTTTGCAAAACGTCCACAGCAGGCGCGGGTGTTGACCGGTATGTGGCCGGATTGACTTGGGCGCCGGCTGATCTAGGCCGTCAGATCTGGATCGAGCGGCGGCCGGCGACGGCAAGCGGCGGGGATGGCAGGCGCGGCGGCGCACGGCGGCGCCGGCGGCAGACCTCGCCGGCGAAGCTCGAAAACGAGCTCCCGGCTTCGGTTTTGCACGCGGAAAAGCCCTACGCAGAGTTGGAACGACGACGAAGCTAACCATGGGCATATGGAGGTGAAACGGGCGACGACCGGCGCATTGCGCCCATGGGGGCGGACGATGGTCGGCCGGCGCGCGGCGGCGAGGGCTACAGCTCGGGTTAAAAGAAAAAGATGGCGGGGGATGGTTTTGCTCACCCCACGGCGACGGGTTGGAGATGGATTGGGCGACGGGGAGGCGGCGACGGGTGAGATCGACGTCGGCGGGTGCGGTCCGGGTGCTCCGGCGGCGGGTCGGTTCGGCGAGGGAAGGAGAAGCTCCGGGCGCAGGATCCTCGTGCGGGCGGAGCGGACGGCGAAGGAAGACGCGAGGAGGCCGAGGAGATGCTCACCGGCGACGAGGATTGAAGACGACGACGGCGCTCCGGCACGGCTCGGTCCGGCAACGGAGGGGTGGACCTGGGACAGAGGGAGGTACCGTGAGCGACGGACGCGAAGAAGAAGAAAGAAGAGGGGCAGGGGCACTTCACCGACGGCGGGAGAGCTCGGGTGACCAACAATGGTGCGACGGCCGGAACTTCAAAGGGCGACGGCACTGCGCGAAGGTGAGAGGAGAGGATGCAGGGCGTGCACGGGCGAGGGAAAGGGTGAAGCAGGGGCTCGACCGTGGCTTTTAAAGACGCAAGGAAGGGAGAGGGAGTGGCGACCGGGCCAATTGGCCATCAATGGCCACGGGATCGCCGACGGCTGTTACTACGTTGAAAAGGGGGGGCGGCTTGAAGGAGAAGGAGTAACTGAAGGGGATGATGGGGAGGAGTGAAGGAGGGGTCTTTACCGCGCCTTGATGGCCGGCTAAAAGGAGAGGGAAAGCCGAGGGGCGCCGAGATTGGTCGGCGGCCACGGCTTGATGCGAGGCAGAGGAGGAGAGGGCGCGGCTGGAGGAAAAGGAAGGGGCTGACGGGTGGGGTCGGCCTGTCGGTGACTGAAGGAGAGAGAGAGATGAGGGGGAGGTGGAGCTGGGCCGCGCGGTGAGAATGGGCCGCGGGCTGATGGGCTGCGGAGGAAGAAAAAGAGGCCGGTGGCCTGTTCGGCTTTGCGGGCTGGGAAAAAAGAAGAAAGAAGAAGGTGGGCCGCGCTGGGCTGGAAAGAGAGAAGGGGAGGGAGAGGGGTTTTTTTCTTTTTTTTCAAAAACCTTTTTCAAACCTTTTCAACATTTAAACACCTTTCAACCTTTCAAACTAATTTTAAACACTTTTAAAACTTCACACAAGCAAACATAAGCCATGCATTTCAAAATATGATGCACAAGCACTTATTGTTTCTAAAATTATTCAAAATGATATTTAAATATTTTAGAGCCAAATTTACTTGATAATTTATTTATTCCTAGAAAACAAAAACTAAACACCATGTTGCTACATTATTTTGGTGATGGAATTTTAGGGTGTTACATGTACTGCAGTTGAGGATGAGTGCGGGAAGGAGCAAGAGTTGCGTGTGCATAGACATGAGCAAAATGCGAGCCGGGCCAGCAAAACGGCCGGAATGATTTGGGCCAAAAAAATGTGATCAACTCACGAACAGCTTTCGACCAGGCTCTTACGGGCTTTTCTCAAATGGGCTCAGAGCCGGCCACCACCCCGCCCGTTTTTATAGTTGGAAAACAAATAGCAATAATAATCATGCTAGCTTAGCCTCAGAACAATTTTATTTTCTTTACAATTTTACAAAAATAATTGGTTCTAACAAAATTTGCAAAACTAACCCACAACCGCCATATAAAATGGCGGCATGCTCTTACCACCATCTTATATGGTGGCTTTTCGAAAAAACCACCGGTTGAACTAGCTGTTAGATAAACCGTTGTTTCAAACGACGATAACTCTACAACACATCTTCAAAAAATCATAACTATTTCATATGAACTCAGATGGAGATAATCGCTCCTACCGCCGTTTCATATGGCAGCTGAGAGTTAGTTTTACAAATTTTCATATTAGGATCAATTTTTTTATAAAATTATACAAAAATAAAAAATTCTTTGGCTCGTCTTGTTTTTATTTTTTGGTGTGTGTGCATGTGTGTGGGGTGGGGGCCTCTAGTCATCACTTCAACGACAAAAAATCCAACCGTCGCGTCGATAAGTTAGCCGTGGTGGTGGAATCGCAAGTCGGCCGGTCCAACGCGGTCCGCCAATCCCATCTCATCATCTTCCTTTCTTTTCCCACGAGGCGTGCGTAGAGTGAGAAGCAAATGGGTGGTTTTGACAAATAAAACAAAATAGATGACATCATCACTTGCAAATACGAATTGAAACTTTAAAAGTCTATAAATCATAAACCGAGTATCAAAATTAAAATTCTGATTGCACCATTAAATTTCTGACAATAAAAACTTCGAAACAAGATCCCACTTGACTATATTTTGACAAACTTTTTTATTTGTATTTTTAAATTAAGGTTATATGTTATGTGCAATACATAATCGTAGAACAAAAATTACAAACTACTAGAACAAAACATTTATACATACCAAACAAATCATATGAACTACCGGAACAAATATATACATATGGAACAAATTCTACAAACTACCATAACAAAATATTTGTATGTACTGAACCGGTCACTGTTATATGCAGAACAAGTTTGCATCTCATCTAGAAGAAATAAATGAAGGGTCAGAACATATCAGAATAACACAACTTATTATTATAACCAGAATAACTTTGTATGTCATCTCGAACAAACAAATGAAGTGTTAGAACAAATGAGAATAACTGTCAGAACAAGATCCTATTATAGCCAGAACAAGTTTGTATGTCATCTCGAACAAAACAACTGTAGTGTCAGAACAAATCAGGACAAGGGTCAAAATAAGTTATTATTATAGATAAAACATGTTATCATTATAGCCAGAACAAGATATTATTATAGTTAGAACAACTTATTATTATAGCCTGAACAACTTTGTATGTCATCTCGAACAAACAAAATAAAGTGTCAGAACAAATGAAAACAACTGTCTGAACAAAATCCTATTATAGCTAGAACACATATATATACGTGTGGAACAAATTCTACAAACTGCTTGAACAAAAAATTGTGCATACCAAACAAATTATATGAACTGACAGAACAAATACGAAAACATGTAGAACAAATTCTACAAACTCACGAAACAAAATATTTGTGAGATTTCAGACAATAAAAGTTTCACAACAAGATCCCACTTGACTATATTTTGAGGAAATTTTTTATTCATATTTTTAATTAAAGTTATATATTCTGTGAAATACATAATCGTAGAACAAAATTTACAAACTATAAGAACAAAAAAATATGTACACACCGAACAAATTATATGAAGTGCCGGAATAAATATGTATACGTGTAGAACAAATTCTACAAACAGTCGGAACAAAAAATTGTACGTACCGAAAAAATTATATGTACTGATGGAACAAATATGTATACATGTGGAAAAAATTCTATAACTAACAAAACAAAATTTTTATACATATATAAAAAAATTATATGAAATGACAGAACAAATTATAGAAGAGGAGCAAATATTTACATTGAAAAAACAAATATTTCAGAATGAATAAATATTGAAAGAGGAAAATAAATATTTAAAGAAAAATGAATCATGAAGCACCAAAATTAATCAAATGAGAAAGAAAATACAAAATGAATAAAACAAAAAAGGACTAAAAATGGAAGACAATAAAGAAGAAGTAAAAAATAAGAAAAGAAATTAAACGTCGTGAATAGAGAATTTAACATGGAAGAGAAATGACACGGAAAAAACAAATAAAAGGAAAACAATGAAAAAGGAAAAACACTAAATAAGATGTAATGATAAAAAAAAGAAAAAAATACACATCACGGACATATGAAATAGCATGAAAGAAAAATAACACGAAAAAGAAAAAGAATCGGAAAGAATAGAAGGAAAAACATGGAAGAAAAAAGAAAAATTAACTAAAACATGAAAGAGGGAAAAAATAATGGAAAAATAAAAAACCAATTGAAGAAAAAACAACCATGAAAGATAAAAAAATGAAACATAATATGGTATCAAAGAATAACAGAAAGAAAAAGATAAATAAAAGGAAAAAAACAGGGTAAACATAAAAGAAAATAAAAATAAAAAGATAGCAGAGGTATAGAAAAATATATAAGAGAAAAAAGAAAAACAAACACCAAAATGAAAGAATGGGAAAATACAAAAAGAAAAGGGGAGAAAGAAAGTATGTACGTGGCGGTGGTCGGCCTCCATCCCACCACGTGCTGACGTGCATGCACAGAGACACCATGTGCTCTCGCATCCACAGGCCCACTCCCTGCTCTCGCGGCCCACAATCTCACATGCGGTCCACCGGCACAATGAATTGTTTTTTTGTTGCTTCAGTGATGTATAGTATCCACGGGGTGGGGGTGGGGTGGGGGCCTGGGGAGGGAACACGCACTGTCGGTGTTTTAGACTGGCAAATGCACCAAGGGGGTACCCGGTGTTGGCGTTTCTTAACGTCACTACTAACGACGCCGAGTTAGAGCGAGCGTCGAGACTTGCCATAGGTAAATCTAACGATCATGAACGAATCCACAAGCACACAGATAAACCATTGTAGCATTTCCCCAGGGAAGAGAGTATTCCAAGGGTACCGAATCTGTGGAAGGCAATGGTGAATATAAACCATGAGATAGAGAAAGAAAACAACAAGTCAAATGCAGGGGTAAGATAATTGATAAGATAGGGGTAGCGTGACACACACACTAATTCATCTCTACAAAAGTACACTACGGCGTAGGGGTACCATACGGAGCTAGCTCTAGGTTCTAAAGTACTATACATACAGAGTTAGATGATACATAGAGAGATGCACAATGCATTGAATGATTGGAGGTTTCGCACCCAGGTACAAACAGGGAGATAGCCCACGACGACAAGCACTCAGCGTAACTATCCTTTAGCCTCCTACAGCTATACCCCAGCGTGGAGGATTTCAAAGGGTCCAATGGCTATCACTACCGCGGCCTACCTCTATCGTTACGGGGGCAAGCTCATAACTAACGAAGCTACACAACCCAAGCACCATACCTGCGTTGCTGCTAGACTTCACCCGGCCCGGGCTGTTGTGACCCAGGATGAAGCCAACAGATAACTGACCGACTTAGACCGAGTATCATAGCATAAACACAAACCTCATGCAACACAACGATGATATCAAACTAGATCAAACAGGGGCTAGTCATACAACGGATACGAACTCTCTTATGTCTAATCAACAAGATCAAAAGCTCGTGTTCGTGAAGAACACGAGCCTCTAACTTATGAACAAACACATAAGGAATGAGTAAATCATCCTTCAACTGGATCGAAAGGTAGTGTTCATGACGAACACGAGCCTCTAAATTATGAATAATGGATGAACTCAAGAACATATCAATCACATGAACTACCATAACTTTATATGAAATAGTTGAATAACTGAAGTAGATCAAAGTCATACAAAGAAATAAAGATACAAGAGAACTCATACCTAGATCCCAAAGTAGACTTGGAACCTGAATAAGAGCTACTCTAGCCTACCCCCTAGCCTTGGAAACTAAAAGTGAGAGAGGAGAATCAAGAGTGTGGTCGTGAGAAATGGAGCCCCTCCCCTACTATTTATAGGCAAGGGTCATGGATGCACCGAGGCTCAAATGTCACCAAAACACCTCGGAATGTAGCACGTGACCAATGGGAGAACACCACAAGGAAGGCCAGGATCAAAGGCCCCTAGGTCGGTTCGGCCTATCCTAGGATCGGCCGACCATCTTGGGTGGCCTCCTGGCATGTGTTTTCTCTAGGTGGCTGACTTGTGGGTCCTATGATCTTTCCCCCGTGCATGCCAAGTTTCCTGATGATTTGGGTCTCTGGTGGGCCATGGATTCTTGTGAAGTCCATGTGTCGCTCTCTGATTCATCGACGAGTGCCTCCCTTGGATCAGTGACATGGATGCCACATGGATCTTAGGTGGTAGTCATCTCCTCAGCTGAGGTGGCATGGACCACTCCATAGAAGGTGAGTTTCCATCTCTTTTCATGCTCATTTCACCTATATTCAAATAATCTCCAAGGACAAGTAGAACTACATTATTCATACCAAAATGCGAGTAATAAATGGATATGCCTCTAGTTATGTGAGAATATTGACGGCTAAAATTGGTACTTAACAGCCGTCAACACCTGGCGTGGTTGAATGTGGCCTCACCGTGATCAGGAACTCGAAGGAGAGACACATGGCACACAATTTAGAAAGGTTCGGGCCGCAATGTGCGTAATACCCTATGTCTTGTATGCTACGTAGCTCTTAATTGATTGTGTTGGTTGGGGTGTTGTTCAGATTAGATAGAGGGGTTCCCTGCCTCGCCTTATATACTCCAGGAGGCAGGGTTACAAGTTAGTTTAGGTAGAGGAGTACTAGCCGTACACGAGTAGGAGAAGGCTATGGCTGTCTGTACATGACAAGCTTTCCTATTCGAGTACTAGTCCTCTGTTGTCTTGCGGTCCACGCTGTCTTGCACCGTGGCCCACACGAATGAGTAGTCCTCGGGGGCCCATCTAGTAGTCAGGCTAGACCCGCCTCCATGGTGGGCCCAGGGATGTCTGTAGGACAAGCCCCCAAGTACTTTGTAGTTGAGTAAGATGTCTTCGAGTAGACTTGATGGCCTCCCCGAGTAGTTCCCAAGCGTCCCCGAGCGCTACAAGCCGGAAGTCCTCAATAATACTTGAATCATCACGAGGCTGGAAGGTACTGTAGCAAGTCTTGAGTAGTCTTGAAGTCTTCTCGAGTAGTTCCCAAGCGTCCACGAGTTCTTCTCTCGAAGGTCTTCAATAGTACTCTTGACGTCTTGATAGCTTTGCATTGAAAACCATATGGAAAATGTGATACAAAGAATTGCATTCCATATGGAATGTAGCCCCATATGGAATGTAGCCCCCGAGCCTTAGGTCGAATCAAAGATTCAAGCCGAGGGTCAATCTGAAGTTTCCGAAAACATTATCCCAAAAAATCTGAGGAAAAAATCGAAGGACACGTGGCACGGAGCCCCCGAGCCTTGAGTCGAGTAGTCCTCTCGAATTGAAGGGTCAATTGACTGTAGAATGTGGCCGATGTTGATAATCCATAGCTTGTAATCCATCCAAAATCCATTGTCGAAGTTGAGTCCCCAAGATGCAGAGCGTCGAGTATTGGAAGTTGAAAGGTCCGCCCACACAGTGCCACTGCCGTGTGGTCATAAAAAAGAAGTAGGGTGGCCTCTTAGGGTTTTCCATCCGCATTTGCTCCCAAAGTTTTTCTACGAATAGATCTAAGTGTCCACCTGCCACCAGCACCACTGTTGTAGTAGATCCGTGCACACACCGCCGCCACCACCCCTGCAGCCCTCGAGCGAATGTGAGTGAAGATGGTCGTGACCACAAGGATGAAGACCGCCCCGTCCAAGGTGAAGATGAGGAGGAAGAGAGCCCGTCAGGAGAAGGGAGATGTCTCGCCAGTGTCACCATCCGCGGGTGTGCCTCCAGACCAGAAGACCGCTTGGAAGAAATCTAAGCTGAAGACCGATTATATCTTGGCGCTGGTGAACAACAGGTATCTGAGGGAGAAGGCCATTGATGCCTAGACCACCACCACCGGAGATCCATACCCGATGAAGAAGAACCCGGAGGAGATCCTGATGTTTTCCCATTTCTGCGAGTGCAGTCTACCACTCTCGGTGTCGGATTTCTTCCGCGGCCTGCTCGAGTACTATAAGATCGAGCACGTCCACTTGAACCCTAATGGTATCTTCCACACCTCTGTCTTTGTACATTTCTGTGAAGAATTTCTTGGAATCAAGCCGCACTGGGTGCTATTCTAGAAATTCTTCAGGGTACCGCAGCCCAACACGGAGAAGCCGGGTGTAGTCAGAGGAGCCGGCATCCAGATGCGCGAAGATGCAGCCCGATAGTACTTCAACTACAAGCTGACAGATTCCAATCAAGATTGGAAGCAGATGTGGTTTTATATCAACAACCACCTCCCTGGGTTCTTGAAGCTGAGCTGGTACGGGCCTAAGCACCGTACATGTTGGAACACAAAGCCCAAGATGGAGGAGAGCCTTTAGCTGCCCAAGTTGCTGGAGTAGATCACCAAGTTGAAGAAAGCTGGGCTGACAGTCAAGCAGGTGGCCTTCAGCTTCAGGAAGCATCGCATCCAGCCGTTGATGAGGTGGGTGCACCTCGGCTATGAGTACACTACAGCGATTGACCCCTCAAGGCTGCACGTAGAACAGATCAACGACAAGCTGGTCATGGAGCGCCTGGGCAAGATCTTCAAGAATATGAAACCGTACACACCCTGCCCTGTTGAAGAATTCAGTGCTTCTCGTCCGCCCAAGCTGGTAAGTAGTCGTGGCCGTAACCCCTGAGTACTTATTAGTAGTGTAGTCGAATTACGGATGATGAAGTTGTATCTTAGAGGAGGACGTCGAGAAGTACGTGTCAATGCCCCCGCTGCCCTGGCCGCAAGGAGTCGTAGTCGAGACAGAGGTAGCAGGCAAGGGCAAGGAGATGGCTACTAACCCCAAGGAGGAAGCAATCGTCGAGGAGTGGTCATCGGACAGCGACGAGGAGACGCTGGCCCAACGATTCGAGTTTATGTCCCAGTATAGCAGAGCTGGGATGCTCGCCGGGTCGTTAAAAAGACTGCAGACAGCTTTGAAGATGCGCTGTTGCACCCTCCAAAGAAACGCCGAAGCAAGGTGCAGACGCATCGTGAAGAAGATCAAGATGACGCATGCGACGTCACCAGAGGCACTACAAGAAAACCAACTTTCTATGACAATAACCCTCATGACGGGGCAAAATTTTGTCATATAATGTGTCATAATATGACGGAAGAGTCTAGACCGTCATAAAATTAGGACCGCCGGAATTATTTGTGACAACTCTACTCTTTTGGTCACATAAAGGTACCAAATGTCGTCACAAAATGTATGACGCCAGGAGCTGGTTGACGGTAGCGTTTTTATGACGACCTGTGTTATTTTTATGTGACGGCTATGGAGCGTCACTGTGAGATTTTTCCCATCTGCAATAATATACCCCCAAATATGACGCCCCCAAAAATTTGAATGGATTTTCCATGTATGAATATTCGCACAATTTTGAGTTTCAAATTGTGTGAAGTTTGAATTTGAAAGGATTCAAATTCAAACTTAAATATGATCTAAAACTATGTTGAATAAAAACCAAACCTATTTTCAAACTCTATCTAACTCTAACATCTAACCCATCCTGCTAACTAAACCAAGCCGAACCACCTTCCCCAGCTTAGCCCAGCTCGACCGCGTAGCCCAGCTAGCAGCCAGTGCAGCCCAAACACCACGGCCTGCTAGCCCAGCTTCTGCGTCCCTCTCTCTATCTCGTTGACCGGTGGGACCCATCCATCAGCATCCCCTGTTCCTCCTTCTTCTACCTCTGTCTGTACCGCTCGCGTGCATCGCGCGTGCGTCTGCGCGATGGGACAGGCTCGCCGGCCAAGTCTACCCTCGACCGTCCGCGTGCCCGTCGCCCTTCTTCGTGCACCTCTCCACCGCCTGCGTGCCCCGGCGCCCTTATTCGTGCACTCCGCTAGGGGACTTGACCCCATTGTCCCTGTACTGCACCCTCGAACCCTAAGCACGGGCCGACTGATTGCGGCCATGTCACCGCCATGGCCTGGGCACCATGGATGGCCACGGGGCAAAATCGCCCTTACACTGTGTCCGCTGCCCCCTGTAAAAGCCGCTCGAGCCCTTGTGGCTAGCCGTCAACCACGGGCACATGGAGCCAAGCGAAGAACACATATATGATCAACTTTCTCCTTTTAATCTGAAATTAAAATTTCTATTTGGTTTTTCTCTGTCATATGAGCTCCAAATTTGACGTTTCTTTTTCCCAAATTTTACTAAAATCACATTCTTTCATTTTATTGTGTTTTTTGTAATTTGATTATTGTTTCTTTAATTATATTCATATGGCTTGTTTCCATCCATTTATGTAGAGAATATAAATACATGCTTTAGCATAAATGTTACTAATTTAACTTTATAATTTCTAATGTTATGGTCAACATAAGGTTGTGTCCAAAATTTAGATGCATATGAGTCCAAATTTATTATGAGGTATTCAAATCTCAAAGTTTGACTTTGAGTTTTAAGAAACTATAAGAGGGATGTATCCTTTTGTGAACAATGTATGGTCCTACTTTCTTGAAATCACTTAAATTTTGTATTGCAAGATTGTGGACCAAAAACATGAAGTTATGCCAATTTGTAGAATTTTCTGGCCAAATTTAGATATTATTGTAATTATTATGTTGTACTTTTGAGACAAAAGTTTAAATGTTCCTTATAACTCAAATTGAATTTGTCATCAATCTCCAAAACATGGCCTAAGATGGAACATAGAAGCCTAAATATGATTTTTGTGAAAAAATTTCAGTCTTATTGGAGGTACACACAGGTCAACTTGGAAATACTTTTGGTGAGCACGTAGAAATTCATATAAACGATAGAAAATAGAAAATCTAATTCAAAAATTCTGAAACTCATAGATTAAAACGTATATGTTGTCTAGTACATGAGAAAATTGTATTGGTGGTATTTAAGGTAACTAATTTTTGAGTTGTATTGGTGGTATTTAAGGCATCCACATGATATAAAAAGTGTTGAAACCCTAACCCTTCAGCCCCCCTTCTCACAACCACCCCACACCTGACCGCCCCCTCTGCAATCGCGACACCGACGCCGCCTCCCCTTCGACCCATCTGCGCCAGGCCGGGGCAAGCGCCCAGCTACACAGATGGCGGCGGCGCCGGCCCCTTCGTCCCCGCCTGTGTTGACTGCTCCACTGTCGGGGCCCTACCGGCCAAGCCTCCCGGCGACCGTGCGCAACCCCCAAGCCCATGCACCTTGACCTGCTCGCTGGAGCCATCAACCGTCGCCGCCCATGGAGATGACTACCGACCTCCACCTGCGTCGTGCCTCTCTTCCTCCCGCGTCATCTTGTGGCGTAAATCTCTCTCGATTTGGTTTCTACATGTGTCTTTATTTAGTTTGTTTACTGATGTTGCCCAAATCGATTTGGAATAACACCTAGGGTTTGAGCCATGGCCTCAGCCACCGGAGACAAGGGGAGATCTAGTGGCGGCGGATTCTCCTCCCCACCCAGCGACAAGGGGGCTGAGGTCCATGAGGCCAAGGCGCTGGGGCTGTGGATCTGCGGTGGCGGTTCTTCATGCCTCCTCTAGGTGGCCTACCATGGTGGACTCGAGGTATGACTCGACCAAGCACCCCTATGATCTTCGTGGACTCGAGGTATGAGTCGGTGTCGATAGCAGAGGGGGCGACCAGATGCCATGGCTAGAAGTTATGACCTTGGCGAGCCCTTCTGTTTTCTGAATTGATACAACCAGTACTTTTGAAGCTCTATTACTTCATATCTCAGTTGATCTTTAATGTCATGAATGTTCTTTGTATATGTTTGAACATTTCGATGTTGATCCTGACACTAAAATATATTCTAAATGTTCCTTTCTATTGGATTAAAGCAGACATTTTATTTCCAATCATTTTGTGAGGTAGGAATGATGCCTATGTGTTCCATTGTGAAATGAACATTGCGTTTCTGTTTACTCATATGTGAGGAGACTGTAAACATGAATTCCTGATGTTTATTGTATGACTTGCACACTACATTAGTTTATGAAGTAAAAAAAACTAGCGTGTTTGTGGGAGGCTGAATGTGCTTCATTATATCTGATGTTTAGTTATGTCACTTGCACATTAGATTAGTTTGAAGTAAAAACACTAGGTAAGAAAGTGTTCTGTCACTTTTCAGTCACTATTGTGATTATTGAAAATTCAGCTTGTATCCTCTTTGGTCTCTATTTTGTTCTGCAGTGAACTATTTGTCTAGTTAGTACAATATATATGCATGCCTAGTATCCTTGCTATTGCCTTGTTGTTAGGGATCCTTGTAGTAAAAGCTCCTACTATTCAGAATATATGCTGTTTATTCAGTACATAACCTTACTTTATTTTGTACTTGGCTGGGTCTTATGGAAATATATTGTTAAACAAATTTTCATCGTTTAATGTTAACTGGAATGCCTTTTAGTAAATTGGTGGTATGGAAACTGGTGTCTCTTCTAATCTTATCTGTATACTGGGTTCAGTCTTAAGTTTAAAACAACAGTTGGCAAAATTTGATTTTTAGGTATGCAATTTGTTTTCTGCAGGTTGACACACGAAACAGTAGCGGGAGCCGGATCACAACACTACCTGATTTGCTGGGAGAAGAGAGCCGGATCACAACACTACCTATTTGTATATAATATGTTGTAATTCTGGGCTCCAAACATTATCTTTTGTGTTGAATGGTTGTTATGATAAATGTGCTCACTGTAGTGGGTGAAATTATATGGGCTGAAATGTTTATTTGCTGAAAATTTGATGGGCTTACTAGAGTGGGTCAGAAAATGGCCGTCGTTTAAAATTTGGCCCAAAACAAATGGGCAAGCATCATTAAAAAACAAATGGGCCAGGAATACCAATATAAAAAGACAAATGGGCCAGCATCATTAAAAAATAAATGGGCCAGAATGCCAATATAAAAAAAATAAATGGGCCAGGAATGCCAATATATGACGGTTTGACCAACATTATATGACAGTTATAAGCGTCATTTAATGTCAACAATATATGACGCAATAACATACCATCACAAAAGGTCCTCACATTATGTGACGGTTTACCATTTTTTCGTCACAAGGTACATTTAGCGACGGTCGATATGTGACGACCCCTATGACGGTAGATTTTCGTCACAAGATACCTTTTATGACAGTTTATGTACTTTACATGACCATATCATTTTGTCATGGAAACCAGATTTTTTTGTAGTGAGGTAAACACTCGTTGGATCAGTAGTCGAGTACTCCCCCCTGGAGTTTGTTGATGATGACTTGTTATTGTCTTGTGTGCAGGAATTGCCGAACGTAGAGCAGGCCGAAGAGTCTGCTCATGAAGAATTCTATGACACCGTGGGGTCATAGAGGTGGATGACATGAGTTCACCACCCGGAGCTGAAGAACCCAACCGGCACGACAGCAACCGGAGACAGCAGAAGCCGAAGCCATTGTTCTACCGCCGGTGCCGCAATAGCCAGAGGAGCGGCCGGAGATGCAGTGACAGGAGCCGCTGGTTGTGGAGAAATTTGCTGAGGAGGCAACAGTAGTCGGGAGGCCACCAGTAATGGGTGGTCTCATGCACCTCCTGGGCAATCTCGTGGCGACGCTGCCACGATCGACATGTTGTCTTGCAGTAGTAGTTGTTGACATTTGTTGGCGGTCGATTTTGGTACACCTAGAGCACTTGTTACACTTTGGTTTTGAGCTTTGATTTGGGAACTAACCCGCCACTAGGCATACTAATGATGTAACAAGTTCCCTTTTGCATGTGCATTTGGAAGTGTAATGTTTATGCAGGAAATCATGTGCTTAATGGATAAATTTGTATCAAGTTCGGAGGATGCTACGCAAGAGAATCAAGGAGCTCCGATCGTGTATGAACTTATCTCCAAAGGTGGCAAGGACTAAGACGCAATGGCAAAATATTCCTGAGGACCAAGACGAAAAGACCAGAGTTCATGTGACAAGTACCCTTATCTTGATCGCAGGGATAATGACGTCTAAAGCCCACATGCGAAAGAGCAAAAAGTCAAAATTGCAAGAAAATCCGCGTGGAGATAGATGGGCCCGAACCGAGCCAAAGTGGGCCCAGGCTGGTCGGCCCACACCCTTTTCGTGCCAGTTCGGCCTCCCCTTTGGACTAGGATTTCCTCGGTCAATAAATAGTCCCTGCCTCTGACGGCCACCGCATCCACCCACGGGAGGTCGACGCGGAGAGGAAGACACACCGAAGGGAGCCGACGGCCGCCGCAAGTCCTCGAAGTTGTCTAGGGGATGGCTTAGGCCAACCCTAGCCGTCATGGCCTCCATGCGCGATTGTGCTATGGCGGAGCTCTGGAGCTAGGAGTCACAAGTACGTATGGCCACGGTTGATATCTTGTGATGAACAATCATTCATGGTGAAGTGATATATGTGTTCTGATTATTTAGCGATCTATGTTCCTCCTTTTATGATTTCATACTTTCTCGAGTTTGCTTATTCCAATCGATGGTCGGCATAGATTGCACAGGGTGTTCTTGTAGTCATGGTGACTAGAATTGCATATTGGATCTATCGAGTAATATGACGTGATCTTTATGTTCATGCCCTTAGATTACCCACACCGATCTTTTGAGGCCTTGTATGGGAGGAAGTGTAGAACTCCATTGTATTGGAGTGAGACAGGGGAAAGACAGTTGTTTGGGGCTGATATCATTTGAGAAGCAGAGAGACAAGTTCAATTCATCAGGGAAAACTTGAGGACCGCTCAGTCTAGATAGAAGAGTTATGCAGATAAGAAGAGGAGGGACGTAACTTTTCAGGAGGTTTGCATAGATATAAAGTCAAGGGAAAGTTATCACCTTATTTTATCAGACCCTTCATCCTCATCGAGAGAGTGGGAGAAGTAGCTTATAGGTTGGAGTTACCTAATCAACTCTTGGATGTGCATGATGTGTTTCATATATCTCAACTGAAAAGGTGTTTAAAGCCTCATGATAAGGAACCGTTACCTATAGATGGAGTAGATATTAATGAGGACCTCACCATTACGGAACATCCTATCCTAATCTTGGATACTATGGCACGAATTACAAGGAATATAGTGATCTAGATGTGCAAAGTACAGCGGAGTAATCACGCAGAGGATGAGGCAACATGGGAAAGAGAGGACAAACTAGAGGCAGAATTTCCTGATCTTTTCGCCAATCTATCCGAATCTCGAGGACGAGATTCATCCTAAGGAGGGTAGGATTTGTAACACCCTAATTTTCAACTTTTGCTTTTTTTAATAAAATTTGCTAGAAACCTTTGCTTGAGTTTAAGAACTATAAGGTTGCTTTACTTTTCTTAGGCATTTAATTGTTTCCATAATTAAATTAAATGAATCATAGGAGTTTACTGTTGCATTCATGCTGGTGCATTGTTTTGATTGTTTGAATTCAAATCTGAATTTGAATTCAATTGTTTGATCTCTTTTAAAAATTCCAAAACATTTTCTTTACTCCCTTCCCCTTCCTTTCTTTAGCCCAGCCCAGCGTGGCAGCAGCCCAACGTAGCAGCAACCCAGCGCAGCTCGCCTCAGCCCAACAGCCGGCCCAGCTAACCGCGTCTGCTCTCCTTGCACCACAGCCGCTGACGGGTGGGAGCCACCTATCATCCCCCACCTCGCGCCGTGTCCGCACCAGACTCAAGCCCGAGCTCGAGTCCTGGCCGCGCCCGCATCTTGCTCTGCTTGGCCCGCACGCCAGGGCATCGTGCCCGACCCTTTTAAGGCGCCGCCGCCAACCGCGCCCTCTCCAAACCCTAACCGCCATAGCTCCAATGCCACCCGAGCTCGAACCCTAGCCGATCGCTACTGCCTTCGATCTCTCGCAGTGTTGCCTCTCTGCCACCGGGAAGACCACTAGGAGCACCGCAAGGAGGTGAGGAATCCCCTGGAGTCATTTCCGCATGCTCTCGTGCCTGTCTTCGCCCACACACGCTCGCCGGAGTTTGCCGTCCGCCTAGCCGAGCTGTGCGCCGCCGTCATCGCCCGAGCCTTCGCCTTGATGCCTTAGACCGGTTCACCGCTTCGCCAGCTTCACCCATGTGCAAACCGCATTCCAATTCGAGCACCCTAGCTCGAGATCGAGCGAGCTTGCCGGAGCTCCGCCGCAGCACCACCGCTCACTGTCACAGTCGCCGCCGCCTCGCGCGCGTAGCCATCTGCAGCCGTCGGATCTTGATCCAATGGATTAGATTCGATCTGACCCAAGTCATACCAGTCAACCTGAATCAACCCCACCGCTTTTGCATAAGAGCCCCTAGATTCTCTCTGTTTTACAAATAAACCCTTCCATAGTTCTAATTTCTTTATAGTTTAGTCCTTTTCTTTCGGTTTAGCCCCTGGAAGCTTAGGTTCTTCGCAGATAAGCCCTTCTATCTTGTTTAAGCCATATCTTCATCGTTTGAGATCCGTTTTTAGCGTTCTTGGTGTCCAAACGATCGTATCATAGTGTAGATTAGTTTTTCCATTCTATTTTGTTCTGTTGTTACTATTTGGTAACTGTTTCTTATTTTATTTCATTGTTGGCTTGTATGTGCCTTGATGTGGTGCGTAGAGAGCGAGTCGTTCGAGGGATTTGAAGTGCAAGAAGAAGTTCAAGGGTCTGAGTAGGAGCAAGGCTTTGTTAAAGGCAAGTCCCCCTTGATGCATACCTGTTTTACCTATATATAACATGCATCTAATTCACTGTATTTACTTTTGCTTGCATTAATTTGATGGGTCCCAATTAAGGTTCGACTAGGTTGTATTTACCCTATACCTTGAAAAATCGGGTTTACTTTTATGTTGGGTAGCTTATGCTTAGTCGCTCCAACTTGGTTATGGTGGAGTTAATGAATCAGTGTTAATCTTGATTTACTTTTGTTATACCTTTCATTAATACAAGACCATACTCTTAATCGGAACATGGAGTGACCACCCAGAACAACAGTGCAACCACAAGGACTGAATGGGCACTGGTCTTGGCTGAATAATTAGGGACTCCAGTTTGGGGTGGCCTTACCTGATAAGGACATGGGGCGGTGGTACTGTGGGGTATGGACTCGCTCTAGCGGGGAGTTGGGATTTTCTAAGACACGGTACTCGCTAGGGAACTTCATACATTGATAACTAATCCGGTAACCTTGTGGGTCGCAACTTTCTGGGGAAACATTGTAAAGGCCTCGTAGCGTCCCTATGCAACCACACCTCGGTAGTGTGGTATGGTGCCTAGCTAGCATTGCATGGTTGGGTCCAAAGTTCTTCGAAACTTTTACACGACTTGTGGTAAAAGTGTACAACCTCTGCAGAGTGTAAAACTAATCGATTAGCCATGCTCACGGTCAAGAGCGGCCTGGACCCTCACATGATTAAATTATGGAAGTTGATAATTAATTTGATGCATTTATTCTTTATTCATGTTCATGATTTTCTATGTTTAATGTGGGTTTGGTATTTACTTGTACTCTTTAGTAATTATGTTGCTAATAAAATTTTACCAACTAAAATGCTGACTTGCTTGAACCATCATCCATCCATCAAAATAGCCTTGCATGTTATATATCATTTTTCCGCTTGCTAAGAACGGCATGTCCTCACGCTTGTCTTTATTATTGCAACTACACTACTCGGAATGCTGCTCAGATTGGGAGAGGTTTGAATATTACCCCGGAGGCTTCAAGGAGTTCTAGGCGTGCGTGTCTTCAGTCAGCTGCTTGTGGAGCTATTCCTATCCTCTACTAGCTACTCGATACTTTCATTCGTTATTGAGACTTTTGGTCTGTAATAATGCTATAATAGTCTCTTTACGATATGGCACTATCTTTTGGTATTCACTGAGTCAATATGTGTGCGAACTTTGATCCTGGCGCACATGTATTCTATGCATTCGAATTTGCCTTTAAATTCGAGTGTGACAGCCTTCCTATAAGAAAACCTTTCACACCTTTAGCCACCCCAAAACCATAGGTTTGTTTTTCACCTAAAAGACTCTACACACCCCCTTAGGTAGAATTTACATACTTGACTTCCTCTCTTCAAAATTCTTATTTTAGCCAAAAATATAGGATACCCATAACCTACCCTTAAACCTTGTTAGTTTGGTTGATTGATTCTTTTCGATGGGTGTTTTTCTTGTTGACAATGCTTACTTCGTATGAAGTAGAAGGACAAGCCTTGTCCTTTGCTTTTTGTGAACCACATCAAAAGTCCTTTCAACCCTTGCTAACGTTTGTTTTCACTAACTCTTTGCATTTGCATTTTGCATCCACCTCATTGTCATCATCATTACGAGAGCTAGGTCTTCATGAAACTTTATGATGAATGCTTTTATGTTTATGTTAAATGCTTGGTACGACATTTCCCCTTGCGATCTCGTGTAAACATGGTGCTTAGACATGATTGGAGACCATCTTCATTCAGTTTTATAAACCTTGCTTTCATGATGCATTGGTCAGTTTATAAACTTTGCAATGCACCCTACTCTTCTTGCACTTTTAAAATTTATTGATCTTGGAATGAACATGGTGTTTTGACCTTGGTTAATAAATCTTTAAAGGTGTGGAAAAGTTTGGCAATCAAATTGTAAGCATGGAGCTTAGAATTTGGTGTAAACATTGTTTTTGTTTATATACCATCCCCTCATTCACATGCACACATGTACACCCATTAGGCTTTTAATTTTCCTTTCACTAGATTAACTATGTCACAAAGTTAAGATCTTAGGGATATCTTTGGTTTGTCGGCATAGGGTGAGTATTCCCGACCGTCACCTCAGGGGTACTTTGTGCATTAGAGTTGTTTTGCAGGCATGGCTCACTCCCATGAGTTTGTGATAAAAGTTGAAATCAAAATCGTCAACACCTCCAAAATCCCGAAAGGAGCACTGCTGTTTTCATCAAGATTAAGCACGTATTCAGAGATGTACAAAAGAGGAAAGTTGGATATTCAGGAGCTCCATCAAGTCTTCTTTCCAATGCATCAAGATTCAACATTTTAGGAGACCCGTGCAAGAAGTTAAAACCAAATCTTTGGACGTGACACGTTCTGAAATCAGCTTGGGACAGCTTGCACGGATAGAGTAAAAAGGGTGTAACTCTTTTGTTCGGAGTCCAATTGGGATGAGTGACCACTCATTGGAAAGATAATTTCAAGAACTTCACGTTGCAGCAATGATTCAGTACATGTTCTGTTCTGGAAGTAGAAGAAAAATTCATGGAAGATGAACCAGCAATGAGGGACAACATGGAAGGAGGTGAAGATGGGATGAGAAACAATTGGGACCAAGGCTCGTGACAAAGGGCGGACGTTAAAGGACAATCATGGCAACAAAAGTGTGATAATGATCTCCTCGCATGGCGGTAGGACTTCAAGAATACAAGGAGTTCATTTTCTTCCATGCCTAGCAACATTGATATGACTTGGGTTCCCGATCTTCCGAAAGGTTCAGATAACTATCGATTTAGGCGGATTCGAGACACACTGATCCCGCTTCAAATCCAAAGAATTGAACCCTGCAATCTTAGCACCACGAACCCTCTGGTTATCAACCAAGCTGCAGCTCGATTGACCTTGCCAAGAAGGCTTACTCTTGCCTGCGAAATCGAAGAACAGAAGCAAGTGCACGGAGAAGAACCCAAATCACAAAGGAAATCGATTCAACTCACGAATGGGGTTCCACAACCGAAGAATTGGTGTCCTGTTCTTGACATAAATGAAACTAAGCAAAACCCAACCTTCCCTAGCGGCTAGAGGGGGTATTTATACATGAGAGGACAGTCAGGAGGTGTGGGAGGGTGTAAACCCTAAACTAGAATGGGCCCCTAAATGGGCTTTACTTGATACAAGATTGTCAGCCTTTCACTGGTAGGTCCGGACGTCTCTCTATTAACCCTGGGCGACTCCGTATGAATCTAAGGGTCTTTCCTGGTCCATCTGAAAGTTGACTTCAAGAGTTTTTCATCGAGTACTCATTTGCCCCAAATAACCTCCAGAGTCAAAAGTTATGACCAAAACAAACTGATGTTGTCTTGCTGCCCGCTCGACTCAAAACGGAGTGGTTCACAACGTTTGAGCGAAAGCGCCCTCATCTCCAAATGGAAAGCTTGTGCACATTCTGGGCTGTTGTGGATGTTTCTCCCCTCTTCTTCATGTCCCATGTTCCTAAGAATAAGATATTTATCACCACAATTAAGTAGCATCCCATCCTGAGACAGATTTGTATGAACAGCGAGGAATGACTTAACATGATAGTTGAGTTGTCGTGCACGAGCTCGAGTCATTGGTCCTTGCTGAACAGTATGCATGGTTGTATTAATGGAGGCTATGTCCTCATCATCCTCCCCTTCTTGAATTGGAGTCGTCCTCAACTCAAGCTCATCTTCTTCTCCCAAGTAAAGCTTCAAATCTGAAATGTTAAAGGTGGGACTAACCCCAAACTCGGGAGGCAACTCGAGCTTATATGCATTGTCATTTATTTTCTCAATTATTTTGAAAGGTCCATCAGCCCTAGGCATCAATTTAGACTTTCTCAATTCTGGGAATCTTTCCTTTTTAAGGTGTAACCAAACTGAATCTCCCGGTTCAAGTTTAATTTCATGTTTGCCTCTACTACCAATGACTCTATACTTTTCATTCATCTTCTCAATGGTGTGCTTAGTTGTCTCATGCATTTGCAAAATAAAATCAGCACATTTCTTTACATCACTATGAATCCTATCACTAATAGGTAAAGGCAATATATCAATTGGAGCAAGGGGGTTGAAACCATACACTACCTGCAAAGGACTTACCTTGGTGGTGGAATGTTTTGCCCGATTGTATGCAATCTCCACATGAGGCAAACATTCTTCTCACACCTTCAAGTTTTTCTTCAAAACGGCCCTCAACATGTGCCCAAGGTGCAGTTCACTACTTCTGTTTGCACATATGTTTGTGGGTGGCATGTTGTAGAGAACAACAGCTTGGTTCCCAGCTTGTTCCATAAAGTGTGCCAAAAGTGACTCAAGAATTTAGCATCACGATCTAAAACAATAGTAGAAGGTATTCTATGCAAACTAACAATCTCTTTGAAGAAGAGGTCAGCAATATGAACAGCACCATCACTCTTATGGCATGGTATGAAGTGTGCCATCTTACAAAAACGATCCACCACAATGAAAATGTTATTCCTCCCCCTCTTAGTCTGAGGCAATCCCAAAACAAAGTCCATCAAGATATCCGTCCAAGGAATAGAAGGAACAGAAAGAAGCATGTATAAACCATGTGGCGAGACTTAGCTTTTTGGCATGTGGTGCAGCGTGCCACAAAACGCTCTACATCTCTTCTCATCTTTGGCTAAAAGAAATGTGAGGCCAAAACATCCTCCGTCTTCTTAGATGCAGACGCTCACATACACGTAGGGCTGGACCGTGAGCTAGAAACTCGTGACCTAGCTAAGCTCGCTTGTAGCTCAACTCGACTCGGTTTGGCTCGGTCAAATTTGTAACGAGCCAAGCAACTATTTTTGCTCGTTTTGTTAACGAGCTGGCTCGAGCCAACTCGCAAGCTGCTCGCGAGCCAAACGAGTAAGAAAGCAGAAGATCCAACATAGGAAATTGAGATATCAAAGCCAAACCAAGTCTAAATTTGCATGGTGCATATAGAGATGCTCCATACACAGTAAAATTTAACATTTAGAGGTTTATAATTATTGATTTTTTAAAAAAAGTTATATATATTGAGATGTTAATTCTAAATTAACATCCAGCTCGTGAGCCTAACAAACTAGCTCGAGCTACTAACGAGCCAAGCCGAGCCATCATTTTTGCTCGTTTTGTCAACAAGCCAAGCCAAGCTAGCTCGTTAGATCGACGAGCTGGACCAAGCCGAGCTAGCTCGGCGTCCAGCCCTACATACACGCACACACACTTGTCCGTACGAACACACGCACACAACTCTACCTCTATAAGCACCTCTGAAAGAATGATGAGCCGGCAAATCTTTGAGATTAACGAAGTCATCACTGGTGCCTCGCTATCGACAGACACGTTGTCTACCACTGAAAGAATAATGCCGATTAAATCATGAAATAAATCATAAAAAATACGAGCATAAGTGTCGAGTCGAGAAGTCGAACTCTGATGGATAGGTTTCACCACAACGTACATTAGCAGCTGAGCTACGTTCAGTTCGCAAGAACAAAGAGATTTCGGTCGTGCGACGCATGCAGCTAGATAAGACCATTACCAGCCATTTGGGTCACCGTCGTTGCAGTTTTCACCCACAGCATGTGTTCGTTCACATGGACTGATTTTGACATGGACAGTACTGCGATTTCGTCCTTGAATGGGTCCAAGCGCTGGTTGTGGCCAAAACTCGTCCTCCATGGTTGACTATACGTACCTCTCGTGCCTGATTTGAACGGCCAGCTGAAAAGGGATTGTTTTGTCATGTCTCTTGTTTCAAATGATGCAGATTATATTCTCAAAAAAAAAGTGATGCCGATTATAATCTAGTGCGGTTATTTTTTTCTATTTGGTCAATTATATAGATATAAAAATTTGTGAAATACATCTCACATCTAAGTTTGAAAAGTTATTGGAAGTTATTTGAGCCATGATACGCTTCAAAGTAAGTTTCCATATCTTCGAAAAAAAATAAGGCACCGTTTAGTTGGTGAAATTTTTGATGAAAGTAGTAATTTTTTTTCATTAAGAAACGTGTTCTGTGAGAAGTGCCACAGTCTGCAATAGGAAAATTTTTGAAGACTTTTAGGAAACGAAACAGGGCCTAAGTTGTGCATACTGTATACGTCAAACAAAAGCAAACAAGAGATGATGCATCGATGCTAGAAATTAAACAAAGCAAATACAAGTCGCCTCATGTCGTGCATGTTTTGCAGTGTTTTTTTTAGGGGTTGCAGTTCTGCATAAATAGTACAACATGCCATGAGCCCATAAACAAACTGGGCCTGGCCTCGGCCCAACCTGATATTTGTACTTTGAATAGCTGCTCGATTTTTTTTTTGGGCGCCCTAGAAAAGCCTTGTCGGACATATTGATCGAAGTGGGTGGAACATGATAACAGAAAGTTTAAATACTAAAATGCACTTTTTTTTCACGAATTGTTGCTTCGAATACATTTCATTTAAGCCGCCCTGTTGAATATTTTCTATTACTCAAATTGACCTTTTTTTACTAGGTTGATATTTTGTTTAAAATGGCTTATCACTATAATGAATTTGTGTCATCTAATTCCGTAAGCATAGATCATGAAAGAAGGCAAGTAGCTAGTATCCGCACGGATTTATCTCTATAACTGATCAGATGGCTGCAGAGCCTTCAGACTTGGGTGCTGTTATTTTATCGGTTCTGTTACAAGCGGTGTCTTAATAGTGATACCAAAGTTTCTGGGCGGTGTCTTAATAGTGATACCAAAGTTTCTGGGTCATCAGTAAAGCATTTGGCTCTAAAAATTCACTTATAAAAAAGAGCTTTTTTGGGACATGGAAAAAACTTTAGTCGGCCATTTTTTTTCTTTTCCTTACAACAAAACTTGGACCTTTTTTTTCTTTGAAACACAGACGTATCCGTTCAAATATGCCTATGAGCATCAACCCTTATGAATGCCTACTAGCAAAAATCTTGATATTTGTCTGTAATCCATTCTTCCCAGAGGAGAGGCAGAGGCTTCGTTTTTCCCAAATTTCGCTCCATTATTGCTTGCAAAAATCTGAATCGAGCTTAATTTTTATTGTTCAGTGATGGTGATTATTACAGCTCTCAATTACACTGCTAATTGTGGATCTAGCTATTTGTGGCTGTAGCTGTGTTAGAGCTAGATGTACTTTACTAATTTTTGTTGTATCTGAATTTAATCGTGCTCTTTTTTACCAACTCATCGTACCATTGCTAAATCCTTTTTGACATATGATGTATGAACTGTCAATGCAGAAATGTATGATGGTAATGTATCTTAATTTAATTCTGATTAGGTGAAAATTAGACAAAATATGTTGTAACTATATATAATATAATTATTATATTCATGGTTCCTAAGTTGTAAATCATATTTCTCTTATTTATGCTTGATACATTTTCTATCAAACAACGACACAACGGTATATAGAAATTTATTTATAGTTGATCTTAGCCACGTGCAAAGCGTTAAATTGCTTGGAGACAATGACCTCAAAATGCTTAGAGACGATCCCTGTCTATAGGTTGTACATGCCCTGCTCACACCAAGTCACCAAGTGCTACATGCGTTTTATTTCATAGTTTCATAGGGTAGACACTAAGTAACAGGATGGCATGCATCCTCCTTCAGGATGCACTGTTGTCGCTTCAGTTCAGGCCCTCGATGGAAGCGCGCAGTTTCCAATCCCTGTCGACAGGGGAGGAACAAATTAACATCTATCTTAAGCAAGAATCAAGTATATGTACATATAATAAGTGATGAGATGTAGGCGAACAGGAGGATCAACTCACTTGGCTCCTGGTAGACGACGGAGGCGGCGCCGGTGAAGTCGCACGTGCCGCTGGCCCTATGCTTGCGCTGGTAATAGCTGTTGAACGCGTGCGAGGCGTGCGCAACCATGGTGTTGGGCTCGAAGCATGCCGCGCCGGGCTGGGTGTCGCCGCAGTCTGCGCCGTTGCTGCACGCCCAGTTCAGCGCCGCCTGCAGCCGCCCGTCCCCGACCCCCGCGTTCGCCACGCACCAGCTCGCCTGTGACCTGCACATGCCTGGCTCCTGGTAGACGACGGAGGCGGCGCCGGCGAAGTCGCACGACCCGCTGGCCTTGTTGTTGCGCTGGTAGTAGCTGTTGAACGCGTACGAGGCGTGCGCGAGTTTGGTGTCGGGCTCGAAGCACGACGCGCCGGGCTGGATGGCGCCGCAGTCCGCGCCGTGGCTGCACGCCCAGTCCAGCGCAGCCTGCAGCCGCGAGTCCCCCACCGCCGCGTTCGCCACGCACCAGCTCGCCGTCGGTCCTCCTGGCGGCGCGCCGCTGCCTTGGAAGCTGAACGCGTACACCTTCTGCATGTTGGGGTAGAACAGCCCAAAGTTCTGCTCGATGTCGTCCGGCCCGTCGCCCTTCTTGTTCTCGTTGAAAAGGGCGAAGATGTACGCGTCCAGTGCCGCGTCGGGGCGGAGCGGGGTGCCCGTGTTGCCGGCCAACACGCGGTTGATGAGGTTATTGACGTACGCTTGCGCGTTGGCCGTCGTGAACACCTCGTCGTCCCCGCCGTCCTCCAAACGCCTCCCGCCGCGGTGTCCGCCGCGGCCGTGATGCTGGGGTCTTCCGCGCGCCGGCCAATTGGTCTCCGTGAGATACAAGCTCACGCCGGGGACCAAATCGTCCATGGCGTAGTGCGCGGCGTCGCGCTCGGCGTCGACGAGGTTGAAGTACTTGAGGCCGGTGTCGGTGTCGTCGACGCCGGCGTTGGAGTTGCCCAGGGCGTAGTCCAGGTTGATTTCGGGGTTGTCGTAGTACGCCCAGAACGGGTAGATGTTCATGGTGAGGTAAGAGCCGGTTCTCTTGAGGAACTGGAGCATGGGCCTCATCACCGGCTCGGCGAATTCGCCCTTGAACCTGCCCTTGGACGGCGGGAACGTGTTCTCGACCGCGTCGAACGCGATCGGCGTGGACACCTTAACGGCGTCGGCGAGGCCGAGCTTCGCCAGCGCGTCGTGCACGTTGGTCATGGCCGCGACGAGCTGACTCGTCAGGTCCGGCCTCGAGTCGAACACCTCGTTCCCCACGGCGACGCCGTGGATCTGCGTGGCGGGGTAGTAGGCCTTGACGCTGTCTCGCACCCACTGGAGCGCGTACGAGGGGTTCCTGGCCGCCTCCGCGACGTTCTCGTTGGGCAGCATCACCATGGCCTTGATGCCGGTGTTGGCCAGCGACGTTAGCACCCTTGGGTTCGCGTCGTATATCCTGACCATGGTGATGCCGTTCTGCTTGAGCAGCTCCGTCACCTTCGCCGGGTCCGGCAGGTCGTCCGCCACCGTCCCATAGCTCACGCCCACCTCGGACCCAACTGCACAGGAGGAGAGGAGCAGCGACGCCAATGCCGTAGCGCCGAGGAGGACAGCAAGGAAGCGAGGGATTGTGAGCGGACTGAGCGCCATGACTGCGTGCTCAGATCAGGACCTCTTGGAACGAGGCCGGCGGCCGAGTGTGTGACGATGAACCACGGGATGCGTGGGAATTTATAGCCCAAGGTCAGTGCTGCATGCATGGTGGCGGGTCCCGTGGCGGCGGCTGCCGAGTGCAAACTTTTGTGTTCGGTACGCACTGGCACTGCTCGGTGGCCTCATTCGATCCCGCCGGCGACAGGGGCAACCAGTACAACAGCTCGTCCATCAATGGTAACTGTGGGTGTGTTTAGAAACCCAACTTCCCCAAAATACACTATGCAAAAAGAAGATTTCCCATCACATCAAACATCACATCAAAAATGTCGGTACATGCATGAAGTACTAAATGTAGATGAAATCAAAAACTAATTCCACAGTTTGGATGTCCTTTGCGAGACGAATCTTTTGAGCCTAGTTAGGCCATGGTAGGACAATATTTACCACAAATAAACGAAAAGTGCTACAGTGCTTTTCAGTTCGAAACAGTGCTTTTCAGCTCAAAATTTGTGCAAAATCTCAGAATTTTGCATCCCAATTTTGGGATCTAAACACACCCTGTCTTCAAAGTTCAACCCTAGTACTACTTGCGTCAGACTTATAGAATTCCAAATGGGCCGCCCGGCTCTAACCCGATCTGACTCGGTAATGTTTTCAAATCGTCCGGTTTATCAACCCTAGCTTTTATTGCTCATGCATACCGATAAGCACCATCGACCCGATTTGCGCGATTAGAAATTATATCGTCTGATAAATCACCCACTTATCGTGATTAGTCGTTCGATTAGACTGAGGACGATTAGTTTTGAGGGACAAAATTGCAGGATTGAAATACATATGAGCTTAGATTGTACTTTAAATGTGTTGTACTGCTAATGGGTTGTACTGTTGGTTAGCACTTTTGATGTATTAGACATTTAGACTACATGTTGTCATCATTTGAGACCTTGTTTAATTGTGTGCTTGCTGCCTGCTATAGTTGGCTAGTTGCTGAGCTTTTAAAATTGTATAGTACATACTATATGGTATGTATATTAGTCATATACTCCTTAGGACGATTATACTACCGATCAGATCGATTAGCCTCGATTAATCAGACTTATCACGATTAATCATCTATCGGTACCCTTACGATAAGGTTCTATAATACGATTTGAAAACATTGGACACGACACTATACAGGCCCGATGACTTTTCGTGCCGAGCGTCGTGTTGCTAGCCCAGACCCAGTCCTATGATTTGTTTTTCGGGCAGGACCAGCACGGTGATGAAGACAGCCCGACGGGCCGCGATCCGGCCCGTCACTATCGAGGCGGCGCAGGCAAAGGTGCTAGGCAGCGCAGGCCGGAGCTCTTGCCTCCGTGGCCGAGGCAGCGCATGCCACCGCGGCTAGAGCTCCGCCCCCACGGGCGCCCGGGCGACGACAGAGGCTGAGGGAGGGGGTGGCGCAGGTCGGCACGGGCGGTCAGGCGGCGACGAAGGCTAGAGGGAGGGGCGGGTGACCAGACAACGGAGGCCGGTGGGAATGTGGGATCCAGACTCAGGAGGAGCAAAAAGCTAGGGAGGAGAGGCGGCTGGAGTTGAAGATTAAGGATGGAAAATTAGGATTTTGTAGGTATCTATATGAGATGGAAAATTTGTTATCGGACCGGTCGAAATCAGATCGTGCCTCGAGCCGGCACTATAAGCCGGAGTGACGGCTCACGCACTGTCGACCTATCGTGCCGAGCCAACCTAAGCACTATCGATCGTGTCTAGAGCCGGACTAGGACCGTGCTTTTTAAAGTTGTGCCTCGTGCCGCTCATCAAGCCTGACCCATTTGAAATTCTATAGTGAGACACTCAGACTCAGTGCGTCACACCGATCCACAACATTGGCGAAGCTAGGCGACCTGTTTTGCCACATGTACACTAGGGGGACGAAGTACATTCCACCCTGCGGCATGGTTCGATCGCTGGGAGATCTGCATGCGCCTCGCTCGTGCATGTCTGATGTGGACTGCCACGAGCTATCTGCAGGTCAGTTGTGCGCACAAAACGAATGCACGGTGGGGTTGATTGAACCCCGCCCAACCCACTTCGCCATAAGTCCCATCCAGCCCACTTCGATCGGCCTTGGGTGCTCTGTAATGCTTGGGGCACTGTGGCCTCTAATCCGCAGCCACCTCGTCACCTGCAGCTTAAAAAACACGAGAAATAAACAAAACGTGGAAATTAAAGCAAAACAACACCAAAATATATATCACTAAAAAATATACGCACTTCATCATAGTAACTAAATGCACCATGGCATATCCAACTGAAGTGTAGTGTAGATTTATCAAAATATTCAAGTAGGCAGTATTTCAAAATGCCGCTGGTATAAGCGACATGCATATGAAAAGTTGTTTTTTATATAAAAATTCATATGTAAAAAAAATCAAATTTCACCCCATTCTGAAATTTTGTCCTCTAGTGACTGAAATTTGTTTTTTATATGAATTTTTACAAAAGTTGTTTGAATTCAAATTTTAGAAGAATGCACATCTAGTTTGGTACTATTGGTGTGCAGAGTCTCAAAAAATTTTAAAACTTCTAAACGTGATATGCAAGACTATTTTGATAAGCTCCGCGGTCGCTTATACCAGCGGTAATGCCACTACTACACAAAACATTTGTAAGAGCCACTCGATTTTTTTTAAGAGCGGGTTGATTTGCCGCCCGATGCAACAAATAGAAGCGACATTGTAGCTACGTAACCTGCACCTATTAAGCCGTTTGTAGGATCGGGCGATCTAGTCACCCGCTCCTGAAAATGGTGAACCATTTCTAGGTGCAGGTGACGCCGTGGCCCGCACCTGAAAATGAGTGTTTTCAGGAGCGGGTGACGACGTCATCCGCACCTGAAAATTGGTGCCATTTTCAGGAGCGGACGACGGTGTGACCCGCTCCTGAAAAGGTTTTCCAGGTGCGGACGGAAACGTCAGCCGCTCCTGGAAATCATTTTCAGGAGCGGTCGACAGGTTCACCCGCACCTGAAAAAAAATGACAAAAAGGATCTGCGCGACCGTCTTCTTCCTCCCGACAGCGCAGCACCCGAACAATACCTGGGGGGCTGTCCGAAAATCGCCAAAATAGAAAAAGGAGGGGGGAGATTTTCAAAAAAATTTCATTGGACTTGGAGCCTAAAGGAGGTTAGTTATTCTCATTTCTTTGTCTCTTTGAAGCTTTATCTATTGTTTTTTGGCTCAATAGAGATGCATATAGGTCTAGAACTCCGTAGGTGTGGATTAGAGCTTTTGGACCTCATTTAGCTCAAACTCTTGGGTCAAATTGTGCTATTTAGGTAAGAGAGCAAGATTATCTAGTCAATTGAGTTCAACTTTTTGTTTAGCCCTCATACATAAGGATGAATTTTCCTAGGTTCATATGAGGAGAGAGAAGACAATTTTTTTTTTCAATAATGCCACAAATATGGAGTAGAGAGAAGACATTTGTTTTTTCTATAATGGCACAAGAATGATATGTTTCATGAATTTGCAAAAATCTATATTTCGTATGTTTTTATTAAATACAACAAGTGTGATTATATATTGACTTAGATATTTATTATTAGGTACGGGAATAATAAGATTATTATTATCAAGTGAACTTTTATGTTTATGACATCTGGATTTGATTTTCTCATGTCCTCTGATTCTTTCCAGAGACATGGACAGGACATGGATGTACGAAGCCCGAAGAACGAGCGAATATTTTCGTGAAGAACTTAACAAGTTTATTAAGGCCGCGGAGATTAATACTGCGGTTGAGAAGAAAAAGGTGGTGGTTTGTCCATGCAAAAAATGCAAAAACATAAGGGTATTCAATATCAATGAAACAATTTCGATAAGGTCGCATGTGCTGATGAATGGTTTCGTTGGAAACTATATGATATGGATATCTCATGGTGAGAAAAAGAATAATAATGCACCACCTCCTCTGAATCCGCTCGAAGAAATCATGCATGACAGTGACTTTGGGGCCATGTTTGATGATATTTCTGGTGAGGGTAGCGGCGATGATGATGGTGATGGTCAATGCTCTGATGGTGTTAATGATATTGGTTTTGATGATGGTGGTGATGATGACGGTTATGATAGTACCGAGGATGATGAATTGGATGACAGTGACTACCTGACCTAGTTGTTGCGTAACACCAAGGAAGAAATATTGGTTGGTAGTGCAAAGAGGTTAGAAAAGTTAGAGATAGTGAAGAAAGCAGCTGAGGAGAATGTGTACCCGCGTTCAAAGGGATGCCCAAAACATTGGACTGTACTTCGTTTTGTACTTGAGATGTTGATTCTAAAGGCCAAGCACGGCTGGTCCGATTTGAGTTTCAATGATCTGCTACGTGTGTTGGGTTGGTTGCTTCCAAAGCCGAATAAAGTGCCCACCAACACATATCGAGCAAAGAAGCTTGTGAGTCCTTTCACGATGGGCGTCGAAAGAATTCATGTATGTCCAAACCATTGTATCTTGTACCGCGAGGATACTTTCAAAGACTTGGACAAATGTCTTGTTTGTTCAGCTAGTCGATACAAAAAGAATACCAGGTCATGTGCTGATGATGGCATAACTGTCAGGAGTAAAAGGAGCAGGAAGGGTGCATCAATTAATGATGCTGCTGAGCAAGAAGACACGACTATAGGCGGTTCTGAAAAAAACAGCAACATTCCTGCCTTGGTCATGTGGTACCTCCCTGTTGCGGATCGCCTTAGGCGTTTGTTCTCAAACTTGAAGGACGCTGAACTGATGACATGGTGGGCTTCAGATAAGCGCAAGAAGGGTGACGGGAGCTTCGACATCCATCTGATGCTAAGCAGTGGAAGAAGCTCGATCAGAAGTATCCAGAATTAGGAGAGGAACCAAGAAACGTTTGATTTGAGCTAAGTACTGACGGAATGAATCCGTTCGGTGAAAGGACCAGCATTCATAGCACATGGCCAGTGATTTTGACGATGTACAACTTGCCAACATGGTTGTGCCAAAAGAGAAAGTACCTTTTCCTATCCATCATGATCCAAGGACCAAAGGCTCCTGGTATTGATATCGATGTTTTCCTTGAGCCTTTGATGCAAGAGATGGAAACTTTATGGATGCAGGGTATCAAAATCATGGACGATTTCATAAGGAAGGAATTTACTCTAAGAGCCATTATCTTTGTCACCATTAACGATTATCAAGCGTTGTTTGTGTTGTCGGGACAGGTGAAAGGTAAGACGGGATGCGCAGTTTGCATTGGTGACACCATATGGACTTTCCTAGATGGTTCTAGAAAGGTAGGTTACCTTGGGTATAGGCGCTTCTTGGTGGAAGGGCACAGATTTCGAAGTAAAAAGTTCTATAATTATTTTAGTGACAAGGCCAACATAGGATCTGTGGCTGCAAAACAAGATGGACACCAAATTTTGAACATGGTCAGGGCCATCCAAGTGCCTTATGGGAAGATGACAAAACAAGGGAAGAAGAGAAACACAGATAAGCCACCTATTGAAGGTGTGCCATTCAAGAAGTTGTCGGTCTTCTACAAGTACTTGCCATACTGGCCAGACCTCGAGGTTCGTCATGCCATCGATGGTATGCACCTGAAGAAGAATGTGTTTGGTAACACAATTGGTCTCCTGCTCGAAACATCAGCCAACACAAAGGATACCTTAAAGTCACGATAAGATTTTGTAGCAATGGGTATCAGAGAAGATCTTCACCCTATCGATAAGGGTAATGGAAGATACGAACTACCACCGGCGAGCTACAATTTGACACTAGTTGAGAAGAAGGCAGTTTGTGAATCGTTACGGGGGATTAAGGTACCAAGCCGATTCTCATCGAACATTAGAAAACTAGTCTCAATGAAAGATCTCTCGCTATCAGGGTGGAACTGTCATGATGCTCATGTGATGCTTACTATCTTCCTGGCAATTGCAATTAGAGCGATTAAGCTGGTATATGTGAAGATGTTAATCACTCGGTTATGTTACTTTTTCACCAAAATTTCTCAAAAGGTTATCGATGAAGATGAGTTGAACGATATCCAAGAATTTATTGCAGAGACTATGGTGCAGATGGAGATGTGCTTCCCTCCAGGATTTTTCGATATTACAGAACATCTCATGATTCACATGGTCGATCAGATACACGCACTGGGTCCACTTTACCTACACGAAATGTGGACCTATGAGCGTTTCATGTCAATTCTCAACCGGTTTGTCATGAATCGTGCTTATCCCGAGGCATCCATGGTAGAGGGATACAATACAGAGGAAATCATCGAGTCTTGCCTAGGTTACCTAAAGGATAAAGTACGGATTGGTTTGCCGGTACCGCGATTTGCGGGCAAGTTGCAAGGGATCGGCACTGCAGGGAGGAAAACCTTCATTGATTCCGACTTTGAAGCTGTGAAACAAGCCCATGGATGTGCGATGCGAAACCTAACAATAATGTCACCTTTAGTCAGTCAACACTTGAAATTGATTCATGATCTAAGCAATGGCCGCTCGGAAGAATGGATTTTGAGGGAGCACACGCGTCATTTGACAACATGGTTGAAGGACCTAAATCTTCCAGATGGGGGCACCGTGGAAGAGCAAACGATCAAAATATTAGCATCTGGCCCTTCTTCGCAGGTCACCTCCTGGCAAGGGTATGATAGTAATGGATATCTTTTCTATACTTCCGCGAAGGACAAGAAGACTGTGTCTCAGAACAGCGGTGTTTGTAACAATGGCTTTGACTCCAAAGGAGTAAGTACTACATATTACGATGTCATAGATGATATATGGGAACTGCACTATGGATCCAATATTATACTCCCTGTTTTTCGGTGTCGTTGGGTTAAACACCCAAAAGGTGTTCAAGTGGACAGCTACGGGCTCACAATTGTCGATCTCAAAAATGTTGGTCACAAAGATGACCCATGGGTACTTGGTTCACAGGTTGGGCAAGTCATGTATATTGTTGACCCTGCAAAAAAAACACATCATATTGTAGTTAAATTAATTGGATTTTGTAAGTTGCATTTGAACTAATGTACTTTGAATTCAATTATCTCATGTCATGCAGCTACTTACTGGATTTCTTAGTGAATAAGATGCATTTAGTGGATTTCTTAATAAATCAAATATAAATTCTTTAGTGGAATTATTAAAAATACAATGGATTTAGTGGAATTATTAAAAATACAATGGCTTTAGTGGTTTTATTAAAAATAAAATGGCTTTAGTGGTTCTTTGAGTAAAAGCGAGACATGTGTAATGAATTGTTACTACATCTGTGGACGTACTATTTGAACACAAATTTTTGACATGCATCTCAGATGAATATAAAATATATACCAAACTTGTAGATGTTAACAAGACATAAAACTTTGTAGTTCACTAAATTTTCATTTGAGGTCATTTAATACGTTAAATATTAATTAGAACTATAAATTCAGAAAAAGAGAAAAACTTTCTAGGTGCGGGCGGCCTAGTCACCCGCACCTGGAAATCGTTTTCTAGGTGCGGCCCGCCATGTCACTCGCACCTAGAAAGCGTTTCTAGGTGCGGGCAGCAAAGTCACTCGCACCTGGAAATCGTTTTCAGGTGCGGGGCGCGGCCACCCGCACCTACAAATGGTACCCTATATACGCACGGGAGACGAACACTTAGCCAAATTTCCCGAGTTCCCGCGATGACACCGTCGGGCTGCCAAAATTCGCCGCCGCCGCCGCGCCTCTCCGCCGTCGAGTCCGCCGCCCCCTCTCCGTCGCCGCACGCCCATCCACCGTCGACTCCGCCGCCGCACCGTCTGCCGTCGACTCCGCCGCCCCCTCCCCCCCCCCCGCCACGCGGCCTCCCCGACGGGGAGCGGCCTCCTCTCCGCCGCGCGCCGCCCCCTCTCCGCCGTCCTAGCCCTCCCCGGCGCGGCCTCCCCCGGCGCGGCCACCTCCCCGGTGCCGTCGACTCCGCGCGACGCCCCCTCTCCGCCGTGCGCCTGCCGCGTGTTGGCGTTTCTTAATGTCACCACTAGTTGTACACCTAGAGGGAGCGTATAAGAGCAACTGGGTATACCGCAAGCGCACGGAAATACCGTTGTAGCACTTCCCAAGGAAGGAGAGTATTCCAAGGGTATCGAATCCAAGGAACGGCGTGTACTATCTCCTACTCTAGTATAGCTGATCCAAGGACACAACACTGATTGATAGGATAGGTAGAAAGGATCTGCCTTGACCGAGCGCAGAGTCTAGTCACGGTCTCTCGGGTATAGCACTCACTTCGGGCACCAAGCACAAGGCCAATGTGCTGGCGACGAGCCCAACTCGGTACACGACGTAGAGGGTTGACAAAGGGTCCAACAGGCTGTCACCACTACGGCCTACCTCTACGCTACGATCGTACGTGGTCTTCGAAGGATAGCTTATGGTCCAGACACCATGTCTACACCACTTACTATTACTACGAATCCGCGAGGGAGATACTGGCGCTAGCTCAAGGTATGCTCTATCACTCATGCAAGATCACGAATGCACTTTGATCTAACTAGAAACATGCAGGAGCTTCACTTTACTCTAATAGACAAGCTGGCAAACTAGATGCAAACTTATGATCTAAGTCTACTGGATCGAAAGGGTTGTGTTCGAAGAACACAAGCCTCTGAACCAAGAACAAATGAAGAACACAAGAACAAAGCAACTAAGCATGCATACGACTTTAATCTAAATAGGAAATGTCGAAATACTCACTTTAGTCTAGTTGAAGAACAAAGGCACCACTAAGGATCATTCTTGAGGAAGATGTCATGAAGAACATGACATGTCCTCAAGCCTCCCACCTCACTTCCTAGCACTAATCCTATACAAAGAGCTCTGATCTCCTAAAGAGAGAGGCTCCAAGCCAAAATGAAGAGGAGGAGGAGAAGTGTGTGCTCCAAATGAGAGCCCCTCCCCTCCTATTTATAGAGGAGGGGGTGGCTTGCTCGGACGCTCATTTGTCACCAAAACACACCGAGCTGCGCCTTAGGACCAATGGGGGACGACCACGTGGAAGCAGGAGATGAACGGAGACAAAAGGGGTGCGACCGATCCGGGGTTCGGCCGAACCTTCTTTGGCAAGATTCGTCGTGTGCTTTCTCTGAGAGGCTGATATGTGGGTCCCACGGCCTTTCCCAGGTGCATGCGGAGTTTTGAGGCAGTTTGGGTCCCTGGTGGGCCCTTGGATCCTTGTGCTGCACACGTGGCGGTGTCTGATTCGTCGGGAGTTGCTTCACATGGATTGATGAGGTGTCATGGACACATGGCATCCAATGTGGCACACATCGCCACGTGGTCTGGTGTGGGTCCCACTGGGCCCACATGATATCAAGAGGGTGATCTTGTCTTGTGCATATCTTTCCCATCCGGACTCCGAAGTAGACAAATGATATATCCATTTCGATCGTCTCGACGAGCCCGTCGCAGTGGTGCAGTCCAAATTGGCATTTGAGGATGTTGATGATGATGTCCTTTAATAGCCATTGGACTACTTGCTCTCAACTGTACCATTTGGCACGTATTTTGGTGCATCCTGCAACAAAAGCTAGAAATACCAACATTTGTGGAAATCATCAGTATCAAGCCCTATTCTAGTGTTGATGATCCTTTTACCATTATATTATGCAGGTATTGACGGTGTAAAAGCAGCACTTTTCAACCGTCAACACCGCGTGCCCTCCCCGGTGCGGCCTCCCCGACGCGCGCGGCCACCTCCCCGGCACGCGCCGCTACCTCCCCAGCGCGCGCCTCTCCCGCGGCCTCACCGGTTGGAAGACGAGCTGACGTCAGCTTTTTTTAGATTTAGATTTAAATTTGAATTTCAATTTGAATTTAGATTTAAATTTGAATTTGAATTTAGAGTGCAATGCAATACCATCATAAATTTGAATTTGAACTTTTATGTACATTTCAATTTAGAGTGCAATGCAATGCCATCATAAATTTGAATTTGAACTTCTATGTATATTTCAATTTAGAGTGCAATGCAATACCATCATAAATTTGAATTTGAACTTGTATGTACATTTCAATTTAGAGTGCAATGCAATTTAAATTTAGATTTAGATTTGAATTTAAATTGCACACTGTCTCTCATGATGCATGGACAATCACTCGACTTTCATCACTATCAATCACGGTATTGCATCCAACATCTACACATCATAAGCCAAGAAGCACCTCAAGTCACTCATATTATCAATGTTTGTCTCAAAAAGTCAAAAGAGAGTATTGCATCATTTAAAATGTTTGAGAAACAGAAACAACAAGATGCATTGATCAATATTTAAAGATTCATCATCTCTGAATTTCAATTTAGATTTAGATTTAAACTTAGCTTATGATTTGGTTAATCAGATGGATCGTCGTAGTGGTTCGCCATTTATACACGAAAGGGACGTTGTGAACGAAGACGAGTTTATCTTGTCCCAACATGAAGAACTAAACAATATTGCAGACCAGATGGTCTTTGAAGATGAAAATGAATATGACGCAAATGGTGAGGATGGACCGCAGGTAGGACTCGGGGCGTTCGTAGATAGTGTTTGGCAAGATCCAATAGAGCCACATCCCGTGCCCCCGAGACAATGGACGGACACTGATCCTGATTACATTCCGGAGGTAATGCTAAACCATTTGCAGTGTCAGTGAGGTCAATTACTTTTATTTGAAATGATCTTGAATTGGTTTACCTATGGTTCATATATATACCTCAACCTAGCACGAGGAAGCGGCGCCGCCGACCTCGTACCCCCCCCCCCCCGAAGAAGAAATTGAAGAATGTGGCACCTCAGGTCCTGAAACTGCGATGACGACGACCTCTGAGAGTCAAAATAAAAGAAAGTGAGGTGAACGAGGAAGAAACAAATACCCCAAAGGCCAGTGGTCAGTCGAGGGTATTAGCCCATCTGGAGAGCCCGTGGATCCTCCTTTGGTTCGTACGAAGTTCCGGAATGCCATAGGAGCATTAATACGAACAGAGTATGCCGTGGATCCAACCATCCTTGATTGGTTCCAAGTTCCTGAGGGGCTAAAGGGCGAAATGTGGGCCAAGTTGAAGCAAACTTTTATGCTGCCTCAGTCCAAAACAACCAGAGAAAAGATACGTCATTATGCTAGGAAGGCACTCGGTGAAAGTTTCCGCTGATGGAAGGGTGAGTTGAATAGGGACTTTGTTAAGAAGGGTGCAACATATGATGATGTAAAAAGGAAATATGGAATGGTCACCGAAGCCCAATGGAACGAGTTCGTCAGGCAAAAAACTACTCCAGAAGCTTTAGCCCTGAGCCAGAGACAGAGTGCACTTTCGCAGAAAAACGTACATAGACCTCGTCTTGGACCGGGTGGGTACCTAGGGAAGCAGGAAAAGTGGCGGCAGACTAGGGATGCATTAATAGCCGCCAGGCAACCCGACCCTTTTGAAGGCTTGGATGAGCGTGGCTATCAGTGGCTCCGAGCGAGGGAGCCTCAAATTATTGATGGTAAACTTCATTTTGTAAATGAAGTAACCAATGTGGTGTGTGAAAAGATAACGAACCTTTCCGAGGCTCAGAGGAAAGGAGACTTCGTACCCAACAGGGATAGAGACGTCCTAAGTACAGCCCTTGGGACGAAAGAGTATGGGGGTCGCGTTAGAGGGGTTTCCTCGAAGTTGAGCATCAGGGATGGGTTTGAGAGGGATAGAGCTACCTACAGGAGCCACTGCCGTTTCAAGGAGGATCTCCAAGCGGCGGCAGAGAAAGTTTTTGTGGACAAATTTCAAGCTTATTTTAATGCAGCGGTTCAGATGCATCAAGCAAGCGGTACACCATTAGCTCCATTGCAATTATCTCAAGGAGATAATAATTCACCATTCTCTCCGAGCAGTGTTGCCTCCACGACGGCACAACCATACCCAGTTGATTCAATATGCATCACTACTCCTTGCACATTGCACATTCCGGTTGGCAGAGCTGGCAAGACAAAGCAGGTTGCCTCGGGCCTTGCAATTCCCGGTGGCGGATTGTTTGACGGGAAAGAAATCCCACGCCATTATGCACACGTATAGGTGCTTGAAGTTAATCCAAACTTTGAAGATCATGACATAGACATACCAGCAGCAGAGGGTATCTGTGTTCTCGGTCAAAGCCTCAACAGTACAATATTGTGGCATAAACGAGATATCATTCTGCCTCCAACACAGCCTCTGCAATCTATGGAGCAATCGTTGGCAACTGTGCCACCATCTCCTCCACAATGTGTCTCCACACCACCAGCTATACAAGGATCCCCACCTCTTATGCCCACACCACTACCTGAAAGATCTCCACAACGTGTGTCCACACCACCTCCTGAAAGATCTCAGCAGCGTGTGTCCACACCACCTGCTGAAAGATCTCCGCAGCGTGTGTCCACACCACCTGCTCAAGATTCTCCACCTCGTATGCCCACACCACGAGCAACTTCGGGATCTGTAGGAAAAGAGGCATCACAACCACAAATGGTGCCTCGAATGATACGGGCTTATGCGAAGGATCCGGAAGGATCAGAAATCGCTGCAAGGTGGCATAAGAGTAATACCAAATCAAAGAACAAGCAACACGACACGATGCCCATGCCGTCTGTCAATATGCCAACGATCCAACAACCAGGATATTTGGTACCCCGCACTGACACAGACTTCGAGAAGACTATTGGAGTCGATAAAATACCTGACATACCTGGTAGTTGCCCTTTAAAATATGAATGGGGTATGCCATTATTACCCGACTGGGCACTCACAGAAGTTCCATGGGAGATGAAACGGATGCATGCTTGGTATATGAGGGCTTGTTCTCTTGGGCTCAGAGGCCTCCAGGCATGATACCCATTAGATGTGTTCGGACCTACACTTATTCCACAAGCAAAAGAAATCAACTTAGATTTTCATGACCTCCATGATTTGTTCCGCCTACAAATGATAGATGTACAAGTCATCAGATTGTGGTGCATGTAAGTGTCTCATATCCATGCTAATATCTTGTGTGTGTGTGTAAGGCTTACGGTTTGCATAACTAATTATCTGAGCTTTGCTGTATAGGATGCAAGAACAAGAAATGCATCTTGCAAAGGAGAAAATTGGATTTTTGGATCCTTTTGTTATTGCTGAAGACAGGCATATGCACCCCACCCGATGGGAAGACGATCATGATGAACTAAAAGGTTTGAAGACAACTACGGAAAGAAACAAGAAGCGAAGAATTGGACATATAAACGCTATGAAGCGTCTTGCATCCTACATGACACATATGTTCTTGAAGTGGCAAGATAGAGATTACATATGGGTGCCCTACCACATCGAGTTAGTTTACATTTCTACCACTTATAAAAATATATATGTAAAATTTCTCATCCATGCCTCAAAAGATTAAAAAATCTATATAACATGTATGCATGAATCACTGGATTTTATTTCTTATAGACCCCAAGTTGCGACGGGTGGTAGTATTTGACTCACTGCATTGGCGTAGAGACATGTACAAGGAATTCATAGACATCCTTCAAAAGTTAGTGTATTTCTGTTGTCACACTTACATTCTAAACATCGATTGGCAACTAATAACTTCTATGTTTTTTTCTAAACAGAGCTTACCAACACTACATTAAGAAAGGAGGGAAATTTAATCCTGCCTACCCAAAAAAAATGAATATTCGCACAAACTTTCCATGCCACAAGCAACCACCTGGCAATGTATACTGCGGGTTTTACCTGATGGAACGGATGTGGTGTCTTATGAGATATAAGGGTGATCCTGAACGAGTAAGGACCTACTACCTTTCATGTCTCAGGATGTATACACACTATACATATGTGCATTTTGCATGATCTAACAATTGTTATATTGTTTGTGTATTGTAGATTGACATCGGACCTCGTGACGTAACACTCCATGAGAGACACCTTCTCAAAGTAACTGCGGATTTCTGCCGTTACCTTATGCATGAAGTGATAAATCCTAGGGGCCAATATTATCACCCTGAACATTTATTGGTGACTGAAGACAAATTTGCTAGCCTACGTGAGTGGGAGAGTCAAGAATACCGCGCGCCATGATGTGATGTCTAAACTTTGTCAGTGGAAAAAACTTGTTGTCAATGGGATGTAATGATATAGATCGATATGTATATGGATTTCTTTTCATATTATTGTACTTATGCTTACTTTAGATTTCATGTCGCTTTCATAAAATTTGAATTTCAAACGTTCAAAATTTTGGCGGGAAACAAGTTTGATAAATTTGAATTTCAAACATTCAAACTTTGAATTTCATAACCACTTGGAAATTAATTTCCAAGTGCGGGTGACAAGGTCATCCGCATCTGGAAAACACATTTCCAGGTGCGGTTCATCTCGTCATCCGCACCTGGAAAAGGGCATTTCTAGGTGCGGTTCGTTTACCCACTCCTAGAAATCGCTATTTCGAAAAGCGACAGCTAGGAGCAGGTTTCGCGCCCGCACCTGAAAATGCCATTTCGCTTGGTGCTAAAAACGCTTTCTGTAGTAGTGTGCATTTCTGGTATTTCCTCCCATCCACCTTGGCTAGTTGAGCACATAAAATAGCGCCACCATAGCATGAGGGTTAATTTACTCCTTTCGTTTCAAATTACTTATTATTTTGGCTAGATACATTCATTTTGTTGTGCATCTAGATATATATTTATGTCTAGATACATAACAACAGAAATGTATATATTTAGAAAAGTCAAAATTACTCATCATTTTGTCTAGATACATTGATTTTTTTTTGTGCACCTAGATATATATTTATGTCTAGATACATAACAAACGTAATGTATTTTAAAAAAGTCCAACGGCAAGTAATTTGGGACGGAGAGAATAATTTAGAAGTACCCTGCAAAAATATCTAGTGTGTAGTGGGCGCACAAACATGAATGTGTGCTTTGATGACTTGACATATATAAGTCAGAATGAGAGTCAAGTATGTCTCTAATTTACACCTTAAAAACATTGTTAATTTATTCGTAAGTCTAGACAGCCTTCCCATTCTTTGTTAACTTGTACTTCCTCTAATGCAAGGTATTATATGTTAAGAATCGGATCCCTGATCCGTTTTACCAATCCCAATCCAAGAACAAGGCGTGAGAAGATGTAGATTAGATCCCGTTTCCCTGACCCTCTGATGCACAAAGAACACATAGACACAGGATATAGGTGGAGCTTCGGGTCTCTTTCTCATTAGCAATAGATGAATACACAAATGTTTATTATATAGACACGGAGGACCCTTCAGGGGTATATTTGGTATGAGCCCATAATTAGGGATTTCTTAACACTCCCCCTTGGGCGCATACCACGTCAAACTCATGCCTCATTAAAACTCCTAAAAACCCAGTGGGAAAAATATGGAGAAAGAGTGCATACTGACGCACAGTGTATTTACACATTGTTGCCTCGTTAAAAACCTTTTGTGAGAAACTTCAAGAAAAACTCACCAAGGGAAAAAAAGTACAACAAATGTCTTCAAGACAATTACAATCTTCAAGATCGTATTATTATGGACTCTACAGAATCCTCAATAAATGTGAAATGTTAGAGGATATTCTCCCCCTGAACCGAGCAAGATTGTCTCACTGTAACAAAAACACTTTCTTCAGGAAGTATATGGGCATAGAGGTTAACAAGTAAATACCATATTGTTACAATGATTATTTTAAGGATTTCACCTTAACTCATTTCACATGATCCAAATATTTGATAGAGTCTTCAACGAAGGTTTATGTACTGATCATCCGATTAACGCCTTCGAGGCGTCCTTTGAGACATTCAGTGTCTACCAAATTGTGATCAATAATATGAATATGCTCCCCCTGATGACAACATCTATTGAAGTCATCATTCTAAAATAATCATCAAGTATTTATTCTTCAGGAATAATAATAGTAATAAAATTGGGGTGCCACATTTTATCTCTATCATACATCACAATATATTATAATGATGTAATGCACTAAAGCTAGCCCTTGTGGCGGACTAAGAGAGTAATATAGTTACGAGAACTAAATTTATTACTCCTGAGATTTTACTAATTGTAACCTCTAAAACAATATAACAAAGGTCAAATGTTCATTATATATTTTCTATAATCTTCAGGATCACCAATCAACGAACACATTGTTACAGTCTTTTATTTTGGCACAATAGGGATATAATTGCCAGTAACACCATACCTTCTGGGTTGATACCTTCAAGGTATTAGAGGATACCACTATTCCATACCTTCTGGTGGAAAAGGCATTATAGAAATATAATCACAAGTGTACATACATAACACTTAAAACTCTTGAAATGCACATGGACTTCCTCATCATTTCATAATTTCTTGGGTCTTTATGGATCTCTGTCCCTCTGTAGGAACTATTAAAATTTGGTGTTCAATTTAGACTTATTTTGTTTCTTCAAGAAAATTCCTTCAGGGATATATCTCTCTACTAGGAGATCTCTACACAGAGAGAAGTCTTTCTTCAAGAAGACAAACTTATTTGCAGAAGTAATATTGGTATGAGATTTACATGTTGCTTACATATAATTAAAAATCCGAGTCCTACAGGGATCTCGTGACGGATTTTCTGAATCCTACAAGCTGCATATTTTAATTCATGCCTTTGCCAGATGTATTACATAACGGAACCATGTTTATTCAACAAACGTGGGGACTAGTCTCTTCCAAGACCACTTGAACCATCGCTTTCACCATCTATTATATCAATAATGACCCATAATTGTTCGAACTTCAGGCTCGAGACATGTACCTTGCGATTCTTGGTTCTGCCTCAATTGCATTTTTCATTGACCCGATAAGAGAGCTTCAAGCACTCATGCCTAGGACTTTGTTCCAGATCTGGGTTCTCTCGAAGAGAATCATTTGCAATTAGAGAGGCGAGTTATGTGTCGACACATTAGTTTCCCATAACATTCAATTAAGATCATCGTGATTTTCCCGAAAACGATAGATCCATTATTGTTCCGCATTTCTAGTACTTTTATATTTCACGCATCACTAGAAATTCCATCTTCAAGATGAACCTCTTCATGAGGTAAAACAACAATAGTGTGAGTTTGTTAGAGGAGATATTTCACGTACGATGTGAATTTACATAAAGAGTATATGCTTTGACTGAGGCAATTAGATCATATTCGCAGGCGTCCCCGCATAATTAGATCATACCACTAAGTCAAATATGGATACAATATTGATCCCGGGTATATCCATGTCTACTCCAGGTAGAAGCATTTACAATGTATTTAAACTAGTATTGTTACTCCTCAACGAATCAAACATTTTTCTGGCAAACTCCATACAAATAGGAGTATACACTGAACAACAAGTTCAGATTTGCTTTTGTGCATTTTCTTATATTTGCAGAAATATCGAGGCATTACACAAGATGGGCATATATCTCCCCCTAATGCCAAGATGTTTCAGAAAGCATAATCCCCAGCCACAATCTTCTAGCAGTGGCCAATGTATGCTATGGTGGTGATATAATTAGGAAATCTTATGCACATTAATTATTAGGGGTTTGTATTTTTACCATAATATGCAGTGAGCTTGGACATGGATTAATGCAGTGGCATGATGACCGCATTTGTTCCTTCTACTGAAAGATTTATGCTCAACTTCTGGTGAGACTCTTGACTACTAGTCGATTACATGTGACAACTCTGCATAATCATTATTACTACCACAAATACACACAATCTTCAGGACTTAAATTTTATATGCATAACAACTCTTGATTTCTGATCAACTTGTGTAACATATTCTTCAGGACCAATGATCACAAATGCAGTCAATCTGCATCATGATTTCAAATGCATAGAGTAATGTGTGAGTAAATTATGGTAGCAAATTGCATGACATCACGCCGATGCTGCTAGGTTCATATTATTGTTTGCAGAGTTGTAAAGTCCAGCTCTTTGTTTTATTGCCCGTGGTTTACCCAAATACTCATACCATACAAAATTGGGTATCAACCTTTATATTTATTGTAACATTTTTTTTGGTATAGTTATTTTCATAGAGATATCAAACCACAACCAGTAAGGACCTCAAGGGTAGACCAGGGAATTCACGAGCATGTAGCCAATGCAAGGTTGAACTTTGATCGATCGACAGGATCGTTGTACAACTTGCATCTTCTAGTGCATGGTACATCAACAAAAACATGTGGCTCGTGTATGCTACGAATAAAGCCGAAAGAGAATCACAACTTCAGGTAGGTGATGATAATATTTGTCAATCAAAAGATTCCCAAGTCATTTTGTTTGTGGTTCAAAGTGCCTATGAGACAAGCTTTGTCCTCATGTTATATACCAATTGTGTTATAAAGCATGCTTTTAATCTCTTTATTATTCAGCAAAAAGAGAAGTTTTAGAATAGAGATGGACAAAGCCAAGAATTCATATTATCCGGGGAAAAGGATTTTAATGCAAAGTTTTCGACTAAGCAAAGGATGCCAATTGCTCAACGAGAGCAAAAAAAATCACTATCCTTCTGGGACCAATAACTCTTCTCTCATACAAAGAAGTAATCAAGGATGCGAGAGAATTCATCAGGTCTCCACAAATCCTCAATTTTATATCACAAAAAAAACATTCACTAGAAGGCTAGATATGGCTTTTCAGTGCCAAATATAATATACCAGACTTAATTTCGCTTCTAGCTCTGCAATGATGCGGGATTTCAGGGTCTGATCTTACTTCAGGTAGATAAGATGTAGATTGTTAATCTAATATAGTGCTTTGTCCATCAGGGACTAACCTTTACCATTTAGCTTATATAACTATACTTAATAACTTACCTCAGATTTGTCCATCAGGGACTACCCCAAGTCTAGTCATTCCATCAGGGAAGACTTTCAAAATAATACTAACCTTTCGGTATTCTCACAACTTCATGTTGCTAGAGGTTGGGTGATTGTAATCCTTTATCCTTTATCTTACTGTATGCCTCATGCTTTTTTCAGCAGCAAAGAGAGCAAGATGCCAACATCAGGTTGTGCATTTTATTACTCAGGTTATAAGCCATTTTCTCATATTTATAATATCGGCAAGGTGTTACTAGCTCATCTGAGCATATAAGAGAATCCCAATTTGTGATGTCTTTTATGCCACATACTTTTATGCATTGTGTTAAATATTTCTTCAAGTTACTTCAGGTAAATTAACTTTATGCATATAAGAGAGAGTAAAGAAATAGAGTGTGATCTATAACAGAATTTCTTATATTTCCCGGATTCGTACAAGCATCATGTGATTTTCTGATATTTATATTGGTCTTCTTAATTCTTCGGGATTATATAACCCATATAATATCATATTCACACCACAATCAACAATGCAAGGATAAAAACAAAACCCATAAAACTTCCAAGGGAAAAAAACAAAGTTATTGCTAATGTTTTTTTATGGAAGCACCTACCTAAAAAAATCTAGGAATTTAGGGAGCACATCCATCAGGGCTGTAGCTTAACCATTTTCACATGCAGCTAGTAGAACTGATTAACCTTCAGGATTCTTTTGATCTACTAGAAGTTCGATGCATATATCCCTCGGCCATGGTCGTGTGGGTGTGAAACGTGGCAACAATAGCTCGAATTCTACCATGGTCGCTCGGTGGTGACACGCCACAAAATAGTAGTGGCCACCGGCTAGCAGATGACCATGATTGCGCACGGTAAATTAGAGTTGTGGCGTGACCTCTCGGTTGCTCGTTTAAAAATACAACAAGCCAACACACTATGGGTTGTGCAGCATCAGGCCGCAGCGTGATCGCTATGAGTTATGGCCAGGACGATGCACTCGAACAACTTCGAGTGATCGAGTACAAGCATCACGCACTTCAGTTAGCGTCGATCAACAACTCATGATAGCGATACAACAATGCTAGCTAACGAGCAACATCATAAAAAAAACATGGGATGGAGCGCGTTCAAGCATGAGTAGCTGCAGTGCAGGGCGCACACACCAAGGCTAAACACGTGTACATTCAGATAAATCTTCCGATATGCAAAAGCACTTCTACCGGCCATGTATATGGGATACATCGATCTACTAGCATGGTTAATCTACTGGATTAAAACACTAGTAGAAAGTAGAAGCATGTAAAATTTATTGCAAACATGATTAATATGCTACATGATTTATCTACCAAGGATATTAATCTACAGGATTAAAACATGGTAGAACAACATTTAATTAGCAGGAAAAATGAGGGACAAACCGTAGTCCATTCATGTTGTGGTAAATTCATGCCGCGTGGGGCATATAGGCTAGGCCATGACCTGCCCGCTTGAAGTAGAGTTGACGAGGAGGAGGTTAGCGACGTGGTGGCCGCGACGATACGGCTGCCTGCGGCCGTGATCCTCGGTCACGTGCACGTACTAGATTGAAGCGGGCGACCTCCTGCGCCCTGCTGTTGAATTGTGTCTGCGGCCAGCATAGCCACGAGCCCAGGACAGTGCCGTTTGCCGTCGTTGCGAGTTGATGTGGAGAAATCCGTCAACGTCGCAGCACAACCATGCAGCAGCGGCGCTGCCAGCCCTCACGCGCGACTCCCCTTGCTCAGCACTTAGTGCGGAGTCGGCGTGTGGTAGCAGATTGAAACAAAATAGACGACCTCTGGTTAGCACACAAGAAATAGGTGAGATCTGATTAAAAGGAATTGAAACCGAATCAACTGGCCCCTTCTTTTGATCTTTTTTTTCACGGGTGCATGTACATGCATGCCGTGCTTGATCCCCGTATGATGTGCGCATGCATCCGACCAGGAGTCCAGGCATTGGAGGGGCCGAGAGAATGGCAGGCCAACTTCATGCGCCATGCTGCCATCTGCCAATGTCTCGGTGAGTCGGCGGGAGCCAGCCAGGATGTCGACGGGTCGGCGGCAGCCAGGCAGCCGCCGTGCGTTCGTCGTCCCGTGACCGTGAGGAGCGTCGCGGATCGAAAACAAAATCAATCTATGATTAATCTGATGCAAATAATAGATTGATCTGAAACAAAAATCAGGAACTACTCACCCAACGGTAGAGCGTGCTGATAACGTGTTAAGAATCGGATCCCTGATCCGTTTTACCAATCCCAATCCAAGAATGAGGCGTGAGAAGATGTAGATTAGATCCCGTTTCCCTGACTCTCTGATGCACAAAGAACACATAGACACAGGATATAGGTGGAGCTTCGGGTCTCTTTCTCATTAGCAATAGATGAATACACAAATGTTTATTATATAGACGCGGAGGACCCTTCAGGGGTATATTTGGTATGAGCCCATAATTAGGGATTTCTTAACATTATATACATTATGTGCTTTAGATATGGTTCTCCTGGTGCAATTTTGAAGTTCCACTTGCACACAGCACAACACAATTATTCTAATACATTTTACAACAATAAATTTGTTGCTAATAGTACCAATCATTAATGAAAGTACGGGAGGATACTATGAACAAATGCAAATAACACATTTCATAATTTATCATTCAACAGTTTCATATGGTGAACTGAGCGTAGCTCAACTGGTAAGATTTCTTTTGTGGTGGAACCTGCCCACTAGGGTAGCAAGACGCAAGTAGTGACTTCGTGAATCTCGAAAATTTACAGTCTCTGTTGTTCGAAAGTGCTCATAAAGGTAATGTTTCATATGTGTGTTAGTAGGAGTGAGGGTGTGTGCATGTATGTGAGCATTTATGTTTGTATTGTGTGATTTGGAAAAACACTAATAAAAGGCCATATCACACATAGGGATACTGAAATTTTGCAATACAAAGAGTCATGGATTATTTAGAGTAGTTAGCCGAGCAATGCCATGATTCAAATTATTGAGAACAAAAATCACAATAAGATCCAGTTCAAATATTACAGTGCCATGATTCAAATGAAATAGTAGTTCAAATATTATAGCACTGCAGGAAAGGTTACAACATCATACAAAATGACAAACTTCAGTCATTCTTGCGATGTGACGACGAAGGTTTAGCTTTCTTAGTAGCTTTTATAGTAGGTGGATTAGCAACACACGGGTCTGCTGGTGGAGCATAATGACCACCCCCAAGGAGGTTCCTCTGCTCTTGCAATGGCATCTGCAGTTTTTTCTTGCAAATAATGATGCATGTCTGGTGGAGCATAAAGAGCATCCCAAGGAGGTTCCTCTCCTCTTGCAATGGCATCTGCAGTTTTTCCTTGCAAATAACGAAGTATACCTCTTTCCAACGTGCTCATTTTCTTCGGATCAGGTGGTGTATTTGTGTTTTTCCCCTTGTGGTGTGACGAATCACGATCACCATTACCATCCTCACCCCCTCCGGCAGTAGCAGTAGACATCTCTAGTTACTGTTATAAAATATCTAAACTAATTACACTATTCGTAACTAATTGAGCAGGTCTACACTATAACTATAATTTTACTAACCGATCTACACTAAAACTATAATTTTACTATGCAAATCTACACTAAAACTATATTTTTACTAAGCAGATCTACACTAAAATTATATTTTTACTATGCAAATCTACACTAACACAGTACTTCAAAATATGAATTATCACAGTTCAAAATATTAAGTACCAGAGTATTTACCTCTAACGAGACGAAAAACCGGCAGAGCTTCGCACATTCGCCATCTCCTCCTCACTCCCTTCTCTTCTCCCCCACCTCTCTTTCTTTTTTTCTGAATTATTATGACATTTTCGGCTGAATTTCGACCTTAAATAGGCTGCAGATCCTAGCCGTGGGGCACGGCGGTACCAGGCCTGCAGCCGCCATGCCCTACGGCGCTAGGACCTGCCGTCGTACCCCACGGCGGTACGTCCCTACCGCCGTGGGCTACGGCGGTATGTCCATCGCACGCTTCGGGCTCACGTGTGGCCGTGGGCCACGGCCATTGCCGCCGTGCCGCACGACGGTAGGAAGGGCTACGGCGGCAGATGTATAGATCTGCTAAATTTTTGGCGGACCATTTATTTTTGCAAAATAGAGAAAAAAATGTAAAAAAAATTCAGACATCGAGCGGTGGCGGGCGGCGGAGGCTCCCGGCTTTACCGGCCGCCGCCGGCGAGGTTTCCGGGAGCGCACGTGCGTCCATGCGGCGCGCGTCCCCGTACTCGTACGCCGTCCTCGAGGGCCTCCTCCGGGAGCATTTCCCGTTCCCGCGCCGCCTTTTGCAGCTGCACGCTCTCCTCCTCACCTCCGGCGCGCTGCTGCTCCCGGACCCCGAAGACTCCGCCGCCGCCATCACCGCCTTCCCCTTCAACTGCCTCGCGCACGCGCACCTCCGCCTCTCTGCCGCCCACTCTGCTTCCTCTCCCCCGTCCGCCCCGCTGGGCCTCTTCTCCGCCATGCTCGCCAGCGGCGCGCTCCCCAACCGCCACTCGTTCCCCTCCCTCCTCAAGTCCGCTTCCGCCTCGGGATCCGCCGCCGCCGCGGGGGCGCTCCACGCGCAGTGCCTCCGCCGCGGCCTCGCGTCCGACCGCTTCGTCGCCTGCTCGCTCATCAGCGCATACGGCCGGACGGGCCGCCCGGCTCGCGACGCGCGCAAGGTGTTCGACGATATGGAAGGGAGCCCGGACCTGGCCGCCTGCAACGCCCTGCTCGACGCTCTGTGCCTTGCCGGGGACCTCGAAGCGGCGCAGACATTCTTTAGGCGGATGGAAGCTAGGGACGCCGTGTCATGGACGACGCTCGTGTCTGGGCTGTCGCGGGGCGGCTGGCACCGTTGCGCTCTCGAGGTGTTCAGAGGATTTTTGCTAGATAACTCGGGACGAAGTCTCGTGGAAGCCACGTTGGTCAGTGTGCTCTCAGCCTGTGCAAACTTTGATGGTGCCGAGGGGCTTGGTGCGGGAATGGCTGTCCACGCATATGTTGTCCGTCATGAGCTTGACCTCACAGCGTTCCTTGGCACAGCTCTGGTTGACATGTACGGGAAGCATGGGAGGCTTGGTTGCTGCAGGAGTGCTTTTGATGCTGTCAACGAGAAGGAGGTTTGCACATGGAATGCTCTGTTGTTGGCACTGGCTAATCATGGGATGGAGACTGAAGCCATGGTGAAGTTCTACATGATGAGGGCTGAAGGCTTCTTGCCAAATCAGATAACCTTTCTGGCCCTTTTGACGGCTTGTGCTCGTGCAGGGTTGGTGGAGCTCGGGTTATACTGGTTCGAGGCAATGGTTGCCGAATACAAAGTGACACCATTGATGGTCCATTATGGATGTGTTGTGGACCTCCTAGGCCGTGCTGGTCGCTTTGTGGAAGCCATTCAGGTTATAGAGAAGATGCCCTTTGCACCTGATGCTTCTGTGTTGGGTGCTCTTCTTGGGGCTTGCAAGCTCCATGGAAATGTTGAACTTGCTGTGGAGATTGGGCAGAAACTGATAGCTCTTGGCCCCCAGCAATCCGGTCGGTATGTGACCATTAGGAATGTCTATTTAGAAGATGGGAATTGGCATGCTGGTGCAAGAATGGGAGAGGTGATGCAAGAGGTTGGAATCAAGAAGACAGTAGGGCAGAGCAGTGTGGTGCTTCATGGTACTGTCATTCCTTGATTATTGTTCATTGCAAAACATGTTGGTCGGGAATGGATACACTTCGACGATTTTTAACAGGTGTTTCTTCACATTGATCTTGTCCCCCATGGGTATGTAACTTCAAAGCGATGTAAGTACCAAACATTCACTGCTTAGGCTGCTCTTAATCCTGCACTTTACTCCCTTAATCAGTAGTTGAGATAAACTATTCTCCCACCATGGAAAGCTTGTGGTAATTTTGCAACATAGATGTCTCAAAACTTAAATTTAATGACTGTGACTTTACTAAGCCTGCAAACGGAGCGGATCGATCCACTTGGAAACTCGCTCTGATCCTGAAATTAACAGACGGATCGAAGCGGACCGATCCCAATTAAATTAGGAGCGACAGGTTCGTTACTCTCATCGACCCCAATCGCCCCTGGGGTCGAACCTCGCGGCATCGCCGACTTTGCAGCATCCGCTGCCTCGCTCTCCTGATTCCTGCGCACCAGGGCACCAGGTCGACCCCTCCGCTCACCAGATCAAGCTCGCCGGCGTGTAAAGTTGATTCCCTATCGAGCTCGCCGTTTGTACAGCTAGCTAGCTTCTCAAACCTAGCTTCCTCACCGATTCTGGTTAAGATAGCAGTTTGCCTTGGCCTGGACGTGTGAATCAAATCTGTCGACGTCTTGCCTGCCGAGGTAGACCGCGCCGGGCTGGAGCCAGTCGGGGCGGAGGATGCCGACCCCGACGGCGGCGGAGCGGCAGGTGCGGCGCGCCGGGGTGTAGAAGGAGGTGCCGTTGTTCCACTCGGTGTCGTAGAAGGGCGCGTCGGCGGCAAGCTGGTAGCGGGTGACATGGAGGTTGCGACCGCCCGGCCAATCGTACCGAGGTCGGTGATGGACATGTTGCCGTGGTGGTCCATGACCAGCGTCACGTGGAACTACGGGGGACAGTTGGCCACGCCCGTCCGGTTCGACCCTAGGTGCCCCGCGGGCCAGCAAGGTTCTTCTGACGCGAGGGGGCGGGTCGATGTTGCGATCCTCTTTTTCCCTAACGGAGCAGAGGTGCAGCAACAGGGGCGCTCCGATCCGCACCCCTTGCAATCCTAGACTTTACCACACATGATCTACTAGTTTGCTGATTATTGAATTTGCATTATGTGGTGTGTGAAGCTATTGAAAAGTAGTACAACATGTGTTTCTTGTTGCAGTAGAGAAGCAGCACTGAGATGTTGAGTTGATCACAGTGGTAACAGTAACGCAATTGGATTGCATCTCAGAACCCATGATTGGATAGTGAGGAAGAAATTAAGCTGCTTAATAGCCACCCACATGAAGAAGAGGCACATATGTGATGCCAGTTGCCTGGGAACTCCAACTCCAAGCAAGATTCCAGGAGTCCAGGTGGACCAAGGTCACACTTCAGCCTTCAAGCCAGGTAAATTTGCTCCATGTATCCAGATAAACAGCTCTTCTGTGGTATAGAACTGAAGACATTTTTACTATTTGGAACAGTAGAGTTCCTTATTCCAACTTGCTTGGGACTTAAAGGCTTTGTTTTTGTTAAAAAGCAATAGAATTACCTTGATCAGGAAAAACAAACTGAACTCAATTAGGTGGATTGAAGAAATAACTTTGCTTTGACTGTCCATCTGAAAATGTTGAAATGGCAAGGGTTTTTTTAAGAGCAGGAGTCCCACTTAGTCTGGAAGTGGTATTTAAGGAGACACTTATCTGAACTAAAAGAATTAATGAATGTTTATTATGCAGTCCTTTTAGTTTATTTGACCCACGGGGTCCTTTTGTATCTAAATTCGCAGATGGTAAGGTCCTTGTTGGTTTTCACCTAAAAATGTGTTAAAACACAAGATGGTTAAGTGGGTATTCATGTACATGTAGATATCATACATGATAAAACAACATGGGCAGTTGCAGGCTTGCAGTGATATATCAGACATATCAATTCAAAAGGCAGAATTTTTTAAATGTTGCATCATATCCTACGCAGTGTGTTGCGGAAACAGCTAAATAACTACTATGTACTTTTATAATTTTATATACATCAGCAACTACCATACACAAGTATCCAGAGTAGAAGTGTCACGTTGCAAGATCTATGCAAGGATCAGCGTAGATGTCTCCATGCTGGAGTATGTCATTTCGTCCAAAGGGGCAGCCATTGACGGTGATCCTTCATGGTTGTTTGCATAATAACTGTCTTCACAATCAGTAGTTGTGTCCATGTGGAGCCTCCTCAACATTTGTAGGCGCTCTGCAACTTCTTTCATTGTTGGCCTGTCATCTCCACTTGGGCATAGGCAGTGCACTGCTAGTTGGGCCAGCTTCTCAATTACCACTATAACTGCCTCATCTAGAATTTCAATGTCTAGCATAACTCGGTGCTTCTTATGGCGGAACATTAAGAGAAAGATATAAGACAATGATTTTTTTTCATTGAACTTATCAGCAAACATAGCCCTTTTTCTTGTGATCAACTCCAGAAGAACTACTCCGAAACTGTAGACATCACTTTTCTCTGTCAGTTGATGACTGATAAAGCTCTCAGGGTCAAGATAGCCCAGTGTTCCTTGCACAAACATGATGAACTCACTGTCATCCATGGACTTCTGTGCTGATGCCCCGAAATCTGCGATCTTTGCATTGTGCTGATCATCCAATAGGATATTGGCAGATTTAACATCTCCATGTAGAATTGTGCAAGATATTGATGAATGCAAGTAAGCAAGAGCTTCTGCTGATTGTGTAGCAATCTTCAGGCGAAGATCCAAGGGGATTGGTGATGTACGATCATCACCATGAAGGAACTTGGATAAAGTTCCATTGGAGACAAACTCATACACCAACATTGGGACATCTACATCCAAGCAACAACCTAGTAATCTCACGATATTTCGGTGGTTGATTTGAGATAGAATTATTATCTCATTGACAAATTCTTCCCTGCAATCATCATTTATTACCTTGGACTTCTTTATGGCCACCTCTTTGTGGTCATCCAAAGTTCCTCTATAGACCATTCCATGACCACCACATCCAAGTACTCGATCTTCACTATAGTTTTCTGTGGCTGTCTTTACCTCTTCCTCTGTAAGAATATGAATTGTGTGAACCTTCCTTGTCCTCATTTCATCATATAACTTGAGACCTCCATTTTGTCTGAAATATTCTTCTTTCTCCATCATGTGCCTTTTCCTTTGTAACTGCATGGTGTACAAGCATGCCAAGGCAATCAACACGATTGCTGAAACACTGAGGCCTGCAAAAATATTTTGAACCAAAGAAAATAGATTATAATAAACATATAATGCAAATTTAGGCTGCAATCCTTTTTTTCCATAGGTTACTAATCTTGGCTTCTTCCCAGGTGCATAGAACAGGCATTAAAAGAGATTTTGTAGGGGTTCTCTTTTTTTACTAAAAAAGAAATAATTTCTTCAGGCAGTAAGAAATTTGTTATGTATTCATTGGGTTAATGCTTACTTAGTTTCTTACCTGTGAGAATTTGTTTGTCACAAAGTAGTACATCTTAGTGCAGATTAAACAGAAGTGTACCATACACACATAGTGCTTACCGATAACTAGTCCAGTTGAAGCATGTACAGATTGGCATCCAAAATTTGTGCCATCAGATCTTTTCCCCATTTTGCATTTGCAAAAATAGCTTCCTTGTGTATTGTGACAAACCCCTTTTCTACATGGATATAATTCTTCATACTTGGAATCTTGTGTTCGCAGCAAGCACTCATCTATATCTGAAGATATGAATAAATATGTAAGCAATCAGATAAGTTAAACTAACACAAATGGTTAGAAATTTTCACAAGTAAAAAATGACAGATGACTTTGTAATGGTGTAAAATCCCTTTCGATAACTGCTCCCTAGATCAAATATTATGACATGAATAAGCAAGCTACACTAGAGCTGACTGTTTCCGTTTCCAGTTGAGAAGAAAAAATTGCTGGCATGCAGCAATTTTTTGTGTTTTTTCTTAGCAATGGCATGGCAGTAGCTCAAGTAAGGTGAAAACTTTGATTGAACACTTATTGATGTTGTTCATAAGATTTTTGTGGAGGTGTATTAAGACATTTCAACTTCAACGCCACTAAAACTGGGTAGTATTCTGAATTGGGTCCAGTTTCTAAGAGTATTATCATGGAAACTCCACCAATTTTAATGTTGGGTAAACAGATACCTTGGCAGCCATTCAGAATATATGGGTTACCCTCGTATCCCTTGGAGCATTGGCATAGATAGCCTGGACCATTGTTTGCAACCATGCAGTAGCTGTTTGCACTGGCACATGCATAGCCACTGGGTGGTTCCTTCCCCTCCTCTGGGCACGAGCCGTTCCTGATAGCCCAGTCAGCGATGACGGGGGCGCCCCTCTTGGCTCTAGAATCTAAGAATCCATGGTGGCCGATGAGATCCTGCTGCCTGAAACTGTACCACCCGACCTCAGCAACCATAGCGTAGAAGCACGGGTTGAAGCCCCAGACCTTGCTTTGGTTCATCTTGAACTTCACTCCAAAGGAAGTGAGGTTCGCAGGGATTGCAGCCTCACAGCAGCCCATCCCAGCACACGGTGCACAGTCAGACGTGCTGTTGATGCTCTCGCAGTAGGAGTAGCACCCGGCGATGTACTGGCTCGTGGCGTCCTTGGACCCGCCAATGATCCCCAGGGTGTTGCAACCGATGGCTGTGAATCGGTTGCGTGAAGGGGAGGGAAGGAAGGGGGTGGACCGCAGCTCATAACCCCCGCCAAACATGGTGAAGTTGGTGCTCGATGTGAAGCAGATGCGACTGATGGGGCTGAGCACACGCATCTCACCGTACTCCAGCGAGATGTTGGTGACCTCAACCACTGATTCACCGACTGTTGGCCGCGGTGGATGGACGGTGTCGTTGCAGATGATGATGAAGTAGCTGTTTATGCTTGTCGCCGCACATTGCTCGCCGATGCCAAAGGGATAGGGGATGGACACGTTGCCGCACTTGTCGGGGCAGCCTGGTAATGATACAGAGGGCCTGGAAGAGGCTCCATCCGGCATAACCTCTGCTGGAAAGAAGACGCACAGTATGAAGAGTACTAGGACAATTGGTTCCTGCATGGTTGGATACATGGCTGGAGATCAATTGCTTTAGCAGTCTATCAGCTACACCTACTGCGATATTAATACTGTAATGCCATCTTCTCCTGATCTATGTCTATCTATGTCTGCGAAAGCGTATCAAACTAGCTTAAAACGATAGGAAATTTGCCTTAGACTTTCCATTGTGACTAAGTCAATTCAAATGGTAGTAAGTCAATTCAAGTTGTAGTATAATAGTGTCTGGGTAGGGTTGTATACTGGATAGTCTTCCTACCGCGCAAGCTAATTACTGTAAGCGGTACTATCATAGTACGTTAACACGTAGAGACTTTTACAGAAAGAAATTGTAAAAGATAGATTCGACTGGAATTTTCTACCGATTCACTCAGAACTTGCTAACAGAAAAGGATGGAACGGGTGAAGTATTCAAACACGAGTGCTCAAGTCAACCGTGTGACAGAGGACATAGGATTTGTGTGGAGATGTATTAAGACATTTCGACCTCAACGCCACTAAATTGGGTAGTATTCAGAATCAGAATTCGGTCCAGTTTCTAAGAGTATTATCATGAAAACTCCACCAATTTTAATGCTGAGTAAACAGATACCTTGGCAGCCATTCAGAATGTAAGGGTTACCCTCGTATCCCTTGGAGCATTGGCATAGATAGCCTGGACCATTGTTTGCAACCATGCAGTAGCTGTTTGCACTGATGCAGGTGCAGCCGGTCGGTGTCTCCTTCCCCTCTACTGGGCACGAACTGTTCCTAATGGCCCAGTCGGCGATGATGGGAGCGCCCCTCTTGGCTCTAGCTTCAATGAACGACAGGCGGCCAATGAGGTCCTGCTGCCTGAAGCTGTACCACCCGACCTCGGCAACCATGCTGTAGAAGCAAGGGTTGAAGCCCCATACCTTGCTCTGGTTCATCTGAAACATCGCTTCAATGGAAGTGAGGTTCACAGGGATGGCAGCTTCGCAGCAGCCCATTCCAGCGCACGGTGCGCCATCAGATGTGCTGTTGATGCCATCGCAATAGGAGTAGCATCCAGCCACATACTGGTTTGCGGCACCCTGGTACCCGCCGATAAGTCCTAGGGTGTTGCAACCAATGACCGTGAATCGATTGCGTGACTGGGAGGGAAGGAAGGGGGTGGACCGCAGCTCATAACTCCTGTGTAACTTGGTGAAAGAGGTACTCGACGTGAAGCAGATGCGACTGATGGGGCCGAGCACGCGCATCTCCCCATACTCCAGCGAGATGTTGGTGACCTCAGTCGCTGCTCCTTGGTCACCGACTGTTGGCCGCGGTGGGTGGAAGGTGTCATTGCAGGTGACGATGAAGTAGCTGTTTATGCTTGTCGCCGCACATTGCTCGCCAATGCCAAAGGGATAGGGGATGGACACGTCGCCGCACTTGTCAGGGCAGCCTGGTAATGACACAGAGGGCCTGGAAGAGGCTCCATCTGGCATAACCTCTGCTGGAAAGAAGATGCATAGTATGAAGAGTACTAGGACAATTGGTTCCTGCATGGTTGGATACATGGCTGGAGATCAATTGCTTTAGCAGTCTATTAGCTACACCTGGTGTGATATTAATACTGTAATGCCATCTTCTCCTGATCTATGTCTGCAAAAGTGTATCAAACTAGCTTAAAACAATAGGAAATTTGCCTTAGACTTTCCATTGCGACTAAGTCAATTCAAATGGTAGTGAATCAATTCAAGTTGTAGTATAGTAGTGTCTGGGTAGGGTTGTATACGGGATAGTCTTCCTACCGCACAAGCTAATTACTATAAGCAGTACTATCATAGTACGTTAACATGTAGAGACTTTTACAGAAAGAAATTGTAAAAGATAGATTCAACCAGAAGTTTAAGTAGATTCATTCAGAACTTGCTAACAGAAAAGGATGGAACATTTGAAGTATTCAAACATGAGTGCTCAAGTCAACCGTGTGACAGATGGGCATATCTTGGTTTGGTTTTGTCAATGGGCAAGCTCTGTTCTGTGCTGTAAATGCGGAGATGTTTCTGAATGTTTTTTATTTATATTTGTTTCAGGAAACCCAGTAACACGAGGTTGGAGCCTTGGAGGGAGAACTACCATCAATTGCCTGCACTCCACGCCAATGTGTTGTGTCTTGTTGCTGGAGATTGTTGCCTCGCATCTTCTTCTGGAGGTGACCAGTGACCACTATGTCCATGTTGCCACAGCCTGCCAAGACGGCTACAGTTCTGTGCGTAACTGGGATCCATCAGATTAACCAACCGCCTGGCTTCGCCAGATTGAATCTTCTTTGCTTCATCTTGTAGCGGAAGGTGCACATGTCCTGGATCGTGCCATACTGCCACGAATTTTTCTTGAAGTTTATCCTGCAGACATGTTTCGGAGGTCTTGACTACACTAACCGGAGGTCAGTATCTTTGGTTCCATCCTTGCGAGGCCTCTTTGACGCTTTCCTTGTAGAAAATCCAATCAGTGTGCCACATTTTGATGCAAATATTTATTAAGTAGAGAGAACGGATGGATGGGGAAGAAGGTGGTTGTACTGCCGCCAGTAAAATTGCCCGATCAGTTTGTACGAGTTGGGGGCTCTGAAGATCAGTGTAACAATATGGGCCGCAAGATACTGCTGGGCCGGCGTGGGGTATGATATTCGTATTGGGCTTTGCCACTTCCGGCCCAAGTACAGTACAGCTCCCTGCAGGCCGAGCAAGAGGCATCATGGCCCCGGCCGGCCATGGCATCCAGCATCCTACTACACCTACGGAGTACTCCGTACGTACGTACATGGTGGGTGAGTAATGAATGGATGGTGTTGACAGGCGTCGGGTCCACCTTGTCCAGCCCAGACCCTACCGGGCCCACCCCCTGCTGCCCAACCCAGCCGCGCGTGCGTACGAACGTGTCATTGCACAGTCTGCTCCCTTCGTTCTTAAAAGATTGTCGTTTGCGCTTCTCGAAAAATAACTTTGACTAAATATATATAAAAATATATTAATATTTATGGTACAAAATTAACATCATTAGATATATATTTTAATCTAGTTTTTTTACACATTTATTTGGAGATACAAATATTACACGTATTTTGTATAAATTCGGTCGAATTTGTGGTACGAAAATCAACTACGACAGTCAATAAGTGACGGAGGGAGTACCTACGATCCTCCTCTCCTGCTACTATAGCACAGCACAGTACTCTACGTACGCCAAGAAGGCTGCTGCTGCCTGCTGGGTAGCCTAGGCCTGCGCCATGGCTGCTCCAGTTTCCTCTGCCGGTGCAGCTTTTGCCTCTGCACACACCAATGGAGATGGTCAGATCATCAGCTGGGGGCCATGGAGAAGCTCTGCGCTCTGGTCGCTGCGCAGGGTTCGAGGTCGGACAAGAGGAAGAGAAGGCGAAGGCGATGCCGCCGCGCCGTGCCTCACAGTACTCTATCAGACTATCACTTGTACCCGTGAAAAGTTGATGACCTCCTCCTATCCTGTAACTGTACAGTACTCTATCACTCGTAGCACTGCATGGTGATCGATCGCCGCGACCTTTTTTACTGCCGCTCGCTGGCTGGCGTTGCTGCTGCGGCCATGCAATGACATCAGAAACAGGAATCTAGTGCCTGTCCTACGATACGGGTAGCAGTGCCTACTCCCTCCGTCCCGTTTTAACTACATTTTTATTGTTTAAAAGATTTCCCAAAATAAGTGCACCAATAGCACCATCGTGTGAACTTGTGAACTACTGTCGTGAAAAAAGAAAAACTTGAACAACGAGCCATCAGAACGTGCAGTCCAGCTACCTACCCGTGCTAGAATAATGCAACTGACGGAAAGGTTGGTCCAATGCAGCCTACCTGACAGCTACCTACCTGGCAGTGAGGCGTGAGGGGTGCTTTAGGGTCGGAGAGTGATTAGCGGGCCTGGCCCCTGGCGGACTGGCCGGCCTGCTCAGGAGCGACGGCCTCGGCCAGATACTGGAACGTTCTCGTTTGTGTGCTGTCTGTTACTCTTTAATAGAGGCATTTTCGTCATTTCCTGTTCTTAGTAATTTTGCATTCAAATCTTTCAAGTGCAAATATATTGGGACGGAGGGAGTAGTGAGACCAGAGAGCCGAGGCAGCAAAAGCACGCATCCTACAGCAGCACCTCTGCTCCTGCTCGTGCTCTCGACCGTGGCCAACTGGTGGCCATGGCGATCGATGGCCCTGTTCGGATAGAGGTGTTAGTGTTAGTTTGTAGCAAATTAACACCAAAACTAACATTTTAGAGCCAAACACATGTGTTAGTTTGGTGTTAGTTGGAACTAACACCCCAAAAAACTAACACCTCCAAGAGGTGGAAATTGGTGTTACTTTGGTGGACCCCACCTCTCTTCTCTCTCCCTCTCCTTTTTCAAATGATTAGAAAAGTTACTTTAAATGCAAACTAACACCTTCATCCAAACATCTAAGATGTTAATTTTTTATGTGTTAATTTGAAATTGTTAAAAACTACCACTAACACTGACACTAACATCTACCATCAAACAAGGCCGTTGCCGCCGGAGATCGAGTAGTAGGAGCCATCGATGCCTGCAGCTACTATCTAGCAGCAGCTCGGTTATAAATGCCTGCCCAAACCAAAGCCCAATCAAGCGCGAATTCAACCGCCATTGTTTGTTTGCTCGAGGTCGGTCTCAAGCAGGAGCATCGCATGCACCTTCAGGAAAATTACTGGGTGGTTACAGTTTTGTACCCCGTGCCCACAGGCCCCAGCCCAACACGACACATGCCCGCCCGGCACGGCAGGCAGCGCGTCGAAATCACCGCGCAGTGAAGTGAAGTTTCCATGGCCGCGTGCCCCGTCCCGTCCCGTCCCGCCGTCGCCGCGGCCCCGATCGAGGCGAATTCCTTTGCCGGGTTTGGGGTCAGACTGTCCGCACTCGGGGACGCTACCCGAACGGTATGCGGCCTCCGGTTCACTTTTACCGTCAAAATCCCCGCAGCGGGCAACTGGAAAGGAGACGGAACCGTCCCGTTTCCTCCGGCTGCCGCCATTTCTGGCGTCCATCCAGGGAACGCAACCGCGGCCTCGAGACGTGGGGCCGCCCTCTTGATGCGCGCTGTCCCAACCACCACCGGCCCTCCCGCCCACGTCCGGAACGCGTGCTTGCCGGCAGCACCAGTGCCGCCGCCGCGGTCGCCCGCTCGCCTCGGCGTTCCTCCTCTGGCCTCTGCGCCGCTACCCTGTGCCGCGCCTGGAGGAGAGGGAGAGGAGGTGGGCCACGGCGCGCCGGAGCGGAGGAGAGGGGTGGAGGAGGCCGGCGCAGCAGATCCTCGCTGCGGATTGGCAGCCGGTGCAGAGCTCGCCGGCGTCGGAACGGAAGGGAAGAGAGAGATGCTGCATCACCGCCGCCTTCTGCTCGCCCGCCGGTGCTCGACGACCTGCAGTCGCGGCCGGCGCAAGGGGGGCTCCGAGCCGCCACCGAGCTCACTGGAGCCCGCTGGCCGCAAGGCGAAGCAGGGGAGCTCCCCTCGCCTGGATCTGTCGCGCGCGGGAGCTCCGCAGCCAGGGGAGCTCCGTCCGGGGCGCGCAGGCCGGAGATGGTGAGGCCGGCCGCCGGCCGGAGTTGGAGGAGCAGCCGCTCGATCTGCAGCCGGAAGAGGGAGCTCCGCCGGAGGAGCGGTCGCTCGATCTGCAGCCGGAAGAGCGGGTCGGGGAAGGGCTTGCTCGCCAGCGTCGGTGGAGCCGCTGCTCGAGGGGGTGCGGGCGGCGGAGCAACCGATGGCGAGGGGGTGCGGGCGGCGGAGTGAAACGAGGGGAGGGGAGAGAGAGCGGTTGCGGGAGATAAATGGGGCTGACAAGTGGGCCCCATAGGTGGTTGTTGGTATAGAGTTTGTGATTTGGAGGTTGACGGATGCGGAAAAACTGGTACTGAACTGGAAAATTGTGATGACTAGGCAGGAATATTCCTTTTAGAGGTTGGATTTGGAGGTTGACGAGTGCGGACAGTCTCAAAACCCCAATGCATGCCCATGCCGCAGGTCTGTCTGTCTCTGCGACGACTGCACCAACAGTGGCGCACGCGGATCAGTTCAGAGCTCGGACAGATCCGTTCGAGTCGGGTGGCCGCCTGGCCGGCCGGGGCCTGGCCGCGCGCCTGGCTGCTGGGCTGCCGCCTGGCGTTGGCGCAGGCTTTTGGCGTTGGCGCACGCGAGTCATGTCACCGCCCTGTGCGAAGGAAGCATCTGTGTCCGGTGCCCGCCCGTAGCCAGAACTGCGCTCCGGCCGGATTAATGGCGGGTGGATGGATGCTCATCAGTAGCCACTGCTCTGCTAGACAGGACGCTACTCCCTCCAAGGCCTCCAAGCACGACGGAGCTGGTGCGCGCGCGCGGCCCCGCCTGGCCTGGCGGCATCCACGGATATATGGACAAAATAGACCGGCGGCGGGCCCGGGGGCCGGGGCTCCCGACAACGATGGACCGATCGGCCGGGGAAAGGACCGGAGAAGGGCTCCGCGACGGCGACGCCCGCCGGCATCGGCAACCGCTGCTGCCTGCCTGCCCGATCGGTCCCCGTCCACCGGTCGCGTCGTTCGCGGGCGCCCCCTGCTGCTGCCTGTGCACCGGCACACGCAACCGCCGTGCGCGTGGTCGATCGCCGCGCCATGGGGCCCCTAGCTACTCCCCCATCCATCCAACCAGCCAGCCAGCTTCCGCTCCCGGCACGTGATCGCCACGCAGCCCATCGCTCTCTCTAACCTTGTTGTGTCTGTGTGTACGACTAATCTCGGGGAGAATTATTCCTAGCGTCTTTCCTTCAAAAAAAAAAACTCTCAACCTCAGTCATATATACTTACTTTTCTTTATTTTTAGAAAGACACTCTTGAGTGTGAGCGTTGGTGGTTAGAGGGGCTGCTAACGTTGTCAGAGAAATATTCTCTACTGCCCCATGCTGGAGAGGGGGCTGCTTCAGAGCACCACGCTAGCAGTAGCGCTCATGGCTTCAAATAAAATAGCATTTGTCTGATCATTACAGTCTGCGTTTGAAGCAAATGATAGGGCAGCAGGGAATGAGGAAAGGAGTAAGAAAGATTTTTTTAATCCAAAGTAGAGCTCCATATACTTGACTATACGTTGGACTATTTTGTTCCGGGAGCACCCATATGACATGTACGTGTGGTTAGATTTTTGGCCGAACATACGCTGGCCTTGCTCTTATATACTGCTGATAAGTGATAACTGATATCGATGTTCGACGAATAGATATCCTTTGGTTAGATTGAGTGTGCCTGCAATAATAAATGGAATATCATTTTTGGCTAGCCTGCTGTTTTTTTTCTGAAAAACTTATTGCCCCAAAGTAACCATCTCTATCTATTATCATTCATGGCTGTCATTTGCTACCTGTCTGGCACAACTCCGGAGATTTTAGGTAGAGCCTGTTGTTTAGTACGGAGTATATAGGAGTAGTAATTAGTAACATGCTGATGTTCCGTAGAGTCGTGGACTCAATTGAACTCCGGGATGTCCATCTACTTGACCCCTCCTACACGTGGAGCAACGAGAGGGAAAACCCCCATGAGACCTGAGCATTCTACGAGCCGGGGTTCGGGCTGGGCCAAAAAAAATTTGAGTTTTTCGGGTTGAGAAAATCCTGTCCATGACCGTCCCATGGGACGTGTCGAGCCTCAGTTTTCGGGCAGGGCCCGAGCTTGGGCGGGCCGCCCGCGCATTTTATAGTGTAAAGTAGCTAAAAATAGCATTTCGGGCCGGGCACGGGCCAATATTTTTTTCGCGGGCTTCAAGATCTCTGCCCACGCCCGTCCAGTAAGGTCCGTGGGTGGACCTGGCGCGGGTCGGGGCCGGGCCGGGCTCAAAATGCTCAGGTCTAAACCCCACACTCGTGAAGCTGGATCGTATGCTGGCCTCTGTCGACTGGGAAGAGCTATTCTTGTTCTGCTACCTGGAGGCCTTGTCGTCGGATATTTCCGATCATTGCCCGATTCTACTGCATTCAAATGCGTCGCTGATGCGGTCCAAGCCGAGGTTTCACTTTGAGATCTTCTGGCCCAAGTTTGACGACTACTTGGAAACTGTTCAGCGCGGATGGACATGCCCGGCGCAGGTGACATACCCGTTCCGTCGTTTGGACTGCATGATCCGCAATACGGCGAGGGAGCTTCGGAGCTGGGATGACAAAAAAATCGGTAACATCAAAACACAACTGCTACTGGCCGGGAGCTGAAGGGCCTGTGCCTCGGCCTCGCCTCGCTTGAGCGCACAATTGCACGGCAGTGGTCAAGAATCACCTACTTGCGAGAGGGTGACGCGAACACGCGGTTTTTCCACATGCACGCCAACTTCAGGAAGAGGCAAAACTGCATCCGAGCGCTACAGGCGGATGGCGTGCGCACTGCTGATCCTGAGGAGATGGCCAAAATCATCGAAGCATACTATGAACATTTGCTGGGGAACCAACCGCCTCGGGAGACCACAATCAACTTCGATGAGATTGGAATTGAGCAGCAGGATCTTGCAGCTCTGGAGCTGCCATTCACTGAGGATGAGGTCTGGCGCACCATCAAGGAATTGCCGAGTGACAAATCGCCAGGGCCCGACAGTATGACCGGGGCTTTCTACAAGACAGCATGGCCAGTGATCAAGCTTGACCTCATGACAGCAATCAATGCATTCTATGTGATTGATCGACGCCAATTTTGTTGCCTCAATGGAGCTTTGTTGACATTGATACCTAAGAAGCCGAATGCTTCGACGCCTGCTGACTACAGACCTATAAGCTTGATACACAGTTTCCCGAAGTTGGTGTCTAAGATGCTGGCCAACAGGCTGTCCCCACGACTCGACGAACTCATTCAGAGGAACCAAAGCGCGTTCATCAAAGGGAGATCCATACTCGACAACTTCAAATATGTGCAAGGCGCGGCCAAACTGCTCAAGAAGAGGAAGGTACCTAAGATCCTACTGAAGTTGGATATTTCAAAGGCATTCGACACTGTGTGCTGGACCTTTCTCCTTGAACTTATGCATGCCTGGGGCTTTGGCGACCGGTGGCTGGATTGGATCGCTTTGCTGCTGTCAACCGCGTCTACTAGGATACTTCTCAACGGACAGCCGGGACGGAGGATCGATCACCGCCGCGGCTTACGGTCGGGCGACCCGCTCTCGCCGATGCTCTTCATACTCGTGATGGACGTGCTGAATAGACTGTTTGCCAAGGTGAGTGAACGAGGCCTGCTCCAACCAATCGGGCACCCGGCCGTCAAGTACCAGTGCAGCATGTACGCCGACAATGTCATCTTATTCGCCTCACCAATGGTACAAGATGCTCAGACCATTGCAAGGATACTCAGCATCTTCGGCGATGCATCTGGGTTAAGAACGAACATTGCCAAGTGTTCCATCACACCAATATATGGCGCCGAGGAGATCCTTAATCATATTCAGGTAGTGCTGCCATGTCAGGTGTGCTCCTTCCCCATCACCTATCTCGGAGTGTCGCTGTCCACAGACGCCATACCCAGATCGCACATTCGGCCACTCATCGACAAGGTAGCTGCTAGACTACCATCTTGGCAGGGGCCTCTGATGCCTAAGAGCGGTCGCTTAGTGCTGACCAAAGCCGTGCTCTCTACGACGTACACCATCATGGCAACAGAGCTGCCGGCATAGGCCATTGATGAAATCGACAGAATAAGAAGGAAATTCTTCTGGGCCGGCCACAACAGCTCGGTGCGAGGTAGATGCCTTGTTAATTGGCCGACTGTTTGTCTCCCGGCAACGCAACGCGGACTGGGCATCATTGATCTCAGATTGGCCGGCGTCGCCCTGCGAACGCGTTGGCTATGGCTCAAACGCACAGACCCGGACAGAGCTTGGGTGTCGCTCCCACTGCGGATTGAGCCGGAGGTACGACAATTGTTTGATGCTTTAGTGGTCATAACGATTGGGAACGGTGCACAGACCTTGTTCTGGGTTGACGGTTGGCTCGACGGTGAAGCCATTGATGACATCGCTCCCGTCCTGGTGACACTAGTCAGCCCGATAGTCAGGAGAACCCGCACGGTGCAACAGGCCTTGACTGATCAGCGATGGGTTCAGGACATCAGAGGGGCTTATCTGTTGCGGCCATTATAGAGTATATACACCTCTGGGACCGGCTTGAAGCCCAGTGACGAGGTCATAGACCAGGGCCCACCAGGACCTCAAAAACGCAGTACGGACCAACAAACAATGTACTTAGTGGCTGATATGGTGAGTATTAAGCCCCTGAGTATCTGAAGGTCCGTACGACTTGTTTTCGTTATGGGCTGAAAGACAGACGGACCGCGGTCGCCGGGACCCTTTCTCCGAGTACATGGCGGTCCGCACGACGGGTCTTCACCTCCGTCTCCAACTACTCGCTCGTACGAGTAGTTACCGCCTCCTCCTCCGACTACTCGTTCGCACGAGTAGTTTCCGCCATCGACCAGCGCATGCGTCGCGTGGAAGGCAGAGGAGGCGCGGGCCCCCTCCCGTTGAGATCCCGGGATCTCCGCACGCGTTCTCCCATGCACCGCCACGCGTCCGCTCCACCACAGCGGTCCGCCCGGGCCTGGCTGATTCTGTGACGCCCCAGGTTTTTAATTAACCTTAATTGCCGGTCAAAACTTGTTGACTAGGGTCAAAGCACGGTCAACCTGGGTCATCACCTCGAAAACCTCTCCAACACGCACCCATTAGCCTCTTAACCAAGTCTAGCACACTCTCCTGGGTCAAAACCCTAGCTAAGGGGGGACACACCCTTTGATGTCTTGTGTCGATCTGGAACTTTGGCCACGTTCTCCAAATCTTGTCTAAACACTTGAAAATCTACCAATACAAAAGTTGTGCAGAATCACTCGGGACACATTTCATCTTCAGGGTGGCATTGCTAGTTTTGAGTGGAAAAGGTGCTAAATGGCCAAACAAGCTCTGGGTCCCTGTTCACCGAGACATGAAAATCCCCCAACTTGGCATTTGAAATTCTCCTTCGATTTGAACCAAATTCAAATTCGGCTTCAGCCAAATTCTAGAGGAATCACCCATCTACGACTTTCCTATCTACGGATTTTGAAGTTTATAGACAAATTCTTGAGAATCGTGCAAGTGAACAGAGGCACTTGGAACGGACCGGGCCGAAGCACGCCACGGCGCGACGTCGCGCGCGCGCGCGCGTCCACGCGTCGCCGCCGTACTACGGCCGGCTGTCGGAGTCCGTGCGTGAGCTCGGCGTGCGTCAGCCTCGCACGAACCTCCAGGGCCGCCTCGGCCGGTGAGCCCGCGCGCCACGCGGCGTGCGCGCGCTCGCCGCGGCGCCGTCGGTCCGCTCGCCGCGCACGCACGCCAAGGCCGCCGTACCCGCGCATTGAAGCGTCGGGCAAGCTTAGCCTCGAAGCGAGATGCTCTGCGCGCGCTCGGCTTTAAAAAGCCGCCCCCTATCTCATCCCGCGCGTGAGCACCACCGCCGCCGACCCGCCATTGCCGCCGCCTCGGTGAGCTCGCACTCCCGCTCGCTCCCGCCGCCGGCCAAGGCTTCCAACCTCTTCCCTAGACCCCCTAGTAGCTCCCATGGCCACGTGTTGAACTCCCCCACCTCGAACCTCGCCGGAAAAAGAGCACCCGCGGGCGCGCCGCCGCGACCTCGCCGCCGCCGCTCGCCGGAGCCCCGTCCGGCCACGCAACCACCACCAATCGGCCTGTGGTGAGCCCAATCACACTCCAGTGCCACATGTTTTCCTCCCCCGGCCCTGCCTCGCCGCCGGCGAACTCCCCTCCGCCGGCAAGGGCATGGTTGTAAACATCCAGGGGCAGATTTGTAAACCAGGGACCCGTTTGCAAGAGAAGTTATCTTAGTTTTATAGCAGTTTGGTCCAGTGTCTTAGAAAAAGCCTAGAAATTCACAGAAAATTCAGAAAAATGCAAACCCAATTTTGTTGGTCTTAGTGAGAGTAGATCTGCAACTTCTACAAAGCATGACCATAGTTTTGAATTGTAGATTTTGAACGAAAATTCAAATTCAGTTTGACACCTTTTTGCTGTAATTCAAAATCTAGAAAGGCTATGGAGCTGAATTTTGGATATGTTGCTAGACTTGTCATGAGTAGCCTCTGGACCAAAAATTTCACAAAGTTGTTGAACATATCTTTTTATATGAATTACTTTGTATTGATGCTATTTCTAATTTACTGATTTTTGTAGCAAAATATGATTTGATTTTTGTGCTCAACTTGTGAGTATGTTCATGTTATGCCTAGAAGTAACTTTCTTGAATTTATGATGAATTTATCTTTGTTAGAAATATTTAATCTTGTTTTATGCTTAGATATATATTTAAATGCATGGTTCATAATTGAAATTGGTTTGAGATGAACCCATGGGTGTTCTGATCTTGTTTAGGGTCAGAATGGCTGTAGGCTTGTTGTTAGCTGCAGGAGCTTTACTTTTATTTATTTATGCTTGCCTTTAATATCAAATGGCTAGGAAATGTATCAATGCATATAGAAATGGTGTAGCTTCTTTAATGTTCAAAGCTTGAATCCAGCGGAGGCTTAGGAGTAACTAGGCCAGCAGGGACCCCTGTCCTTGTTGTATGTTTTGTGTGTGTCTTTAAAAGTTAGGGTGCACATGAGCTTGTTAATAGAATTTAATTAAGAAAATAGATCCTTTAACCTTATGACCTTGTAAATGATTAACTAGCTTTATTTTAGGGTCTTGTATGTCACCCTTGCTGTTTGAGAAATTAAATTGAAATTATTTACTTAGATGTGTGCCCAATCACTATTAAAAGAATTAATCTTAAATCCTCACATGAAATCACCAAGATAAAAGTAAGCAATAAATAATTGTTCATTAAAAAGATAAACCTTGTCTACAATAACCTTAATGAAAAAGATTTAATGATTAATTGTTTGTGAAGGTGAATGTAGCCAACAAGAGTTGGATGAAATAATTAATCTATCACTCCACCTGAACCCTGCATTGCATTCCGTGTAGAGCTTCCTGACGGTAACTACGCGCTCATGCCGGAAGCCGAGGAAGGAGGAGCTGACGCGGAGCTGCAGTACGTGGAGGTGATCGACGACACCAAGGACCCTCAGGCTAACCCTGCTGACGAAGGCAAGCCCCGGTGCATTAACCAAGTGTTTTTAAAACTTTATGCAACTATCTATGAATGATTGTGCATTTACGTTCAGGAGTTGAAATGAAACCCTAGATGCATGATCCCTAGGTACCTATGTCCTTACTAGTATGATAGGTCGGTAGCTGCTATGCTATAGGACCGTTACAAGTCGAGTGGTGCTTGTCACTCGCGAGAATAGGTTCTTATGTTGGAATCATAAGATCTCCTTAATTGGATTGCTCATGTGGTAAGAGCATGGGATGTGGGCTCCGGTCCAATGACTTTCGTGGGTTAAGTGTTTGAATGTACTAAGCACTTGTCGGAAATGGGTACGGTAAGCCTAGTACCTTAACGAGACGGTAAGGGATTTTACTGTGACTAATCTTGGGATGTGTTCCCCGGCTAGCTACCGGTGGTGCATGTGCGATGCTGGGTGCCTTGCGGGGTATACCAGATAGCCGGTACCGAAGACTGTGGCCTTTTATCCCGAACCGAGGACTTTTGGGAACCGCCTGGTGGTTGTCCTCGCGGGGGCACCCTACCGTGTGTTTAGGTCTACCTTGCAAGTATAAATCAATCGATTGTCGGCCTCTCACCGTTATCTGAGACTACTTATCCTACTGGCCATGAGGTCCCTGATGATGGAAGTTGATGAATATTTATGCTTGATTAATTGTTTGCACAACTTATGCTTGCACTAGCTTGCTAATTTAGAAAGGAATAATCAACTAGAACTTGTGCTAAAATATTGAAAGTAAGGACATACTCTTTGTTGCTTTTCAGCAAAAGAAACCCCATTGGCCAAAAAAGCCTTTCATGTCTAGAGTTGGTGATGTAGTTGTCACCGACGGGTAAGTCTTGCTGAGTATTAGTATACTCAGCCTTGCTATAATCTGTTACTTCAGGTAATGCCTTTGCTGATGTGTGGCCTGGAGAGATCCCGCCTGGCTGGGAGCTGGAGTGGGTGGAAGACGATGAATGAAGGCATCATGGCAGGCCTCTCGTGATGTTTCCCCGTGCGTTTAGTTTAATTCCGCTGTTTTCAGAACTCTGAACTTCGTTATCATGTCAAAAACATCGGTTTGTAATAATTAAGCCCTTCGGGGTAAATTTGGATGCTAATCACGTGTTGTTTTCTGGACTCGCCTTCGCGTGAGTTTTAATGCATATATGTCGATCCTTGTTGCTTTGTAAGTGATTTACCGGGCGTTAACCCGGCAACTAACGACAGGATGATACTTTATTATTGCTTAATGATCAAAGTGGATTGGTTTAGGCGATAGTACGGTATTTTCCTGGGCGGGTTGTCACAGCTGGCATCAGAGCAATTATATGCACCAGAGATGAATTAAAAACCTTAATCACTAATTTTTGAATAAAATTTGCCAAGATTGTTTGGATTTGCAAAACATGTTGGTCCGTTAAGGATAAACTAGACCGAGAGGCCCTAGAGGGAATTTTGGGTTCTTTCAGGTGGCTTATTAATCTATGGTTTATTTCGCTAACTCCCAGCACATTTACTTTCTGTCAGAACTTACTTTCTGTACAACCATACTAGTTCATCACATTTTGCTATACGTGGTGGTACCACAGGAAAGTCCTGTGAGGGATGGATGGGACCTATTCAAATGGGCACCCACGTCGCGTCTGCGTCTCATCACGTTTTGCTATACGTGGTGGTACCGCATGGAAGTCATGCGAGGGATGGATGGGACCTATTCCAAAGGGAACCCACCGTCGCGTCTGTGTCTCGCCACATTTTGCCATACGTGGACGTTCCGCATTTTGTATATGCGAGGCAAGGATCCGCTTCATTCCAAAAGGAGCGTATCTGAGGTTGGACGCTGTCCATGCAGCGGCTTGACGCATGGATACCGTTTCTATAAGTGAACGGTACTGTATGTGGACGCTTCTGTGACGTGCTGGCACGGAAGGTTCTTTTCTGTAGGTACATAACAGCGCTTCGTTAGACGCTAAGTGAGTACCGAGTAGCTCTCGACTAGCTATTATAGGGAGAGACGAGTAAAAGCCTTGCCACCGGCGCTGACTTCAAATTTTTGGCTTGATTGTCATGTGAGGTCGAATAGGACGTCTTGCATACATACTAAAAGTCAAAACAATTAAAATGGACCCAAAACAGAACTTATATGCTCTCTAAGGAAGATTTGCTAGTGTGTGGTTTCTGTGAACTAGATTACCTCTCATGCATAGGTGTTGTTGCTGTCCAACAATCTGTATTGCTGCTAGCTTGAATTTTTGCACCCTGCTTTAGGAGTAATTAGACCAGTTGATCTATACCAAAGTTGCTCCATAACTAATCTAGTTTTTTCTCGCAAAAATTCATGGTCATAGCTTCTGTAAATCTTGAGTTGTACCCTTTTTAGTGAACTCAGGTCATGCTGTTTTTCAGGAAGGCAGAACCTGAAACTTTGCAACTTTCGACCTTGTTCCTAAATGATCTAGCTCAACCTTTGAATACCAAAAGTGTGTATAAAAACCTTATGGAGTAGCCTGTAAAATTTGAGAATTTTTGGGATTCTGGATTTTTTAGTTATGAATTGTTATTCACAGCTGCCAGAATTTGCACCATTTGACATGTTGCTCTCTTTTGAGTTCTAACATGCGTTACATTTTTGTACAGATGGCTGCCCCCATGTTTCTCGAGTACGGCGCTGACGGTTCGGTCCGTACCGACGGACTGCACTGGGAGGGTTTTCCACGCCTTGCGTGGGAGGCACTCAGCGCTGCCGGCTACACCATTCCGCCCGTCTACGAGGCACTCGAGTTAGAGCACCTAGGCGTGCCTCATTGCAGAGTGACCGTCACTGTACCACCTCACCCGGACCACCCCGACTGGTTCGACTTGAGCTCTGTGTACTGGGGTTTTTGTCTGCAAGAATCCTTCGAGTCGGCTGCCCTCTGGGTATTGACGGATTTCTGCGACCGTAACCCGACGGTGGTAGCACTGTCACCATTCGGACTGTTTCCGGCGGTGAACCCGCACGATTCGGCATGGAGGGACCGTGTGGACCACCTACAGGAGTTACTGATGCTTGCAGTCCCACTGGACGTCACGCAGACGCTAACGCGTTGCCTGGACGCTGTGTTCACACTCCAGGGGCTGCGTAACACCACCCAGCTGATGATCAGCCAGCGACTGGAGTCGGCTCGGCTAGCCTGGCACAATCTCTCAGCAGCGTACCAGCAGCTGAGCTTCACTCTCGCCCAGACTCAGCAGGAGAACGACCGACTACGTGCCAGGAGGTTCCAGTTGGAGTTAGAGAGAGGTGACCGCCTACAGAGAATCTTAGACCTGGAGGCAGAGGTCACTACCCTTGAGGAGAACGTGGACACTAGAGAGATCGAGAGGTTGACAATGTTACAGAACATTATCGAGATGCAGCAGCAGGTAGAGGAGGCTGAGGTACAGGTAGCAGCTCTGCAGGCCATTGTGGCTCTGCAGCCACCACCTCCGGTGGAGGCACCTCCGGAGGAGCAGCAGGGTCAGTCTGGTCTTGACCAGGCGAGTCAGGCTAGACCACCGCTACCGACCCCACCGGCTTCACCTGCTGGCAGTGGTGCTTCGGTCGGCAACTAGGTTGCCGTAGTGTTGTAATAAGATGGGTCATACTCCTGTGTGTAGCCTTTTGGTTGGTTTGTGGTAGGTGAGCATAAGAGTATGTCTTTGTGCAGCGTGACTGCAATGTAACCCAGGTTGTAATGTGGTAATTTCAAACCTTGAAACCTATGTAATGTTCTGTGAACACCTTATCCGTAATGTTGGTTGTAAGGAAATGCTTAAGCAATTTGTGATCAGAATCGAGTTCGGTGTTGTATACCAAGCTTGTTTGGAATTTTTGTGACGATCGTGCTCTCAAAATCTCAGCAATCGTGCACTTTCTTATTGAAAGTTATGCAATTTTTAACCCAATCCTGGCTGCTGTCCAAACAGCGAGACAAGGCTTAGGAAAGGGAGTTTTCGAGCAATTGAACGTCGAAATCTTTTCATGCGTTGAATACCAAAGTTGTGCGGAATATTGCCATGACCGCGCTCACCAAAATTCAGCATTTTTGCATAAGGGTAGAGAAAACTACGGAGTTTTCGGTGAGTGTCGGCCTGCTGCCAGGACAGCTAGGTAGCTTTCCGCAATTGCATTCTTCGGGCATGCGAAGTTGAAGTTCGCCGCAATGTGGAATGCCAACTTTGGGGCGTATGAAATTTGGCATCTACTAACCAATTTTGGAAAATATCTCGGTGACTAGGCTGTTGGATGTGAAGTACTCTTATGACTGTGATGCTGCAAATGTCGAATGAATGCGCGAATGAGCTTTGGTCATGCATATTTACACTTGTCATTCTTTCTGAGCAAGATTATGGCTATGTGTCTAACAAAGGCTTGCATTTCAGATGGTGGTACCAACGCGCAGCTCCCCCAACGGTTTCGGAACGTCGGGCAGTGGTGAACTACCACCGCCACCGCCCATGACGCCGTCGGAGGCATTCATGGCCACTCAGACTGAGGTGCAGCGCCAGATCCTACAGACGCAGCAACAAATCGCCCAGCAGCTGAACCAAAGGCCGCCACATGTGGCAAATCATGAGGGGCCAAATCAGGTCACCACCTACCCTCAGTTCATCAGGATGAAGCCCCCGACCTTTTCCAAGGCGGAAGACCCCCTTGAAGCTGAGGCGTTTATCAAGGCCATCGAGGCAAAATTCTCTGCCTTTGTACTGCCTTGCTCCGAGGAAAACAAAGCCAACTTCGCAGCTCTGCAACTGCGAGGTGAAGCCTTGATGTGGTGGGATCATTTCAAGACCATGCAGCAGGGGCATGCTGTCACTTGGGATGAATTCAAGCAAGCTTTCAAGAGCCATCACATTCCTAAGGGATTAATGGATAGGAAGATGAGGGAGTTACTGGCCCTCAGGCAGGGATCTGACACTGTGTATCACTATGCACAGAAATTCAATAGCCTTTGCCAGTATGGCGGACATCACGTGGATACCGATGCAAAGAAAATGGAAAGGTTCCGTGATGGCCTGGATGGTGAGTTGTACGAACGGTTGAACTTGATCGAGCCCAACAACTTCCATGAGCTCGTAAACAAGGCTATATCCCAAGAGGATGCTATGAAGAAGGCCCAGAGAGATAAGAAGAGGCAGTCTGGTTTTGCTTTGGGCAGTGGAACTAACAAAAAGTTTCGCTTTGTGAAAAAGAATGTTCCTAACTCGTCCCAGCAATCTTCAACTGGACGCTGGACGATGAAGCCATCACAGAACAAACCTTCAGGGAACTTCCAGTTCCGCAACACCCAGCAGCAAGCTTCCAAGCCCAACGCACCCCCACGCAACATCGGTGAACGTCGTTGTTACAATTGTGGACAGCCGGGGCACTACATAAGTGATTGCCCCAAACCTAAGCAGAACAAGCCCAACCAGCAGAATCAAGGTTCAGGGGCCAAGCCGGCCAATCCGGCTAAGAAGCCAACGGTGCAAGTCCGCCAAGGCAAGCTGAACTTTACCACCATGAGTGACATCCCAGAGGGAGCTTCAGTGCTTACGGGTACATTCTCTATCGATGACACCCCTGTTAAGATTTTGTTCGATTCTGGAGCTACCCACAGTTTCATAAGTGAAAAGCTAGTAGGCAAATTGGGTTTGATGGGTTCTCACATCAATTCGGCTTATAAAATTGTCACTCCGGGTGGGCAAATCTCTTCTAGTACCTTAATTCGTGGAGTACAATTAAGGTTGGGAAGTAAGACGGTTCAATCAAACCTCATTGTCATAGGCTTAGAGGGTATGGATGTTATCTTGGGTATGGATTGGATGACCCGACATAAGGTGGTTCTAGATATCGCGGGTAGAGTTGTAGCAATCAATTCTCCTACGGTCGGGCACACCACATTGTACCTACCTTTTAAGGACGGTGCAGACCCGTGTGCCTATGTGACCATTATCTCTCATCTTGAAGAAATTCCAGTAGTTTGTGAATATCCTGATGTCTTTCCCGATGAGTTGCCTGGCATGCCACTAGACAGGGATGTCGAGTTTGTGATTGAACTCCAACCGGGCACTGCGCCTATTTCTAAACGACCTTATCGTATGCCTCCCAAGGAATTAGCTGAACTGAAAAACCAACTCCAGAAATTGTTAGATAAGGGCTACATTCGCCCAAGTTCTTCTCCTTGGGGTTGTCCCGCACTCTTTGTCAAGAAGAAAGATGGTAGTTTGAGGCTATGTGTTGACTACAGACCGCTCAATGCGGTGACCATCAAGAACAAATATCCTCTTCCCCGAATTGATGTTCTTTTTGATCAGTTGGCTGGAGCTAAAGTTTTCTCCAAGATCGATCTTCGTTCTGGTTACCATCAAATCAAAATTCGACCTTGTGACATTCCCAAAACTGCTTTCTCCACTTGTTATGGTCTCTACGAGTTCTTGGTGATGTCCTTCGGTCTCACAAATGCCCCAGCCTACTTCATGTATCTCATGAACTCTGTATTCATGACGGAGCTTGACAAATTCGTAGTGGTCTTCATCGATGATATTCTAATCTATTCCAAGAATCAGAAAGAACATGCCAAACATCTTCGAATTGTCCTACAGCGTTTGAGAGATCATAAGCTCTATGCTAAATTCTCCAAATGCGAATTCTGGTTGGATAGTGTGAAATTCTTGGGGTACACTATTTCCAAAGATGGCATATCCGTAGACCCTAGCAAAGTACAAGAGGTGATGGATTGGAAACCACCCAAGTCCGTACACCAAATCCGCAGTTTTCTAGGTTTGGCGGGTTATTACCGTCGATTCATTCCGGACTTCTCCAGGATCGCTAAACCTATGACTGAACTGCTCAAGAAAGGAGTGAAATTTGTATGGAGTGAAGCATGTGAGAAAGCCTTCCACACGCTGAGACAACACTTAACTTCAGCCCCAGTGCTAGTGCAACCGGATAATTCCAAACCTTTTGAAGTTTTCTGTGACGCGTCAGGCACTGGTCTCGGTTGTGTTCTTATGCAAGAAGGCCGAGTCATTGCCTATGCCTCGTGAGCGCTTCGACCCCATGAGATAAATTATCCCACCCATGATCTAGAGCTAGCAGCGGTTGTTCATGCTCTTAAGATTTGGAGACACAATCTGATGGGCAATCGTTGCAATATATTCACCGATCACAAGAGTCTCAAATATATCTTCACTCAATCGGATCTCAACATGAGACAAAGGAGATGGCTTGAGTTGATTAAAGATTATGATTTAGAAGTGCACTATCACCCCGGGAAAGCCAATGTTGTTGCGGATGCTCTTAGCCGCAAAGTTCACTGCAACTATCTAGAAGTGGAGCCGTATAGTGACACCTTGTGTGAAGACATGAGGAAGCTTAACTTGGAAGTGGTAGAGCAAGGAAATCTATATGTCCTAGCTGCCGAATCCAATCTTTATTATAGAATTGTCACTGCTCAACGCAATGACGAGGGCATACAGCTAATCAAACAGAAGTTAGCAGAAGGAGATCCCAAGTATACCTGTTTCTGGAGGGATTCAAACGATGTGGTATGGTTTGGGAAACGTCTTGTGGTTCCCACTGACCAAGAAATTCGGAAAACCATCTTTGATGAAGCTCATCTTTCCAAATTCTCCATTCATCCCGGAAGCACCAAAATGTATCAAGATTTGAAGGAAAATTTCTAGTGGTCCAATATGAAAGTCGACATAGCAAAGTATGTGTCAGAGTGTGATACTTGCCACAAAATGAAAGCAAGCCATTTGAAATCGGCAGGTGTACTCCAACCCTTGTCGATACCTATGTGGAAATGGGATGACATAAGTATGGACTTCATTGTGGGTTTACCCCTGACTGCTAGAAAGAAGGATTCTATTTGGGTTATCGTGGACAGACTCACCAAGACTGCCCATTTCATTGCAGTTCATACTACTTATTCAGTGCAGCAATATGCAGAGTTATATATGGATCAAATAGTCCGTTTGCATGGAATTCCGAAGACCATAATCTCGGATAGAGGAACTCAATTTGTAGCTCGTTTTTGGGAGCAATTGCATGAATGTTTAGGAACCAAGTTGATCCGTAGTTCCAGCTATCACCCGCAGACCGATGGTCAGACGGAAAGGGTAAATCAAATTTTGGAAGACATGCTACGGGCAAGCATCCTGCATTTTGATAAAAGTTGGGACAAGTGTTTGTCCTTGGCAGAGTTCTCTTATAACAATAGCTACCAAGCTAGTTTGAAGATGGCACTGTTCGATGCTCTTTATGGACGGAGATGTCGTACCCCTTTGAACTGGTCAGAAGCTGGAGAAAGGACACTCTTTGGTCCGGACTTAGTCAAAGACGCCGAAGAGAAAGTGCGAGTGATAAGGGAGAACTTGAAGTTAGCACAGATGAGGCAAAAGAGCTATCACGATAGAGGAACGGCACCCCGACAATTTGAAGTTGGTAATTATGTATACCTAAAGGTTTCACCAACCAAGGGTGTGCAAAGGTTCGGTGTTAAGGGAAAGTTAGCCCCGCGCTATATCGGACCTTATGAAATCATTGAAGTATGTGGGCCAGTGGCTTATCGCTTCCGACTTCCGGAGCGGTTCTCCGCAGTCCACAATGTATTTCATGTGACCCAATTGAAGAAAGGCGTGCCTGTGCCTGAAACCGAAGTGATCACAGAAGCAAATGCTTGGATTGAGCCGGATTTCTCGCTCATCGAGCATCCCATGAGGGTGTTGGACAAAAAGGAGAGGAAGACCCGAAGACAAACCGTAAGGATGTACAAGATACAATGGAGTCATCATACGGAGGAAGAAGCAACTTGGGAGACGGAAGAGTATCTCAACACCAAGTACCCGGGTTTTCTGCAATCTCGAAACCGTGAGTTTCTACTACCTACCTTGTTTTTCTTGAATCGAATCTCGGGACGAGATTCCGTTTAAGGGGGGTAGGCTGTGACGCCCCAGGTTTTTAATTAACCTTAATTGCCGGTCAAAACTTGTTGACTAGGGTCAAAGCACGGTCAACCTGGGTCATCACCTCGAAAACCTCTCCAACACGCACCCATTAGCCTCTTAAGCAAGTCTAGCACACTCTCCTGGGTCAAAACCCTAGCTAAGGGGGGACACACCCTTTGATGTCTTGTGTCGATCTGGAACTTTGGCCACGTTCTCCAAATCTTGTCTAAACACTTGAAAATCTACCAATACAAAAGTTGTGTAGAATCACTCGGGACACATTTCATCTTCAGGGTGGCATTGCTAGTTTTGAGTGGAAAAGGTGCTAAATGGCCAAACAAGCTCTGGGTCCCTGTTCACCGAGACATGAAAATCCCCCAACTTGGCATTTGAAATTCTCCTTCGATTTGAACCAAATTCAAATTCGGCTTCAGCCAAATTCTAGAGGAATCACCCATCTACGACTTTCCTATCTACGGATTTTGAAGTTTATAGACAAATTCTTGAGAATCATGCAAGTGAACAGAGGCACTTGGAATAGACCGGGCCGAAGCACGCCACGGCGCAACGTCGCGCGCGCGCGCGTCCACGTGTCGCCGCCACGTCTCCGCCGTGCGCCGCCGTACTACGGCCGGCCGTCGGAGTCCGTGCGTGAGCTCGACGTGCGTCAGCCTTGCACGCACCTCCAGGGGCCGCCTTGGCCGGTGAGCCCGCGCGCCACGCGGTGTGCGCGCGCTCGCCGCGGCGCCGTCGGTCCGCCCGCCGCACACGCACGCCAAGGCCGCTGTACCCGCGCATTGAAGCGCCGGGCAAGCTTAGCCTCGAAGCGAGATGCTCACGCGCGCGCTCGGCTTTAAAAAGCCGCCCCCTTTCTCATCCCACGCGTGAGCACCACCGCCGCCGACCCGCCATTGCCGCCGCCTCGGTGAGCTCGCACTCCCGCTCGCTCCCGCCGCCGGCCAAGGCTTCCAACCTCTTCCCTAGACCCCCTAGTAGCTCCCATGGCCGCGTGTTGAACTCCCCCGCCTCGAACCTCACCGAAAACCGAGCACCCGCGGGCGCGCCACCGCGACCTCGCCGCCGCCGCTCGCCGGAGCCCCCTCCGGCCACGCAACCACCACCAATCGGCCTGTGGTGAGCCCAATCACACTCCAGTGCCACATGTTTTCCTCCCCCGGCCCTGCCTCACCGCCGGCGAACTCCCCTCCGCCGGCAAGGGCACGGTTGTAAACATCCAGGGGCAGATTTGTAAACCAGGGACCCGTTTGCAAGAGAAGTTATCTTAGTTTTATAGCAGTTTGGTCTAGTGTCTTAGAAAAAGCCTAGAAATTCACAGAAAATTTAGAAAAATGCAAACCCAATTTTGTTGGTCTCAGTGAGAGTAGGTATGCAACTTCTACAAAGCATGACCATAGTTTTGACTTGTAGATTTTGAATGAAAATTCAAATTCAGTTTGACACCTTTTTGCTGTAATTCAAAATCTAGAAAGGCTATGGAGCTGAATTTTGGATATGTTGCTAGAATTGTCATGAATAGCCTCTGGACCAAAAATTTCACAAAGTTGTTGAACAAATCTTTTTATATGAATTACTTTGTATTGATGCTATTTCTAATTTACTGATTTTTGTAGCAAAATATGATTTGATTTTTGTGCTCAACTTGTGGGTATGTTCATGTTATGCCTAGAAGTAAGTTTATTGAATTTATGATGAATTTATCTTTGTTAGAAATATTTAATCTTGTTTTATGCTTAGATATATATTTAAATGCATGGTTCATAATTGAAATTGGTTTGAGATGAACCCATGGGTGTTCTGATCTTGTTTAGGGTCAGAATGGCTGTAGGCTTGTTGTTAGCTGCAGGAGCTTTACTTTTATTTATTTATGCTTGCCTTTAATATCAAATGGCTAGGAAATGTATCAATGCATATAGAAATGGTGTAGCTTCTTTAATGTTCAAAGCTTGAATCCAGCGGAGGCTTAGGAGTAACTAGGCCAGCAGGGACCCCTATCCTTGTTGTATGTTTTGTGTGTGTCTTTAAAAGTTAGGGTGCACATGAGCTTGTTAATAGAATTTAATTAAGAAAATAGATCCTTTAACCTTATGACCTTGTAAATGATTAACTAGCTTTATTTTAGGGTCTTGTATGTCACCCTTGCTGTTTGAGAAATTAAATTGAAATTATTTACTTAGATGTGTGCCCAATCACTATTAAAAGAATTAATCTTAAATCCTCACATGAAATCACCAAGATAAAAGTAAGCAATAAATAATTGTTCATTAAAAAGATAAACCTTGTCTACAATAACCTTAATGAAAAAGATTTAATGATTAATTGTTTGTGAAGGTGAATGTGGCCAACAAGAGTTGGATGAAATAATTAATCTATCACTCCACCTGAACCCTGCATTGCATTCCGTGTAGAGCTTCCTGACGGTAACTACGCGCTCGTGCCGGAAGCCGAGGAAGGAGGAGCTGACGCGGAGCTGCAGTACGTGGAGGTGATCGACGACACCAAGGACCCTCAGGCTAACCCTGCTGACGAAGGCAAGCCCCGGTGCATTAACCAAGTGTTTTTAAAACTTTATGCAACTATCTATGGATGATTGTGCATTTACGTTCAGGAGTTGAAATGAAACCCTAGATGCATGATCCCTAGGTACCTATGTCCTTACTAGTATGATAGGTCGGTAGCTGCTATGCTATAGGACCGTTACAAGTCGAGTGGTGCTTGTCACTCGCGAGAATAGGTTCTTATGTTGGAATCATAAGATCTCCTTAATTGGATTGCTCATGTGGTAAGAGCATGGGATGTGGGCTCCGGTCCAATGACTTTCGTGGGTTAAGTGTTTGAATGTACTAAGCACTTGTCGGAAATGGGTACGGTAAGCCTAGTACCTTAACGAGACGGTAAGGGATTTTACTGTGACTAATCTTGGGATGTGTCCCCCGGCTAGCTACCGGTGGTGCATGTGCGATGCTGGGTGCCTTACGGGGTATACCAGATAGCCGGTACCGAAGACTGTGGCCTTTTATCCCGAACCGAGGACTTTTGGGAACCGCCTGGTGGTTGTCCTCGCGGGGGCACCCTACCGTGTGTTTAGGTCTACCTTGCAAGGTTTAAATCAATCGATTGTCAGCCTCTCACCGTTATCTGAGACTACTTATCCTACTGGCCATGAGATCCCTAATGATGGAAGTTGATGAATATTTATGCTTGATTAATTGTTTGCACAACTTATGCTTGCACTAGCTTGCTAATTTAGAAAGGAATAATCAACTAGAACTTGTGCTAAAATATTGAAAGTAAGGACATACTCTTTGTTATTTTTCAGCAAAAGAAACCCCATTGGCCAAAAAGCCTTTCATGTCTAGAGTTGGTGATGTAGTTGTCACCGACGGGTAAGTCTTGCTGAGTATTAGTATACTCAGCCTTACTATAATCTGTTGCTTCAGGTAATGCCTTTGCTGATGTGTGGCCTGGAGAGATCCCGCCTGGCTGGGAGCTGGAGTGGGTGGAAGACGATGAATGAAGGCATCATGGCAGGCCTCCCGTGATGTTTCCCCGTGCTGTTTAGTTTAATTCCGCTGTTTTCAGAACTCTGAACTTCGTTATCATGTCAAAAACTTCGGTTTGTAATAATTAAGCCCTTCGGGGTAAATTTGGATGCTAATCACGTGTTGTTTTCTGGACTCGCCTTCGCGTGAGTTTTAATGCATATATGTCGATCCTTGTTGCTTTGTAAGTGATTTACCGGGCGTTAACCCGGCAACTAACGACATGATGATACTTTATTATTGCTTAATGACCAAAGTGGATTGGTTTAGGCGATAGTACGGTATTTTCCTGGGCGGGTTGTCACAGATTCGGTGTCAGGAGGCGGATCCGTCCACCCTGCCACGAACGGCACAGTGTCCGCCGTACCACGAACGTCGTAAGATGTGCTGCGCCACGAATGGCATAGTGCACGCTACGCCCTAAGCATCGGAAGGCAGGATGGCGAGACCCGCGACGCAGCACAGCGAAATGGCTTCAAGTCCACATCAAACAGGACACCTACATGCCAAGTCTACATCAAACAAGTCACCTACATGCCAGAGGTGGGGCCCACGGCCATGTAACAAGGAGGCAACCTCTCACCACTCAGGACGCATGCAGGCATGCAAGTACCGGGCCCGGCCTTGGCTTGCAGTGGTGGGCATGGAGGGTCAAGGCACAATAAACAAGGCCACCACTTGAGTGCGCATGGGTGCATGCATGCAGGCAAGGGGTGAGGCTTTTTTTTTCTTCCCTCTCCCGGAGGAACTCTCTCTCTCTCTCTCTCTCTGTGAGTTTGCTTGGCTTGTACTCTCTCTCTCTCTCTGAGTTTGCTTGGCTTGTACTCCACCTCTTTCTCTCTCCCTCTTGACTGCCTCCACCTGTAAGCCTTCTCTTGACATATAAAAGAGAAGGCACGGAGGGAGCGGGGATGGCTTCTTCTTCTTTTTTACTTCCTCCTTCTCCTCTCCGGAGGAGTTCTCTCTCTGCTCTTCTTCTTCCTCCAGCCAGACTTGGCTCTCACACACGTACGCAGACTCCTGCTACATGAACCACGTACACACTTCACAGAGACTTGGGACCGAGCTCCCTCTCTCGCTCATTTGTATCCCCCTACTACAAATCGGTGCAAATAACACGAGCAGCACGAACTGTACGTAGGGTGTTACTCTCCGGAGGCCCGAACCAGTATAAATTCTTGTGTCTATTTCGCACACCATCCGAGACCCGACACGCATTCTTATAAATTTACTTGCCGGCGGTAACAAACCCCGACACCCAGGAACTGCATCCTGATCGCGAGGACGCCATTCGATGGTGTTGGACACCAGATAGAAACTACAGTGCTCGCACGGCCTACCAGGTGCTTCACCACGGACGGATGATGTGCCCGGGAGCAAAACTGATATGGAGCTCCTGGGCTCCTCTACGCGTCAAGTTATTCCTATGGACCGCCTGCAAGTATCGCACCTGGACTGCTGACAGGCGACGGCGACACGGCCTGGATGCTGTTGATATATGTCTGCTCTGTGATCAGGCAAGGGAAACGGTGGACCATCTGCTAGTCAACTGCCCGGTGGCTCGCGAAGCATTCTACCTCACATTCTCCTGGGCGGGCTGCCAATGCAACATCGGCACGGCAGCGACCTTGCACGGCTGGTGGGAGCATTTGGTCAGTGCGCAACAACCACAACGCCGCTCTGGAGCATCTACACTCTTCATGGTGATGGCTTGGCACCTTTCGAAAGAGAGGAATGCTAGGCTTTTCGATCGAGCCTCGGCAACCATGCAGGTCACCCTAGAAAGAATTAGGCTTGAAGTTAGTTTGTGGGTGCCAGCAGGGGCTAGAGATTTAGAAAGTCTTTTCTGTGAGTAGTTCGCATGACGATTGCATGCTTGCGTGCTTGTAAACTTTTATTCTCTACTTGCTTAATATAATGATGCGGAGCTCTCCTGCGTATTCGAGAAAAAAAGAGTACTAAATTAAACAAATCGCAATCTTAATATTTTAAACTAAACTATTAACAAAAATGCAAAATAATTCAATTAATAAATACTTTCTCTGTTTCTGTTTATAAGGTGTGGTGTGACATGACATGGTCTCTCAAATTATACTGATCATTCATTTCTCTTATATTATACTCCCTCCGTTTATAGATTTCCAAACAGCCCATGGGCCGGCGGCACGGCCCACGGCACGGCCTTTTGGCACGGCCCGGCTGCCACCGTGCCGGCACGGCCCGAAGGCCCGTGTCGTGCATGGGCCGCCGGCCTGGCCCACGGCACAGCACGGGCACGCACGGCCAAGGGGAGCGGCACGGTGGCGGCACGGCCCAGCCCCAACGGCTATTTGGCCCAGCGGCCCAGCCCCAACGGCTCGCCGCTCGCGACCGCCGGCCGCGGCCGTATAAAAACCAGCCCCGGTGCCCCCATTCCCCAATCCCTAACCCTAATCATTCCCCCCCACCGCGCAGCCGCAGCTCGTCTCTCCTCTGTCCTCTCACCTCTCTGCTCTTGATCTGATCCGATCCGATCCGATCCGCCGCCGCCGTTCGCCTTGAGCTCGCCGGCCCTGCTCCAGTGACCTCGACACCACCTCGCCGGCCACTCCTTCTCCCTCTCCTACCTCCTTTCCTCCTCCTCCTCCTCCGGTGTACCATGTGAGTCGTTGAGCTGTCTATTCTTCCGCCGCCACTCGCCGTCGGTGTCTAACGGTGCTTGTCTCGTCGTTCTCTCTTCTCTGCTTGGATGCTGGCTCCCTGGCCTCTTCTCCGGCACTGGGCTCCGGTGGCGTAGGTGAGTCTCGAATCCCTAACCCTAGCATCTTCAGATCTTCTGTTCTTCAACATCTTCTCTGCATCTTCTTCATCTTCTAATGCTCCTTCTTCTTCACTTCTTGATCTTGTGTTCATCTTCTTTGCAGGTTGGTGCCTGACGCTGCGTCCTCCTCCTCTGGAGGCGCGATGGCAAAGCGCCCCTGCGTACTGTCGAGGGACGGTGCTGGAGCTGCGGTTAGGGGCCGGAACCGGCCTCCCCACCCTCCTGTGGCCGATGGCGAGCACCCCGAGGAGACCGTGGAGGAGATGGAGATCGAGAACGACGACGACATCCGCGAAGGCGCATCTGCGCTGTTCGGCGTTGATCTCGGGGACGCCTCCCTGCCGATCGATGTCGACGCCGGCGGCGACGGTCAGGTGGACGGCTCTGAGGACACAAATGGTACCTCATCTGGTAAGCGCACTTCTGCTTGTTGGGAGGATTTTGTGCCGATCTTTGATGAGAATAAGGTGAGAACACATGCCATCTGTAAACGTTGTGGTAAGAAATTTGCTGCTAGAGCTTCGATTGGCACTGGATCCTTGAACAGGCACATGGCTGTATCGCGATATCATGTCTGTTCCTATATCTACAGTTTCTTCCGAGTCTTGTTTCAGCTGTACTGCCAGGATACTCGAAGACCGGCGACGGCGCTTGTTGCCTGAGCATGTGGAGATGCTCACCTGCATGAAAGACTGGGACCAAGCAGTAAGAAAGGATCAACATGCACCTGAGGACATAGACTTGGAAGAGTTGTTCGACAACTTGTACCTGGATGAAGGTGAAGGCAGCGGCAGCGGCAGCGGCAGTACTGCTACTGCAGCTACAGCTACAGGTGCTGGGTGAACATCTGGAGAAGGTAAATACCTAATTTTCAGTCCTTGCATATTCTAATTCATCTTTCATATTCATCTTTCATGTTCTAATACCTAATTTTGCAGGCATTTCTCCATCTTTTGGTGCTACAAGACTCAAGTGGTGGACTGGTGGTCCTGGTGACCTGGTGGAAGACTGGAAGATGAACATCTTACATCTTGAGAAGTCTGTAATAGGATAGAACTGCAATGTTTAAACTTTGCCTTGCCACTTGATGACTTGAAAAACTTGCCACTGATGTTGGCTATTGTAATAGGATAGATGAACTAAGACTTGTGAAACTTTTGTTTTGAGCTGGCTGTACTCTTTTTCCCTTTCTAGGGTTTCTCACAAGGGTGAGTTTTACCTAGAAAGGTTTTTAATGAGGCAGCATTGCACAACAGCTCCTTTTGATAATAGTCATTTTCATAAAATTTGGATTTCTGCCTTTCTGCTGTTTCTGGTGATAGCCTTTGTGGCTTTGTTGAAGTTTTCATGTTGGCGTGCCATGGGCCGGCACGGCACGGTGAAAATGGCCGTGGCCCATGGGCGGCACAGCACGGGTAAACGGCCCATGTGCTGTGTCATGGGCCGCACCCCTGGCCCATAGCACGGTCAGGCACGGCACGGCGGCACGTCGCAGTGCCGTGCCGCGTGTTGGGCCGGCACGGCACGGTGGCCATCTATACCTCCGTTCTTAAATATATGACGTTTAAGACAAAAAAATTAGTTCAAAATGAACTAATTTTCTTGTCCTAAATGTCATATATTTAAGCACGGGGAAGTATAATTATTGAAAAGTACATTTGATTACAAATCCAACCATATCAATTTGTATTTTAAAAATTTTGATAGATATATTATTAGTTAAAGATACAAAGTTTGAATTTTAATATTCGTGAAAGACTTATAAAAATATAGGATTTTCTCTTTTTTAGCTATCGATACCTACTGTCAAGAGATCTAGATATTTTAAAACTCTATAAAACTTGTAAGGAAATTTACAAAAGTAACCTGTTTTTTATCTTCTAATCCTGATGGGGTATGAAAAATTAGTGAAAACTTATAACAGCAGAAGGTTACAATGATTGTTGATGCAATGCACCCGGTTCGGATCAAGACAAGGATGCACAGACATTTTCAGAAAAATCAGCAGTAAACTACCCATCCATTAGCTGGAAACTGCCCTAAATCTCCCCAGCAAGCAAAACCACTCCTCTCTGCCCCGACAGGCACACCAACCAACCAAGCCTGGACTGGACGAAGCGTCTCCGGGAGCAGACAGGTCAACACCCGCCATTAATGTAATCGCCAACCCAAGCTCCCTGCTTCCGGACACCCATGTGACCCCTGTTCCAATCACCGGGAGACTCGATGCCCTGCCAAGTCAGCTCCGCCATCAACCACGGCCGGCGTGCCTCGGAAACCAGCGACATGTTTGATTTTAGCATCAAGGGTTCGAACTGTTCGTGGTCGATTAGACTAATCATGGCATACTACAGAGGATTAATTTAACTACTGCTAGTAGGAGTATACTTGTGTACAATGGTGAGTGATGCTCTCGCTAGGTCAATGCGTGACGTCGCGCGGCCGGGGGGGGACCGTGTCTCCTGCCGGCAATGGCGGCGGCGCTGGCATTGCCAACGGTCGGTCAGAAGTGGTCGAACCGGGCGGGATCCGGCGTCGACCTCGGCTTCGTCTTGTGCGGCAGCGTGGAAGCCGGCGTCGTCGTAGTCGTCGTCGTCGGCGCCGCGTGGCAGGACTGGGACCGGTGCAGCGGCGACGAGCGGGGGACGACGGGCGGGCGTGACGACCGGAGGAGCGCGAAGTTGAGGCCTTTGAAGAAAGGGTGGGCCTTCACGTCGGCGGCGCCGCGGCGGGACCCCAGGCGGTGGGCGGGGTCCTTGGCGAGGAGGCGGGCGATGAGGTCCCTCGCCGCGGCGTCGGCGGGGCCGCAGGAGCCGGAGCCCGGCGGGAACGCGAGCGGGCGGCGCGCGATGTTGCGGAGCGTGGACTCGTTATCGGCGCCGGCGAACGGGGTGCGCCCGTGGAGGAGCTCGTAGAGGAACACGCCGTAGGCCCACCAGTCCACGGCGGCGCCGTGGGGGCCGCCGCGGGCGACCTCCGGGGCAACGTACTCGTGCGTGCCCACGAACGAGCACGAACGCGCGTCCACCGGCTCCGCCACGAACGTCGTCGTCTGTCGCGCGGCGGCGTGGCGGCGGCGACGGCGTTTCAGACGGAACAGGTGGTCCGGGAAGCAGGACGCGGAGGTGGACGCGTCGTCGGCGGTGGCGTCGGAGGACTCCAGCGACGGCGAGGAGGTGGACTCCAGCGACAGGTCGAAGTCGGTGAGCATGATGTGGCCGTCAGCGCGGATGAGCACGTTCTCCGGCTTGAGGTCGCGGTACACGATGCCCATCATGTGCAGGTACTCCAGCGCCAGCAGCACCTCCGCCGCGTAGAACCTGCACGTACCGCGCCGGCGGTCAGCATCTATCGCTCCGGACATGAGACAAAGATTCGATCTTTTTTTTCTTTGACGACGAACGGAGTGCTCACCGAGCGGACGGGAGCGGAAAGCGGCGAGAGGGCATGCGGTGGCGGAGGGAGTGGAGGTCGCCGCCGGAGCAGAACTCCATGACGACGCAGGAGAAGTGTGGCGCGGCGTCGAAGTCAGCGAAGAGCGTTGGCAAGAACGGGTGGTCCAGGGACCTGAGGATCCGCTTCTCTGCCGCGGCGCGCTCCAGCTTCTTCTTCTTCGCCACCACGCGCCGGTCCACCACCTTCATCGCGTAGAGGTGGCACGACGGGCTCTCCCTTGATCCGGCGGCGGCGGTAGCCGCAGCGGGGGAGCGGAGGCGGCAGAGGTAGACGGTCCCGATGTCGCCGCCGCCGACGCGGCGGAGGAGCTTGAAGTCCCGCGGACCGAGCGGCGCAGCGGCCGACGTGGACGCCGCGCGGATCGCCGCCCACGCCGCGTCGCCCGACCGGTGCGGCCGCGGCGGCGCCGCGGGTTGCGCTGGTGCCGGCGACGGCGCCCGCGAGCACGAGACGGCGGCGGCCAGGGCGGCGGAGGGGGAGCAGTCGAAGGAGAGGCGGGAGAGGCTGGAGCACCGCGGCAGGCTGCCGGCGCTGCTAGCGGAGCTGAGGCTCGAGTTGGGCGCCGCCGTCGACGACGCCGTCTCGGCGTCCGACAGCCGCTCCTGCCCCTGCGGTGGCGACGCCACCTCAAGCATCGCGAGCCCCGGCGGCGGCGGAGGTGGCGTCTGCTGCTTGTCCGCGGCGCGAACCGCAGCGACCATCAGAGTCGTTCGCTCGCTGAGAACTGTGGCGAGTGACCCAGCAGCTCGCTGTAGCTCGTCGCTCTCCACTGGGATTTTCTGGGTGCGTGCGGCCAAGGGAGTTGGTGGCGCGGGCGCTTTATACCAGCGGCGAGACGAGCCCACCGCGCCGGACCCCGAACCCGCAGCTAGCTGCAGGAGTCCAAACACCCGAAAGGAGGAAGTGACGATTTGGAAGCGGTCTGCCGCGGCGACGGTGTTTATTGCCGACCACGTGGACCGATGGATCAAAGAGGAAAGTGACGCGTAGCAGAGGGAGACGGACTCGAGGGACAGAGAACTGACATGATACAGGAAGCCTAGAGAGAGAAAATCGTATGCCTCCGGAACAAAAGAACTCCCCGCTCCGGATCAGATCGACGCCGACGCATCGTCTTCCTCAGGTCCAGTGCCATGGCACCGGCGGCGGCCGCCGCGCCGATGAGCTTCTTCGGAGGAGTGGACCAAGGTTCCGGCCCCTAGAGCGCATTGAATCCCCGGCGCTATGGACCAAGGTCCCCATCTGTTCCACCGAACTTTCGTTGATTCAAGAGGTGAAATCCCTAACCCTAGCATTTGCCCACGCAATGGATTGTGGTTTGAAGCGCTAATGGCAAGTCGTGACAACACAACGATGTGACCCTCGGTCACCTGACATTTGTTTTGGAGTCGGGCTCGGAGGGTCAATCACCGCCGGAGTTCATGGTGATGCGCATACTCCGTAGGTGGGTGCCACTCCGACCGCCGGTGACTGTATGTTCGTCAATTTCTTCACCGTACCTAGTAAGCTGCATTGCCCAGGTTAAATTTGATGACTGCAAAGCACAGAAGATTTGATTGAGAAGAGTTGAATCTTTATCGACTCTATATATTTGTCCAGCTGAGGTCAATGTATAAGCTGTAAGATTTATTTTGGAGCTTCTTAGATTGCATAGTGCAGCTCCTTCCGTGATCTTTAAGCATCGTTTTCTTTATTTATTTTTTTGAGCAAACATGGACATCTATTTTTCATCGAGAGGGGATTATAGTAGAGCACTGCTTTTCTGGTTCATAAACATGTCATCTTTCTTGTTTACTTGACAGTACTAAGAAAAATTGTTACTGTTCTGACAGTCTGCAATCTATAGTTTGGTTCGCTCTTGTTGTGGTGATTAGTTAACTAGTATGACCTGATTATCCTAAGTCTTTCTTGATGGTAAAATTTGGGAAAATGGGTAACAACGGCAAGCTGAAAAATGTAGAGGAAAAGTCTCTATGCTGAAATGGGTAATAACTAGTACATGTGTGAATTGTGTGCACAATAAAGTTTTGCAATTAGTCTTCACAGTAAATTATTATTTCCTATATTACTAGTACCTAACTATGCTATTGGAGTGTGTGAAATCAAGTTTTCAATTGCAGAATACTATTCTGCTAACTGATTTTTGTTCCAAGGTACCAAGCAACTAGCTCAAAGGCTGATTGAATTGGATGGGAATGGAGCAATTGGCAGGAAGCTGCCATAGTGGAAAGGGAGAAAATTCTTCAGACAGAAGCAGAACTATCTAGCAGTGGTGCTGGTGCAGAATTGATTGGATCACAAAGGAAGCAAGTAACCAAGCTACACCTAGGCCTTGTTTAGTTTGCTAAAAATTCTAACGTTTTCTCCACTCTCTCTCCATCACATCACATTAAATACGCCAAAAGACATAAGTTCAGAGTATTAAATATAGGTAAAAAAATAACTAATTACACAGTTTTGATGTACTTCGCGACACAAATCTTTTGAGCCTAGTTAGGTCATGGTAGGATAATATTTACCACAAACAAACGAAAGTGCTACCGTGTGCTACAGGAGTTCCAAACGTTGAAAAGGCAAATTTTTCCACGAACTAAACAAGACCCTAGCATATATGCTACACATATGTAGTATTCAGTCCTTATGTCTAATAAATGTTTGCTATTTATGGTTCCCTTCTTATGGGAAATTTTTGAATTTGTTGCATCTTTAAATTTCTTGTAGAAGAACAGGGATGAGATGTCTACATTAAAATTTATAGTGAGGTGCTTACATTTTTGTTTCAAATTTCAGAATGAAAAATGTCGGGATTTATGTCTTAGGAGAACCAAGTGCAAATCTGGGTGTACAAATCAAATTTGTGACTGAACAAGCAGGTCATGATGCTCATTTGTGACTGCTTTCCTTTACTATGATAAAAGCAGGTTATTAGCCTTACTTCTTACAATCATGTGAATTTTAATTTAGAAAAGAAGCATATGTATGGTGCAATATTGAGGCATTTGGTCATGCTTTGTTCTTCAGAAGGAACTAACTTACAATAACCCTATTAATTTTGGATGGTTACCGGTCGCAAAAAATTAAATTGCAGACGATTAAGTAGTAACTAGCCAGCTTTCGCTGCCAGCACAATTATGGTATTTCCATGTTTCAATTTTTTAATACTTTATTATTGTTATTGTTCTTCCTCTTAATAATGCAATGTTCTTTGACATTTATCTTTCAAACATTTAGATCTTGTTATTTCTATGTAAGTTCTAATTTCTTATTGTTTGATTGTCTTAGAAACAAAAAGTAAATGATCTTTTTTCTTGAATTGTCAGGTTACAATACACTCAATATTCTAAAACTAATAAATTGTTCGTGATTTATGCAAGCACTACTCATTAATGTTTCAATGGTGCAATATATATGGTTAAAGAAAGAACTACCAGATTGATTGTTTTCTCATGCAAACAATAGTGCACAATTCCAAAAAATCTCTACTATATATAGTATGCAAGATTTATTTGCTTATTTTCTATTTGTGGTTTGTGTACAATACAATATTTTCAGCTGGCATATGCATTGTCTCCCGCTCATTCTATAGCTATTTCTTTTTCGAGGTGGCCTTTGTCTAGTGAAAAGAATATAATTTGTTTAAATGTTTGTGCAATTGACACTGCATTGCGTGTGTTACTTTGATTGTTAATATATAAATTCTTCTCTCTCCTGCTCTGCCACAGTAATGATTTCCTGCCACTCCATAGGCGCATGCTCTCTCTCATCCCACTTATTCTCTCTCCATCTGACAAGCTACACAGTTATAGGGGTGCAGACCTATTTGCTTGTGATCCATTCCGTGAAGATCGGATGGTAGAGAACACCGCCGCCGCGGCACACCAAGTCACCAACACCAAAATGAATTTTCGGGATCCAGCCACTCCGCCGCCGACACGCGGGCCCCGCGCGCTGACACGTGGCGGCGCCGGTGCGGCTCGGCAGGTGGGGAAGGGAAGCCGGGAGCTCGTCGTGGTCGCTGCCCCGCCGCGCACGCAGTGACGCCGGGCTACGAGGCTGGTGCTGCGCGTGTCCGGCGGGCGGGCCGGGGGAGGGGCAGATCCGTCATTGCACGGCGCCGCAGCCTTTTATTACCGCGGTGCAGTGACGTGAGGTGGGGTAAAAATGGAGAGAGGAGCGGCGAGGTCAAACCGGATCCGCTGCGGGCGGCGGCGGTGCGGCCGGTGGGGTGCTCGAGCTCGACAGGCAACCGCCGGTCGGTGGGGGCTCCGGGGAGCTGTCCGGCATGGAGGTAGACGATGAGCAGTGACCTCTGTTCATGGACAGGTTTAACGCTTCTCATGGGTTGCTTCGTCAGAGAGAGAAATCCAAGATTTTGAGGCCAGATTACTGGCGATGCATGCAGTCGTGGTGGCCAAAACGCCCGCTGCTGCGGGCTGTTTGATCACTTGGATGATGAGTACGTTGTGGAGGATCGATGGCGACGGTGTCTGCTCTGCTGGAGCTCTTGTACAAGCTCCCGTTTCAGTTTTGGATGTCGCCGGTCGCCCTAATCTGTCGCCCAACATCGCTGCAAGCATATCGATCCCGTGATGTTTTTACTGACCAGTAGCAGAGGAAAGGGTTCGTCGTCCTGTTCTCGCGCTTCCTTTTGGATGGTCAGCATGCCTCGCCGACTTTCCTTGCCATCACCTTCACTTGTCCTTGCAACTCCGATCCGGTCAACATTTCTAGAAGGTGCAGGTTGATTTTTTTTCCCTCTATAATTTTTAAATTTTCAACCATGCCATGCCATGTGGGGACTACTAGCTGGGCGCGTGTAAAAAAGCTAGAGAACTGTACTGCAAGTGTGTAGTACTAGAGTACTCCGTAGATACTCCGTAGAGTACGTACGAGCACGAGACGGTTAAGCACGCACTACTGATCACTGACCACAGACAGGGGGTTGGTTGCTTGCGCACGTAATTGAGCAGGTGATTATTCTACCATCATTAGTTAACTGGTATAACTTTGTCGGGGACGACAGCGTCAAACCCCGATCGGCCGTAAAAGTCTCGACTCCGCCGGACTCTCGAGTCTCGACTCGCGAGTCCGGAGGGAGTGAGCCACAAGCCACCGACTCACAGTTTCATCGAATAGTTTAGGATTTTTTTTTTAAGTACAGTCCTAGAGGTCAAAAGCTTCCCATTTGTTAACTCGAGAAACCCAGCACGTACGCACGTTGTTGCCTCGCCACAAATGGAGATCATCGACGCAAGAAAATACGATCTGCTCATCAGCTCGACCGGGATAACTAACGGACCTTTTGCTTAGAGCGAAGGTGCAATGCTACGTGGATGACGATGATGGTGTGAACGATGGCTCAAGTCAAATTTTGCTGGCTCAATTCTTTCCAACAAAAAAAAAACATTTTTTTTGCGGCTCATGCCCGTCGGCCTACCTCATTAGCAAGGTGCATGCCCCATGATCACTAGTATCAATGACAAAGGACCCTTAATCGACTATTGTACCTTAATTAATTTTGGTGCATGCTGATCACTTAGTGATCACTACTGTACCTAGCTAATCGGTTATATGTTTAGTTCTGTAAGAATTTTTGGAGAAATTTTTTGAGACCCCTTTCAGGTTCTATCACGAGTATTAAATGTAGACTAAATACATAGATGGGCGGGAAATCGCGAGACGAATCCATTAAGATTAATTAATCTTTCATTAGAGATTGTTTACTGTAGCACGACGTTGTCTAATCATGACATAATTAGACTTGTTAGATTCCTCTCGAAAATTAGGAGGATTATGAAATGTGTTTTGTCATTAATTAACGTTTAATACTCCTAATTAGTGTCTGAAGAATGATGGAGACATTTTTAGAGAATTTTTTTTGAACCAAACATGGAAGGTCCATTAATCTATACGGTATATGCTTCCAAGGGCGGCGATAACTTAATCGGCAGTAGAATTGTCGACGTCCGGATTAGCACCGGCACCAACTAGTGATTTGCGCTGAGATCAGCTCCTCGATGGTCGGTGCTAGCTAAGATGACACGGGGGTTTATCCTGGTTCCGACCACGCGGCCGTACGTCCAGCAGATGTGCTTTCGCACTTGTATTAGCTTGCACCGGTGGTGCCTGTAGAGGGGGGCTACAAGCACGGTGGGAGAGGAGGAAATTCCCCTAGTCCCGACTAAGTGATTGAGGCAAGTGCCAATATCGAGAACAAGATGGCGAGTTGTGCGCGGTGAGCGTGTTGCGTCTCTCCTGCGCAGGAGGCCCTGCCTCTCCCTTTTATAGGCCAAGGGAGGGCAGTTACAGGGGTGCTGCACAGCAGCCGGCACAGTGGCTGCGTACTAATAAGTATGGCGCCGGCGGTCTTGTCCCACGCGTCATGGTCTCTGGCGCGAGCTGGTGGCGCCCTCCGGCTTCTGCGAGCGGCGTGGCGGTCACTGTGGCCTGTCCTGCTTTGACTTCGAGGGGCTGCCCCTGCTGGATCGAGGGCCTAACCACCGGGGGAAGGACCGGAGTTGGTGGCGCGGGACTGCAGCGCGTCACCGGCCTGTCCGTACAGTGCTGCGTGTCCCGTCGCACAGTGGCAGGTGTGGTGGCACAGCGCCGGGGATGGCCGCACAGCGCCCAGGATGGCCTCACAGCGCCCGGGATGGCCATGCGGCGCCGGAGTTGGCGGAGGGGACGTGGCGCACGTCGCTCGTACGGCGGCGTCAGTCGGGGCGCACGCCCGCTCACCGCCCGTACACCCTTCGAGGGTGCACCCGTGCCCGTTCGAGGGTCTTGCTCCAGGGGAGGACGGGAGCAGGTGGTACAGTGCCAGGGAATGACCCCTGCTTGTTTGCACAGGGCCGAGCGGCGCCCGCACAGTGCCAGGGATGGTTACACAGTGGCGGGTTAGGCCGCACTGTGGTGGCGTCAGGCGGTCTGACCATGTCAGACGGCGTGGGGGAAGATTCACCCTTGACTTCGGCGTCCCGCCGCGGGGCTGGGCATTAAATGCCGCTGTCAGGCGGAAATGGAGACGGCTGACTGCTCGAGAGGGTCTGAACCCCTCGAGCGAAGCGGAGATCTGCTCGAGGGGCCGGGGCCCCCGAGCGAGGCGTAGATCCGCTCGAAGGACTGGAGCCCTCGATCGAGGTGGAGATCCGCTCGAGGGACTGGAGCCCTCGAGCGAGGCGGCCAAACGGGCCTTCCAGGCCGCTGCTGGGCCGTGGCAGGCTGTGGGCCCGTGCAGTCCTGTGGCCAAGGATAAACAGTCCCTGGGCGGTTTTGAAAGGATCGAGGCAATATGGCCTAGAGGGGGGGTGAATAGGCCTGCACACAAATTTAAACTTTTCTTGCAGAAAAACTGTCAGGGTCCGGAACTTCCGAGATTATTCTCGGAACCTCCGAACGAGGCAGCCTCCGAGAATAAACTCAGAACTTCCGAGAACTGTCAGAACAGAGCTAATATAAAACAAGCTGCGGATTACTTGAAGAAAAACAGATCTACCAAATACTAGGAGGTACTTAGGACCTAGCAAGAAGATTTCTTAGCAAAGAACAAGCTAGGAAGCTACCACAAAGTAGATCGAAGACAAACCCTAATAGATCTAGTCAAGAACAAGCATGAACATGGACAAGCAAGAATATAAATCACAGCACGCACGAGACAAGGATTTATCCCGTGGTTCAGCTCGCCACAAAGGCTTGCCTACGTCCACGTTGTTGAGGAAGCCACAAAGGCTAAGGACCACAAAGGTCAACTCCTCTCTCACACCTATCACTTTGGGTAATAGGTGGAGACTTTCCACTAGATTCACAAAGGGTAATACAAACACCTTGGAGCTTCCACAAATCGGGTTGGAGAGCTTCCAAGAACCTCTATCCGTCTAGGAGCAAGGCTCCAAGAGTAATAGATCCACCAAGCTTGCTAGGACTTCTCCAAGTGCTCAAGAACTAGGAATGGAAGGTTTTGCTCACAATCTCACTTCAAGTTTCCACTCTCAATCAATGCTAAGGCAAGGATTTGGAAGAGAGTAGGTTTGGAGTCAATGCAAGGTGAGAGAATGAAGCTTGAACAGTTTTCAGTTCGGGGGAGAAGAAGAAGTGACCGTTGGGGGACCAAGGGGTATAAATACCCCCAGATCCAGAACTGTAACGGTCAAAAATTCAAAGTCCGGAACCTCCGAGAAAAACCTCGGAACTTCCGAACTCTGAAACCTCTGCAGACTGAAGCCGGCACGGTCGGAACCTCCGAGAATAAACTCGGAACCTCCGAACTAGGAAACAACAGGGGCAAAACAGCAGCAGGTCTCTCTCCTCAAGGAATGGGTTAGGATTAGGATAGATGTTCTATGAGCACTTGAATCCACCCTAACTCACCATTAGTATCCCTCTTGATAGTACGGATTGTCCTATACTCAAATTCAAAAGATAAAATAAATAAACTTCTCCAAAGAGCATAGGTATCCTTCTTCATGTAATTGAGGGGTCTCCTTTCTTTCTTTTGCACCTGTAAAACATTCTTGTACTGCACAATAAACTCAAAGGCTCATTAGCTCTTTAATTGTGTGGTCAACATCACCAAAACCCTCAAAGGGCTTGATTGCACTTACAATCTCCCCCTTTTTGGTAAATGTTGACAACCCAATTAAAGTTTACAATTTAATTTGAAAGATTGAGCTTTTGATGATTTGAATACAAGTCTCCCCCTCAATGTATGCATGTCCCTTTTGAATAGAGTGATATGTCTCATATGACATATGAATTGCATACATTGTGAGTAAAGTGACAGGATATGTTGTACTCAAATCATCGAGGGGTGCAAAAGAAGTGTAACAGATAGGGCGTGATGCATATGACATGTTAATACACTCAGAGAGTTATCTGTTGACAGAGTTCGGAACCTCTGAGAAAGTTTCCGGAACCTCCAGGAGTTGGAGCCTCCGGAAAAATTCTCAGAACCTCCGAGGTCTGCAACCGACACTCCAACATTCAACATACACAGGCAATGCATCAACATAACAGAAATAGCAGCTAGATAAATATGGAAACAACCAGCACATCTAGCCCTATTACACACATCACACAAAAGTTTTAAAGTTTTCACATCCCACAGTTTGACCATGACCAGACCATGCTTGCCAACAGAGGCAAGCTTAAAGCGTTTACAGAAGTTCCTCAGCAAATGACCACCAGGAGTTCATGAGAGAATAGTTAGCACTCTCATCTCACCAAAAGAACAAAAGAATTTGTTAGCCAGCCAGCCACCACAGATCATCTCAATCTTCATGCTTCTCCCCCTTTGTCAACAGTTAATCAAAAAGGGAAGAAAAGAAGAGAGGAAGTTAAAGTAGGACTTGCAGGGAATCACTCCTCATCACTGAAGTCAGAGTCTTCCACCTCAGCTTCAGGAACAGTACTGTCAGACCCAAAGTCAGAACCAGAAGAGATATCAACAGGCCTTCTGACAGGTCTTCCAGCAGTTGCCTTCCTTCTTGCTCTGCCAGCAGAGGAAGATCCCATGGCTTTCTTCCCAGCAGCTTCTTTCTTCAGTCTGGCCATCTTGGCACTCAGTGGCTCAATGTCTTCTTCTTCTTCAGATTGAGCAGCAGGCACACTTCTCCCAGCCAGTGGACTGCCAGTGTCCTTCTCGCCCTCATCTTCACTAGTGGTGTATTCTGGAAAATCTGGGAAGATAGGTGGAGGAGGGAGCATGGCATTGAAGGACAGCCCCTGATGCTTTAGCAACCTGTTCATGTCTTCCCTGAGCTCATACATCTGAGTTGCTGTCCAGTTGCAAAACCTCCAGGTGTCCCTCACCATGCCCCTCAACTTGTGCAGACCAGCAGGCATAGGTGCCCTGCTAGGTCCCTCTTCACCCTCTTGCTGCTCAGACCCTGCTTTCTTCAAGATGTACTCCTCAACCACTTGTTGCTTCTTCTGATGCTGCCACTGCTTGACTTGATATGATGCATGCTCCACATCCTTCTTGAAACTGATTCCTGAAACCATCTCAATCAAGTACATGATGTAGGGAGCATAAGGCAGATTACACTTGCCACTCTCAGTCACTTCCACAAGGTTGAACCAGATGAACCTGCTGACTGAGAAGGGCTTTGCCCCAGGCAGCAACCTAGCAATCAGATTTGGGGCAAACCTTCTGAGACTGGTTGAGTCACTTCCTCCTTTTGGATAAATTGTCTCTCTGAACATGTTGTTGAGCACATAGTACACTGATTTTAGAGCAGTAGTGGACCCATCTGCAAGCTCATCATACTCATAAGCTGAGGCAATCCTTTTGTGATTCATATGCTGCTCAAAATGAATCACCTCAGCCTCCCTGTCATCCTTGCTGAAACCAAAGAGCCTTGCAAAGGTGGTGAAGTCCACTTTGTAGTGTACCCCCTCTGTCATCCAGTGTATAGTCTCCTGGCTGTCCTTATAAAAGAAGGTGGCATGAAACTGAGCCAGCACCTCAATGTTCCAGTCATACTTGAAGCTCATTATGTCCCTCATCTTGTACTTATCTACCAGATCAAGCACATCTGACTTCTCTGCCTCTTCTGCTGCCTCCAAATGAGTGAAATCAATCCACTTCATCTTGATCAGCTTCATCTTGGTGTTCAGCACTGTCTCATAGAACTTGAAGTGGAAGACTGACCAGAACCTATAGTCTATGGCAGCCATCTTGGGGTTCTCATATGGGTTCTCCTCTCTGGCCTTCTTGACTAGGTAGCCTGCCCCATCATAGTTGGTGTGCTCAATGTACACAGAGTTGTCATATTTGGTTGGGGGGTGTCTCTTGAGCAGCACCTTGTGATACTTCAAATAAGTGGAGTCTATCTCCCCAAGCAGCATGTCATCTTCAAGCTCAATGGGAATGGTCTTCCCTTCCATCCCCCCATTATCCTCAACATGAGCTGCAGATCCAGATCCTCTTCCTCCTGACAAACTGCCCCCTTTTCCTCTTCTGGGGGTTGCTTTTCCTCTGCTGCCACTGCCAGCTGCAGTTTCCCTTGCTGCAAACTTGAATGCCCTCTCTCCAGCAGGAGTTTCAAATGGCTGCCTCTGCCTTTTGGCATAGGTCTTGTCACCAGGGGTTCCAGACATCTGTCAGAAAGGGTGTAGGCAACAGATAAGGAATAGATCATGATAGATAGAGACTGAGGATCACAGATAGACATGCAGTTCAATTGATTAAAATTCAGTGGAATTTTGAATCACAGACTGTCTTTTGTCAGTACAGACTTCGGAACCTCCAAGGATTTTCTCGGAACCTCCGAAGTCTGAGCACTGACAGAGGACAGTTTGTTGATTCAACCTTCAACTGGAACTTAACCAATGGAACCAAACTTGAATGGAATTGATCTTCAGAGAAGAGATGAGGTGTTGCAAGTGAAATACAACTCAGTGGAACTTTGAATCAAGATCAGCCTACAGTAGGTTATGGAGTTCGGAACCTCCGAGAATTTTCTCGGAACCTCCGAAACTCTTTGAACCCTATTGCATTCTGAACTTCGATTCAACTTTCAACTGAATTGAATTGACACGTGCATCACATCATTCAGAATAAGGCTTAGGATATCAATCTACAACTGCAAGACCTAGAACCCTAAGAACAGATGGATCTAGAAATTAGGGTAGGGTTAGATCTAGGTTTACCTTGAATCAGGAGAAAAGATGGGTGAAGCCGACGAGTTTGAGAGGCTTTTACGCCAGGGGACGTAGCCCAGAGGCCCCCTCCAGATCAGTGACCTGGTGGCGCTGAAGAGGATCAACTCGCCGGAATGAATCCAGGCGGTGCAATGTTGTTCCTCCTCTGCTTCTCAAATGTCGGCGAGGAACAAGATGATGACGCAGAACAGGGCTTCCTCCTTCTCCTCCTTCACTGGATCAGATCGAGTCTAGGTCAACCGCCACGAACTGCTCCCCCTCCTTCTTCAGCTTCTCGGCCCACCGACGAAGAATGATGCCCGGCCTCGCACGCGGGACGCACGAGGATCACGGTCACCGGCGGCGAGGAAGTACGGAGGCGCGGCGGTGGAGAGTGGAGAGCTGTGCGGGCGCCGTAGAGAGAGAGAGAGAGAGAGAGAGAGAGAGTCGCGGTGAAAAGGTGAAACTGAGATTAACCGCGCGGTGATAAGGGAAAGGATGAGTTAACCCTAAGGTAAAAGAATATTCCCTGGAAGATGCCAGATCCTCTTTGAACTGCCTCCTCTGACGAATCTGAAAGCTGAGTCGATAAAGATTGGAAGTTCCGAGGAATTTCTCAGAGCTTCCGAGGCTCGGAACCTCCAAAGATTTTCTCGGAGCTTCCGAAACTTGAATTCCAGAAACTGTCAACTTTCACTCCTTTTGAGATTTTGAACCTTTTATCACTTGAGATCCTTAGGTCATGGTATCCTTGACTCAAGTGGCTAGAAAACAAGCAATCACACATTCAACTATAGCCACTTAAGACAAGTTAGGGATATGAAAATATATTTTGAAATTCTTTTCAAGACAAAGTTTTCACACAAGAGTTTTTCAAACAAAATTTTCAGAGAATGTCAACAATTTGAAGCAAACAATCATGGCATGCTAGAGATCAAACCACGCAACGAGAATCAAGAATATTTAGTTCATTCCTTAAACTACAAAACCTTGACTCATCAAGAGGTTTAGTGAAGATATCGGCTAGTTGTTTGTCGGTGCTCACATGACTTAGAGCGATATCTCCTTTGGCTTCGTGGTCTCTCAAGAAGTGATGACGGATGTCTATATGTTTTGTGCGAGAATGGCTTACGGGGTTGTTTGCAAGCTTTATGGCACTTTCATTGTCACACAAAAGTGGGATATGGGTAAAGTGACATCCGTAATCTTTTAAGGTTTGCTTCATCCAAAGTAGTTGAGCACAACAAGCGCCGGCTGCAACATACTCGGCCTCGGCGGTGGAAAGGGCTACTGAGTTTTGCTTTTTAGAACTCCAAGACACTAGAGACCTACCAAGGAATTGGCAAGTCCCCGATGTACTCTTTCTATCTACCTTGCAACCGGCATAATCGGAATCCGAATAGCCAAGTAGATCGAAAGTGGAGCCCTTAGGATACCACAAGCCAAGGTTAGGGGTATGCACTAGATATCTCAAGATTCTCTTTACGGCCATGAGATGGCACTCTTTCGGGTTAGCTTGAAATCTAGCACACATGCACACACTAAGCATAATATCCGGCCTAGATGCACATAAGTAAAGAAGAGAACCGATCATGGAGCGATATACCTTTTGGTCCACGGATTTCCCTTCTTCATTGAGGTCCATGTGTCCATTGGTAGGCATTGGAGTCTTGATGGGCTTTGCCTTGTCCATGTCAAACTTCTTAAGCATATCCCTTGTGTACTTGGTTTGACATATGAACGTCCCTTCCTTTGCTTGTTTGATTTGAAATCCAAGAAAGAACTTGAGCTCACCCATCATGGACATTTCAAACCTCTTTGTCATCACCCTACTAAACTCTTCACAAAAAGTTTCATTAGTACTACCAAATATTATGTCATCGACATATATTTGGCACACAAAGATATGATCATCAACTTTTCTAGTAAAGAGAGTAGCATCGGCTTTGCCTATCTCAAAGCCTTGCTTGAGCAAGAAATCCTTAAGGCATTCATACCATGCTCTTGGTGCTTGCTTGAGCCCATAGAGCGCCTTACGGAGTTTGTAGACATGATTAGGACGCTTAAGATCTTCGAAACCCGGTGGTTGCTCAACATAGACTTCTTCGGAGAGTGGTCCATTGAGAAATGCACTCTTGACATCCATTTGATATAGCTTGAAGTCATGATGGGCAGCGAAAGCGAGTAGAAACCGTATTGCTTCAAGTCTTGCCACCGGTGCATATGTTTCTCCAAAGTCTAGTCCTTCAACTTGAGTGTACCCTTGAGCGACCAATCTTGCTTTGTTCCTAATCACAATGCCAAACTCATCTTGCTTGTTTCGAAAGACCCACTTGGTGCCAATGATGTTTGTCTTCGGTCTTTCCACCAACTCCCACACTTGATTTCTTTCAAAGTTGTTCAACTCCTCTTGCATAGCCACCACCCAATCCGGATCCTCAAGGGCTTGCTCTACCTTGATAGGTTCAAGAGAGGAAACAAACGAGTAAAATGCGCAAAAATTCTTAAGACGAGATCGTGTTGTTACCCCTCTCCTTATGCTCCCAAGGATATTGTCAACGGGATGATCCCGTTGTATAACTTGATGTACACGGGGATGTGATGGTCCAAGAGGTTGGTGTAGGGGTTGTTCTTGCTCATCATCATCAGCTTGGGGTACTTGGTTAGCTTCATGATCATTTCCAAGCTGAGAAAAATTCTGGCCTGCAGTGTCTTCTGGTGCTGAACTCCCAGGTTCCGGAACTTCCGAGAAATTTCTCGGAACCTCCGATCTGGCAGCAGTGTTCGGAACCTCCGGTGAATTCTTCGGAACCTCCGGGTTCTGTATCTCTGCAGAGCCAGTGAGGTCAGGCCCTTCGAGTGGTGTTGAAGCTTGTTGTTGTAGCTCATCTTCTTCTTGTCCTTCAACTGGTCTAACATCACCAATGGCCAATTGCTTGATTGCTTCACAAGATGGCTTCTCATTACCTACAAAATTTGAGTCAACTTGCTCCACTTGAGAGCCATTAGATTCATCAAAAGTCAAATCTACCGTGACTTCAATCCTCCCGGTGGTTAGATTGAAGACTCGGTAAGCATGCTCATTTGGACCATAACCAAGAAGAAATCCTTCGTCCACCTTTGGTGCAAACTTAGAAGTTCGGGGCCTCTTGTTTAGAATGAAACATTTGCACCCAAACACTCTAAAGTAAGACACCTTAGGCTTTTTACCGGTGATAAGCTCATAGGAGGTCTTCTTGTGAAACTTGTGAAGATAGAGGCGGTTGATAGCATGGCAAGCCGTGTTGATAGCTTCGGCCCAAAAGATGTCTTGAGTCTTGTACTCGTCCAACATGGTTCTTGCCATCTCAATAAGAGTCCGGTTCTTCCTCTCAACCACCCCATTTTGTTGAGGGGTATAAGGAGCTGAAAATTCATGCTTGATGCCCTCTTCATCAAGAAATTCTTCAACATTGGTGTTCCGGAATTCCGAGCCATTATCACTTCTTACTTTCTTGATGGGTAGCTCGAACTCCCTTTGTGCTCTTCTTATAAAGGTCTTCACCTTCCCTTGTACTTCACTTTTGTCACACACAAAGAACACCCACGTGAAGCGAGAATAATCATCAACAATAACCAAGCCATATTTGTTACCGCCAATACTTATGTAGGCCACCGGTCCAAATAGATCCATGTGAATGAGCTCCAACGGGCTTGATGTAGTGAGAATGCTATTTGGTGGGTGAGGTGCTCCTACTTGCTTTCCGGCTTGGCATGCTTTACATATCCTATCTTTCTCAAAATGCACATTTGTTAGTCCAAGGATGTGTTCATCTTTCAAAAGTTTGGCCAAGTTCCTCATGCCAACATGGGCTAGTCGGCGATGCCATAGCCAACCCATGCTAGATTTTGCCACTAAACAAGTCTTGGGAGAAACCTTACTTTTGTTGAGATCAACTAGGTAAAGCCTCCCCCTCAAGCGACCCGTAAGAACAATAGAGGAATCCTCCCTTCTTATGATGGACACACCCTTATCCGAAAAGTGACAATCAAAACCGATCTCACTAAGTTGTGAAACGGATAATAGATTGTAACCCAACGGATCAACATGAAGAACATTTGTAATTGAATATTTTTGAGAGATAGGGATATCACCTACACCGATGACTTCTCCTTTTGTATCCCCTCCATAAGCAATAGTTTCTCTTGGTCCTTCCAAATGGAGGTAAGATGAGAACATACTCTTTTCTCCGGTCATATGATGTGTACATCCGCTATCAAGCACCCAACTTGATCCACCGGAGGAGTATGCCTACAAAACAGTTTAGTTCCTTCTTTTAGGTCCCCAATTTGACTTGGGGCCTTCCACGTTAGCAACCAAAACCTTTGGAACCCATAGAGATCGTTTCACATATATGTTGGACTCATTTCCAACATACGTGGCAACAACTTTACCAAGATTGTTGCGTCTCAACACATAGCTAGGAGGTATGTCTTTAGATGCATGAGCCTTGTTCTTGTTAGGGGACAAGTTCCTTCTAGGCATGATTGGATGGTTCTGAACCTGCAAACAAGTGTTAGATGCCTTGGAAACTTGCCGAGGTTGAGTCTTGCCTTTCTTCTTTGTTCTGTCTTTGCAGACCCCGGAACCTCCGAGAATTTTCTCGGAACCTCCGAGTTCTGCTGTCTGTGTTGCTCGAGGCCTCCAGACTCCGGAACCTCCGGGCTTTGAGCTCGGAACCTCCGGGGTCTGGGTAAACAGAAACCCAGTGCTCTTGAATTCTAGGCACTCTTTTTCCTTGATGATCTTTCTTTCATTGGTCTTGCCACCTTCAACATAGCCAAAACCTGGTTTCTTACTTTTCTCCAACATCTTTCTCTTGGAGAACTTTCTCTTCTTGTTCTCGTCACTCATGCATCCTCTAGCTATGATTGAGTTTAACCTAGCAATTTCCTTTTTCATAGCTTCCATGTTAGCAAGATTAGTAGCATAGGATTCAAGATCAATATTGAAGCATTTATCACAGCCCTTGCTAGTAGAAGCACTAGAGTCACCCTTTACCTTCGAAGGATGTGAGGTGCTACTCCAAAGGAGACTATATTGCTCCTCAAGCTCTTCATTCCTCGACTTGAGAGAATTACATTGAGCTTGGAAGGCAGCAAGGTCTTCCTTGAGAGTAGCTATGACGCTCTCCGCTTGGCTCACTTCCAAACGCAAAGCCTCAAGCTCACTTCTTTCGGATGCAAGAATGTCTTGTTTTTCCTCTAGTTCCACTATCAACCTAGCCATAAAATCTCTAGATTGCTCATCCATCTTACTAACAAGTTGGTTTGCTTCCTCATCACTAGATTCATCACTAGAGTCCATTTCCGACTCATCACTAGGTGGAGGAGAGGGTTTTGAGTGAGTTTTTACCTTCTCACCCTTGGCCATGAAGCAATGAATGGATGAGCTCTCTTCATCATCGGTCAAGTTGTTGAACAACCTTGAAGTGGAGGGAAGCTTCTTGATAGCCACGGTTGCAACCTTCTTCCCTTCTCCTTCACTAGAGCTCTCATCTCCGGAATTCCATTCATGACCAATATGAGCTTCTCCGCCATAGTTTCTTCTCTTGTGATGTGGTTTTTGATCTTTCTTGTAGCTTCCCTTGCCTTTGTCATTCTTGTTTTCTCTCTTCTCATTTGGGCAATCCGCTATGAAGTGCTCGGTGCTTCCACAATTGTAGCAAGTTCTCTTTTTCTTGTTGGGGAACCTTCTCTTAGCAAATTTGTAACCTTGTTTCTTCAAGCCTCTTTTGTATGTCTTCATGAACAAAGCCATGTCCCCAATCTCAACATGAGAGCTTTCATCTTCATCTTCACTTGAGTCACTTGTAGAGCTCTCTACTTCCACTTTCTTTGATTTTGACTTGGAGGGCTTGGATGAAGTAGAGTGCTTGGATGAAGTAGTGGGCTTGCTTGACTTGTGAGAGTGGAGAGCAACCTCTTTGACCTTCAAGTTGTTCAACTTGGCTTCTAGCTCACCAATCTTCTTTCTATGTTGGATTTCCTTGTCCATGAGCTCATGAGTAAGAATTCTCCCAAGAACATCATTTGGAGAGAACTCCTCAAATCTCTTCTTCTCTCTAATCAAAGTGACTAGAGTAGGATTTCTTGGAGCAAAGGCCTCCAACATCACCTTCACAACAAAGTGGTCATCCAACTCATCACCACCTAAACCTCTTATCTTCCCAACTATGACCATCAACCTATCAAACATCTCTTGTGGCCCTTCTCCATCAAAGATAGTGAATCTATTAAGTTCGGCCATCAATATGTTGATCTTGGATTTCTTGACCTTGTCAACACCCTCATGAGCAATGTGGAGGATGTCCCAAATCTCTTTGGCAATCTCTAGTCCACTAACACGATTGTACTCTTGGGCATTTAAGGCACTTAGGAGTATGCTTGTAGCTTGAGCATTCCTCCTAATGTTGCGACGATCACGTGGTGTGAGGTTTTCAAAGTCTTCGGGATCATCAAAACCTACACACACAATATTCCACAACTCCAAACTCAAACCGGTTAGATAAGCTTTCATCATGTGCTTCCATTTAGCAAAGTTGGTCCCATCAAATTGGGGCAACTTGCCAACGGGTATAGTGATATCATCCTTAGATTTAGTCTCCAAAGAATCATAGTTAAAGGATACTCTTTTATACTCATTCTTTGACTTGGCCTTGGGCTTGGGCTTGAGTGTTCTTTTGGGAATCCTTGTGCCGTAGTACTCGTCATCCCCATCTCCATTCTCACTAGATGAAGATGATGATGAGGATGATGAAGATGGTGATGGAGATGGTGAAGGTGTTCTCTTTCTTCTCTTCTTTTCTTCTTTCTCCCTTTTCTTCTTCTTTTCTTGCTTGCTGTCCTCTTTCTTCTTTTCTTCTTCTTTCTCTTTCTTCTTGTCCTCTTTCTTGCTTTTCTTGCCATTGTTCTTGGAGCTTTCTTTGACAGCCTTCTTGAGCTTGTCAAACTTCTCTTGGGCTGAGGTGTTGCCTACCTCCGAGGCATCACCTTCAACTTCACTTGGCAAATCTTCAAATTCCTCCTCCTCTTGCTTGTCATCTTCACTTGCCATATCCTCACACGGTTAAGTGTTTGCAAGGATAACCCGCTCTGATACCAATTGAAAGGATCGAGGCAATATGGCCTAGAGGGGGGGTGAATAGGCCTGCACACAAATTTAAACTTTTCTTGCAGAAAAACTGTCAGGGTCCGGAACTTCCGAGATTATTCTCGGAACCTCCGAACGAGGCAGCCTCCGAGAATAAACTCAGAACTTCCGAGAACTGTCAGAACAGAGCTAATATAAAACAAGCTGCGGATTACTTGAAGAAAAACAGATCTACCAAATACTAGGAGGTACTTAGGACCTAGCAAGAAGATTTCTTAGCAAAGAACAAGCTAGGAAGCTACCACAAAGTAGATCGGAGACAAACCCTAATAGATCTAGTCAAGAACAAGCATGAACATGGACAAGCAAGAATATAAATCACAGCACGCACGAGACAAGGATTTATCCCGTGGTTCAGCTCGCCACAAAGGCTTGCCTACGTCCACGTTGTTGAGGAAGCCACAAAGGCTAAGGACCACAAAGGTCAACTCCTCTCTCACACCTATCACTTTGGGTAATAGGTGGAGACTTTCCACTAGATTCACAAAGGGTAATACAAACACCTTGGAGCTTCCACAAATCGGGTTGGAGAGCTTCCAAGAACCTCTATCCGTCTAGGAGCAAGGCTCCAAGAGTAATAGATCCACCAAGCTTGCTAGGACTTCTCCAAGTGCTCAAGAACTAGGAATGGAAGGTTTTGCTCACAATCTCACTTCAAGTTTCTACTCTCAATCAATGCTAAGGCAAGGATTTGGAAGAGAGTAGGTTCGGAGTCAATGCAAGGTGAGAGAATCAAGCTTGAACAGTTTTCAGTTCGGGGGAGAAGAGCCGGTGACCGTTGGGGGACCAAGGGGTATAAATACCCCCAGATCCAGAACTGTAACGGTCAAAAATTCAAAGTCCGGAACCTCCGAGAAAAACCTCGGAACTTCCGAACTCTGAAACCTCTGCAGACTGAAGCCGGCACGGTCGGAACCTCCGAAAATAAACTCGGAACCTCCGAACTAGGAAACAACAGGGGCAAAACAGCAGCAGGTCTCTCTCCTCAAGGAATGGGTTAGGATTAGGATAGATGTTCTATGAGCACTTGAATCCACCCTAACTCACCATTAGTATCCCTCTTGATAGTACGGATTGTCCTATACTCAAATTCAAAAGATAAAATAAATAAACTTCTCCAAAGAGCATAGGTATCCTTCTTCATGTAATTGAGGGGTCTCCTTTCTTTCTTTTGCACCTGTAAAACATTCTTGTACTGCACAATAAACTCAAAGGCTCATTAGCTCTTTAATTGTGTGGTCAACATCACCAAAACCCTCAAAGGGCTTGATTGCACTTACAGGTTTTACGTTTAACGAGGGTGATTATCCCCTTAGTTAGGGGACCCCTAATGATCGTCCCCGACAAGAATGCACTAAATCAACGCCAAAGCTTAATAGTGGCCGTCCTAATGAAAGAAACTCGCACAGTTTTCATAGCACGAGAAATCATTTATATATAAAAACTATCTTCCACAGTGGAGGTTTCTTCGAGTAATAATTGTTTCTTCTTCTCTCTCCCAACTCTATCTTCCTCCTCCAATGAGTGGCACAAGTTTCATAGAAACTTGTGGTTTCTCCCCAATTGCGATTTCATGGTTTCTTAGTGCATTGGGTGAAGAGAAGACCCGACTTCTTCATGAGAAAACCATTTTCATGATTTGTGCTATCTTTTTTCATCAATTACGTTGTCATGTCAGCATTTTTGCCTACATGGTAAGTTATTTGATGATGAGAGAAACCATCATTAATACACTATTAGGATAGAATATACTCGGTGCACAGTTATCTAGACTGAGCACTACTCCCTCGTCCCAGAATAAGTGTCGCTTTCGCTTCACAAGAAACAACTTTGACAAAATATATAAAAATACATATTAACATTTATGGTACACAATTAATATCATTAGATAGATATTTGAATCTAGTTTTTTATAAAATTTATTTCGAGACACAAATATTGCACGTATTTCCTACAAATCCGGTCAAACTCGTGGTACGAAAACCAACGACGACACTCTTTTGGGGACAGAGGGAGTAGGTAACTATGCTACGGAAGTTTTATGGAGATGAAACTTGACGAGGCCATGGACTAGGGCCCACCAGGACATCTAAAAAACGCAGTACGGACCCACGTAGGGCATATTTTGGCGGCTAATACAACGAGTATTACCCCCCCGAGTACTTAAGGATCCGTACGACCTATTTGCGTCATGGGCCGGGAGGCAGGCGGCCCATGGCCACCCGCACCCTCTCCTCCGAGTACATGGCGGTCTGTGCGACAAGTATTCACCTCTGCCTCCGACTACTTGCTCGCACGAGTAGTCTCTGCCTCCCGTCTACGACTACTCGTTCGCACGAGTAGTTTCCGTCGTCGACCCGCGCAGGCTTCGCAGGGAAGGCGCGGAGCGCGTGGGCCCCTCCAGATCGAGATCCCGAGATCTCCGCACACACCTCCCGCGCCCCGCCACGTGTCTGCACCACCGCAGCGGTCCGCCCGGGCCCGTCCGATTCGGTGTCAGGGGACGGATTCGTCAAACCTTGCCACGAACGGCACAGTGGCCGTCGTACTCCTAACGGCGTAAGGAACGCTGGGCAACGAACGGTGCAGTACACGCTACACCCTAAGCATCGGAAGACGCGACATAGATTACCTACTCGCACGAGTAGTTTTCCGCCTCCGACCAGTTCAAGCCTTGGCCGCCAAGGCCGCAGGTACACGGGCCCCGTTGATATCCCGTGATACCCAGGCGCGCGACTCACCACGTGCTGGCCCCTCCACGCCGGTCCGCCCTGACCAGGTCGATCTGGTGACAGAGGGCGGATCCTCCTGCCGCTCCTCAGCGGGGGCAGTACGTATCGTACTACGGACGGCACGGGAAATGCTGTGCCACGAACGGCACAGTGTAAGCCGTCACCTATCCCTCGATCGTCGTGGCACAGACCACTCCATTTCCACAGCACCCGAAAAAGACAAGCCCCTGATCCACTAACAGGATCAAGATACGAATCCTGCTTCCTGTACCCGACTAACTACTCGGAGAAGGGTGCAGAGGGCCCCGGGATGGGTACTTGGGACGCACGACTCAGGAGAGATCTACACCGTCACCTGGAGCACTGTAACAGTTCTTCGCCGCTGCGACTGAAAGCCCGACGCAGAAGAAGGACACCCTAGACTGTAGACCAACTTACACCTTCGATGTAACCCCCCTGAGCCTCTCCCTTGTGACTATAAAAGGGGAGGACAGGGACACTTACAAGACACATTCGTTTTCACCCCCACACGCACTTAGTATCGATATCTCATCTCATACAACCCTCAAACGCTCACCACTCACGTACGCAGAATCCTGCTACGAGAATCACTTCAACACCAGGGACTTGGGCTCGAAACCCTCTCCCGCCTTGTTTGTATCCCCTACTACAAACTCCTGAGCATAAAGAACACCCCCTCTCAGACTGGACGTAGGGTATTACTCTCCGGAGGCCCGAACCAGTATAATCCCGAGTGTCTCTTGTGCTACCGTGCGGATCAGTACACGCGTTCTTATAAATTTACTTGCCGACGGTAACAAACCCCGACAGTTGGCGCGCCAGGTAGGGGACTTCGCGTGTTTTCAACGTTCCTTTTAAGGTCCGCACGGCCTTTCCATCGTCTGCTTCGACGAAAGCCATCGCCAAGCCATCGCTGATGAGCTCACCTATGGGGTCGACCGACTCGGTCCTGGCTGGGCTCGAGATCCGTTTTGGGAGCCTGAACTTCCGGGCGACTGGAGACGGCTACCTCATGCACCTCGTCGACGAGGCCACTGACGCACCTGCACCGACTCCTGCTCCGACCGCCACGCCACACTCGCCCCGATGCAAGAGGCGCTCCGGCAAATGCTCGAAGCGGGCCAAGGCGGAGTGACGCAGGGTGGCATGTGCTAACTCCCTCCCCCCGCGGGTTGAAGCTAACGCACCGCTACCCGCCGGCACAGCAGAGGACTCCCTGCCGTCGGACTCAACGGAGCTCATCGCCAGGGAAAACGCCCCGATGCTGTCGCCCTACCGAGGGATGCCCTACACGACGGCAGCATACTCCTCTTCATCGAGCACGGACCGGGCCCTGTACGATTACTATCCAAGTCATCGTCTCTGGTGCAACATGAAGCATCCAGCAACCTCGCTCGACGAGCAGTACCTCGTGACCGACGGTATGGATGACATCTCGGGTCCGGAGTGGGATTGCTCTGGGCTTCGTGATGCCAGCGCCTTCCGTCATTTCTAGACGGCAGCGGACTACTGCTTCGGTTATTCAGACGACTCCGACGACGGGGGATACGACCCCTCGCGAGAGTGCTTCGTCGTCGGCAACGCTCCGGTCGCCCCGGCACCGGCCCACACTCCGGAGGGGGCGGTCCACTCCGCCCACAGCTCGACAGCGGATAGCGCGGCCGGGGCGCGAGACCCACCCAACGTCGCCGCACAACGGGCCCGACTATACGAGTTGGAGGTCGCGCAACGCCAGCTCGACGATGAGCGGGCACAGCTCCACCAACAACTCGGGCAGGACCCAAATCCAACTCCCGCCCGCGTGTGCGCGAGGGACGTCCAGCAACGCATAATCAACGACGATCGAGACGTCGTTGACGGCACGCCCGTCTTCAAAAGGGCATCGCAAAATCTTGCGGCAGCAACAGTTCTTCTCCGGAAGATCCCAGAGCCCGCCACGCCTCAAGAAAAGGAAATGCACAAACAGATCAAGACGCTCCTCAAGACTGTCGCCGTGCAATAGGCGGAGAGCTCCACTTCTCGATAACGGGGCTCGCAGGGTCGCGGGCATTCTGAGCCATGACAACCGGCGGCACCGTCGCAGCAGCCGCGACGGTCCGAGGAGGTCAACGTGCCAGTCAAGAGCCGCGTGGGTCCTCACCGCGACGCACGCGACACCATCAAGGCGCGGTGGAGGGCAGACGCGGGCCGAGACGACGACCACGAGCAACAGCCTCGCAAGGAGTACAGTCGCCAGCGCGGCGGCCGGTACGATAGCGAGAAAGATCGAAGCCGGAGCAACTCACCTGATGCACAAGGATGTCGCGCTTTCGGGAAGAATGTGCGCAACGCCCACTTCCCCTCGCGTTTCAGAGTTCCGACCTCTGTACCAAAGTACGACGGTGAAACCAACCCTAGTGTTTGGTTAGAGGACTACCGACTGGCATGTAACGCCGGCGGAGCTCGGGACGACCTGTTCATCATCAAGAATCTCCCGCTACATCTCGCGGACTCGGCTCATACGTGGCTCGAGCACTTGCCGCGAGGCAAGATCGACAGCTGGTCGCAGCTACGTGACGCCTTTGTCGGCAACTTCCAGGGCACGTACGCTCGACCAGGGAACCCCTGGGATCTACGCAATTGCAAGCAGATGAAGGGCGAGAGCTTACATGATTACATTCGGCGCTTCTCCAAGCGATGTACCAAGTTGCCCAGCACCCCCGACATGGACATCGTCTCGGCCTTCCAAAACGGCACCACGTGTGCCACGCTGATCCATCGGATCGGGTGACGGAAGCCGCAATCTACTCGGGAGCTGCTTGACATCATGACCGACCACGCCAACGGGGAAGAAGCTGTGGCTGCAACGCTTAGCCCCGGTACCAGCAAGGGGAAGCAACCGGTCGAAGTCGACGACGGTCCGTCCGCACCAACCAACAAGAAAAAGAAGAATAAAGACAAGAGATACCACGACGACACCTTGGTGGCTGCTGTCGACCGAAAGGCGGCAAAACCGAGAAGTAACCTGCCAACAGATCACTTCGAGAAGCTGTTGGAAGCCCCGTGCCCCAACCACGAGGGCCCAGTCAAGCATGCCTTTAAGGACTACAACTTGATGAAGTCCTACCTCTCTGGCACGCTGAAGAAGCGAAACACTACTCCGACTAGTGATGGGGGGAAGGACAAGGGCAACGACAATGGTGCCTACCCCCGTGAAGATGGAGCTGTCATGATGATCTTCGGGGGTTCAGAGGCGCAACCACCAAGATGCCAGGAGAAGCTGATACAGCGAGAAGTTTACCAAGTTGAGCGCGCAACCCCGACGTACCTGAAGTGGTCGGAGACGCCGGTCACATTTGACCGGCACGATCATCCCGACCACATACCACGACCGAGCAGCTACCCGCTAGTCGTGTCACCCTTGTTTGGCACCAAGCGTGTGCACAAGGTACTGATGGACGGAGGCAGCGGCCTCAACGTCATCTACATGTCGACCTTGGACGACATGGGGATCCCGCGGTCCCGACTGCGACCGTCGACGGCACCTTTCCACGGGGTCGTACCCGGGATGGAGGCGGTCCCCCTCGGGCAGATCGATCTGCCCGTCACATTCGGAACTCCGAACAACTTCCGAAAGGAAACCCTCACCTTCGAAGTGGTAGGGTTCCCGGGGATGTATCACGCGATACTCGGAAGGCCAGCTTACGCTAAGTTCATGGCCGTCCTCAACTACACGTACCTCAAGCTGAAGATGCCCGGACCGAAAGGCATCATCACGGCAGGTACGACTTTCCAGCACACGTACGAATGCGATGCTGAGTGCTTCCAGTCTGCTGAAGCACTGATCCGGTCTGAGAAGCTCGCCGCTGAGCCCCCCTCCGAGGACCAAGAAATCTTTCGAGCCCGCCAAGGACACCAAGGAGGTGCCCGTCTCCGACGACGGCCGCACGCTCCGTATTGGGACGACGCTCGGTTTCGACTAGGAAAGCGCGCTCGTCGACTTCCTCCGCGTGAATCTCGATGTGTTCGCATGGAAACCCTCCGACATGCCAGGGATTCCATGGGAGGTCGCCGAGCACAAGCTTAACATTAAGCCCGGCTCGAAGCCGATCAAGCAGCGTCTGTGCCGCTTTAATTCTGACAAGTGCAAGGCTATTGGTGAGGAGATCAAGAAGCTCATTAGTGCAGGGTTCATTCGTGAAGTATACCACCCCGAGTGGTTAGCAAACCCTGTACTCGTTAAGAAGAAGAATGGAAAATGGAGGATGTGCGTTGATTACATGAGCCTGAACAAGGCATGTCCAAAGGATCCATTCCCTTTGCCGCGTATAGATCAGGTAGTCGATTCAACGGCTGGGTGTGAAACCCTCTGTTTTCTCGACGCTTACTCCGGATACCATCAGATCGCTATGGATCTGATCGACTAGCTCGCGACCTCATTCATCACCCCGTTTGGCGCGTACTGCTACGTTTCCATGCCTTTCGGGTTGAAGAATGCAGGAGCCACGTTTCAGAGATGCATGCGACGTGTCTTTGGAGATCTCATTGGACGGCTAATCGAGGCCTATGTAGATGATATTGTGGTCAAGTCGAAGAAGGTGGGCGACCTGATCCCTGACCTCACCGCGGTCTTCGAGAAGCTGAGGGAGCACGGCGTGAAGCTGAACCCTGAGAAGTGAGTCTTTAGGGTCCCCAGGGGCATGCTACTCGGTTTTGTCGTGTCGGAACGCGGCATCGAAGCCAATCCCGAGAAGATCTCTGCGATCACGAACATGGGACCCATAAAAAATCTGAAGGGAGTGCAACGCGTCACCGGATGTCTCGCAGCCCTCAGCAAATTCATCGCTCGACTAGGTGAACGCAGCCTACCACTATACAAGCTCATGAAGAAGTCGGAGCATTTTCAGTGGACGCCTGAAGCGCAGGAGGCACTCGATTCGCTCAAGAAACTACTCGAGAGCCCACCAGTGCTCACTGCACCAGCGGAGGGAGAGCCGATGCTCCTATGTATCGCTGCAACGACCCAGGTCGTGAGCGCGGCGTTAGTAGTCAAGCGAGACGAGCCCGGGAAAACGCAAAAAGTACAGCGCCCTGTCTACTTTGTGAGCGAAGTATTCTCCGACTCAAAGACGTGATACCCGCAAATCCAGAAGTTGATCTATGCTGTCCTAATTACTAAGCGGAAGCTTCGGCACTATTTCGAATCACACCGCATCACGGTGGTGTCCAAGTACCCGCTTGGCGAAATCATACAAAGCCCAGAGGCGGAGGGAAGAATTTCAAAGTGGGCCCTCGAGTTGATGGGACAGAACATCGAGTATGCACCCCGTACCGCCATCAAGTCGCAGGCATTGGCTGACTTCATCGCCGAATGGACAGAGATCCAGACGCCCCTTGCTCTCATCGAGCACGAGACGTGGCTCATGTACTTCGATGGATCCCTTATGAAGGAAGGAGCCGGAGTCGGACTTGTATTCATCTCGCCTCTGGGCGTGCGAATGGAGTACATGGTCCGACTACACTTCGCGGCCTCCAACAACGTCGCCGAGTAGGAGGCACTCATCAACGGTCTCCAGATCGCCCTCGAGTTAGGAATCTGACGCCTCGACATCTGGGGGACTTCGATCTGGTCGTGGGGCAGGTGATGAAGGAGAAAAACTGCATAAGTCCGAAGATGGCCGCGTACTGCCGGGTGGTGAGCGAGTTGGAGGACAAGTTTCATGGGCTCGAGCTCAATCATGTGCTGCGTGAGTACAACAAGGCGGCGGATACTCTCGCGAAAGCGGCATCGAATCGAAAACCCGTACCACACGGGGTCTTCGCCAGCGACCAGTACGAACCGTCCGTTCGCTCCGAAGAGGACAAGTCGCCAGAGCCGTCAACGCAAGAGGTCATGGAGATTGATGAGGTATGAGAGCCTAACCTCGAAGACCCTAACTGGAGGATTCCGATCCTCGAATGGATGGTGGAAGGAAAGTTGTCGCCCGACAAGGAGACGGCTCGACGGATCGCTCGCATGGCCAAGTCGTACAAACTGATCAACGGCGAGCTCCGTCGAAAGGGCGTTGGAGGCATATTCATGCGTTGCATCCTGGCCGACCAGGGCAAGGAGCTGCTACAGGAGATTCATGCAGGTACATGCGGACATCACGCCGCCCCAAAGACCATTGTCGGGAAGGCTTTCCGACAAGGCTTCTACTGGCCAACCGCGGTTGCCGACGCAACTCGGATCGTGCGCAGTTGCGAAGGCTGTCAATTTTATACACGACAAACTCATCTCCCGACGCAAGCATTACAAACCATCCCTATCACCTGGCCCTTCGCAGTCTGGGGGCTAGACATGGTCAGACCACTAAGAAAAGCACCCAGGGGCTACACCCACGTGCTCGTCTCCATCGACAGGTTCTCAAAATGGATCGAGGCCAAGCCCATAACAAATGTCCGCTCCGAGAAGGCCATTGTGTTCTTCACCGACATCATCTACCGTTTCGGGATTCTGAATTCTATCATCACCGACAACGGTACCCAGTTCACCGGCAAGAAATCCTTCAAGTTCTGCGATGACAACAACATACGCGTGGACTGGGCCGCTGTCAGTCACCCAAGGACCAATGGGCAAGTGGAGAGGGCCAACGGCATGTTCTTGCAAAGTATGAAGCAGTAGATATTCAAACGCCTCGAGAAGTTTCGAGCAACGTGGGCCGCAGAGCTCCCGTCTGTCCTATGGAGCCTACGCACCATGCCAAGTCGGGCTACTGGCTGCACGCCTTTCTTTCTTGTCCACGGGTCGGAGGCAATCCTCCCGACGGACATCGACTACGGCAGCCCACAGGTTCAAGCCTACACCGAAGAAGGCAACCAAGTCGCCCTCGAGAACGCCATCGACCAGCTGGATGAAGCACGCAGTGTCGCTCTCCTCCACTCGGTGCAATATCAGCAGGCTCTGCGTCGCTACCACAAGCGTAACATACGGGAACGCGAGTTCCAGGTCGGCGACCTCATCCTCCGACGAGTCCAAAGTAATGAAGGGCGACACAAGCTCTCACCACCATGGGAGGGTCCGTTCATCGTCGACCAGGTGCTCCGACCGGGAACTTTCAAGCTCAAGTACGAAGATGGCAGGATCATCTCCAACGCCTGGAACATAGAACAGCTACGCCATTTTTACCCTTAAGTATTTCACTTTATTTCGTCTTATGATAATGCAAGAGCTCCGAGCTACTTTCTTTTTCATGAGATGATATCTTCCTCAAGCTTGCGTTTTTACTCGAGTAAAATGTCTTTATGCTTGTCTCATCCCATGGGCAAGTCTCCGACTTGTCCATGGGCTCGGGGGCTACCCGGGGCTACGACACCCTTCATGTTGCCGGGGGGAACCCCAAGGTCGTCCATCGCCTTGATGATGACCGCCGCCATCCTGTCGCGGATCGTCTGCACCCGCGTGAGGTTGGTTTGGGTCTCCCCGTGCGATCTCCGTTCCTGTTCGAGCTCAGTCACGACCTCTGAAGGGAAAAAGGGGTCAATGTTAGTAAAAGACATCCTCATTCAAGGAAGGCAAAAGGCATGAAGGGACATGACTCTTACTATTGAGTCTCTCATTAGCTTCGCGAGCTAGCTCCACCAACTTCTCGTTCTCGACAAGGCGGGTGGCTGCGACACTCTCCTGGTCCGCGACCTTCTTCTCCAAATCGGTGCGGGCCACACGGAGAGCTGTCCACCCCAAAAACAAGATGATATCACAAATCAAGTAACCACACGGAAGCAAAAGGCAGAGGTAACAGGTCGTGAGGTACTCACCAATGATCTCATCCTCGCGTTTCTGGGCAACTTCCTCAAGTCGGCCCTTCTCGGCGGTGACACTACCGACCTGGGCCTCAAGCGCCGTCACCCTCTCGCGGGCCGTCTGGAGGTCGGACTCGGCCCGCCCTGGCTTCGAGCTCCGTCTTCTCTTGGTGGGCGGCACGGGCAGCGGCCTCGGCGTTGGAGCGCAACTCCGCCGCGGCCAGTTTTTCCTCCAGGGCGGTCTTCTCCGCCTGCGCTGTGGCTGCAAGGTCCTTGGCAGCCTTCGCCTTCGCCTCGAGGGTCGCGCGCTCAGATGACCGGTCGACCTCGCTGGCCGCCGCCACGAGACAGGTTGTGGCCAGCTGCGCTTCCGGTTGGGTCTTTTCTGCGCGAAGCACCTCGAAGGCCCGTGACTTGTCGTCACAGCGCCCAACAAGCTCCTGGACCACACGCAAACTTCACGATCAAAGAAAACAAGAAAATGAGCATGGAAATCGGAAAGTGGAAAAGAGGACTACGACTCACCCTCGAGGTGGGCATGACCAGCTCCCTGATCGCCCGCTCCGACTGGCGCAGCGCCAGTTCGCTCAGGCGCAGGCCCCGCTCCAAGTTGCGACGGGCCGCCAGTTCCGCGTCGCCGTCGACATCCAAGCTGACGGAGGCCTGAACTCGCGAGACGGGCACCAGCCAGAACGGCGAAACCTCCACCGCCTCCTCCACCGTCGATGAGGTCGGCCCCAGCTCCCTCGAGCTCTCTCCGATCTCCGAGGTCGGAGGTGGCATCTGTCCGTCCGCCGCCGCGACCAGAGAGGGCGACTCCGGGATGACGACCACCTCCGCAGGGCTCGGCCGAGGAGCAGCGTCCGATGCGGCAACCGACGAAATCGGGACGGCCTCCTCGATCACGACAATGACCGCCGCGGCCGGAACCTCCTCAGAATGAAGGGTGGCCGTCGCCTCTGTAACACTCCCCGTTCCCGCCAACGACTCGGGGGCTGGGATCTCGGAGTCCGCCGCTGCATCGGCCGTCCCCTCGAGCGACTTGGGGGCTGGCCGCTCAACGTTTGCGGCGTCATCTCCCGCCCCCATCGACGACTCGGGGGCTGGCTGTTCAGCATCATCTGCTCGCGCCTCAGGAGCAGGGTCTTCTGGAATTTGCTCCGAGGGGCCAGACAGGCACCTTGCCAACTCGGCCGCGTGGGCCGAGAGCGCTTCTTCCATGGGGGCCTCACCCCCTAAACCCATCGTCCCGATTGACAGGTCGCTGCGAGCCAGGCTCATAGCTCCCTATGGGGGTCTGTCATCACTTGGGTCCGAGACCCTCCTGTCTCTTCAACCACCGCCCCCGACTGGAGGGAGGGCAGCGGACCGCCTGACGGCGGTGTGTCCCGGGCTACCTGAGTCGGACGCTGCAGCGATTTCACCGGCGCCGGCCTCATGGTACGCCGGTCAGGCACCCTGAAGCGAGAAGAATGTCACTACGATGGCAAGCAGTAGGCAGACTTACCATGAATATGGAGAAATAGTTAAAAGATTGCAACTCAGAGCTCACCTCTCTGCGATGAGACGGGGCCGCTTGGAGCCGATGGTCGGGTTGCGCGGAGACGCCACCCTCTTGCTCCCTGCAGACGGAGCAGAGTCCGGAGAAGGCATCGATCCGTCCCCAGCAACGACGACCGACGCAAGATGCTGCTGGGGCAGGACCAGCCCCCCCACTCTGGGCTGCAGGTGGAGAGGAAACCACCGGCGCGCTCCGTGGCTCCCGTGATGGGCGCGCCGAGGGCGAACGAGACCTCCGGTGCGAAGAGTGGTGGCGCGAGGTATCGCGCCTCGACGTGTGGCGGGTAGGGTCACTGCGCCGTGGACATTCCCTACTCCTCTCGTGGTGGTCCCGCCGAGAGGCATGGCTGCTCGTTCCGGGCGGATCAGCCCGAGAGGACGGGGGTGGTGCCTGCTGGCTCGAGCTGGCACCAGCTATGGTCGAAGTGGGCACTGACCTGCTGCGTGGCCGCGACGTCGCCGCCGCCTCGTCGTTGGTCCATTCGAACTCCGACTCGGCCTCGTACGATTTCGGCGGTGCCGACGAGGGATCCTCGTTCTCGGAGACGTTGACCTCCCCGGCGCGCCAGCGTGAAGCGCGGGCGTCATTCCTCGACCGTTTGTCGATCTCCTTCTGCTGGTGGGCCCTCCTGCGTTCCCCCGCCGCTGCTGCCGCGCGGCAAGCTCTCGAGTGAGCGTCCGGTCCTCCTCCAGCGGGGGACGCGAGGTGAGGATGCGCACAGCCCCCATCTGCGCAAACACAAGAGAATCATCACCTACAGTCACAGAAAACGAATCGAAAAGAAGTCGGGAGAAGCGTACCAGAGTCGCGGTGACCGGGGAAGGAAGCATCGGCAGTGCGTTCGGCGGCGGCCAGAATAGATGAGTGACCCCAGTGGCCTGGGACACCCGGCACTGAACCTCGTCCATCGAGGGCAGGGGGTCTGCCGTCACCATCCCCACGAAGGGAGCTCGGTCCTCTGTCATCTGACAGAGGCGCAGAGCGCGGCGGCGAAGCGAGACGACCCCTCTGGCATGGTAGCCACCAATCAGGGTGATGAAGTTCACCCCGTTGTCGCGGAGGATCTTGAGGGCGCCGAGGGCGTCGTCGAGGAACCGGGGCCGATCTTTCTTCTCCGGCCCGTAACTCCACTTCGCCCGCGCCCGGTCATACCAACGATTGGTGAACCGGGGAAGTGGGTTCTCGGGATCGTTCTTGAGGTAGAACCAATCCCGGTGCCACCCGCTGTTGGAGCTTGTCAGACTGGTGGGGATGTACTCGTCCATCCTCCCCTGCTTCCTGTGGAGCCCGGCGCACCCAATCACCGCCGCGGTGCGCTCGTCCTTCACGCAGACAAACTTGTAAAAGTACCGGAACAGGTCCCAATGGGCTCCCTGTGCCAAGTACCCTTCACACAAAGCTTCGAACGCCGCCATCTGCTGGACGCCGTTCGGGTTCAGGTTGTGGAGCTCGAGGCCGTACTCCTCGAGGACGGCACGGATAAACCACCCCGCCGGAACATAGAAGCCGCGCTCGTGGAAGATCACGAACGAGACCACGTAGTCCTCCGGGGGCTGAGGGCGGCGCTCCGGTCCGGGAACCTTCCGCTCCTCTGCCTCGGTCAGTGACGGCAGCATGCCGTCGGAGGCGAGGCGGTCAAGCTTGGACCAGGTCACCGTTGAGGATGACCAGTTCGACATAGCGTCGGCCGTGGTGGCGGCGGCAGAGGAGCTAGCTTGCGACGGAAAGCGAGAAGAGCTCGGTGGCTTGCGCGCAGAGGGTGCGGAGGCAAAGGCAGTGGTGACGGCGGAGGAGTGCACAAGGAAGCGGAAGGGGAAATTTTGGCCAGCGGCCGCGGTATAAAAGGGGGGGAATGATTACCCCCAGCAGTTAATGCCTGGGCCGCATCGGGCCACGTCCTCCACCCGGCGAAGCGTCACCCCTCAAAAGACGCGCCCACTACTGCCCGCCGTCCACGACCGTGCCGCCACGTCATCCGGAGCGGGACCCACAGATCTCGCAACCGGCGCGAGATCTCCGCCATTCACCCCACGACGCGCATGGCGCGGTAAGCAGCAAAACTTCCCCAAATCCAGGAGTGCAACATTTCACCCCACGCACAAGTCTCCGACTTGTCCGTGGGCTCGGGGGCTACTACCCGCGTGTCCGCTCGCGCGTCCCTGCCGGTGAAAACATGACTGGCTTCTTTGTCTCCGTGCCAATTAAGCCTGGGAGCGAGTCTTTGACTCCCTCACCTGGCTCGGGGGCTACTGACGAGGCCATGGACCCAGGCCCACCAGGACCTCTAAAAAACGCAGTACAGACCCACGTACGGCATATTTTGGCGGCTAATACAACGAGTATTAGGACCCCCCCGAGTACTTGAGGATCCGTACGACCTGTTTGCGTCATGGGCCGGGAGGCAGGCGGCCCATGGCCACCCGCACCCTCTCCTCCGAGTACATGGCGGCCCGTGCGACAAGTATTCACCTCCGCCTCTGACTACTTGCTCGCACGAGTAGTCTCCGCCTCCCGTCTACGACTACTCGTTCGCACGAGTAGTTTCCGTCGTCGACCCGCGCAGGCTTTGCAGGGAAGGCGCGGGGCACGTGGGCCCCTCCAGATCGAGATCCCGGGATCTCCGCACACACCTCCCCGCGCACCGCCACGTGTCTGCACCACCGCAGCGGTCCGCCCGGACCTGTCCGATTCGGTGTCAGGGGACGGATTCGTCAAACCCTGCCACGAACGGCACAGTGGCCGTCGTACTGCTAACGGCGTAAGGAACGCTGGGCAACGAACGGTGCAGTACACGCTACACCCTAAGCATCGGAAGACGCGGCATAGATTACCTACTCGCACGAGTAGTTTTCCGCCTCCGACTAGTTCAAGACTTGGCCGCCAAGGCCGCAGGTACACGGGCCCCGTTGATATCCCGTGATACCCAGGCGCGCGACTCGCCACGTGCTGGCCCCTCCACGCCGGTCCGCCCTGACCAGGTCAATCTGGTGTCAGAGGGCGGATCCTCCTGCCGCTCCTCAGCGAGGGCAGTACGTATCGTACTACAAACGGCACGGGAAACGCTGTGCCACGAACAGCACAGTGTAAGCCGTCACCTATCCCTCGATCGTCGTGGCACAGGCCACTCCATTTCCACAGTACCCGGAAAAGACAAGCCCCTGATCCACTGACAGGATCAAGATACGAATCCTGCTTCCTGTACCCGACTAACTACTCGGAGAAGGGTGCGGAGGGCCCCGGGATGGCTACTTGGGACGCACGACTCAGGAGAGATCTACACCGTTACCTGGAGCACTGTAACAGTTCTTCGCCGCTACTACTGACAGCCCGACGCAGAAGAAGGACGCCCTAGACTGTAGACCAGCTTACACCTTCGATGTAACCTCCCTGAGCCTCTCCCTTGTGACTATAAAAGGGGAGGACATGGACACTTACAAGTCACGTTCGTTTCCACCCCCACACGCACTTAGTATCGATATCTCATCTCATACAACCCGTCAAACGCTCACACACTCACGTACGCAGAATCCTGCTACGAGAATCACTTGCACACCAGGGACTTGGGCTCGAAACCCTCTCCCGCCTTGTTTGTATCCCCTACTACAAACTCCTAAGCATAAAGAACACCCCCTCTCACACTAGACGTAGGGTATTACTCTCCGGAGGCCCGAACCAGTATAATCCCGAGTGTCTCTTGTGCTACCGTGCGGATCAGTACACGTGTTCTTATAAATTTACTTGCCGACGGTAACAAACCCCGACAAAACTCCTCTCACATATGAAGATAACTCCTCATATCTCCTTATAATATATTGCCAAATTAGCAAAGTGACATAGCATGGAAATTAATGCTTATGAAACTCAATTAAATTTCCATTGAGACTACCCTTAAGGTAGTCCAAAGAGGTATTAATGGTGGTTTCTATCCCTGCACCAGCTAAACAAAAATCCAACATGGCAGTCTCGTTAATGTAGAAACAGAATAAAAATTGAAGAAATCATTTTCTCTCAGAGAAACTACCTCCTTGCGTCGACCAATACACCAAGAAACCAACGGTTTCTACCTGCTACGTGCTCCGTGCCGTGTCAATGGGATATTGGAAAAAAAACTATGATATTTATTACACAAAGATTCTACCATTATGTGAGATAGTTTATGGAGATAATTTTTGTTGAAGTATTTTTCTTTAATGTCGCGTAAAGTTTTACTATTGGAAGCAAGTTAATTAATCAAGCAGTCATTTTCAAAGATGGAAATTCCAGACTCGGCTCCAGCGTTATCTTGGCTCAGCAAAAATGTAAGTATGTACTCTCTCCGTCCTCAAAAGAGTGTCGCCACTGATTTTTGTGCCACGAGTTTGATCATATTTGTAGAAAATACGTGCAATATTTATATCTCTAAATAAATTTGTGAAAAAACTAAATCAAATATCTATCTACCTATATCAATTTTGTACTATAAAATTTATATATATATAGTCAAAGTTGTTTCTTGAGAAGCGAAAACGATATTCTTTTAAGGGCAGATGAAGTACTATCTAAACACATGTACAAATAAACCATCCGCGAGGTTATTACCAGCACCAACGTACCTTAGCGTCGACAAAGGGGGCCATAGCGCCCCCCCCCCCCCTCTCACCCCACATAAGCATCACTGGATGAACATGTTTACTTTTATAGATTAGTCCCCCTCATTTAAAGCTCTGCCTCTAAATTATCCTTTGATTAATCCGGGATCGAATAACATTTGTCAATATGGCCGACACGTGTAATAATACGTGTGCTTTAATGGGGAGTCTGGACGTAGTTATTAGTTCTAAACTAGTGCTAGTAAACTCTGCTCCACAAAGAACGTCATTTAGAAAATTTTAGAGAAGATACTGGAGTAGTTGTTAGGTGGAGTAGTTGATATGCTAAAAACCCAAGGTAATCTTCATAGTTCTTCTTAATCCTATGGATTATGCATGCATGCTTGCAGTAATTGTCGGCGAAACTAGCTTAAATATTGATGGTGGGAGTAAATATAATGATCGATTGGTTGACTGGGCAGAAGGTATTATGAGGATATTTGTTGGATGGTATGAAAATTATGTACATTTTTTTGTGGAAAGTTTATGAAAGCTAAACAAATAATATTTTTGTTGACGGCAGGAGTATTTTTCTCTTAGTGACTAATACACACATACTTTGCTACGGGTCTTTCGGACAGCCACTGTCAGGCGATCCGAGCGCTGTTGGGGGGGGGGGGGGGCTGGACGATGCCATCCAGGCTTGTATTCTCGAGGACGTGTCGGCAGCTGCTCAGGGGTTGTTCGCTGATGGAGGTGTGGTCGAGGGGACTAGGGTGTGCTAGTCTACCTCGCTCGGTCGTTGGTTGTGTTCTGTTTTTTAATGGATGAACGTCTAGTTATCTGGAATGCACGGGGCCTAAACCGGCGTGCCCGGCGCACGACGGTTCAGGAGCTCGTTCGGTCGGAGAGGGCATCTCTAGTTTGCTTACAAGAGACCAAACTTGATGTAATTGATGACGCTTTGGTTAAGGATATGCTTGGTCTGGATTTTGATTACTTCGCTCTCCCAGCTGTGCATACATGTGGTGGTATCTTGGTCGCTTGGGCTTCTAGCTCTTGGTCGGTTTCCTCTCCAGTTTTTCGCTCTCACTCCGTCTCGGTAAAGGTTGCTTCTCGCTCTTGCCCGGAGGCCTCTTGGTGGTTGACTAATGTGTATGGCCCTCAGGGGGATGCGGCTAAGATCGGTTTTCTTCAGGAGTTGCACGACCTTCGACCCTCTCTGTCGGGCCCCTGGGCAATCTGTGGGGATTTCAATTTAATCTATCAAGCCTCTGATAAGAATAATAGTCGTCTCTCCAGGAGGATGATGGGTCGTTTTCGAAGGTTACTTAATGACCTTGAGCTGTCTGAGCTGCATCTCAATGGTCGTCTATTCACGTGGAGTAATGAGCGGTCGCACCCCACCTTGGAACGCATTGATCGAATGTTTGTCTCTGAGGATTGGGAGTCCCTGTACCCCAAGTCGTATCTCCAAGCTCTCTCCTCTCGCTGCTCGTATCATGCCCCTCTGCTGCTACAGTTCGATGACGGGTTTCACCCCAAGCGGAGCTTCCGCTTTCAGGCGTTTTGGCCTCAGGTTCGAGGCTATCTTGACACCGTCAAGGCTGCGTGGTCGTGCCCGATGCCTCTCGCTGACCCGTTGCGTACCATCGACCAACGGCTACGCGAGACGGCGAAGGGGTTGAAAGCTTGGAGCGCCAAATCCATTGGCAGCATTCGTATCCAGGTTCTGGTCGCTAAGGAGGTAATTTTCCGCTTGGATGCAGCGCAGGACCACCGGTCGTTGTCCAGCACAGAATCTGCGTTGAGAAAATTTTTGAAGTTACGGTTCCTGGGATTAACCTCCCTTCAGCGCACTATTGCGCGAGAGAGATCTAGCATGCGGTGGCTTAAGGAGGGAGATGCTTGCACTAAGTTCTTCCACCTCCACGCGAATCATCGCCGGAGGAAGAATCACATTGCCTCCCTCTTGGTCGACGGTGTCACCTTGGTTGCTGAGGCGGACAAAGCGGAAGCAGCTTTTAGTTATTTCGATGCCATCCTTGGCTCGGAGTTGCCAAGGACCTCTGCCTTGGATTTTCGTGAGCTTCGGCTCCCACACTTGGACCTCTCCGAGCTTGGTCGTCCAATTTCTGAGGAGGAGGTGTGGGCCGCGATCTGAGACCTCCCCCTAGATAAGGCTCCAGGACCAGATGGGTTCACAGGTCATTTTTATAGGTCGTCTTGGTCGATTATCAAAGCAGACGTGGTGAGAGCTTTTCAGGCCATCTCTTCGATGGATTGCCGAAGCTTTCATCACCTAAATGAAGCGTTAATCACACTGCTCCCAAAGGTGGATAACCCGGAGGGTCTGGCTGACTATCGCCCCATTAGCCTGATCCACAGTTTTGGAAAGATCTTTGCTAAGGTCTTGGCCAACCGTTTCGCGCCAGCTCTGCCTCGCTTGATTTCACCGAATCAAAGCGCTTTCATTAAGGGTCGTCAGATTCAAGACAATTTCAGATATGTCATGGGTACGTCCAGGTCCCTCTCGGTCAGGAAGAGCCCAAGTGTGCTCTTCAAAATTGACCTGGCTAAGGCTTTTGATTCGGTGAATTGGGTTTTTCTTTTAGAGCTGCTCTCCGCTGTCGGTTGCCCTCTGCGCTGGACTAATTGGATTTCTGTCTTGCTCTCCACAGCAAGCACTAAGGTTCTCCTTAATGGAGTCCCCGGTCGTCGTATTTGTCATGGTCGTGGCCTCAGGTAGGGTGACCCTCTATCACCCATGCTTTTTGTCCTGGTCATGGAATGCTTCAGCGCCATGATCAAGCTCGCTGATTCAAGGGGTCTCTTTTCTCCGCTGCGCCCCAGCTCTATCAGGCAGCGAGTCTCCTTGTATGCAGATGATATGGTCGTCTTCATTTCTCCGGTCGTGCTAGATCTGGTTATGATCCGAGAGATCTTGGATCTTTTCCACCGGGCGACAGGCCTTGCCACTAATCTTTTTAAGAGCAAGGCCTTCCCGATTCGGTGTGAGGACGATCAAGTAAACTTGATCTCTCACACTCTCGGCTGTCAGTGTGCTAACTTCCTATGTACCTACCTAGGGGTACCACTCTCACCCTGGCGTCTGCCTAAATCTGCTATGCAGCCGGTCGTTGACAAGGTCGCTAAACGCCTTCCGCCTTGGAAAGGTAGAATGCTGAACAGAAGTGGTCGTCTCATTCTTGCTCGGTCTACACTGTGCGCTATACCAGTACACATCTCTATGGCCACGAAGATCGCACCATGGGCTATCCGTGCTATCGAGAAGTTGGTACGTGGATTCTTGTGGTGCGGATCAGAGGTGGCTGCGGGGGGAAGTGTGTTGTGGCTTGGGTCAATGCGGCTTGCCCTACTCCTTACGGCGGCCTTGGCATTCCCAACCTGCATCTCATGGGCTTCGCGTTACGGCTGCGGTGGCTTTGGTTAGCCAGGGTTGACTCCGACAAGACTTGGTCGGGGTACCACTTCCGGGCAGATCGGTCGTCTCAGGATTTTTTTGATGCTTCAGTCACAGTGCAAGTTGGTGATGGGTCGCGCGTCTTATTCTGGATGGATCGCTGGATCAACGGGTGGTCCTTCAGCTAGCCCCTCAACTTTGGAACGCGGTCCCGGCTAGGATTCGTAAATCCCGCTCCGTTCGGGATGCCCTATCCGGCCGACGGTGGATCCGGGACATTGCCTTCGCTCGCATTGTCCCCGTGGTCGTCCAATACCTTCGTCTCTAGGACCTCGTTCAGGACTTCTAGCTGTCCGACCAGCCGGACAGGTTCATCTGGAAATGGTCGTCTACCGGGGAGTTCTCATCTGCCTCTGCTTACCGAGCGCTGTTCTTTGGTAGGATCCTGCTAGCCGGAGCTGAGCGCATATGGAAGGTGCAGGCTCCTGGGCGGTGTCACTTCTTTGGCTGGCTAGTGCTGCATGGTCGTTGTTGGACTTCGAACCAGTTACGTCGGCATGGTCTACATGACTCAGATGATTGTGCCCTTTGTGCACAAGCGGTCGAAACCTTGGATCACCTCCTTCTTGGATGTGTCCACAGTCGGGAAATCTAGTTTAGGGTGCTCCGTTACTTCAGCTGACGCCGCAGGAGGAGGTGCCTTACTTCACGTGGTGGCTAGATGCTAGGAAGCAGGTTATCAAGATTCAGCGCAAAGGTTTCGACTTCTTGGCACTTTTGGTCGTCTGGTCGCTTTGGAAAGAGAGGAACAGGCGTGTGCATGACAGGGCGGTGCTTCAGCCGGTGTCACTGGCACCGTTGATCCTGGAGGAAGCCCGGAGGTGGTCCCGTGCTGGTTTTGCTAGGATTGGTTTGCTTGGTCGTCGTAGGTTGCCCCCGCGCTCTTAGCTAGCCTTGTGTTGGTAGCGGTTCGTTCTATCTTTTGTTCGGAGCTTGTTGTCGTCCAGCCTTTGTATCGTTGTTTGTAAACAGACCTTTCTCCTCTCCTTAATGAAATACGTGCTACGCACGTCTTTAAAAAAAACTAATACACACATACTGCACGTTAGTTAGGACGACGATCGAGTTTTATTTGGCACGTCGAATGATATGGCAGAACTCACGAGGATGAAGAAACACCAACAGCTCCTCCTCCGCGTCGTCGTCCTTGCCTCGGATGTGCGGTTGATGTGGCGATGCATGGCATGGCCGCATGGGAATCACGTATGATAGATGAGTTGAAGAACAGAGCCGTACACGCCCTCTTGCTTCGATTTCGTGCGTTTAAAACCAGGATTGAGCAACCAATCACAACTCTTCAACTGATCCTTTCCGGAGAATTAGACGGTCTACCTGAACGGGCCTTTTATTCGGTGGTAATATCGACGAGCAAGGAGCGTGCAGGCGCCGACGTGTTTTTTTTCTTTTCTCATTTCCATTTTTTTCTTTGGCTCTGGTTATTACAACAATAATTAATTAATTAATCCTGGTCCTCCTCCAATCCGGTCAACACCGCACAAGAGTCAGCCGACCACCTCTGCTTACTTCCTGTCAGAGCATGGCTAATTGTAGAGCCAAGCACTTGGCTATAAGACAAGATGTAAAAATCAAATCATACAACAATAGGCTCCAAATTATATTATTTTACTCTATCTCGCTTTTCTGCCATCTCTCTTCTCTCTTACTCTATCAGTTAATGCTTCTGACACAAAACTTCTTGGCTCTCGCGTCCAGACGGTCGACGGCAGGAGCGCCAAGCTGCATGTCGGATGGGCACCTCTCTCTCCCAGGTCACACTCTCCTGTCCAACGTGGTGGTCGCATGCTACAGTCTGGGCTTGCTCTCACTGACCACAACAAGAGAGAATCGGGATCGAAACAGTGAGCACGTGCTGGCGCGTACGCGTGCCCGGCGAGATGCACCTCGTCCACGCCGGCGCGTCCCGACCGGTGACCCGGCGTGCCCGGCGCCCGCCTCGCCCACGCCCACGGCTGTCGGCTGCATGCCGTTGACGCCAGCCGCCGCGCGCGAGCTGTATACGTTTACGCACGGTGGCGGCCGGACGTCCATGTGCATTGATCACAACGTGGCGGTGGCGCCGGTGCCCGGCGTCGTGCGCGGCAAGTGGCCGTGGGCGTGCCGGGCGCGGAGCTGGCTGGGAGACAGATCGACCCGCTGCGCGCGCGCGGCGCCACCGCGCGCCAGATCGGTGCGTTTCCTGGGACCTGGGAGTCAACGTTACGTCGACAGCGCCGCAGTGACACGGGCACGGACCATGGCGACACCTGATGATCGCAGGTATACTTATTATAAAGCGGTTAAACTATGTTACGGGCAGAAATCTACAGTATTTCTCTTTCTCCGACATTTTTCGGTAGACTCACCGTACTCAAGCCTAGTATAGTTCGGTTGGCTGCTGACTGATGACTGGTGCTTATTTATTTTACGAAAAAAATATTACTATCTGGTTGGTGGTTGGTGGCTAGTGCTGATTTTTTAAAAGAAAAATGCCACTGACTGATGAGATAATATTTTTATCAAATATTTTTTTCATCCAGACAAGACACCGTTTTATCAAATATTTTTTTCATCCAGACAAATGGAAGCAAAAAAAAAAATCTTCACCAAAGAATCAACAGCCGCAAACAGCAGAACGTTTCAGCCGCAACCTTAAAAAAAAAATGACAGCGTCAACCGCGATCGGCCGTAAAAGTCTCGACTCCGGAGGGAGTGATCGAGCTACAACGCACCGTTGCGCCTCTCCGTGGCTTCATCGAATACTTTTGGATTTAAAAAAGTATCCTAGAGGTCAAAAGCTTCACATTTGTTAACTCGAAACCCACCACCACGTGCGCACGTTGTTGCCTCGCTTCAAATGGAGAAGCAAGAAAATACGATTCTGCTCGATCGGGTAGCGACGGACAAAGATACCGGCCTACTTTTGCTACTCGCGCGCACTATGCTTTATCTTACGTAGATTGAAGGCCGGGTCAAATTTTGCTGGCTAAAATCTTTCGAAAAAAAAAAGATTAGCAGGCCTACCTCACTAGATTAATTAGCAGGCCAGGTGCATGCTGATCAGTGATCACTACTGTACTGTACTATAACCGGCTAGCTTTATTAGTCTCTGGAAGGTGGAAGGACCCTTAATCTACACCCTGTTTCGAAAGGAGGCGACAGCTTAATCAGCAGCGCTAATCAAAGCCAAATGAGTCTACTACTAGTGTTAGTAGCATATTTATTAAGTAGGCATTTTGTAGATGTTGGATTACTGGTGCGCTTTTGCTTAATTCCTCGATCGATCGCTTGTCGTCATGCATGATGGATTATTGATAGAAACTATCTGGAGTGGAGGGGAGCTTGCTCCTGGGACCGGACGGAAGTGGATGAGAGACGGCAGGAAGATGCAAACAACAAGGGTGCAAATCCCGGACTCGGCTCTACCGTTATCTTGGCTCGGCGAAAATATAAGTATAGTAGTAGTTGTATTCATGTATTGTTGAGACATACATATACATACAAATAAAAGCACGTGCACGAGATTAACTATTTGCTCGAGTACTGTACTGATGGGCGACAGCTGGTTGGTGCGACGAGTTTGGACATGGGATATACTTCTTATGTTCCATATTAATTATCGTTTTGATTTTTTTAAATATATTTCTTTTGCTATGAATCAAGATGCGTATTTATGTGTAGATAAATAATAAAAGAAATATACTTATAAAAATTAAAATGAAAAGTAATATGAAACGGAGGGAGTACTCCAGTGCGATGGACATGACGATGCATGACAAATTGGGAACCGCGACGTGCCGTTGGGTCCGGCTTTAATTAGGACGGCAAATTAAAATAGTTATGTGTTGCAGACAAAAATACAAAATTAGAGTGTCTACCTCACAAAATCAAAGAATTGAGTGTGTCTCACACCAAACCGTCCACAAAATTTCCTTTTTTTTCCTCACCTTTTTTCCCTCTGGCTCTGGTTACACGTACTCCGTACTAATCATGCTCCTCCGATCGATCCGGTCAACATTGAGCTACCGCAAGAGTCAGCAGACCTCTGCTTCTGGGCACGGACACACAAAAAAAAAGAAAAAAAAAGGGAAATCGGATCAAACAGTAAGCAAAACGCACGTGGTCGCGTCCGCGTGTCCGGCGAGATGTCGTCCTCGTCGCGGACGTGCGTCCGGCGTCCCGACCGGCGCCCGCGCTCCGCATCTCCTCGCGCTCGCCTGACGCCTGCGACCTGCCTGCCCGCGTCGTCTCGTCGCCCACGGCTGTCGGCTGCATACATGCTGTTGAGTGTTGACGCCAGCCGCGCCGTGGACGCGCGCGCGAGCGAGCGGCCGCGCAGCATGCATGTGCGCGGCGCCGGCGGTGTCCGCGGGCGGCGCGGCCACTTGCCGCGGGCGTGCCGGGATCAAGAGACAGAGATCCACCTGCCCGCGCGCGCGGCGCCACCGCGCCAGATCGATGCGTTTAGGGCATAGAATTTAGGACCGGACCGGACATTGAACCGGTTGAGTGCTCGGATCAATGGTCCACTGGTTTGACCGGTTGAACCACCGGTTTGAAACGGTTCAAATAGAGTCAAATACTCAAATCTACTCAAACATCACAAGTGATAACATGGTTTAATGGTAAGTCTCTTTGTCCTGGAGCCTTCAACGGGGGTTCGAAGCATCCATTTTAGACAAAACCGGGCGGTCTGAACGGTTTTCGCCGGTTCGATTGCCCGAGCGGTCTTTTATGTGGATCGAACCGGCGGAGGCTTCGGTTCAAGGTTTTTCGGTCGGACCGGTGGTCCGGTCCGGTCCTAATTTCTATGGTTTAGGGGGTGTTTGGTTCTGTGCCACCACTTGCCACGCCACGCCGGTGGCCGCCACGGTAAGCCGGCTGCTGTTTGCATGCTATCTCAGGTTCTGTTCTTAACATCAAAAAGAAACAGTGAAAATCACTATTTACCTATCACATCTTCTCTCACAAGAAATATTATATATTTCAGCACTATTCATTTACAAATTCACTATTTTTTTCACACAAAAGAACAGGCCCTAAATTTAGGGAGCCACGTAATTTTTTTTCTTGTGGCGGACGTGAGGTGTGACCGCCGTAGGGATGAAAGTGGTGTGGATAATTTTCGCATCCGATCCGATCCGAATCCGAATTATGCGGATATGGAGAAGAGTTTTTGATATCCATGCGGATGTGGATAATCCGAATCCGATTGTGTGCGGATGCGGATTAGGATATGGTGTTAGTGATATCCGACGGATATGGATTATCCGATAATTGAATGCGGATAATCCGAGGTCTATGATAGGATATCCGACTACTATGACAGCCCAATACGGCTCATACACTGATCTTTTACCTATACATAATTTTTTAGCTCACAAAATTTTAGCTATATATATAGTGTGTGCACGTGCATCAAAAACCTTAACCTCAGTCATGCGTAGAGCATCCTTTGTCACAATTTGAAACTGAATATAAGCATGTATTATCCGACTATATTAATCCGTATCCGCTCCGCAACCGATCCGACTCCGCACCATATCTGACATCCGAAAAAATCCGCATCCGTAACCGCATCCGTGTAATATCCGCTCTGCTCCGCATCCGACAAAAAAATATAAATACAGATGTGGTAAAGGTATTATCTGATCCGATTCGCTTTCATCCCAGACCGCCGATCCCCTCGCCACAGCACGCCACACTTTCTTGGCTGCGGCATGCCTTTTGTGGCCATGTGAAAGACTAAACAGCCCCTTAATTTCCTCGGGTCTGGGAGTCAACCAACGGGTTCCATCCGTCGACAGCTAGCGCCACAGTGAGTCAGTGACACGGACACGGACCATTGAGACACCTCATCTCATCAAGTCATCAGGTATTATATTAAAGCTGTTTGTTGTCAAAAAAAATATTAAAGCTGTTAAACGGGTTCCGATTCTCTAAAAGAAGTGATTATCTAGCTAAAAAAATAGAGTTCCATCTTACTTCATAGAATCCGGAGAAGATTATTTTTCCATCTCACAGCCTCGTTCATTTTGAAGAATTACTTCGCAAAAAAAAAAGAATCATTTCTCTGAAAAACTATTTGACATTTCTGTTGAAATCAGTAGAGAATCAACTCTATGAACTATGCACCCTATGTTACTGGCAGGAATTGTAGGTACTTAATTACTTCTCCACCATTTTAATGATTCTTCACCGCAAATTAGGTTAACGAGCTTGGATCATTGCACCACCGGATTAGGACTGCTATAGCTGAACCTGAATATGAGTTTAAATAATCTCGGTTGGCCGTTCAGTGACGACTTTGCCAGGATAATTTGTCTGCCTAAATGGCGACCAAAAGCAGGACCAAGTACATACGCCACGTCGCGCCAAAGGACTAATCACCACCCGATGTATATGCAGTTTCTCTTTCTTTTTTTTTTGAAAGAAGGTATATGCAGTTTCTTTTTCAATTATATCCCCAGTTCCTTAAACACTCTATCTAGCTAGGGGGTTTCCTTTCCTGAGACAGAGAGATCATTCATTGGCTATCCATTTTCAATCATATTGCACATCACCATGCCGATCTCTCACTCCATATATACTACTGTAACTACCTTTTCATGCATATTGTCAGTGGACAAAGTTTTTGTGCCAGACAAAATTAAAAAAAAATTCCGCAAGACAAAAAAGTTGAAAACAAAATTAATCTCCCACAAAGTTCATCTCTCCGCTGAATCAGAGAAAATGCATCAACTGCTAGTGATTATTGGGTGTCGATTATTTTGCGTTGGCGAACAACGGGGTTAAAGCCCATGCATGGCTCAGCACATTTAGGCATAACCATCAATGATCGACACAGCCTAAACCCTCCTCGATCTAACTGAATAAATTATGCGTCGTACGCTGATTATGTATTATACTTGAATTTCTTAGTGTTTGCACCAGCATGTGTCTCTGATTGATTGCAGCTAGCTACCATCAAAATCTAAAGATAAAGCTCTCAAGAAGCTTTAATTTTCTCAACATGTACCTGCTAGCAGTCTGTTGGTTAGCATCTGCTCGACACTTGTTTTTGAATTTGCTTAGCACACGAGCAGCAGCAGACATAATTAACATAAAGAAAGCAGGAAGCAGGAAGGACATCCCAAGTCATCACTGGACCATAATTAACCTAAAGAAATGCTCATATTGCCACCACATGACTGTTTGCCGTCACGCCACGAAGCACTACAAGTAACCTGCAGATGAACGCAACCAATGCAAATTGCTTGACTAATCCTCTGTCACCTTGCATCTACAAAGATCCAAAGTAGCTGTTTGCCTGTATCTGTGTATACATGCATGCATGGGGCATTGCAGGGATCAAGATCACGATGCAATAACATAATCACGGAGTAGAACACGTACATGAGACCTAGTTCTTCATCAGACTTGATAGCGCAGCCTAGTCTAGCAGCAAAAGGAGGAATCCCAGAGCGAGAATCCTCATGAAGAAGCTCACGGGATTCGCTGGGGTTGTAGGGGAACAGGCCTCGCGCGCGGCGCAGAGGACACGCCTGCTCTGATTGCCTAAGAAACCCTACACCATTAAGCAATGCATGCATCATCGGCACTTAGCTTTGTACTAGTAATCAAATACGAAGAATCTCCTGGAATCGTAGGAAATATGATATTGAGCATGCATGTTAGTCTGTCGTCTCTGCAACTTTAATTTTTCATCAGAAAAAAAGTATACTCAGTAGGTTGTTTTCCTTTACTTTAATTTGCCTATAATACTATAGCCAGTTTAGTTTAAATTTGGTGTTAGCAAAGGAGAGGCTTGCATGGCCAGGTACAGACACCAGACATGGCCACATGGCTGACACACAAACAATACTCTGCAAAGTTTACTTCTTGTACATATACAAAAACAAAATTACGTACAGACCGGAACACAGAGGAAAATGCACTAAGGGTACGGACACTCTTGGTTTATACACTAAGTGTGTACTCGACAGTCAGCAATTTGAACTTGTGATGACTTTTGAATATTGGGCATTGGTCCATGACGATGTTGCATTAGTGGCCACATTGTGACATGGTTTATCTTAATTACAAATGCTAGCTATATAGTAGCTGGTACTGCTAGTTGTGCTGTTTGCTTTTAGGCCAGGGCGTGTGTGTATTTCTTTTGATGCCAAGGACGTACGGGCGGCGCAAAATGCGTGGAGGTTACTTTGAAATCATCGGCGGAGAGTCAAAATGTTGGAGCTTTCAGCGGCGAGACGCATGGTCACATGCACGCGTTGAGTTAAAAGCCGAAACGGATCGGAAAAGTGGCCGCACGACTGATCGCGATCGCGATCGATTTCCTAGGCTCGACCAATTTCCAAAGAGAGGCGCAAGCAACGCCATGCATTTTTTTTCTTGGTTTCTGATCTCCTCCTTCTTCGATCCGTGAACTCTTCAGATATAGGACGACCTGCTGGCTGCTGCTCTCGATCAAGTTAATCTAATCTCATCGTGCCGTTCAGTAAAGACTACTGTAGAGAACAATCTACATATATGGAGAAATGCCAACGAAAAGCTAGTACATAGTCCATGCATGTTTGGGCCAAGGATTTCTAGATTTCTTGAGTCTTCAGCTTCTTAAACACACTCTAGCTAGGGCTCCTTTCTTTTTTTTTTCCTTAAAAAACAAACATGAACAGGGTTATCCATTTGCAATGATAGTGCAGATCGCCATCATGATCGTCACAATCGACTGCTTCCACATGATAGGAAGGTGATGAGCAAACCCTAAAAAAGTCATGCGTAGTTTGTGCAACCGAGTCAGTCACATCAATCATGTGTATGAGATGTTAAAGCTTAAATAAAGCTTGCAGGCCAGCCGGGCCCATGGGTCGGCGGCTCAACAAAGTTGAGACAGAATATATAGTTCAAGCTGCCCCAGTGGACATATACAGTACACCGTATAAAGTATGATGCCCAGATACGGACAATTGGACAACCCACAAATAGGTAATTGATTCAAATTAATGCTTTGAAAAAGGATGGAAAAGAAGAAGGAAAAAGACATGCATCCCATCCTCTGTATTCTGTACCATATGTCTGAAAATCACTTACTTTTTCTTAGCACTGCAGTAGTATGTCTCAATCTCTGCTTCAATTTGATTAACAGACCTTCACAAAGCAAATGATTACTAATAGAAAAAGAGACCTGATGATCAGAAGGACCGCCAGTTGTTAAGTAATTAATCAAGATTAGTGCATGCTTGTTCAGATCGAGTAAGAACAACATCCTTAATCAGTCATCAGTGGACCATCACTTATATTATATTAGCTGCCAACACAACTAGCTAGAGCTTCGCCGTAACTACTAGGATCAGAAGAATAATTTTTGAGGGAAGAAGAATAATTTGTATCTGAAGGCGGTTCAGATAGTCGTATCTGCAGATGGACGCATGCATCACATGCTGCCTGCTTGTTTGTCACCTTGTACCATGGTTTTTTTTTACCAACCGCTACCGCTATTTATACTGCGGTTACCGGTAAAACCGGCCCGGTGCGGTAGCGGTTTGGACCAGTTTGAAACCGGTCGAAATTCAAATTTGAAATTTGAAAAAAAAATCCAAAAAATCCCTAAAAATACTTCGAGTTGCGTAGATTGTAATGGTGTCAAAATTATTCCAAATTTCGTTGATTTAGCATATTTAACGAGCATTACAAGTGAAATCAGAAAAGAAAAAAGAAAAATAGCCGCCGGCCCATTAAGGCCCAGCTCGGCCCAAAGGCTGGGGGGGGGGTAAAACTACACAGCAGGGAAAAATATCTCCCTCACCCCACCGCGACCCCAGTCAGTTTCTCCTCCCCCTCGTCCCCGTCCGCAGCTCGCCTTGGCGGAACCGCCGCCGACCGCGTCGCCCTGCCGCGCAACCGCGCCCCAGCCGCGGTAAGCCGCGCGGCTTGGGCGGTAAGCCGCCCGGTCGGTGGATCTACCGAGCCGGAGCGGTTAGCCGCTCCCAAGGCGCGGTTAGCCACGCGGTTTGGGCGGCTAGCCGGCCGGTAGCTGCGGTTTGTAGGGTAAGTTTCTAATGCCTCTTTTAGGTACCTTTTAACTTAGATATGAATGATTGGATGTAGTATTTAGGTAAAATATTGTTTGTCGGGGACAGCCATAGGGGTCCCCTAACTATGGGGGAGATTACCCTTCCTAAAGAATTAACACAGAACCACGAAAACATTACCTAAACCGACCGCAGCCCAACACGAGAAAGGCCCACGGTCCGCCACGGCCCAACAACCTCCATGACCCATCAAACGGCCGTCCCCAGCCGCCCTCGAGCGAATCTCCGCCTCGCTCGAGGGTCAGGGTACCGCGCGGCAAGCACCCGCCCCGCTCGAGGGCGCGGCACCCCGTGGGTAAACTCCCGCCCCGCTGGGAGGTACGGTGCCCCGTAAGCAGGACTCCGCCTCGCTCGAGGGCTTCAGCCCCTCGAGCGGGTCACCGCTTCACTCGAGGGGTCGGCGTCCCTCGTACAGATCTCCGCCTCGCTCGAGGCCGACCCTCGAAGCGATAACGCCCCGCCTGTCTCACCTGACAGGGGCATTAAATGCCCTTGCCCGCCGCGGGTGCCTTAGTCAAAAGGCAATCCCCGCCTATGCCGCGCCGCTGACGCCGCCAGGGCTTCTGACCCTGTCACTGTGCGGCCAAACCCCATCACTATACCGCCATTCCCAGCACTGTGCAGGCGCTGTGCGGACAAGCAAGTGTCATTCCAAAGCACTGCACCGCCCACTTCCGTCCTTCTCCCATGGCGAGCCCCTCGGAAGGGCATGGGCGCACCCTCGAAGGGCGTACGGACGGCGACCGGGCGCACGATGCGGGCGGCGCCACGGCGCGGAACACATTAAGCACGTCCCCTCCGTCATCTCCGGCACTGTACAGGCCATCCCCGGCGCTGTGGAGCCATTGTCACACCCTGAAATTCCCGAATTTCAGGATGTGAATAGGAAGAAAATTTAAACAACGATTTTCCTATAATTTAAAATTTTCCCCAACATTTAGTTCTTTACAGGGAATATAGTACAGGAAAAAAACAAAAAAAAACATTATTTGTTTTTCCAAATTAAATTTGTGGCTTGATGTGTGTTGCATTCATGCTGGAGCATTGTTATGATTGCTTGAATTCAAATTCAAGTTTGAATTCAATTTGATTGATTCCTTTTAAAAAAAATGCGAAACCTTTCTCTTTTCCCTCCCTCTCCCTTCTCCTTGTTTTGGCCCAGTTTCGGTTGGAGCCCAGCAACCTTAGTCTGCTAAACCACCCTGGTCTCCACCGCCTCGTTTGCACCCACCCCCCCAGTTCTACAGCCACCGGCCGTTGGCCCATCCGCCGGCCCAACGCAGCACCAACGCAGGGTCTATGACCGGAAGTCCGTCGTCACCCCCTGGAATCCTCGGCCAGTACCCTCAGCGCTCCTTTCCCTTGCGGCCCAGTCAGCCTTTCCGGCCCGTCTCAGCCCGCTCCGCTTCCCCCCTCTCTCACTGGCTGACACGCGGGACCCGCCCGTCATCCCTGCCGCCGCGCCGACCGAGCCGGACCTGAGGTCGAGTCCGACATCGCCGGTCCGCGCCGCTCCTCCTTGGCCCGCACGCCAAGGCACCCCGCCTCGGCCTTTATAGCCCGCTGCCTCGCGTGCCGCGCCGTTTTCCCCAACCCTAGCCGCCTTGAACCCCACCGCCGCCACCGAACCCTAGTGCGCCGCCGCCGCCTTCGATCTCCCGCGCCGCTGCTCTTCGGTCGTCAAGAAGCCGCCCCGGAGCTCTGTCGCAAGGTGAGGAAGCCGCCGGTGCATCCTGTTGACGTCCCCGTGCCTCGAGTCGCCGAGACGAGCTCGCCGTCGTTGCGCCGCCGTGCTGACCGCCGCGCCGAGCCACCCGCCGTCTCCGTTGGCCGACCGCCCGCTCCGGTGCCCTGGTTGGGTGAGCCGTGACCTCCGCTTCGCCTTGGTGCTACCCGCGCACGAAACCGAGCACCACAGCTCGAGTTCAGCCGCGCCGGCGAGGTCCGCCGCCGGGCGCCGCCGTTCGCCGTCGCCGCGCGCCCGCTGCCGGCCGTTGCTCGCGCTGCCAGCCGTCCGTCCAGCGATTGACGGCCCAGATCGGATCTAGCCGCGGGTCAACCCGCAGTATACCGGTCAACCCCAGCGCTGTGCTGTGTTGTTTTGCAAAAAGGTCCCTCTGTTTCTTAGATTCACAAGTATGCCCTTCCACGTGCAAAGACCCTCACGGTTAAGTCCTGTTTTTTTATGCTTTAGGCCCTGAACTCCTTAGTTTTTGTGCCCGAGATCCTAAGCTTTAAGTTTTGCACCACAACCCCTGAGTTTTTACACGTAATCTCGTTTTAGCCCTCGGTTTTTACAGTTTAGCCCCTGAAAGCTAAGTTTTCCTGCAGAAAAAGCCCCTGTACCTTGTTTTAGCCGTAGTTTGCACATTTTAGCTCCGTTTTTAGCGTTCTTTATATCCACGCGATCGTCTCGAAGTGTAGAACAGTTTTATGTCTCTGTTTTGTTATGTTAGTACTGTTTGGTGATTGTTTCTTATTTATTCCATTGTTTGCTTGTATGTGTACGATGTGTTGCGTAGAAGACGGTTCGTACGTGGAATACGCTGAAGTTGAAGATTTTCAAGACCTTGAGCAGCAGCAAGCGTTGGTAGAAGGCAAGTCCTTGCTGCATTCCCGTTTATCCTATTACAACATGCATTTTAATTACACCGTTTATTTACTTATTGCTTTGCATTAAATTGAAGGGTCCTACTATTTAAGGATTGACTAGCTTTGTTTATTCCTATGCCTTGATCAACCTGGGTTTATGTTTATGTTGGGTAGACCTTGCTTAGTTGCTCAACTTTGGATCATGGTGGTTTAAATGAACAACAATGTTAATCTTGCTTTACTTATGTTATACCTTCATTAAACAAGATCACCTGTGTTAATTGGAACATGGAGCGACCACCCAGGAAAACAGTACTACCACAAGACATATGGCTCTGTCTTGGCCAAGTAATTAGAAAACCTGGTGTTAGGTATGCTTTACCTGAAAGGGGTTGGGGGTTGCCGGTAGTTGGTGTATAGCCCGGCCCTCAGACTGATATGCTCTATGGTAGCTTCGCAGCTGAGAGAGGTTTATGCATTGCGCTGTCAAGTAACCTAGCGAGCAGCCTGCACCTGGGGATCTTTGTAAAGGCCTCGTAGCGTCCCTATGCAATCACACCTCGGTAGTGTGGTATGATGCTTGGCCGGCATCGCATGGTTGGGTTTAAAGTTCTTCGGGACTTTTACGCGACTTGTGGGTAAAGATGTACAACCTCTGCAGAGTGTAAAACTAACTAGTTAGCCGTGCCCACGGTCACGGGCGGCCTGGACCCTCACATGAGTAAACTATGAAAGATGGATTAAACTTGTTGCATTTACTTTCGTTTATGATGATGATGCTTATGTTAATCTCTGGGTTGGTATAAACTTACATTTGCTAGTAATTCAGCTTGCTTAATAAAACTTGACCAACTAAAATGCTGACCTGCTTTGCAACCTCGAGCTTCCACCATAAAGCCTTTGCATGTTGTTATAGAGTTTTCCCTTGTTGAGTACGACATGTGCTCATGCTTGTTGTTCTTTTATATTGCATCTACACAACCCGGTTGCTGCTCAGACGGACGTTTTGAAGACTTTCCTGGAGAGTTCGACGGTTTCTAGGCGGGCGTGCCACCAGTCGACTGCCTGTGGAGACGTCCTTTTCCGCTGCTAGTACTCGCTTTTGTTACGATTATGAGACATTCGGTCATGTAATAAAGTTATAATACTCTCTGTACGCTTTTACACTGTGTTTTGGTATTCACTGAGTCGATGCATGTGTGTAACTTGATCCTGGCGCACATGTATTCTTTGCATTCGGATTTGCCCTTAAATCCGGGTGTGACAAAGTGGTATCAGAGCCGACCCTCGCGGTTGCGCGTACGGGTCAGTGTGCGGACATAGGGCGCATGGCGCGTGTGGGCCTGAGATGGGACACACGGCACGGCATATGGGTCGACACTGGACGTACGGTCGTGCGCTAAGAGGGAAGGTTCCTGGACATTTGCTCGGGTCAGTGTGCGGACATATGCATGCACGTGTGGGCCTGGGATGGGGCACACGGCATGGCGTATGGGTCGGCACTGGACGGGTGAGTTGGACCGACGAGGACGTCGGGTTCTTTGAGGGGGGGGGTGAATGTCACACCCGGCCCAATTGGGATGGCCCACGAGTGGCCCATGAGCGTAGGTGCACGTGTTTAGTGCCACATTGCTAGTTGAGCAAGGGTGGAGCCAACTTATAAGCCTTTGTCCACCAGCCATAACACCCTCGGGTTAACCCTTTTACACGAAGCGAGGACGAAAGTGTAAGCAGGGTGCTATGTGTACGTGTGCTCGCCCCTACGGAAGGACTGGGCGTTGCGGCTTTGGTGGGCGGGGTGTTACAAGTGGTACCAGAGCTGTGTTGACTGTAGGACATTAGCCTAGTTAGAAAATGGTCGAACTTAAGGATTATAATATCTTAGAAGCCACTCTCACTTCATGTTATGCTTTAATTCTTCTTTGAGTAACATTCTTATCCTTGCTTCTACCCCATCCTTGATATTCTATTTGTTCTCTACCTTGCTTTGACTAATCTTTTCACTCTATGCTTCCTTGTTCTTGGTTTAAGGAATCTTTAGCATTCATTCTATGCTCTACAACCTTTTCCTATCTTTACCCTAACCGTGTTCAGAGTTATTCTCAGTAATCTTATGACCCATCATGTTCAAGCTAAAGATCTTCCTTAGGATCTAGGTTCTTTAGGCTTTATGCTTATGTAATCGTTAGTCACGATCATCGTTTAGGTGTGTTAGATTAGTGGTGTGTTTGAATGCTTGATCTTGTGTTAATGCTTGATTTGGATCTTTGCTTGAGTGCAATGTGTTGTGGATTGATAACCACAATGACATTGGTTTAGTATAAGTTTGCTTAGTTGGGTTTAAGGTCTGTCTCAACCATCCTTTTTATCTTGCATCTACTTAATCCTTATCAAGTCTTTACTTATCTATCTTGGAATCTATCTTGGTACAAATCTGTTCTCGTCAACCTTCGACACAGCAGTAGTGTTTTGATAATATCTCGAGCTACAGAGCCCCGATTGATGCAAAACCAGTTGGGTTAGTTCACAAATTTCATAGCAGATTTTCTGTCAAAAATTCAGCCCCATACAATACATATCCTGGGAGTTATGCATGAAACATTGGAGCTATCAGAATCTGTAAAACTCTGCTGACACATTGACTTCATTATTTTATATCTCGGGCTATAGACCTCCGATTGAGGTAAATACAATTGGAGTTGTTCAGAAATTTCATCAGTATTGTTCTGTCCAAAATTCATCAATTTATGTTACATAGACAGAGGGTTATGCCCAAAACTTGGGAGGTCCCCGAATCTGTTAACACTGCTGATATACCTGATTTGTTTATTTTATATCTGGAGTTATAGAGCTCTGATCGAGGTGATTCTAGTTGGACTAGTTCCGTAATTTCATTACCTTTTACTGGCCAAAAGCTCCTAATTTTTGGTTAGCCACGTTGAGAGTTATACCTGAATATTTGGAGTCAACAGAATCTGTCTAAAGTTGAATATCTTCATTATTGTACCTTCTGAGTTTCACTCCTGATTCAATCATCTAAAGTAAAGTCCCTAACACTCAGATGGTGAACACCAGGTCCGGGTCAGGTGTTGATCGGCCCCAGTGACTCGTCTAGGGAGAGCCAGCAGTTCCGGCAGTGCACAACAACAAGGACAGATGGATCCGGCTATGCAGCAATTCATCGAGACCCAGACCCAGCTTCTCCAGAACCTGTCCAACACTGTGGTGAACCTGCAGGCCCAAGTCAATAATCTACCCCAGCAGCAGCAGGCGCCCAGGGACAAGCACAGGGAGTTCATGAGCCATCGTCCACCGGTGTTTACACATGCTGCAGATCCATTGGAGGCTGATGACTGGCTGAAGACTATAGGCAAGATGCTCACTACCGCTCAGTGTGATGACAGAGAGAAGGTCCTGTATGCTGCAGGACGACTTCGGGGTACAGCAGGAGCTTGGTGGGATGCCTATGTTGCCGCTCATGCTACACCAGACACCATCACTTGGCAGGAGTTCACCGACAGCTTCAGGAGCCATCACATACCTGCAGGCCTGATGAAGTTAAAGAAGAAGGAGTTCCTTTCTCTCAAGCAGGGAGGAATGTCAGTGGCTGAATTCAGGGACAAGTTCATTGAGTTGTCTCGCTATGCACCTGAGGATGTTGCTGATGATGGGAAGAAACAGGAGCTATTCATGGAGGGATTAGCTGGACCACTTCAGTACCAGCTTATGTCTCACACTTTTGCGTCGTTTCAGCAGCTGATGGACAAGGCTATCTGCTTGGAGTCAAAGCGCAGAGAGTTGGGCGATCTGAAGAGGAAGGCCACTACATCTGTGCAGTTTGGGAGCAGCACTCGCCCCCGTTTCGTTCCACAGCAGAGGACAACACCCCATGTTGGAGGTTCAGGTGGTAACTCTGGGCAGAATCAATTTCAGCGTAACAATCAACCGTTCAAGCACCCCATACAAGAGTTACAGCACTCCACTCCACAGACTCCACGCCCCAATGACCAGCAGTCTAGTCAGAACACCCCAGCGAGAACCCCAGTGAGACCTAGTGCGCCCAGCACTCCTGTTGGAAATACTTGCTTTAAGTGTGGAGAGACTGGTCACTATGCCAACAATTGTCCCCAGAGGAGCGTGCAGAATACCCCAGTGCAGAGTCAGCAGATGAGGAATGGAAACAAGACCCCACAAAGCCCCAAGGGACAGCAGACCTCCGCACGTGGTAGATTGAACCACGTAAATGCAAGGACCGTGTCTGGTATGTTCTCTATCAACATTGCCCCCACATCAGTTCTATCATATCATTCTCAAAATCTTTCTTAGTTCTTCCGAATCTCGAGGACGAGATTCCTTTTAAGGGGGGTAGATTTGTCACACCCTGAAATTCCCGAATTTCAGGATGTGAATAGGAAGAAAATTTAAACAATGATTTTCCTATAATTTAAAATTTTCCCCAACATTTAGTTCTTTACAGGGAATATAGTACAGGAAAAAAAACAAAAAAAAAACATTATTTGTTTTTCCAAATTAAATTTGTGGCTTGATGTGTGTTGCATTCATGCTGGAGCATTGTTATGATTGCTTGAATTCAAATTCAAGTTTGAATTCAATTTGATTGATTCCTTTTAAAAAAAAATGCGAAACCTTTCTCTTTTCCCTCCCTCTCCCTTCTCCTTGTTTTGGCCCAGTTTCGGTTGGAGCCCAGCAACCTTAGTCTGCTAAACCACCCTGGTCTCCACCGCCTCGTTTGCACCCACCCCCCAGTTCTACAGCCACCGGCCGTTGGCCCATCCGCCGGCCCAACGCAGCACCAACGCAGGGTCTATGACCGGAAGTCCGTCGTCACCCCCTGGAATCCTCGGCCAGTACCCTCAGCGCTCCTTTCCCTTGCGGCCCAGTCAGCCTTTCCGGCCCGTCTCAGCCCGCTCCGCTTCCCCCCCTCTCTCACTGGCTGACACGCGGGACCCGCCCGTCATCCCTGCCGCCGCGCCGACCGAGCCGGACCTGAGGTCGAGTCCGACATCGCCGGTCCGCGCCGCTCCTCCTTGGCCCGCACGCCAAGGCACCCCGCCTCGGCCTTTATAGCCCGCTGCCTCGCGTGCCGTGCCGTTTTCCCCAACCCTAGCCGCCTTGAACCCCACCACTGCCACCGAACCCTAGTGCACCGCCGCCGCCTTCGATCTCCCGCGCCGCTGCTCTTCGGTCGTCAAGAAGCCGCCCCGGAGCTCTGTCGCAAGGTGAGGAAGCCGCCGGTGCATCCTGTTGACGTCCCCGTGCCTCGAGTCGCCGAGACGAGCTCGCCGTCGTTGCGCCGCCGTGCTGACCGCCGCGCCGAGCCACCCACCGTCTCCGTTGGCCGACCGCCCGCTCCGGTGCCCTGGTTGGGTGAGCCGTGACCTCCGCTTCGCCTTGGTGCTACCCGCGCACGAAACTGAGCACCACAACTCGAGTTCAGCCGCGCCGGCGAGGTCCGCCGCCGGGCGCCGCCGTTCGCCGTCGCCGCGCGCCCGCTGCCGGCCGTTGCTCGCGCTGCCAGCCGTCCGTCCAGCGATTGACGGCCCAGATTGGATCTAGCCGCGGGTCAACCCGCAGTATACCGGTCAACCCCAGTGCTGTGCTGTGTTGTTTTGCAAAAAGGTCCCTCTGTTTCTTAGATTCACAAGTATGCCCTTCCACGTGCAAAGACCCTCACGGTTAAGTCCTGTTTTTTTATGCTTTAGGCCCTGAACTCCTTAGTTTTTGTGCCCGAGATCCTAAGCTTTAAGTTTTGCACCACAGCCCCTGAGTTTTTACACGTAATCTCGTTTTAGCCCTCGGTTTTTACAGTTTAGCCCCTGAAAGCTAAGTTTTCCTGCAGAAAAAGCCCCTGTACCTTGTTTTAGCCGTAGTTTGCACATTTTAGCTCTGTTTTTAGCGTTCTTTATATCCACGCGATCGTCTCGAAGTGTAGAACAGTTTTATGCCTCTGTTTTGTTATGTTAGTACTGTTTGGTGATTGTTTCTTATTTATTCCATTGTTTGCTTGTATGTGTACGATGTGTTGCGTAGAAGACGGTTCGTACGTGGAATACGCTGAAGTTGAAGATTTTCAAGACCTTGAGCAGCAGCAAGCGTTGGTAGAAGGCAAGTCCTTGCTGCATTCCCGTTTATCCTATTACAACATGCATTTTAATTACACCGTTTATTTACTTATTGCTTTGCATTAAATTGAAGGGTCCTACTATTTAAGGATTGACTAGCTTTGTTTATTCCTATGCCTTGATCAACCTGGGTTTATGTTTATGTTGGGTAGACCTTGCTTAGTTGCTCAACTTGGGATCATGGTGGTTTAAATGAACAACAATGTTAATCTTGCTTTACTTATGTTATACCTTCATTAAACAAGATCACCTGTGTTAATTGGAACATGGAGCGACCACCCAGGAAAACAGTACTACCACAAGACATATGGCTCTGTCTTGGCCAAGTAATTAGAAAACCTGGTGTTAGGTATGCTTTACCTGAAAGGGGTTGGGGGTTGCCGGTAGTTGGTGTATAGCCCGGCCCTCAGACTGATCTGCTCTATGGTAGCTTCGCAGCTGAGAGAGGTTTATGCATTGCGCTGTCAAGTAACCTAGCGAGCAGCCTGCACCTGGGGATCTTTGTAAAGGCCTCGTAGCGTCCCTATGCAATCACACCTCGGTAGTGTGGTATGATGCTTGGCCGGCATCGCATGGTTGGGTTTAAAGTTCTTCGGGACTTTTACGCGACTTGTGGGTAAAGATGTACAACCTCTGCAGAGTGTAAAACTAACTAGTTAGCCGTGCCCACGGTCACGGGCGGCCTGGACCCTCACATGAGTAAACTATGAAAGATGGATTAAACTTGTTGCATTTACTTTCGTTTATGATGATGATGCTTATGTTAATCTCTGGGTTGGTATAAACTTACATTTGCTAGTAATTCAGCTTGCTTAATAAAACTTGACCAACTAAAATGCTGACCTGCTTTGCAACCTCGAGCTTCCACCATAAAGCCTTTGCATGTTGTTATAGAGTTTTCTCTTGTTGAGTACGACATGTGCTCATGCTTGTTGTTCTTTTATATTGCATCTACACAACCCGGTTGCTGCTCAGACGGACGTTTTGAAGACTTTCCTGGAGAGTTCGACGGTTTCTAGGCGGGCGTGCCACCAGTCGACTGCCTGTGGAGACGTCCTTTTCCGCTGCTAGTACTCACTTTTGTTACGATTATGAGACATTCGGTCATGTAATAAAGTTATAATACTCTCTGTACGCTTTTACACTGTGTTTTGGTATTCACTGAGTCGATGCATGTGTGTAACTTGATCCTGGCGCACATGTATTCTTTGCATTCGGATTTGCCCTTAAATCCGGGTGTGACAGCCATCCCCAGCGCTGTGGAGCCCTGTTACGATGGGACACCGCCACGCCAGCCCCTGTATGGCATGGGCGCTCCCGCCATCGAGGCCCTCGAAAGGGCATGGTCATCCTCGAAGGGGGGCCGGACGGCGAGCAGGCGCGCACACTGACTGGCGCCGCCGTACAAGCGACGTGCGCCGCGTCCCCTCCGCTAGCTCCGGCGCCGCCCGGCCATCCCGGGCGCTGTGCGACTGACCCGGGGTCTGTGCGGCCATCACCAGCGCTGCGCGGACATCCCTAGCCCTGTGGCACCATCCCGGGCGCAATGCAGCCATCCCCGGTGCTGTGCGGCCCTGCTCCGATGGGACGCCGCCACACCGGGCCCTGTACAGCACCAGGCGCCCTCGTCAGCAAGACCCTCGAACTGATGTACGAACGGCGGCCAGACGTGCACGCCGAGCGGACTATCCTCGAAGCTATTCCCCGGCAAGTACATAGCCACCACGACACCCGCAAGTGCTGAGATTCGTCAGGACACCATCAAGTCACAAACGCTGTGTACCAGTACCACGATACTGTGTAAAATCCCGTGCGGCACATTTGTAAACCGCCTCCCCTTGGTCTATAAAAGGAGGAGGCGGTCGCCCGTCCGCTGGGGAGGAGATGATCACGACACACCCGCACTCACCCGCATACTCGTTCCCCCCGATATTGGCACTTTGCCTCAATCACCTAGCAGGGACCTGGAGGCTTCTCCTCCTCTCCCGCCTTGCTTGTAGCCCCCCTCTACAGGCACCGCTAGTGCGAATCAATACAGCGCGCACGCGCAATCTGCTGGACGTACAACCCCGCGGTCGGAACTAGGATAAACCCGTGTCCCTGTGTTGCCATTTGCACCAACCATCGAGCAGCTGATCACAGCGTATCTCACTAGTTAGTGTCGGGACTAATCCTAACACCGACAGTTGGCGCACCAGGTAGGGGAATCGCGCTGTGATCAACCCCTCACCAGCAATCTCGATGGTGATTCGCACCGAGATGACGTCCCAGAGGTACGCCATGGGCAGCTCGGACCCTTTCCCTGCCGGATTCGAAATCCGGTTCGGGAGCCTGAACTTTCAGGCCACAGGGAACGGCTACCACATGCGCCTTACCAATCGGGATGAACTCCACCCGTGGCGGTCAACCGGGCCGGGCCCGATCCCCGCCACGCCGACGACCGACGTCCCGGCACCAGAACCCACGACGGCGGCTGCCTCGACGTCTCGACGCCGCAAACGCCCGGGTCAGCGCTCGCGTCAGGCGCGCATGGAGCGGCGCCGGGCAGCACGCGACGCGGCCCGGAGCGACGCACCACCGCCGAGTGACACGACGGCCCACCCTGCAGGGGAGCACGCGACCACGGGGCCGCAGTTCCCCTACGGGATGCGCAACTCCGTCGCAACGTACGCCTCATCCGTCAGCACCGACATGGCCGCATACGAGGATCTCCCGGGCCATCACCTGCTGTCAGCCCGGAACCTCATCGCCACCACCAACGACGAGTCGTACCACGGCTCAACCAGCAAACTGCCGCCCGCAACCTCGCATGGCTACGCGGAGTGGGACTTCTCCGGCGTACCGGACCCTGTGGTATTCCGGCGGTTCCTTGACGCCGCGGACTACTGGTTCGGTTGCTCTAACGACTCCAGCGAAGGGAGCTACGACCCCTCGCGCGAGTGCTTTGTTGTCGTCGTCAACGAGCACATTGACGGCACGAACGGAGCAGGCGACGGGGACGTGGCCCAGCATCCGGAGCCAAACCCGCCACCGGCCCCACCAGCGGGCAATGCGGATATTAATGCGCAGCTGGCCCAGGCGCGCGAGCTCGAGGCGAAGCTCGCAGAAGAGCACCGGCAGGTGCGGCTCCTGCGTGCTACCATCGCAGGGGAAGCCTCGGCGCGCGACGAACGTGCCAGAGAAGCTGGGAGGCAGGCTCGCGAGCGCATCAACGCTGACTTCAACGTGGACGACCCACACACGCCGCCTCGGGGCAGCCAAAAACTCATCGCGTCGGCAACTCTACTTTGGGCTAGGCCTGAGCCATCGACGCCCGAGGCACGAAACCTGCGCCGCGAGGCACAGGCTCTCATCGAGTAGGCGGCCGTACAGCAGGCCGAGAGCTCCGCGTCCCGCATACGCAACCAGTCCAGCGTGCGGGACGGTGACGCGCAGGACCAGGAGGCATCCGTCCACGCGGACGGCGCGGCAGGACAGCCGGCAAACCGGGGCAGGACGCCTGTCAGGGAGCGGATCCTTGACACGCGCGGCCAGGCCCACGACGGCGATGCCCGCAACGTCCTGAACGCCAAGAAGAGGGGCAACGCGGAGGCGCGGATGGCGGCAGGCTACCACCCTCGGCGAGGTGGTCACTACGACAGTCGGGAGGACCGCTCGCCAACGCCGGAACCCCCGGGAACCCGTGTGTTCAGCCGGGAGATCCGCATGGCAAGTTTCCCCCAGCGCTTCCGCCAGCCCACCACCATCACCAAGTACACGGAGGAGACGGACCCTCGAGTATGGCTCAACGACTACCGCCTAGCTTGTCAGCTGGGCGGCACCACTAACGACGCGGTGATCATCCGTAACCTGCCGCTGCACCTTGCGGATTCGGCCCGAACATGGCTCGAGCATCTGCCGCCCAGCCAAATCCACGGCTGGGACGACCTAGTCCGCACCTTCGTAGGAAACTTCCAGGGCACGTATGTGCACCCCGGGAACTCATGGGACCTGTGCGGGTGCACTCAGAAGCCCGGCGAGTCGCTCCGGGACTTCATACGACGCTTTTCCAAGCGCTGTACCGAGCTCCCGAGCGTCGCTCAGTCGGAGATCGTGCACGCCTTCCTCGAGGGCACGACCTACCGGGACCTTGTGCGCGAGCTCGGGTGGAGCCCGCCAGTCGACTCCAATGAGCTGTTCGATATCGCCACCAGCTTCGCTTCCGGAGAGGAGGCGGTGGGGGCCATTTTCGACGGCAAGAAAGGCAAGCGCGTGGACGACGCGCCCGCGGAGGGCAGCAAGTCCAAGGAGCCCACGAAGAAGCAAAAGCAGGGCAAAAAGCCCCACCACGACGCACGCGCGCAGGGGTGCGGCGAGGATGACGACGAAGCCCTCGCAGTCGACCCTGCGCGTAAGGGTCCTCGAGGCCCCCCTCGAGGCCCCAGCGTATTCGACGACATGTTGAAGAAGCCCTGCCCGTACCACAAGACCCCGGTCAACCACACCCTCGAGCAATGCGACATGCTCAAGAAGTACTACAGCCGCGTCGCCGCGAAGGAGGACGAGGCCAGGAAGGATGGGGGTGACGGAGGCGCTGACGGCTTCCCCGCGGTGGAGGACGTCTTCCTCATCTTCGGGGGACCGACAGTGGACATGTCCACCAGTCGGCACAAGCACGAGCGGCATGAAGTTCTCACCGCCGAGAAGGCCCCTCCTTCCTTCCTCGACTGGTCAGAGGAGGCCATCACCTTCAGCCGCAAGGATCACCCGAACCGCATCCCCAACCCGGGCCAGTACCCGCTAGTCGTCGACCCCATCATCGGCAATGCGCGATTCTCCAAGGTGTTGATGGGCGGCGGCAGCAGCCTCAACATCCTGTACGCGCACACCCTGCGGCTGATGGGGATCGGTTTGGATCAGCTACGGCCCAGCATGGCGCCGTTCCATGGCGTCGCGCCGGGCAAGCGCGTCCAGCTCCTCGAGCAGATCGACTTGCCGGTCTGGTTCGGCACGCCGGACAACTTCCGCAAGGAGGTCCTCACCTTCGAGGTGGTGGGGTTTCGGGGCGCGTACCACGCCATCCTCGGGCGTCCGTGCTACGCCAAATTCGTGGCGGTCCCGAACTACACGTACCTCAAGATGAAGATGCCGAGGCCAAAAGGTGTCATCACGGTGGGCTCGTCGATCGAGCACGCATTTGACTACGACGTCGAGTGCGTCGAGCACGCCGAGGCGCTCGCACTGGACGAGTCGCTAGTTGCGAACATGGAGAAGCTGGCCAACGAGGGCCCCGACTCCCCCACGAAGCATGCGGGCAGCTTCGAGGCTGCCGAGCAGACCAAGGAGGTACCCCTCGACGCCGCTGCCCCCGAGGGCAAGGTGTTGAGGGTCAGTTTCACCCTCGACCCGAAATAGGAAGTGGTGCTCATCGAATTTCTCCGCGCCAACGCAGACATCTTTGCGTGGAGCCCCTCGGACATGCCGGGCATTCCGAGGGAGGTCGCCGAGCACTCCCTTGACATCCTACCTCAGTCCAGAGCGGTGCAACAGCGCCTACGGCGCTTTGACGAGGAAAGGCGCCGGGCGATTGGAGTGGAGCTGCGGAGGCTCCTAGATGCCGGGTTCATCAAGGAGGTGTTTCATCCAGTGTGGCTAGCTAATCCTGTACTGGTTAAGAAAAAGAACGGGAAGTGGCGGATGTGCATTGACTATACCGGTTTGAATAAAGCGTGTCCCAAAGTTCCCTTTCCTTTGACACAGATTGATCAAATAGTTGACTCCACCGCGAGGTGCGAGCTGCTATGCTTCCTTGATGCCTATTCGGGTTACCACCAAATAAAGATGAAGGAGTTCGATCAACTCACGACCTCTTTCATCACGCCGTTCGGCATGTTCTGCTACGTAACGATGCCATTTGGTCTTCGAAACGCCGGGGCTACATACCAGCGATGTATGCAACACGTTTTCGGGGATCACATCGGGCGGACCGTTGAGGCATACGTAGACGACATTGTCGTCAAAACCAGGAAGGCGGATGACCTGGTCAACGATTTGCGCATTACATTCGATTGCTTGCGGGCTAACGGGGTCAAGTTAAACCCCGAAAAATGCGTCTTTGGGGTGCCGCGCGGCATGCTATTGGGTTTCATTGTCTCCCAGCGGGGCATCGAGCCCAACCCCGAGAAGGTCTCAGCCCTCGACCGGATGGGGCCGATTCGAGATCTGAAGGGGGTGCAGAAGTTGTTGGGCTGCCTGGCCGCCCTGAGACGCTTCATTTCACAGCTCGACGAAAAGGGTTTGCCCCTCTACCGACTCCTGAAGAAGCACGAGCGCTTCTCCTGGACCGTCGAGGCCCAGGAGGCACTCGACAAGCTGAAAGCGACGCTCGCACACGCGCCAATCCTCACACCGCCTCGAGACGGTGAACCTCTGTACCTCTATGTCGCGGCAACCACCCAGGTGGTCAGCGCGGTCATCGTGGTGGAGAGGACAGAGGAGGGCCACGCCCTACCAGTCCAAAGGCCGGTATACTACATCAGCGAGGTACTATCTGAGACCAAAGCGCGGTACCCACAGATTCAGAAGCTGCTTTACGCGGTGGTACTTGCACGGCGCAAGCTACGACACTACTTCGAGGCCCACCTGGTCACGGTGGTTTCATCGTTCCCGCTAGGGGAGATAATCCGCAATCCGGATGCCTCGGGTAGAATCGCGAAGTGGTCCGTGGAACTCATGGGTGAAACACTTACCTATGCGCCGCGCAAGGCAATCAAATCCCAAATCCTCGCGGACTTCGTCGCTGAATGGACAGACACTCAATTGCCCCCATTACAGATCCAAGCCGAGTGTTGGACCCTCTACTTCGACGGGTCAGTGATGAAAACCGGAGCGGGCGCGGGCCTGCTCTTCATCTCGCCCCTCGGAGAGCACATGAGGCATGCAGTGCGCCTGCATTTCCCCACGTCGAACAATATGGCGGAATACGAGGCCCTCCTTTGCGGCCTCCGAATCACCATTGAGACTGGCATCAAGCACCTCGACGTTAGGGGAGATTCGCAGCTCGTGATCGACCAAGTCATGAAGAACGCAAGCTGCCACGACGAGAAGATGGAAGCATACTGCAACGCCGTACGCGCGCTCGAGGACAAATTTTATGGCGTTGAGCTCAACCACGTTCCCCGCAAGTACAACGAGAAGGCGGACGAGCTCGCGAAGATTGTGTCGGGGCGGATCACCGTTCCTCCGAACGTTTTCGCGCGCGATGTCGCCAAACCTTCCGTCGACCTTAGCAAAACCACCTCGAGTCCGGGGGAGCCCTCGGGGGCTCCCTCGAATCCGTCGGGCGCGGAGCCCATGGATGAGGACCCCTCGAACGAGGCGTTCGTGCTCTCCCTGCTCGAGGTGTATGGGGCTGACGAAGCCGAGGCCATGGAGATTGAGACGCCCCCCCCCCCGCGGAGGACTGGCGAAGCAAGTACCTCACCTGGATCGATCGAGGGGAGCTACCCTCGGATCGGACCAAGGTGAGACGCATCGCCAGAAAGGCCAAATCATTCACCGTGGTCGACGGCGAGCTGTATAAGCGCACCGCGTCGGGAATCCTACAACGATGCATCCCCATCCCCGAGGGCCGCGAGTTGATCCGAGACATCCACGCAGGCGTGTGTGGCCATCACGCGGCGCCGCGCACCCTCGTAGGCAACGCATTCCGCCAGGGCTTTTACTGGCCCACGGCGGTCGCTGACGCCAACGAGGTCGTGCGCACCTGTGAGGGGTGCCAGTTCTACGCCCGCAAGACCCACCTCCCGGCCACACCCTCCAGACCATACCCATCACATGGCCGTTCGCCGTGTGGGGATTGGACATCGTCGGGCCCCTGCGGAAGGCGCCCGGGGGCTACACGCATTTGCTGGTCGCAATCGATAAATTCTCAAAGTGGATCGAGGTCCGCCCCATCACTAACCTCAGATCCGAGCAAGCCGTGTCGTTCTTCACCAACATCATCCACAGGTTCGGGGTACCGAACTCCATCATCACCGACAACGGCACCCAGTTCACCGGCAGGAAATTCCTGGAGTTCTGCGACAACCACCATATCCGCATGGATTGGGCGGCCGTGGCACATCCACAGACTAATGGCCAGGTAGAGTGTGCCAACGGCATGATCTTACAAGGCCTCAAGCCTAGGATCTTCGACAGACTAAACAAGTCTGGTCGCAAGTGGATTCAGGAGCTACCGTAAGTCATCTGGAGTCTCAGGACCACCCCGAGCAGAGCCACGGGATTCACGCCGTTCTTCCTCGTCTATGGCGCGGAGGCCGTCCTCCCCACGGACCTGGAGTACGGATCTCCCAGACTCAGGGCCTATCAAGAAAGCTCGAACCAGCGTGCTCGCGAAGACTCGTTGGATCAAATAGATGAAGCCCGAGACGTGGCAATGATGCACTCGGCAAGATATCAGCAGGCACTCCGGCGATACCAAACTCAGAAGATCTGGCGCCGAGACTTCAGCGAGGGCGACCTAGTGCTAAGGCTGCGACAAGACAATCGAGGCCGTCACAAGCTGTCACCGCCATGGGAAGGACCTTACATCATCGTCGAGGTGCTCAAACCCAGCACATACAAGCTTGCAAATGAGCAGGGCGAAGTCTTCACCAACGCTTGGAACATTCAACAGCTACGTCGCTTTTACCCTTAAAAAGTTCCAAGTCAATTTGCGCATATCCGACGCCCCAGTCGGTTGTACATACGTTAAGTTTGTGCATAAAGTCAAGGGCGACTCGGCTTTCCCCTGAAAGCCAAGTCCCCCTCGGGGGCTACTACAGGGGGCATCCCCCCCCTAAGCGGTTCCATTTTTTCACAAAAATCTTTTTTTTCCAAAAATGCTAAGTACGTCCCAACCCGGGAGCTTGGACAGAAAGAAGCAGGACGCGAGCGGCCAAAAGGTAAAGACGGGTGAGCTAAGGACGGCCCACGCCTCCGGCAGGATACGGCCTCTCCTCCTCACCACTTCACCTTCAGGCTGCTCGTGCAAACGATCAACCCCAGCCGAAACTTGCCTAGGCAGCGGGAAAGGGACAGAACAGCATAAACAAAACAAATCGTACTTAACTTACAAACGTCAAAAAGCGAACTGTCCTGTTACAAAAACCACCTGGCTCAAATTCTAATTACAATAATAAGGGCCTCAGCGCCCGGCCACTTTCAGGGTTCGAGGGGTCCCTGAAAGGATCTGGATGTCGCCTAGAGGGGGGTGAATAGGCGAATCTGCACACTTATAAAAATTCAACCCGCTGTCAGCACTGAAACCGGTCAGACCGGTTTCCAAAACCGGTCAGACCGGTTTTACACAGACAGAACCAACAATATGTAAATCCCCTCTACGAGTTCTAGCACAAACCAAACTTGGTGTAGGACTTCCACAGGTGTTTCCAAGAGTATCAATGAAGTCCCTGCACACAACACATGCACACCAAAGTAGATCGAAGCGGAAGCACAAGATATATGCTAGAGAGAGAGATAAATCAAGAAGTAAGAAATATATGAAGTAAATGCACAAAAGACACAAAGATTTATCCCGTGGTTCGGCCCACCACTAAGGTTAGCCTACCTCCACGTTGTTGAGGTATCCACACAAGGATAGGCTCGCCACACAAGGCTTGCCCTTGACCTCGGTCTCAAGTCAAGAGAATGAACCCTTGAGATGAGAAGGTTTCCACTAGAATCACAGGGGTAATACAAACTTCTTAGAGCTTCCACAATCTCGGATTGGAGAGCTTCCAAGTGACTTCTAGCCGTCTAGGAGCAAGGCTCCAAGAGTAAAAGATGCTTCAAAGAATCTTCAACACAAATCAGTAGGTGCTCAAGTATGGGATGCTCACAAGGCTTCTCAAAGCTCTCTAAAGCTCTCACACAAGTCACTCTCTCAACCCAACACAAGAATAGGGCACTAAAGGCTTGAATCTCACTTAGAGAGGTTGGGGAGAGCTTAGCTGGGGTTCAAGAAAGCATTGGAGGCGCAGGGAACCAGCAGCCCCCCAAGGAGGAGCTCATGGGTATAAATACCCAACTCCCACGAAACTAGCCGTTAGTCTGTCAGACAAAACCGGTCAAACCGGTTTGCCAAACCGGTCAGACTGGTTTTCAAACCAACTAGCCGTTGGACGATGTCAGTGCCCAAACCGGTCCACAATTGAGTCAAGCCACAATTGAGTCAAGCCTTGCACCATAGAGAGAGTTCCATTTGAGATGCCACTCAAATAATTGTCCTTTTGATTGATAACAAATATCCTTTGCAATAGAGGTAACCACATGACCTTTGTCAACGCTATATTTGAAGTCTTGCAACTAGCTTCTTTGTAAGAGTCAATATCTTCCACTTGGTGTCAGAGTGAAATTAATTTGATATTATACTCGGTAAACTCATTGTATAGTTCATCAAGTTCCATGTTGTATTAATAGTAAAATCCTCTTGATGCCATACTCATCTTTAACTTAGTTCTCCCATTTTTACATCACAAGCTTCTCCTTTCTTCACAATATGCTTTGCTTAACATAAAGAGGCCAACCAAGTACCATATATAATCATGCCTCTATATTTGCTTTTCTTTAACTTAGGATCACTTGTTGTATGTCTTATGTAAACTCAATGGGAGAAACACAATAACCATCTCATGACATTCATCTTTAGTATGCTTGCATACATTCCATGTATAATGTCATGATCCACCCTTATCTTCTTTGCAATATGACCCAAAAGCATGATCTTACACATAAATATCATTTATTAATAATCAACAACCTGCTCACATGCTTTACAAGAGTGTTAGTGATTTAATCAAGTTGTCACTCAACTCACCAAAACCCACTTAGGGCTTGATTGCACTTACAATCTCCCCCTTTTTGTGATTGATGACAACCTTGATTAAAGCTTACAAAAGATATATAAATGGAGCTCTTAAGGGCTAAGATTTAGGTAAAGCTCCCCCTCAATGTGTGCAATGAATGGAATTCATTAATTTGGCTTCAAAATGCCAATTTGCACATATTCAAGAAAAGCATGGAGCTCCCCCTAAATCTCAGCAAAGTGGGGTGCAACAAGTGTGTGTGACAAGATGAAACAAATGTGTGATGCATATGTCAAGAGTTATCACAAACAAGAGACAAAACACAAAGAGGTGTGTGCTGTCTGGGGCAAAACCGGTCAGACCGGTTTTGGAAACCGGTCAGACCGATTTCACCCAGTCAGTACACAAAAACAGGGAAAACTCAAAAACAACTCATTCACCATACAAACATGCATCACAAACTAACATTAAGTCACTTAGAACATTTAGAGTACATTACACACATTGTAGCACACAATACAAGAGTTCTCAAGTCCAACACATAGATAAGGTTCAACAGACGATTATTACAGATCCAAATCTCTCAACAAGTCTCTAAGATAAAAGATAACTGGATACATAGGATCTTGGGAGTGCTCAGCACAAACCGGTCAGACCGGTTTGAGAAACCGGTCAGACCGGTTTCACTACACAGCACCACAAGCAGATGGGCTTTAATCACTTTTCTTCTCCCCCTTTGTCATCCATCACTAAAAACTTGGAGAAGATATGCTGCTGAGCATCATTGATCACCATACTCCGGAGGAGCACCACCATGCGGAGGAGGGTAATCTAAGAGAGAGTTTATAAGAAATGGAATTAAGAACTTAAGAAGAAATGGTAGATGCTAAAGGATAAGAGTTTGAGACTCATCATACCATCGTTGTTGCCAAAAAGCGATTGATACGCTTGAGATACAAGATTTTGACCGCTAGTAGACGGACCCATAGGAGGAGGTGGAGGAGGAGGCACTTGATATCCATAGTGATGAGCATATTGTTAAAAATAGCCTTCGGAACCCAGTTGTGCCACCATGCTATCCACTGAAGGGATCTCGAGCTCCTCCATCTCGGGAGAGGGTGGAGATCTAGGAGGTTCAAAACCATGGTGATTGTGCAATAATTTGAGAGTGTCTTTCATTTGTTTCCTCTCTCTCCTAGACCTCTGCTGCTCGACCAATACATCCCTCTGGCTCCTATACATAGATGTGAAAAAGTTCAAAAGCTTGCGAATAGGAGAGGGAGTCTTGTCCCTAGGCTGACTGCTGCTGCCAGCCCCAAACTGGTCAGGCCGGTTTTCCAAACCGGTCAGAACGGTTTGGTCCTGACCAGTGGCTGCTGCTGGCTGATGCTGCTCCTGCTGCTGTCCTTCTCCTTCCTCCATTACCTCATCATATCTTCCAGGTGAGGGAGTCCTTATCCTCTTGGGTACCGGGACTTTGAAGGGCTCATGCTTAGTATCCTTTAGAAACTTTCTTTTTGCCACCTTTTCAATGATATGCATGATATAAGGTGCATACCCACACAACCTCTGGGGGCTCTCGCTAATGGTCTTGATCTCCTCCCAAATGAAATCACTCACTGAGAATGGAAGTCCGGGAGGCCTCATATGAACGAGCAAGTCCTTAGCATAGTTAGAGATGTCCGCCGGGTTTCCGCCCCTAGGTGTGAGTGTCAACCGGAATATGCGGGTAAGCATGCTATAGTAGGAGTAAAGCCCCGCTGCATAACTCGCATTTGCTTGCTTGTTTCTTGGATACATGAACTTCATCGCAGAAGGCTCCATCGGACGAGTACCGCGGTGAATGCAAGGAAGAGTCAAATCCGCCGGGCTAGCTCCAAGGAACCTAACAAAGTGTGTGAAAGTGACACTGTATCTAGTCCCCTCGGTCATCCAATGCATCTTTCTTGTACTCTCATTTTTCTCAAAAGCGATGGTGGCATAGAATTGTGCAATGACCTCTGTGTTCCAACTGTGCCTGAATCCCATCAGAGGCTTGATCCTCAAAGTAGTACAAACATCAATGATATCTCTGAAAATAGCATTGTTTGTCTTCTCCATGTAGCCCCAATCTATCCACCGAGCCTCTACAATAATGCCCTTTTTCTTAGCTATGATGGCAGTGGAATAGTAGTCCTGCTGAAAGAAAGTGTGAAATCTGTAATCTATCCCACTAGCCATGTCCTTAGGCTCACCAAAGGGCCACTCCCTTCTCTTCCTCCTAGCTGCCTCAGTCTTACCCATGCCAAGATAGTTCACTATGCGGTGAGTGCCGGGATTGACTGGCCTCCTAATCTCAAGCATGACCTGCTCTTCCTCTTCTTCTTCTTCTTCTTCTTCTTCTTCTTCTTCTTCTTCTTCTTCTTCTTCTTCTTCTTCTTCTTCTTCTTCTTCTTCTTCTTCTTCTTCTTCTTCTTCTTCTTCTTCTTCTTCTTCTTCTTCTTCTTCCTCAACTCCTCTTTCCCTTCCACCATAATCCTCTTCTTCATCATCATCATCATCATCATCATCATCATCTGCAGCTGGTCCTTTCCCATGCCATTCCATTCTATAGTTCTCATTACTCTCATCATCATCACTAGAAGTCTCATGCCCTTCTTCCACAATCTCGTCCACAACATTTGACTGAGATGCCCTAGACATCCTAGGCCTCAAGATAGGGCCACTGGAGGCACCGGACGGCTCAAACGGATCGGGATTGCCTTCGGACTCATCAACCCTCTTTTTCTTCTTTGACCTTGTGTAGGTCCTCGAGAAGTCTGACATGTTATTCCTGACCACAAATAAGTGACAAAGGATATATAAGGTTCATAGGAATTGATTCGAGACTCGACGAGAATTGAATTCGAAGTTTTGGAAGAAAATCAGGGTTGCTGTCCTAATAAAATCGGTCAGACCGGTTTCAGAAACCGGTCAGACCGGTTTCGTCGGCTGAAACCCTAGATCATGGAATTCGAAATGTAGCCATCCAAATTGATTCAAAACTTAAAGATAGCTTCCTGGGCATACTAGTTGATGATTGCTTAAAGGAATCCGAGAGATATGCATGGAGCTAAGAGATCGGGCAAAGAGAACCTTTGAATACCTTGAGAGGATGGGAGAAGATGAGTAAAGCTTCAAAAACGGTCTCCAATCCGGTCAAGCCGAAGTTTAGCACCTCTAGCCCTTAATCTCCAAAGGGGAAACCTTCTCCTTGGTCCAATCTCAAGATCCCATGGTGGGGGACACTTTGGAGAGTGAGGGCACAGGTAGGAAGGAGAGGACCACAGGCTAGGACTTGTGGGGATGAAAGAGGATGGATAGGGAATATTCCCCATGGGATACCCTTAAATGGGTGGACCTGGGGTAAAACCGGTCAGACCGGTTTCCCTCAGGAAACCTGCTGAAGCTAGAATTTGAGATATTAAAGCTTGATTTGAGAACTAATATGAGAGATAAGTTCAAGATATGTCCAGATACTAGTTCCTTTTCTGAAAAACCTGAAGCTTCAACTCTTTATCCAAAGACCCCTTTTTCTCCGCGAGAGGTGAATAGAGGAAAAGACAAGATATTGAAAGAATTTTGCTCCTTTTCCTTTTGAGATAGATCTAGTGAGATAAAGAGATAAAGCAATGAACTTTGGTCACTAGATAACTCCCATAGAGAAAATTTCCAATTAGGTCCAAAAGCTCCTTGATACTTCCAAGAAACTTAGAGAGAGATAGATATGAAGAATATGTTGAACTTAAGAAAATCTCACCATTTGTGACTAGCCATCAATCAAGCAAGGTTAACCATAGTCACAAGTGGGTTGATCGGGTCATAAAGACCAATAACCAAAATTTTCAAAATTCACACAAATCCTATCATGCTAGTTGAGTTTTTCAAAAATCTAACCTATGTCACACAAACATGTGGCTAAACAAGTTTTAGGAACATATTGGGATGTTTAACTCATACCTCTCACATTATAACAAGCATTTGACATAAAGTCAATATAAAGGTAGGCATCAATTAAATATCCAATAGGCACACACGAGAGAACCTTGAATAGATCACATGCTAAGAAAATGCACACACTAGCATGAATAAATCCTAGATGATAAAGGTAGACAAAGAGTGAGTGTGAACCATACCTTTGCCTCTAGCTTATCACATTTTCACATTGGTGAATTGTGATTTTTCCTTGACTTGTGCATTGCTATGTTAAGACAAAGTTCTAGCTCTCATTTTGATAGACCTTTTAAACAGAACACGAGAGAGACACTTAAATAGCACAAGCACTAGTTTCAACCCTTAGTGACCTTTCGGGTTAGAGAGACAAGAGGTCCACTAAAATTGAAACCTCGCAATATAGATCAAATTCCCCTTGTTTATGGAGCATATGAAATAATGTGAAAGACTAGGGTCACATGCACCATTTTGGCAATTAAGTCCAACTCGAGGAATTTAAACTATATTGTGGTGAGTAGCTATGCTTGCGGTTAGTTTCATAATCCAATGAGAAAGATTAGATCAATATTACCACTTTGGACTCAAAGATCATAGCATACTCCATGGAGAGAGACAAGCTCTCATTTTGAGACTACAAAAATCACTTAGATGAAAGCATTAGTCTCAAAGACACAAATTGTAGAGTGATCTCCCCCTAAATAGGTGCATCATGGGTTTGTGTTGCATGAAACGAGCACTTAATCAATTTAATGAGCTAGGAGAGGTCACTTCACAATTTGGTCAAGGCACAAGAGAAGATAATTTACAAATGTTAAAATTGTGCCAAGAGTACTTACTATCACAAGATAGTGTTTGTATGATGCTAAATACGAGCTAAGAATATTTATTTGAATTTCTTGAATTAATCTTGAAGTGTATCCCTCAGTTGGGCATCACTGGGCCAAAACCGGTCAGACCGGTTTGGAAAACCAGTCAGACCGGTTTTACCAGTCAGTCCAACTGAACCTTTTCTTCAAGACTCAGTTAGCTCCTGATGCAGGCATATCTTCATGAGTCTTCAATTGCTGACAATCATCCTGATTCTTGAAGCTCTTTAGGTCTGAATTCCCAGATCCCGGAGCCTCCGAGGAATTTCCCGGAGGTTGAGTTCCTGCAGCAATTCCCGGAACCTCCGGAGAATTTCCCGGAACCTCTGGGGTCTGCACTTTCAAAGACGCAGGAATGTTTGGCCCTTGGAGTTGGTGTTGAAGCTTGGAAATTTTCTTCATCTTTTCTTGAGCTTCAACTTGGTCTACCGTCACCTTTGGCCGAACGCTTGATTGACTTACAATTTTACTTCTTCTTTTAACCTGCACCATTTAAACCAATATGCTCTACTAGAGAGCGGTTACAAGCATCATATGGTAAGAGGAGCATATATGTACACCAAAATACTTAGTCAAGCCAAGTGCACAAAACCAAGGTCTTGAGCACAAGTATCCACTTAGGATCCATCGACTAAGATGAAAGATGAAGCTTATGTTACCGAGATGTCATTGGAATAGAGATTAAAAGTTTATTCTTGACACTTGGCATTATTCTAGCTCATGGACCATTTCTTGAGTTTTGCCAAGCCTCCAATGCATCTCCATGCTCCTGCGATTCTAGCAAGCTCTTTTTGGTACCCAAACCATGTTGGGTCCTTTAGGGTTAGTCACAAGAGATTTGGGAATCCAAATGGCTCTTATGCTAGTTTGAGGTGAACTAATCACTCTAGTAGCATAGATACCGTGTTTGTCATCCCTAAGTCTAGAAAAAGCATAATCGACGAGTTTTGACTTAGGAATGTTACCATTTGGACAATCATTACTCTCATGTCCCTTTGACTGACAAGTGTAGCAAATACGGCCTTTGATCTTGCTTGACTTATTTTTGCTCACTTGTTGCTTCTTGGTCTTGTGGCTTGCTGTAGAAGCTTGATTGTGCTTGATATGCTCTTGAGGCACTGCAGTTGCCAAAACCGGTCTAACCGGTTTCCCAAACCGGTCAGACCGGTTTGGTGCAGACAACACCCCAGTCACTTGTGGACAATCATCAATGAAGTGTCCATGTTGCTTGCATTTGTAGCATATCCTTCTCCTTAGCTTCCTTTGCCTTTTCTTGCTGCCTTTGAGCTGAGGAGAGCACATGGATGCATAGTGCCCCATCTTTGAGCACTTGAAGCATTGTATGTGATCAAGCTTCTTTTTCTTGATTTCTTGAGCCTTGTGATTATTTCCTTGCTTCTTCAGTTGGAGGGTTGAGCTAGCACGGTTTGAACCCTTCTCAAGCTTCTTCACCATGTTGTCACAGTTATCTTGAGAAGGTTGCACTTGACTCTTTCCCTTCAACTTACTCAAGTCTTCTTTAAGCTTTTCAACCTCTTGCATGAGTTGATCATTTTCTTTCGCAATGAGGTCATCACAAGTCTCTACAAATACATGCTCAATACTAGATTGGCTTGCTTGAGAACAACAAGGTTTAGTACAAGACAATTCAATATTGACATGTGAGCATGTGCATGTGTGTGAGAGAGGTTGAGTGGATGTTACCGATGAAAGCACAACCTCGTGAGCTACTTCTAGACAAGTATATGATTCTACAAGCTTGTCATGAGAGCACTCAAGCTCCTTGTGACATGCTTGTAACGTCACATGCTCGCTAGTGAGCTTTTCAAGCTTATCATTGAGCACCTTCTTTTCTTGCTCCAAAGATGCTACACGTGTAGACAAGTTAGTAGCACAAGCAACTTTATTAAGCAAGATATCATATTTATTGACCAAGGTAGAGTGTGAGAGTTTGAAGGCTTCAAGCTTTTGAGTTAAAGATTTTATGGTGTCAACATGATCTTCAACTCTCTTTGCCATTTGATCTTCCTTGGTTTCCTTGCTCTTCTTGGCCATCAAGCACTTGTGATCATCAACACTAGGAGTTGAGGACCTATAAACCGCCGATGCTTGTCTTGATCGCCTTCTTGAACGCTTGTCAGCCTTCACTGCGTTCATCATGTGAAAACCGGTCAGACCGGTTTTGGAAACCGGTTGGACCGGTTTCCCCGCAGGGTCACCCGACTTGCTTTTCTTGCCTTGTTGATCCATGGGTGTGGTCACTAGAGGATCAGTGTATGCTTCTGAGGTAGAGCACTCTTCTAAGGATACTCTTGTCACTTGATCCTCACTAGTTGACGGCTTGTCATACTCAAACCCCAAATCTTCATTTTGGCTTTCGATTTCTCCTCTCATCATCCTTGGCCGAGATGTTATCATGAGCACATGAAGATGAGTGGTTTGCAGCTGTGGCTTCACTTTGCATGCTTGTTCTTTGATCTTGGTCTTTGCATTTGGGTACATCATAAAGATCTTGAAAATTTTCCCAAATATCATGTGCATCAATTATGTCATCACAAATTAATTCCTGCACATCACAACTCAAGGTACTACGAATGTAGTTAGTAACTTGAGCGTTGAGTTGCCAACATTCTAACTCCTCTATAGATAAGCCTGACAAGTCAATGTTGTCTATTCTAGTGTGAGGAGGAAGAATACTAGCAACTACAACCTGCTCAGCATGTGGACCAAATGTCCTAATTCCATTAAGTACATGAGCTGACCAAGAATCGTAGTTTGAGCCACCTAGAGTCAATGGCTCAAAAGATACCTCATATGTTGTCGACATCTTTTCTCCAAGCGGTTAAGCTCGAATCGGAGTTCCTTGCTCTGATACCAATTGAAAGGATCTGGATGTCGCCTAGAGGGGGGGGTGAATAGGCGAATCTGCACACTTATAAAAATTCAACCCGCTGTCAGCACCGAAACCGGTCAGACCGGTTTCCAAAACCGGTCAGACCGGTTTTACACAGACAGAACCAACAATATGTAAATCCCCTCTACGAGTTCTAGCACAAACCAAACTTGGTGTAGGACTTCCACAGGTGTTTCCAAGAGTATTAATGAAGTCCCTGCACATAGCACATGCACACCAAAGTAGATCGAAGCGGAAGCACAAGATATATGCTAGAGAGAGAGATAAATCAAGAAGTAAGAAATATATGAAGTAAATGCACAAAAGACACAAAGATTTATCCCGTGGTTCGGCCCACCACTAAGGTTAGCCTACCTCCACGTTGTTGAGGTATCCACACAAGGATAGGCTCGCCACACAAGGCTTGCCCTTGACCTCGGTCTCAAGTCAAGAGAATGAACCCTTGAGATGAGAAGGTTTCCACTAGAATCACAGGGGTAATACAAATTTCTTAGAGCTTCCAAGTGACTTCTAGCCGTCTAGGAGCAAGGCTCCAAGAGTAAAAGATGCTTCAAAGAATCTTCAACACAAATCAGTAGGTGCTCAAGTATGGGATGCTCACAAGGCTTCTCAATGCTCTCTAAACCTCTCACATAATTCACTCTCTCAACCCAACACAAGAATAGTGCACTAAAGGCTTGAATCTCACTTAGAGAGGTTGGGGAGAGCTTAGCTGGGGTTCAAGAAAGCATTGGAGGCGCAGGGAACCAGCAGCCCCTCAAGGAGGAGCTCATGGGTATAAATACCCAACTCCCACGAAACTAGCCGTTAGTCTGTCAGACAAAACCGGTCAGACCGATTTGCCAAACCGGTCAGACCGGTTTTCAAACCAACTAGCCGTTGGACGGTGTCAGTGCCCAAACCGGTCAGACTGGTTTGCCAAACCGGTCAGACCGGTTTGGGCCAGAGAGCTCTACTAAGGTTTGATCTCACGGGTTAGTCTCTCATGGGTTCACTTAAGCACTTTTTGATGTTTGTTGTCCAACCAATGATTCATCTCTCTTGATTGTACGGCATACCTAAACTCAAGCTAAAAGATAAACCCTAATTAGTCTACTTGAGCTTGAACCACCAAGGTACACCGGTAATTGATCTTCAATGATTCGAGGGCTTCCAACGTTGTATACCAACTGAGCACATGTTAGAGATATAAATAGATGCATGTGCTTGAGCATATCCACCTTGAGCTAGTGACTTAGAATTCTTCCATAGAGTAGAGAATCAATCACTTTGAACTCTAGAGCCACTCCAAATTATCAATCATGACACTAGATGCAATTTATCACTTTCCTCGGTATGCTTGGATATGATACTTCGAAATCCTTGACGCTCTCAACTTCACCCTAGCACTTTGCTTATGGTCGCTATCCATAGCCTTTGCTTAGTTCCTCATTTTAGCCATCTTGATCTCTTCATCACTTATCCTTGCCACAATTGAGTCAAGCCTTGCACCATAGAGAGAGTTCCATTTGAGATGCCACTCAAATAATTGTCCTTTTGATTGATAACAAATATCCTTGCCTTGCAAGCTTCCAATTATAGGTCCATTGCAATAGAGGTAACCACATGACCTTTGTCAACACTATATTTGAAGTCTTGCAACTAGCTTCTTTGTAAGAGTCAATATCTTTCACTTGGTGTAAGAGTGAAATCAATTTGATATTATACTCGGTAAACTCATTGTATAGTTCATCAAGTTCCATGTTGTATCAATAGTAAAATCCCCTTGATGCCATACTCATCTTTAACTTAGTTCTCCCATTTTTACATCACAAGCTTCTCCTTTCTTCACAATATGCTTTGCTTAACATAAAGAGGCCAACCAAGTACCATATATAATCATGCCTCTATATTTGCTTTTCTTTAACTTAGGATCACTTGTTGTATGTCTTATGTAAACTCAATGGGAGAAACACAATAACCATCTCATGACATTCATCTTTAGTATGCTTGCATACATTCCATGTATAATGTCATGATCCACCCTTATCTTCTTTGCAATATGACCCAAAAGCATGATCTTACACATAAATATCATTTATCAATAATCAACAACCTGCTCATATGTTTTACAAGAGTGTTAGTGATTTAATCAAGTTGTCACTCAACTCACCAAAACCCACTTAGGGCTTGATTGCACTTACAGTCCCGCGGGAGGAGCGTTCGGGAAGAGGTCCTCCTCGAAGGCGTCAGCAAGGTCTGCGGCGGCGTTCGCAGCAGCAGCGTCGAGTCGGTTCACCACCTCCTGCGCACCGTCATCATCAAGGTCGTCCGCGACGATGTAGCCCGTGGCCAGCGCCGTGAGGTTAACAATGTAGTGCGATTGCACCACACCGAGGGTCATCTGGATGCCGAGGCAGAGGGCGCCCTTCATGCGCTCAGTGACGCGACCGCCCAGAGCCCGAAGGCGACTCGCCACCGAGCTCCCCAACAGGCCGGCGCCCTCGTCGATGCTCTGGCACGCTTCGAGGGCCACCTCCTCCAGAAGTCCCAAATCTTGCTGGGACGAGTTGTAGGCCGCCTGGAGCACTCTCGTCTGCGTCGCTGACTCCCCCAGGGCTTTCCGCAGACCTGAGAGAAAAAAGGGGTAAGTCGAGAGCGAATCTCGGCAAACCTGATCAGAAAACGAAGAGCCGCGGGCGGCAACTCACCCTCGACTTGCTTCCTCTCCCTCTTGAGGTCCGCGCGCACGGCTTTAGCCTCCTGCTGCAGCTTTAGATGCGTCCTTCTCCTCGCCGGCAACCCTCAAGTCCTCGAAGGCCACGCTCTCCTGGACCAGCTCCCCGGTGAGCCGCTCGATCTCCGCCTCTCGGAGTTGAAGCGCAGCCCTGGCCTCCGTCAGCGAGGTACGCTCCTGGTGGAGCTGGGACTGCGCCTCCTCCCGTGCTGAGCGCTTGCACTGGGTGGCGGACCGAGCGTCCTCGAGCGTGGCTCGCTCCTGCTGGAGCTGAGTCTCCACCTGCGCACGCGTGCCGCGCTCCTGTCGGAGTTGGTCCTCCACCCCCGCGAGCACCGTGACCTTCTCCTGAAGAGCAGCACCCAGCTTCTCGACCTCCTGGGCCTTCTGCTCAGCCTGGGTCTGCCAGGACCGCGCTTCCTCGAGGGTCGTGCGGTCCTGGAGGAGTTGAGCCTGCGCCTCGGCGAGGGCCGCCTCCCTCTGCGCCAGCAAGGTCTGTGCCTCGGCCAGGGCATCGCGCGCCTTCTGCAGCTCGCTGCTCGCCGTCGCCAGCGCCCCTTCCCTTTCTTGGAGCGCGGCCTTCACCTCCTCGACCTCCTTGGCTTTTTCCACCGCCAAGGTGCGTTGGTCGGTGTAGGCGTCCTCCACGCCCATGAGCCTGTACTCCAGCCAGCCGTTGTCTTCCCGCAAGGCCTCCACCATGGCATCCAGGGACTCGTACTGTCCCCGGTACCAATCAAGGTCAGAGCTCAGCTCGGTGAGGCGATTAAACTTCTCGTCCGCCTGGCCCTCCAGCTCCTGCGGGCGGTAACTGTAAGAGCAATCAAGCCCTATGAGGGTTTTGGTGATGTTGACCACACAATTAAAGAACTAATGAGCCCTTGAGTTTATTGTGCAGTACAAGAATGTTTTACAGGTGCAAAAGAAAGAAAGGAGACCCCTCAATTACATGAAGAAGGATTCCTATGCTCCTTGGAGGATTCTATTTATTTTATCTTTTGAATTTGAGTATAGGACAAGCCGTACTATCAAGAGGGATTCTAATGGCAAGTTTGGGTGGATTCAAGTGCTCATAGAACATCTATCCTAATCCTAACCCATTCCTTTAGGAGAGAGACTTGCTGCTGTTTTGCCCCTGTTGTTTCCTTGTTCGGAGGTTCCGAGTTTAATCTCGGAGGTTCCGACCGTACGGGTTTCAGTCAGCAGAGGTTTCAGGGTTCGGAAGTTCCGAGATTTTTCTCAGAGGTTCCGGACTTTGAAATATGACCGTTACAGTTCTGGATCTGGGGGTATTTATACCCCTTGGTCCCCCAATAGTCATTCCTTCTTCTCCCCCGAACAGTAACTGGTTCTAGCTTCATTCTCTCACCTTGCATTGACTCCCAACCCACTCTCTTCCAAATCCTTGCCTAGCATTGATTGAGAGTGGGGATTCAAGTGAGATTGTGAGCAAAATCTTCCATTCCTAGTTCTTGAGCACTTAGAGAAGCTCTAGCAAGCTTGGTGGATCTTTTACTCTTGGAGCCTTGCTCCTAGACGGCTAGAGGTTCTTGGAAGCTCTCCAACCCGATTTGTGGAAGCTCCAAGGTGTTTGTATTACCCTTTGTGATTCTAGTGGAAAGTCTCCACCTATTACCCAAAGTGATAGGTGTGAGAGAGGAGTGGATCTTTGTGGTCCTTAGCCTTTGTGGCTTCCTCAACAACGTGGATGTAGGCAAGCCTTTGTGGCGAGCTGAACCACGGGATAAATCCTTGTCTCGTGTGTGCTGTGATTTATATACTTGCTCATCCTCGTTCATGCTTGTTCTTGACTAGATCTATTAGGGTTTGTTTCTGATCTACTTGTTGGTAGTTCTCTAGTTAGTTCCTTGCTTTTAAATCATCTTGCTAAGTCCTAAGGATCTCCTAGAATTTGCTAGATCTGTTTTTTATCAAGTTATCCGCAGCTTTTATCGTATCCTCTCTGTTCTAACAGATCTCGGAACTTCCGTGATTATTTTCAGAGGTTGCCCCGTTCGGAGGTTCCGGAAATAAACTCAGAAGTTCCGAACCCTGACAGTCTTTGCAGAAAAAGTTTAAATTTTTGTGCAGGCCTATTCACCCCCCCTCTAGGCCACATTGCCTCGATCCCTTCAATTGGTATCAGAGCGGGTTATCCTTGCAAACACTTAACCGTGTGAGGATATGGCAAGTGGAGATGACAAGCAAGAGGAGGAGGAATTTGAAGACTTGCCAAGTGAAGTTGAAGGTGATGCCTCGGAGGTAGGCAACACCTCAGCCCAAGAGAAGTTCGACAAGCTCAAGAAGGTTGTCAAAGAAAGATCCAAGGACAATGGCAAGAAAAGCAAGAAAGAGGACAAGAAGAAAGAGAAAGAAGAAGAAAAGAAGAAAGAGGACAGCAAGCAAGAAAAGAAGAAGAAAAGGAAGAAGGAGGAAAAGAAGAGAAGAAAGAGAACACCTTCACCATCTCCATCACCATCTTCATCATCCTTATCATCGTCTTCATCTAGTGAGAATGGAGATGGGGATGATGAGTACTATGGCACAAGAATTCCCAAGAGAACAATCAAGCCCAAGCCCAAGGCCAAGTCAAAGAAAGACTATAGAAGCATATCCTTTAACTATGATTCTTTGGATACTAAATCCAAGGATGATGTGACTATACCCGTTGGCAAGTTACCCCAATTTGATGGGACTAACTTTGCTAAATGGAAGCATATGATGAAAGCTTATCTAACCGGCTTGAGTTTGGAATTGTGGAATATTGTGTGTGTAGGTTTTGATGATCCCGAAGACTTTGGAAACCTCACACCACGTGATCGTCGCAACATTAGGAGGAATGCTCAAGCTACAAGCATACTCCTTAGTGCCTTGAATGCCCAAGAGTACAATCGTGTTAGTGGACTAGAGATTACCAAAGAGATTTGGGACATCCTCCACATTGCTCATGAGGGTGTTGACAAGGTCAAGAAATCCAAGGTCAACATATTGATGGCCGAACTTAATAGATTCACTATCTTTGATGGAGAAGGGCCACAAGAGATGTTTGATAGGTTGATAGTCATAGTTGGGAAGATAAGAGGCTTAGGTGGTGATGAGTTGGATGACCACTTTGTTGTGAAGGTGATGTTGGAGGCCTTTGCTCCAAGAAATCCTACTCTAGTCACCTTGATTAGAGAGAAGAAGAGATTTGAGGAGTTCTCTCCAAATGATGTTCTTGGGAGAATTCTTACTCATGAGCCCATGGACAAGGAAATTCAACATAGAAAGAAGATTGGTGAGCTAGAAGCTAAGTTGAACAACTTGAAGGTCAAAGAGGTTGCTCTCCATTCCTACAAGTCAAGCAAGCCCACTACTTCATCCAAGCACTCTACTTCATCCAAGCCCTCCAAGTCAAAATCAAAGAAAGTGGAAGTAGAGAGCTCTACAAGTGACTCAAGTGAAGATGAAGATGAAAGCTCTCATGTTGAGATTGGGGATATGGCTTTGTTCATGAAGACATACAAAATAGGCTTGAAGAAGCAAGGTTACAAATTTGCTAAGAGAAGGTTCCCCAACAAGAAAAAGAGAACTTGCTACAATTGTGGAAGAACCGAGCACTTCATAGCGGATTGCCCAAATGAGAAGAGAGAAAACAAGAATGACAAAGGCAAGGGAAGCTACAAGAAAGATCAAAAACCACATCACAAGAGAAGAAACTATGGTGGAGAAGCTCATATCGGTCATGAATGGAACTCCGGAGATGAGAGCTCTAGTGAAGGAGAAGGAAAAAAGGTTGCAACCGTGGCTATCAAGAAGCTCCCTTCTACCTCAAGGTTGTTCAACAACTTGACCGATGATGAAGAGAGCTCATCCATTCATTGCTTCATGGCCAAGGGTGAGAAGGTAAAAACTAGCTCAAAACCCTCTCCTCCACCTAGTGATGAGTCGGAAATGGACTCTAGTGATGAATCTAGTGATGAGGAAGCAAACCAACTTGTTAGTGAGATGGATAAGCAATCTAGAGATTTTATGGCTATGTTGATAGTGGAAATGGAGAAAACCCAAGACACTCTTACATCCGAAAGAAGTGAGCTTGAGGCTTTGCGTTTGGAAGTGAGCCAAGCGGAGAGCTTCATAGCTACTCTCAAGGAAGACCTTGCTGCCTCTCAAGCTCAATGTAATTCTCTCAAGTCGAGGAATGAAGAGCTTGAGGAGCAATATAGTCTCCTTTGGAGTAGCACCTCACATCCTTCGAAGGTAAAGGGTGACTCTAGTGCTTCTACTAGCAAGGGCTGTGATAAGTGTTACAATATTGATATTGAATCTTATGCTACTAATCTTGCTAACATGGAGGCTATGAAGAAGGAAATTGCTAGGCTCAACTCAATCATAGGAAGGGGATGCATGAATGAAAGGGTCAAGTTCAAGGAAGGAAAAATGCCCGGAAATTTGGATGGACTTGGTCATCATAGAAATGGAAAGACCGGACAGAGGGATATTATCAAAGGACAAGAATGTATCAAGTTTGTGAGCAATGGTGAGCTCAAGGAAGATGAGTACATGCCTTCTGCTCAGAGTCCGGAGGTTCTGAGGTCCAAACCCGGAGTTTCCGGAGTCTGGAAGCCTCGTGCCACATAGACAGCAGAGTCCGGAGGTTCCGGGAAAATTCCCGGAGGTTTCGGCGTCTGCAAAGACAGAACCAAGAAGAAAGGCAAGACTCAACCTCAGCAAGTTCCCAAGGCATCTAACTCTTGTTTGCAGGTTCACAACCATCCAATGATGCCCAAGAGGAACAAAGTTGCTCACAAGATCAAGACTCATGCATTCACCGACACACCCCCTAGCTATGTGTTGAGACGCAACAACCTTGGTAAAGTTGTTGCCACGTATGTTGGAAATCAGTCCAACATATATGTGAAAAGATCTCTATGGGTTCCTAAAGTGTTGGTTGCTAACGTGGAAGGCCCCAAGTCAAATTGGGGACCTAAAAGAAGGAACTAAATTGTTTTGTAGGCATACTCCTCCGGTGGATCAAGTTGGGTGCTTGATAGCGGATGTACACATCATATGACCGGAGAAAGGAGTATGTTTTCATCCTACCTCCATTTGGAAGGACCAAAAGAAACAATTGCCTATGGAGGGGATACAAAAGGAGAAGTCATCGGAGTAGGTGATATCCCTATCTCTCAATAATATTCGATTACCAATGTTTTACATGTTGATCCGTTAGGTTACAATCTACTATCGGCCTCACAACTTAGTGAGATTGGTTTTGATTGTCACTTCTCGGATAAGGGTGTGTCCATCATAAGAAGGGAGGATTCCTCTATTGTCCTTACGGGTCGCTTGAGGGGGAGGCTTTACCTAGTTGATCTCAACAAAAGTAAGGTTTCTCTCAAGACTTGTTTAGTGGCAAAATCTAGCATGGGTTGGCTATGGCATCGCCGACTAGCCCATGTTGGCATGAGGAACTTGGCCAAACTTTTGAAAGATGAACACATCCTTGGACTAACAAATGTACATTTTGAGAAAGATAGGATATGCAAAGCATGCCAAGCCGGAAAGCAAGTAGGAGCACCTCACCCACCAAATAGCATCCTCACTACATCAAGCCCGTTGGAGCTCATTCACATGGATCTATTTGGACCGGTGGCCTACATAAGTATTGGTGGTAACAAATATGGCTTGGTTATTATTGATGATTATTCTCGCTTCACGTGGGTGTTCTTTGTGTTTGACAAGAGTGAAGTACAAGGGAAGGTGAAGACCTTCATAAGGAGAGCACAAAGGGAGTTCGAGCTACCAATCAAGAAAGTGAGAAGTGACAATGGCTCGGAATTCCGGAACACCAATGTTGAAGAATTTCTTGATGACGAGGGCATCAAGCTTGAATTTTCAGCTCCTTATACCCCTCAACAAAATGGGGTGGTTGAGAGGAAGAACCGGACTCTTATTGAGATGCAAGAACCATGTTGGACGAGTACAAGACTCAAGACATCTTTTGGGCCGAAGCCATCAACACGGCTTGCCATGCTATCAACTGCCTCTATCTTCACAAGTTTCACAAGAAGACCTCCTATGAGCTTATCACCAGTAAAAAGCCTAAGGTGTCTTACTTTAGAGTGTTTGGGTGCAAATGTTTCATTTTAAACAAGAGGCCCTGAACTTCTAAGTTTGCACCAAAGGTTGACGAAGGATTTCTTCTTGGTTATGGTCCAAATGAGCATGCTTACCGAGTCTTCAATCTAACCACCGGGAGGATTGAAGTCACGGTAGATTTGACTTTTGATGAATCCAATGGCTCTCAAGTGGAGCAAGTTGACTTAAATGTTGTAGGTAATGAGAAGCCATCTTGTGAAGCAATCAAGCAATTGACCATAGGTGATGTTAGACCAGTTGAAGCACAAGAGGAAGATGAGGATCAACTCCAAGCTTCAACACCACTCGAAGGGCCTGAAGTCACTGGTTCAGCAGATGTGCAGACTTCGGAGGTTCCGAGAAAATCTCCGAAGGTTCCGGGAACTGACACTGGAACAACCTCCGGGAAATTCTCTGGAGGTTCCGGGGTCTGGAAACTCAGCACCACAAGACACTGTGAACCAGCAATCTAATCAGCAAGGGGCTGCTCAAGCAAGTACATCTGAGCCTCAAGCTGATGAAGATGATGAAGACCAACCTCTACACCAACCTCTTGGACCATCACATCCTCGTGTACATCAAGTCATACAAAGGGATCATCCCGTTGACAATATCCTTGGGAGTATAAGGAGAGGGGTAACAACACGATCTCGTCTTAAGAATTTTTGCGCATTTTACTCGTTTGTTTCCTCTCTTGAACCCATTAAGGTAGATCAAGCTCTTGAGGATCCGGATTGGGTGGTGGCTATGCAAGAGGAGTTGAACGACTTTGAAAGAAATCAAGTGTGGGAGTTGGTGGAAAGACCAAAGACGAACATCATTAGCACCAAATGGGTCTTTAGAAACAAGCAAGATGAGTTTGGCATTGTGATTAGGAACAAAGCAAGATTGGTCACTCAAGGGTACACTCAAGTTGAAGGACTAGACTTTGGAGAAACATATGCACCGGTGGCAAGACTTGAAGCAATACGGTTTCTACTCGCCTTCGCTGCCCATCATGACTTCAAGCTATATCAAATGGATGTCAAGAGTGCATTTCTCAATGGACCACTCTCCGAAGAAGTCTATGTTGAGCAACCACCGGGTTTTGAAGATCTCAAGCGTCCTAATCATGTCTACAAACTCCGTAAGGTGCTCTATGGGCTCAAGCAAGCACCAAGAGCATGATATGAATGCCTTAAGGATTTCTTGCTCAAGCAAGGCTTTGAGATAGGCAAAGCCGATGCTACTCTCTTTACTAGAAAAGTTGATGGTCATATCTTTGTGTGCCAAATATATGTCGATGACATAATATTTGGTAGTACTAATGAAACTTTTTGTGAAGAGTTTAGTAGGGTGATGACAAAGAGGTTTGAGATGTCCATGATGGGTGAGCTCAAGTTCTTTCTTGGATTTCAAATCAAACAAGCAAAGGAAGGGACGTTCATATGTCAAACCAAGTACACAAGGGATATGCTTAAAAAGTTTGACATGGACAAGGCAAAGCCCATCAAGACTCCAATGCCTACCAATGGACACTTGGATCTCAATGAAGAAGGGAAATCCGTGGACCAAAAGGTATATCGCTCCATGATCAGCTCTCTTCTTTACTTATGTGCATCTAGGCCGGATATTATGCTTAGTGTGTGCATGTGTGCTAGATTTCAAGCTAACCCGAAAGAGTGCCATCTCATGGCCGTAAAGAGAATCTTGAGATATCTAGTGCATACCCCTAACCTTGGCTTGTGGTATCCTAAGGGCTCCACTTTTGATCTACTTGGCTATTCGGATTCCGATTATGCCGGTTGCAAAGTAGATAGAAAGAGTACATCGGAGACTTGCCAATTCCTTGGTAGGTCTCTAGTGTCTTGGAGTTCTAAAAAGCAAAACTCAGTAGCCCTTTCCACCGCCGAGGCCGAGTATGTTGCAGCCGGCGCTTGTTGTGCTCAACTACTTTGGATGAAGCAAACCTTAAAAGATTACGGATGTCACTTTACCCATATCCCACTTTTGTGTGACAATGAAAGTGCCATAAAGCTTGCAAACAACCTCGTAAGCCATTCTCGTACAAAACATATAGACATCTGTCATCATTTCTTGAGAGACCACGAAGCCAAAGGAGATATCGCTCTAAGTCATGTGAGCACCGATAAACAACTAGCCGATATCTTCACTAAACCTCTCGATGAGTCAAGGTTTTGTTGTTTAAGGAATGAGCTAAATATTCTTGATTCTCGTTGCGTGGATTGATCTCTAGCATGCCTTGGTTGTTTGCTTCATATTGTTGATATTCTCTGAATTTTTTTTGAAAAAGCTTTTGTGAAAACTTTAAATTAATATTGCTTCAAAATCTATTTTCCTATCCCTAACTTGTCTCAAGTGGCTATAGTTGTGTGTGTGATTGCTTGTTTTCTAGCCACTTAAGTCAAGGAAACCATGACCTAAAGATCTCAGTTGATAAAGGGTTCAAAATCTCAAAAGGAGCAAAAGTTGACAGTCTCTGGAATTCAAGTTTCGGAAGCTCCGGAAAAATCTTCGGAGGTTCCGAGCCTCGGAAGCTCTGAGAAAATCTTCGGAACTTCCAATCTTTATTGTCTCAGCATTCAGTTCATCAGAGGAGCAGTTTAAAGGGAATCAGGCATCTTCCCTGGAATATTCTTTTACCCCTAGGGTTAACTCGCCTCTCCCTTTCACCACGCGGTTACTCTTCCAGATCCACTTTTCACCGCAACCTTTCCCTCTCTCTCGACGGCGCCCGCATCGCCTACTCTCTCTCTCCACCGCCGTGCCGCCGCCTTTCTTCCTCGCCGCCGGTGACCGTACATTCTCGTGCGTCCCACGTGTGAAGCCGCGCATCTTTCTTCGTCGGCGGGCCGCAGAAGCTAAAGAAGGAGGGGGAGCTGTTCGGGGACTCGATCCAGATTCGCCGTGTTCCAGTGAAGAAGGAGGCGGACGTCCTGATCTTCTACATCACCTTCCTTCCTCATCGACTTTCTTTGTGAAGCAGAGGGGAATGGCATTGCACCGCTTGAATTCGTTCCAGCGAGTTGTTCCTCCTCAGCGCCACTAGATCACTCTGTGATCTAGAGGGGACCTCTGGGCTACGTCCCCTGGCGTCAAAAGCTTCACAATCTCGTCGGTTTCCATCTTCTTCCCTCTAATCCAAGGTAACCCTAACCCTAATCTTAACCCTAATCTCCAGATCTGTCGGTTACCTTAGGGTTCTAGGCTTCTTAGTGTAGAGATGCTATCCTGTGCCTTGTCTTGGATGTTGTGATGCCTGTTTTGATTGAACTCAGTTGAAGGTTGAATCAAAGTACAAAATGCAGGAAGGTTCAAAGAGTCTCGGAGGTTCCGAGAAAATTCTCGGAGGTTCCGAACTCTGTAGCTAACTATAGGTTGATTCTGATTCAAAGTTCCACTGAGTTACAATTCACTTGCATCACTTCAGCCATTCACTGTCAGTCCTTTTATATCTAGTTTGCATCTCTTGGCTAGGTTTCAGTTGAAGGTTGAATCAACAAACTGTTCTGTCAGTGCCCAGACTCGGAGGTTCCGAGAAAATCCTCGGAGGTTCCGAAGTCTGTATTGACAAGGGACAGTCTGTGATTCAAAATTCCACTGAACCTTAACCATTTGATCTTCAATCTCTGTCTTTGATTCTCTGCACCAACCTTTCTTGATCTATTCCTTATCTGTTACATATCCCTTATCTGGCAGATGTCTGGAGGGTCTGCTGACAAGACTTATGCTAAGAGGCAGAGGCAGCCCTATGAAACTGCTGCAAGAGAAAGAGCCTTCAAGATTGCAGCCAGAGAGGCAGTTAGTGGCAGTGGCAGCAGGGGCAAGGCAACCCCTAGAAGAGGCAAAGGTGGTAGCTTGTCTGGTGGCAGGGGCTCTGGATCAGCAGCTCATGTTGAGGACAATGGGGGAACAGAAGGAAAAACTATTCCCATTGAGCTAGAAGATGATATGCTTCTTGGAGAGATTGACTCCACATACCTGAAGTATCACAAGGCTTTGCTCAAGAGGCATCCCCCAACAAAGTATGACAACTCAGTGTACATTGAGCATCATAATTATGATGGAGCAGGATACCTTGTCAAGAAGGCAAGAGAAGAGAACCCTTATGTCAACCCAAAGATGGCAGCTATAGACTATAGGTTCTGGTCAGTATTTCACTTCAAGTTCTATGAGACTGTGCTGAACATCAAGATGAAACTGATCAAGATGAAGTGGATTGATTTCACTCACTTGAAAGCAGCAGAAGAGCCTGAAAAGCAGGATGTACTTGACTTGGTTGACAGATACAAGATGAGAGATATCATGAGTTTCAAGTATGACTGGAACATAGAAGTGTTGGCACAGTTCCATGCTACTTTCTTCCATGAAGACACAAGAGAGACCATCCACTGGATGACTGAAGGGGTACACTACAAGATTGATTTCATCACCTTTGCCAGGTTGTTTGGGTTCAGCAAGGAAGACAGAGATGCTGAGGTGATTCACTATGAGCAGCACATGAACCACAGTATGATCTCATCAGCTTATGAGTATGAAGACCTTGCAGATGGCTCTACTACAGCTCTCAAGTCTGTCTACTATGTGCTAAATAATATGTTCAGAGAGACCATCTATCCCAAAGGTGGGAGTGACTCTACCAGTCTCAGGAGATTTGCTCCAAATCTGCTTGCTAGGATGCTGCCTGGGGCAAAGCCCTTCTCTGTCAGTAGGTTCATCTGGTTCAATCTGATAGAGGTGACTGAGAGTGGCAAATGTAATCTGCCCTATGCACCCTACATTATGTACATGATTGAGATGGTGTCAGGGATCAGTTTCAAGAAGGATGTGGAACATGCATCTTATCAAGTAAAGCAATGGCAGCATCAGAAGAAGCAACAAGTGGTTGAAGATTACATCATCAAGAAGGCAGGGTCTGAGCAGCAAGGGGAACCCAGCAGGGCACCTATGCCTGCTGGTCTACACAAGCTGAGAGTATACTACTAGTGAGGGTGAAGATGAGGGTGAGAAGGACAGAGACAGCCCACTGCCTGAAAGAGACATGCCAGAAGAAGAAGAAGATGTTGAGCCTCTTAGTGCTAAGATGGCCAGGATGAGGAAAGAAGCTGCTGGAAAGAAAGCCATGGGGACCTCCACTCCTGTCAGAGCAAGGAAGAAAGCCACTGCTGGAAGACCTGTCAGAAGGCCTGCTGATCTTTCTTCTGGATCTGACACTGAACTAGAGTCTGACAGCACTGTTCCTGAGGCTGAGGAGGAGTCTGGCTTCAGTGATGAGGAATGATTTCCTGCAGGTCCCAATCTAACTTCCTCTCTTCTTTTCTTCCCTTTTTGTTAACTGTTGACAAAGGGGAGAAAGATGAAGATTGAGATGATCTGAAGACCTAAAACTTCTTTGGTGGCTGGCTGCTAACAAAATCTTTTGTTCCTTTGGTGAGATGAGAGTGCTGACTGTCTTTTGGGCCTCTCATGAACTCTGGTGTGTAAACTGTTTAGCTTGCCTCTGTTGGCAAGTATGGATTTGGTCATGGTTGAACTTATGGGGTGTGAAGACTTTAAAACTCATGTGTGATGTGTGTAATAGGGCTAGATGTTGCTAAATGTTTCTATCTATCTAGCTGCTATTTCTGGTTTATGTTGTTGCAATGCCTGTGTGTGAATGAATGTTGGAGTATCTGTCACAGACTTCGGAGGTTCCGAGAATTTTTCTGGAGGTTCCAACTCTGGGTTCATCCTGGAGGTTCCGAAAACTTTCTCAGAGGTTCCGAACTCTGTTAACAGATAACTCTCTGTGTGTATGACATGCCATATGCATCACGTATTACTTATTACACTTCTTTTGCACCCCTCGATGACATGAATACAATATATCCTGTCACTTTACTCATAATGTATGCAATTCAAATGTCATATGAGACATATCACTCTATTCAAAAGGGACATGCATACATTGAGGGGGAGACTTGTATTCAAATCATCAAAAGCTCAATCTTTCAAATTAAATTGTAAACTTTAATTGGGTTGTCAACATTTACCAAAAAGGGGGAGATTGTAAGAGCAATCAAGCCCTATGAGGGTAATGGTGATGTTGACCACACAATTAAAGAACTAATGAGCCCTTGAGATTATTGTGCAGTACAAGAATGTTTTACAGGTGCAAAAGAAAGAAAGGAGACCCCTCAATTACATGAAGAAGGATTCCTATGCTCCTTGGAGGATTCTATTTATTTTATCTTTTGAATTTGAGTATAGGACAAGCTGTACTATCAAGAGGGATTCTAATGGCAAGTTTGGGTGGATTCAAGTGCTCATAGAACATCTATCCTAATCCTAACCCATTCCTTTAGGAGAGAGACCTGCTGCTGTTTTGCCCCTGTTGTTTCCTTGTTCGGAGGTTCCGAGTTTAATCTCGGAGGTTCCGACCGTACGGGCTTCAGTCAGCAGGGGTTTCAGGGTTCGGAAGTTCTGAGATTTTTCTTGGAGGTTCCGGACTTTGAAATATGACCGTTACAGTTCTGGATCTGGGGGTATTTATACCCCTTGGTCCCCCAACGGTCATTCCTTCTTCTCCCCCGAATAGTAACTGGTTCTAGCTTCATTCTCTCACCTTATATTGACTCCCAACCCACTCTCTTCTAAATCCTTGCCAAGCATTGATTGAGAGTGGGGATTCAAGTGAGATTGTGAGCAAAATCTTCCATTCCTAGTTCTTGAGCACTTGGAGAAGCTCTAGCAAGCTTGGTGGATCTTTTACTCTTGGAGCCTTACTCCTAGACGGCTAGAGGTTCTTGGAAGCTCTCCAACCCGATTTGTGGAAGCTCCAAGGTGTTTGTATTACCCTTTGTGATTCTAGTGGAAAGTCTCCACCTATTACCCAAAGTGATAGGTGTGAGAGAGGAGTGGATCTTTGTGGTCCTTAGCCTTTGTGGCTTCCTCAACAACGTGGATGTAGGCAAGCCTTTGTGGCGAGCTGAACCACGGGATAAATCCTTGTCTCGTGTGTGCTGTGATTTATATACTTGCTCATCCTCGTTCATGCTTGTTCTTGACTAGATCTGTTAGGGTTTGTTTCCGATCTACTTGTTGGTAGTTCTCTAGTTAGTTCCTTGCTTTTAAATCATCTTGCTAGGTCCTAAGGATCTCCTAGAATTTGCTAGATCTGTTTTTCATCAAGTTATCCGTAGCTTTTATCGTATCCTCTCTGTTCTAACAGATCTCGGAACGTCCGTGATTATTTTCGGAGGTTGCCCCGTTCGGAGGTTCCGGAAATAAACTCAGAAGTTCCGAACCCTGACAGTCTTTGCAGAAAAAGTTTAAATTTGTGTGCAGACCTATTCACCCCCCCCTCTAGGCCACATTGCCTCGATCCCTTCAGTAACGCGAGGGCAAGGGAAGGAATCGAGTCAGAAGACGCCAGAGCGAGAAAAGCAGGGAAGCGAGCGACGGACGGACAGATGTTCTTACCTGAAAGAATTCGAGCGACCTGCCTCTGTGGAGCCGGAGCGCCTAGGTCAGAGCAGTGCTGAGAGAGGCGCCGTGGGCACGGAATTCATGCCACCGCACCCTCTCAGCCCTCGCCTCCTCGATCAGACTCCCCGGCACCCCGGGGAGACGGAGCCTTTGCTCCCACTGCGGCGCGACACCATCAAACGCCGGGGGCGCGGCACCGGATGTCGACGCCCCGACACCAGGCACCGGCTGCTGCGGCATCACGCAGCCATCGGACTGCACCACCTGTACCCCGGGCGCGGGCCCAGGGGCTGATCCGCTTGTTGCCTCCGCCAGACCCCCACTGGGGGTGGAATCCCCATCAGCAGGGGCCCCGACCGCTCTGCGGCCCTCAATGTCCCGGCTCGCTGCGCGAGCCCGCCCGCGCCCTTGGTCGGGATCGCGGGCAACCGACGCCCGTGCGGCCTCCGCCGCCACATCTTCTCGCTGCCGCGGCCTCGCGACCGCGGCCGCGACGCGCGACGCCTCGCCCGTCGCCACTGCACCCGCCGCCACCCGCGGCGTTCTCTCCGAGCGGGGCCTCGTCACCCGCGGCACCCCCAGCTTGAGTGCCTTGACGGGTGCAAGCGTGGGGGTAGCAGGCGCCACCCTGTCGACGGGAAGAAAGAAAGATGAGTCGCTGCGGCACGACATCGAGAACGCGGAGGGGGAACGCAACGCACCTTAAATTAGAGAAGCCCCGCTTGTGTTTCCTCGAGGGTTCGGGAGGCGCCTCCCCAGCCCCTGTCAGTGCCACTAGCGCCGATCCTCCGACAGGCGGCACTGCGCCCACCTCAGGGGTAGCCTCCGTGGCGACCCCCTCGACCCCTGGTGACGGGGGCGGCGCGGGTTCCCACCTACCGGAGGTGGTCCGCTCCCCCTCGCTCTCCTCCTCGTCCGAAGATGAGTTCACCAGCTCCGGCGGCGGTGAGAGGCCCTGCTGCTCCTGCAGCCGGTAGTCCTCGTTGTATCTATCGAGGCGCTCCTGCCTCCTGATCCTCTTCTCCTTCGCCCGAGCTGCCCAGTCCTGCTCCCTCTGCTGCCTGGCGCGGCTGTCGATCTGCGACCGAGGCGTCAGCGGATCCGACGTGGTGACATTGACCCCCACCGCCTGCCGCCAAGCAACTGCTATCAGGCTAAGCACGGAAGAAAGGAAAGCAAAGGGCGAAGGGACAGTACTCACCTGACCGGCGTCGGGGAGCATCACGAATGACCATAGGTCGTCGTCACTGTGCTACACCACCTTGGGATTTATCACGCGCCTCGCCCGAGTGGCCGCGTATCCTCGGGCGAGCGGCTCCTCCAGCAACCGCGAACGTGCCAAGGACACGGGGTTGGCCGCCTCACTCATCTCGAAGATGAGGAGTTCCCTCTCCATGAGGGGAATAATCCGCCGGTGGTGGAAGTTGGCGATGACGGACGCCACCGCCAGCCCAGCGTTCGCCAATTGGCTTATGGCGTCGGTGAGAGGCTCGAGCCTCCTCTGCCTCGCCGGGGGTGACACCCCGTACGTCCATGAGTCCGGCCTCTCCTTCAACACCTTCTCGGTGTACAGCGGCAGGCCGACGCCGTCGTTGCGAAGGTAAAACCATCCCTTCTCCCAATCGGAGTTGTTTGACGTCATCGTGCACGGGATGTACAGCTCCCTCCGGAGGTCCCGTACCGAGAGTGTGAGGCCGCCGGCGCGAACCGCTCGACGCATCTTCTTCTCCCCCGTGGCGAGCGTGTGGAGCTCGCCGTGAAAGAGATGGACCCACAGGTCCCAGTGCGCCGGGATCCCCAAGAATCCCTCGTAGACGGCGACGAACGAGGCCGCTTGCGAGATGGCATTGGGGGCGAAGTTGTGGAGCTCCACCCCGTAATGATGGCACAGCCCCCACATGAACTTGCTTGCGGGGGCGTTGAAGCCGCGCTCGTGTAGCCGTAGGAAGCTGACGACGTAGCCCGGCGGAGGGTTCGGCTCCCCATCCGACGACGGCGGGACCATCCACGCCGGATTCGGGCCGTCGTCGGCCGGCGTCAACTGGCCGCCATGCACCAGCTCCTCCAGCGACCGCCGAGTCACCGTCGACCGGGGCCACGGGAACGCATCCAGCACTCGAACAGAAGACATGGCGGGGGAGGCGGAGGAGCGCGGGTGGCTACGGGAACGGAAGGGCTTGGACGGATCCGAGGCGGCGAGACGCACGGCGCAGAAGAAGATGAAGTGTGGGGAACGCGTGTGAATGACAGAGGTAAGGAGTCCCTCCCCTGTTCTCCCCTCATTTTATAGAATCGGAAGGGGCGGAGTCCCCGGGAAAATGGCGCGCGATGGCAGTTAATGCGGCCGACGCCCCACGTCGCCGACAACCGGGCCCCGCCGCGCCAAAAAAGCCACGCGCGTGCGCACGTGTCATGATTACCACGCGGTAACCCAGGGGACGCAGCGCCCCGTCTCATCGCCTTCCCACGTCGTCCACATCGCCCACACCACGCCTCCTAAAAAGGCGCGCCCACTCCGAACGACCCGCACCACGACAGCGGTTCGTCGGTGACGGGGATTCCTTCTCGCGTAAGGATAGCCTCCTCGTGAAACCAGAGCCGAGAGCTCGAGGGCTGACCCCTCGAGGGCACGCGATTGATGCCCTGATCTAAAGCAGGTCACGGCCGCGAGGTCACGGCCTGCTGGTACGCCCTCGAAGAACGGACCCAGGGATTTCTGGGGATTTACTGGCCTTCACGGCTATACTGATCAGCGGCTCGAGGCCCAGCCCGCTGAGGGTACGGTGGGCGCCGCAGATGCCCCTCGATCTGGGGATTTACTGGCCTTCACGGCCATACTGATCAGCGGCTCGAGGCCCAGCCCGCTGAGGGTACGGTGGGCGCCGCAGATGCCCCTCGATCTGGGGATTTACTGGCCTTCACGGCCATACTGATCAGCGGCTCGAGGCCCAGCCCGCTGAGGGTACGGTGGGCGCCGCAGATGCCCCTCGACCTGGGGATTTACTGATCAGCGGTTCGAAGCTCGACTCGATAACAGATCAGTGAGCGCCACAGATCCACCAAGACGGAGGCACCCGGTGCCACCCCGCAAAGGCCCTACTAATCAGAGGTACGGAGCCTGACCCTCGACGGGTTCGAACAGGCGTCTCAGATTAACAGAGTCAGGGACGACCAGGGCGCGCGCGATCGAGCTGATCCTCGAACCCAAAGGTTCGGGGGCGCCCCATAGTTCGTGTTCAAGGCCGAACGAGGGCAGCTAGTCGAGGGATCCCATCGAGGGAGAGCTTTCGCGCCCTCGGTCCTAATTGAACAGGACCGAGCCCTGCTTAGCATACCCACGTAAGTGCTCTCATGGACGTGTCTCCGGACCATGAGCCGACCCTTATCGAACGGGGCACGGACGTCCACTTGAATTACCCGCTAACAGCTCAACGAGGGATCCATGACTCGCGGCCCGTTTGATGGGAAGCATGGACCACCTCACCCCTCCGCCCTGCGAAAGGGCAGCGAGGGGCGCACAAACAAGTCGAAGAGCTCGCCCCGATCGCCTCGAATGGGCCCGGGCTCGGGGGCTCATCGCACGGCTACACCTCCTGGACATGTCCGACGAAAGTCGTGTTTTCCCCGCCCCTTCGAGGGCAGCGAGCGAACCCCCCGGGACTCGTCCCGGGTAGGATTAACACACCGATCCACACGCATAAGATCGCCGAGGCCGGCTGAAATATCGCCGAGGCCGGCTGAAACAAATGCCTTACGGATCGGCAGCTCAGCATCAAAACCTTGCATGAGTGCATGCACTCCTCCAAGGCTTTGGGGGCTACACCCGCGGGTGCGCTAGCGCGCCCCCACGGAACGTCATACGCATCCAGAAGGGAAGAAAGTCCCAACAGAGAACTTCAGCCTTTGCGGGTCCCTCCGGATAACCCTGCAAAGGCTCGGGGGCTACTGTCGGGGACAGCCATAGGGGTCCCCTAACTATGGGGGAGATTACCCTTCCTAAAGAATTAACACAGAATCACGAAAATATTACCTAAACCGACCACAGCCCAACACGAGAAAGGCCCACGGTCCGCCACAGCCCAACAACCTCCATGGCCCATTAAACAGCCGTCCCCAGCCGCCCTCGAGCGAATCTCCGCCTCGCTCGAGGGTCAGGGCACCGCGCGGCAAGCACCCGCCCCGCTCGAGGGCGCGGCACCCCGTGGGTAAACTCCCGCCCCGCTGGGAGGCACGGCGCCCCGTAAGTAGGACTCCGCCTCGCTCGAGGGCTTCAGCCCCTCGAGCGGGTCACCGCTTCGCTCGAGGGGTCGGCGTCCCTCGTACAGATCTCCACCTCACTCGAGGCCGACCCTCGAAGCGATAACGCCCCGCCTGTCTCACCTGACAGGGGCATTAAATGCCCTTGCCCGCCGCGGGCGCCTTAGTCAAAAGGCAATCCCCGCCCATGCCGCGCCGCTGACACCGCCAGGGCTTCTGACCCTGTCACTGTGCGGCCAAACCCCATCACTATAACGCCATTCCCAGCACTGTGCAGGCGCTGTGCGGACAAGCCAGTGTCATTCCAAAGCACTGCACCGCCCACTTCCGTCCTTCTCCCACGGCGAGCCCCTCGGAAGGGCATGGGCGCACCCTCGAAGGGTGTACAGACGGTGACCGGGCGCACGATGCAGGCGGCGCCACGGCGCGGAACACATTAAGCACGTCCCCTCCGTCATCTCCGGCACTGTACAGGCCATCCCCGGCGCTGTGGAGCCATCCCCAGCGTTGTGGAGCCCTGTTACGATGGGACACCGCCACGCCGGCCCCTGTATGGCATGGGCGCTCCCGCCATCGAGGCCCTCGAAAGGGCATGGATCATCCTCGAAGGGGGGTCGGACGGCGAGCAGGCGCGCACACTGACTGGTGCCGCCGTACGAGCGACGTGCGCCGCGTCCCCTCCGCTAGCTCCGGCGCCGCCCGGCCATCCCGGGCGCTGTGCGACTGACCCGGGGTCTGTGCGGCCATCACCAGCGCTGCGCGGACATCCCTAGCCCTGTGGCACCATCCCGGGCGCTATGCAGCCATCCCCGGTGCTGTGCGGCCCTGCTCCGATGGGACGCCGCCACGCCGGGCCCTGTACAGCACCAGGCGCCCTCATCAGCAAGACTCTCGAACTGATGTACGAACGGCGGCCAGACGTGCACGCCGAGCGGACTACCCTCAAAGCTATTCCCCGGTAAGTACATAGCCACCACGACACCCGCAAGTGCTGAGATTTGTCAGGACACCATCAAGTCACAAACGCTGTGTATCAGTACCACGATACTGTGTAAAACCCCGTGCGGCACATTTGTAAGCCGCCTCCCCTTGGTCTATAAAAGGAGGAGGCGGTCGCCTGGCCGCTGGGGAGGAGATGATCACGACACACCCGCACTCACCCGCATACTCGTTCCCCCCGATATTGGCACTTTGCCTCAATCACCTAGCAGGGACCTGGAGGCTTCTCCTCCTCTCCCGCCTTGCTTGTAGCCCCCCTCTACAGGCACCGCTGGTGCGAATCAATACAGCGCGCACGCGCAATCTGCTGGACGTACGACCCCGCGGTCGGAACCAGGATAAACCCGTGTCCCTGTGTTGCCATTTGCACCAACCATCGAGCAGCTGATCACAGCGTATCTCACTAGTTAGTGTCGGGACTAATCCTAACACCGACATTGTTCATATTTGTAAATGGTTCTGGTAGATTTGATTTAGGTGGTTATTTGACTTAGGTAGGTTTGATTTAGGTGATTAAATGACTTAGGTAGGTTCTTTGACTTAGGTGTAGTGTATATATGAGTTACGTGTATTATGGGACATTGTATTTTAGGGTGATTTTATTTACGCAGATTTTATTTATGGGATTGATTTGTGTTTGTTGTCAATCTTGTAGAGACAATGTCAGGCAGACCGCAAGATCCAGTATGGGAACATGGTGACAATATTTATCCTGGATTTCGATGCAAGTATTGTAATACGGTGAAAGCAGGAGGTGGTGCAACTCGATTCAAACAACATTTGGCTGCTAGGGGGTCGTCGGTTATCCATTGCAAGAGTGTGCCGCTAGAAGTGCAGCAGTATTTTCAGCGTGACTTGGAGAGGGCTAGGAAGGTAACTGCGGACCGGACGCGAGAGAGGTTGAGACGGGAGGAGGCAGCGGCAGCGGGAAACAATCCCACAGGTGAATATGATGAGGAGGAAGAGGTGCAGCGTGCCATGAACCAATCGAGGGCGGAGGAAGACCCCCATTTTTACAACATGTTAGTCAGTGAATGGCAGACAACATCGGCGTGGACGGGCCTAACTTGGCAACAGTACAAGGCTGAGTTGCTTAGGGTGAGAGGCTTGAATGTCATGTCCATCGCCGAGTACCACTCCGCGTCCCAAATGGGGGTCTTTCCTTTCTACCATTGAACTTTTATTGTGTTGTATGACTTGTATCGAATTATTTGTATTTGAACTATCAACTCATATGCACGCTTAATATTATTGTGTTTGGTGTGGTATTTCTATGCATAACTACAAATTATTGATTGGGGGTGGTATTTAACACTACTTTGTGCCAACATCATGCCAAAATTTTCATTTCTTTCAAGCCGGAGACCTCTTTTCATTGGAACGGTTTTAATGCAATCCATAGCGGTTTTAATCCAAACCGGTGCGGTATAAATTATTTATACCGCGGTAAGCCGCGGGAAACCGTTTGTATTGTCCATTTTCATTTGGAATTTGAATTCGAGCGGTACCAAGCGGTAAACCGCTTAAACCGCTGGGTAAACCGCTACCGCTAGCGAGCGGTTTATTTAAACCGGTTGGTAAAAAGAACCCTGCATGCAAGATCAGGTGGTTAAACCTTAAACTAGTCACGGATCAACGTCGTTTGGTTCAGAGTTCAGACTTGAGAGGCCCAAGAAACCTGGAGCGTATCTCGGAGAGATCAGAAACTTGTGCTAGCAGCCACGAACGAGAATTGGAGCCCGGACGACAGGTGCGCCAATATTCGCGCTGCGGCGCTTGTAGGGGGACAGCCCGAGCACGGCGCACACCTCAGATTACCTAAGAACCCTACACCATTAAGCAAAGCGTTGCAGTTTGTCAGTACTTAAAAGGTCCAGGAATCTTCTGAAAATAAACCTGATTCAGCCTGCACGCATGCATGCCCCCTGCTTTGTCTCTGTACTCTTCTTTAAATTTCCATTAAAGAAATTAGCTGCTGTTCTTCTCGTCCTCTAATACTTTTTTTTTAAAAAAAAACAACAACTTGGATTTCATATTAGGAGGCATGAATGGTCATCAGGTACAAACATGATCACATGGCTAGCTCCTACAAAAGCTAGAGAGCTCTATTAGCCTCTAATTACACGGTTGCTCAGAATAATTAATTTTATTAATTCCCATGCATGATATGCCTAAAATTTCCATGCACCATTTGGTACTAATCCCTGAGGATGAAATTGAAAATGGACTATCGATTCACGTGCAGGTGTTGAGTATTGGGTACAAGCTGCTTTGCTCATGTCGCTTGAGTGGCCACATTATTGTGATCTTGCTTATTTATTTAATTTAACGCATACATGCATGCATGTTCGGTGTTCCATACAGAGTGTAACAAGTATAAAAGTCTATGTATAGAGATTATTATTGTATTTGATCGTGTTTGATATTAAGAAAAAAGAGAGATTTTTTACGCGGACCAGGATGTTCCATGGCCTAAAAATATTTAAGAAATTTCTTTGTTTAATTAACAGTAAAGGTAATTCGATTCACATTTTTTACTTCCGTCGTCCTTTATGTGACACACCAAGTTATAACTTTTCCCTCTGTTTTCATATGTTTCTTAACTTTCGTTAGTTATTAAGTCTGACGACGGAACGACCACAAAGTCATCCACAAAATTAATGAAACGTGCCCCCTTTTTGTACTTAAAACCACACTTTTAAAATTAGAATGAACCAAATCGTACTCCTTCGGAAACTTTGGATTTTTTGGCACAAAAATAATTTGAAAATATGGAGAAAATTAATATTACTCTCACACGTGATGCCGTAATTTATTCATTTTTTTATGTCTCGTCAGAGACTATCTGTCAGTTGTCAAGGAGTGTTCGTTCAATTCCTTGAGGGCCTGCTTAGTTACCTAAAATTTCACTACCTATCTGTCACATCAAACTTCAGACACTAATTAGAAGTATTAAATGTAGATTAACGACAAAACTCATTCCACAACTCATACCTTAATTTTCGAGACAAATCTAATGAGCCTAATTATGTTATGATTAGACAATATTATGCTACAGTAAACAATCTCTAATGACGGATTAATTAGACTTAATGGATTCGTCTCGGAATTTCCCGTACATTCATGTAATTAGTTTTATAATTAGTCGATGTTTACTACCTCTAATAGAACTGAAAAGACACCCTTAAAATTTTAACCTCAAAATTTTAGGGAACTAAACGCACCCTGAGTTGCATGCATGCGTCCAAATGGTTTGGGTATCACCTTCCAAAGCAAGTGGGCTAGCTAGGGTCGTCAAATTAACTGGAACCCCCGGCCGTTAGAAAGCAGATTGCGCGATCATGAACGATCGCGATCGATCTGTTTGCGTGCATGCCGTGCCCGTGCTCGATCCGGACCCCGACCGAATCCCGAGGAAAAGAAAGAAACCGCTGCTGCGATCGGAAAACGCTTGGCAGAGAGGAGAGTTCCAACGCATGCCATCTCCTCTCCGCAGACGGCCGCAAGCACGAAGCAGCTTCCAAGGCCAAGACGACGCATTTGCCCGTGAACTGTGGTGCTGATGCACTTGGAAAAGAAGAGCACACGTACGACGATCGGGAGGAAGACATCGTCAGAGACGCGACCGGCTGGCCGGGTCACGCTCGTGCAGTGCGGCGTACTAGCTCGGGGCCTCGGGGGCTCCTGGCAACGTCGTCGGCCAGAACCGGAGACGCCGCCGCCGCCCCCGCCCTGAGCGAGGCAACGACGACTCGACGAGCGATCCGGCGACAACCACGGCCCAGCAGCACCGCCCCTGATCTCTCGTTACTGCTAGGGAAATGACTTTTTGTACCAGTGCATAACTTACAGGTTTTCAAACCGGTATTGTTCAATCGGTACAAATGTGAAAGGACATTATCAGGTATTCCACATAGTACTAATATGACATTAGTACCGGATGGATTTGGCACCCGGTACTGATGTGTGAGTAACGGACGCGCAGCCTGGTCTCCGTTCCGTCCCTTTGTTTGCTTTTTTTTCTCTTTTCTTTTCCCTTTTTCTCTTTTCTTTTCTCTTCCCACCTCAATCCTCATCTCATCTCATAAGATTAACAAGATTCACACAACATTCACACATCGTGCATTACAACATCTATTGATTCAACCAAATCAATCACACAAAATTCACGAGTTATTACAATACATAATCGAGTTCGATTTGATTCAACAAGAAGAATCACAACAAGAATCCGGACAAGAATCAAAAGAATCACCGAACAAGCTAAGAATCACAGGGAAAAATCACCGTGGCCGCCGCCCTACTCATGGCCACGCCGACGCCCTCTGTCCCGGCGCTGGCCACCACGGCCGCATCGCCGGACTGCGTCCCCCGACGGACTGTGTCCCACGCCGGCCGCCTGGCCTCCTGCCGGCCCGCATCTCGAGGCCGCCGCGCGCGCCCGCGTCGCGAGGCCGCCGGGGCAGCCGCCGGACTCCATGCATCCCCGTCGCACACCCGTGCGCTGCGCGTCGGGACGGAGCTGGCTGCTCCGTGCACGCCGCCCCGGCGGCCTGGCCTCCCGCCGGCCGCCCATGGCCGCTCCTGCCCCTGCAGCAAATCCAAATGGAGAGGTTAGAGCTGAGGAAAAGGATAAGGACGGATAGATGTGAGGAGACCGGAGAGGAGAAAGATGCAGAGAGATCGATGATATAGCGCGATGTGGGTGGGGGGTATGCCGTGATTTTTTTCTAAGTGTGGAAGGCCGACGGGGTCATGAGCATTAGTACCGGGGTTTGTTTTGCCCCGGTACTGATGTGTCCGCATTAGTACCGGGGCTAGTTCCCACCCGGTACTAATGTGACTTCACAAGGGCGCAGCGGCGCTCTCCCTTCCCACCAACACATTAGTACCGGTTTGTGTACACATTAGTACCGGGTGCCAAAATAACCGGTACTAATGTGAAAAATGCTCTAGGATAGAAGCCTCATTCCCTAGTAGTGCGTCGGTGGCTGCGTGACCTCCCTCCCTCTCTCAGTCTCTCTGGGCGTGTTTGTTAAACGTGCTCGCCGTGTAGCCAGGCAGGGGGATGCATGTGCCCTTATTTGGTGGTCTGCACGGCCTCCCCAACCAGGTCGATGCGGTGCAGTTTTGGCCTGCGAGCCTGCACGCGCAGAAACACCCAGATAGGTCGTTTCTTACGGTGCAGGCTCCAGCGGGGCGTTACGGTGACCACCGGTCTACCTCGAGAGGGAGGAGAAGATGAGGCAGGTGAGGGGAAAAAAGCCGCACTGGCGGCGGGAGGCGGAGGAGCACGGCTCAACAAGGGGCGTCGCCGGCGCACTGTGTCCGCGGCGGCACGGAGGGGCGGTGGCGCACGGCGTGGAGTGGCAGCGCTCGAGGCCGCGGTGGTGGTGACCATGGCCGTGGTGGTGGAGGAGGGGCCGAGGGGGGCATGGATCCCGGCGGCGAGCTCGGTCGTGGAGATGCGGTGGTGCGCGAAGGTCCTCGCCAGCGAGGTCGGGAGCGGAGACACCAGAGGCTGCGGGCGACAGAGGTGGAGCGGCGCGCGAAGGGCCTCGTCGGCGAGCTCGGTCGTGGAGATGCGGTGGTGCGCGGAGGTCCTCGCCGGTGAGCTCGGGAGCGGAGACGTAGTGTCGCACGAAGGATCTCGCCGACGGCGGCATTGGGGGAGAGGAGGCGGAGGCGAGCTATGTGGGAGAGAGAGAGGTGGTGAGCGTACCCTAGGCCCATGAGCAAGGTATTGCTATCACTTTGTGCAGTCCACCAAACACTATCTCAGTCCAGCCAGCATCATAGAGTGCAAAATTGCCTAACAAGTTGTCAGCATCTCTTGAGTCTCCGTATCTCTCCAACCTCTCATAAGCCGGTCTGAGTTGAGCGTGTTTAACAAACACGCCCTCTTTGTTCCTGGCCTGAACCTAGACCCTAGTTGCTTGTGAGACGGGAATGAAAGAATTGGTGCCGTCGCGGCGGCGGGGCGCGGGCGGCGCTGCCCCGCGCGTATGGCTCTGCCTATTCCTCCCCGTGGCGGCGAGCAGTGCCTTGCCTGTAGGCTGTTGCTGTAGCCAAGCATGTGCGCGTTGGTGCCTCCACACTAGTACCCTGTTCGCCTGGCTGGTGACTGGTGGCTGATGCTGATTTGTTCTGAGAGAAAAATACCGCTGGCTAGTAGTTGGTGACTGATTTGTTCTGAGAGAAAAGTACCGCTGGCTGGTGGCTGATAAGCCAGACGAACAGAGCGTAGACTACGTATAGTGTTGATGACAGCAAGAGCTACGTACTAGTACACCCTACGCGTCGTGCCTCCCGTGACGTCACGCGTACTGTTGCACACGCAGGCCAGGGATCGAGATGATGCTGCCTGCAGTGCAGCCGTGCAGGTGTGCGAAAAAAAGCTAAAAAGAAAAAAAATCAATGACAAACGGTCACCTTGGCTGGCTGCCTGCTTGCTTGCTTGGCGGCACAGGAGAAGAGAATGAAGGAATAAAAGGCCCATAAACGAAGGAAGAAAAGGTTAGGCCCACACACTAGCTCTTCTTCCTCTCTATACATGGCCCATTATTACGTTTGGGCCTTCAGCTTCTCTACCCGAGTTGCGCGGCCGGCTGTGTCGGCTGAGTCCCAACCGGTGCCTGTGTCAACTGTGACGGACCAAACTCCTCGGCCTGCTGCGGGGCATCCAGGGTCCCGAGAACGTCGCCGAACTCCATCTGATCCCAGCCCAGCTGGTCCTCGGTGGTCGCGTCGAAAGCAGGCTGGAACATAGGCGGAGTGGACGTGGACGAGGAAGGAATATCTGCCGCCACAAACTGAAAGGCCGGCGGTCTGAATTACGTACTTCGGAATCCACCGCTGGTGTATCGGCATCAACATGCGGGTCGTCCGGCAACGTATGTTGCCGGGCGAACGTCCGAGGACAGTCGACACGTACGAGCGGTGGTGCCGGTCCACCGCCTCGTCGAACAACTCCGACCGTACGTACTCCAGCGGTGCAGCCATAACTGCAAAAAAATAACATAATTGAATCAATTATTTGAATTATACTAATTAAAATGAATTTTGTGAATATAAACCATTTTCTACGATTTTTATTTCAATTTAATCTAATTATGTGAATTATAACCATTTTCTAGGAATTTTAAATGAATTGAAACGAATTATGTGAATTTTCCCATTTTCTACAAATTTTATATCAATTTAATCTAATTACGTGAATTATTATCTTCTAGGAAATTTAAATGAATTGAAACGAATTATGTGAATTTAAACCATTTTCTACTAATTTTACATCAATTTAATCTAATTATATGAATTATAACCATTTCCTACAAGTTTAAAACCAATTTAAACGAATTATGTGAATTTAAACTATTTTCTACGAATTTTATATCAATTTAATCTAATTATGTGAATTATAACCATTTCCTAGAAGTTTTAAACCAATTTAAACGAATTATGTGAATTTAAATAATTTTCTACGAATTTTATATCAATTTAATCAATTTAAATAATTTTCTACGAATTTTATATCAATTTAAACGAATTATGCGAATTTAAATAATTTTCTACGAATTTTATATCAATTCAACTAACTTAAGTTAACTAAACTAAATTTCAAAACTAAACTAAACTAAGTTAACTAAATTAAATTTAACAAACCTAAGTTAACTAAACTAAATTTCTAAACTAAATTTCTAAACTAATCTAAACTAAGTTAACTAAACTAAATTTCTAAACTAAACTAACTAACTATACTAACTACACTAGACTAAATTTGGAAACATACCTCAGTCAGAAGTGCTCCGCAGGGTTGAAAGCCGAAGGTTTAGAGGAGGGAGGGAGGGGGCCGGCGGCGGCAGCGGTCGCCCCCTTATATAGGGGTGACACTGCCGCCAAACCCCACGGCGCCAGGACCCTGCCGCCGTGGGGCACGACGCTAGGGCTCCTGACGCCGTGGGCCACGGCGTCAGGAGCCCTAGCGCCGTGCCCCACGGCGGCAGGAATCTGGCCCCACCTGGCAGTAGAGCCGACCGTTGGGGCCACCCCTAACGCCGTGCCCCATGGCAGTAGGAACTCCTGCCGCCGTGAGGTTTGACGGCAGATGTATATTTGTCGAAATTTTTGATTCGTCCATTTATTTTTCGAAAATCAGAGCAGAAAAAAAAATTCCAAGCCTGGCAAGAAGCAAGCACGCACGCAGTCCACGAAACAAATCGCAGCACAGGCTCTCACGGGCCAGTTGCTAGAGCCCGCTATTGTACTAGCAAGCTTAGCTTTTTAAAGATAATTAGCACTTGCGAATGGGCTTGTAGTCTAATGGTAGGACGGTCCACTGGGACGCTACCTACCAGGGTTCAAATCCTGGTGCTCGCACATTTTCCTGGATTTATTCCGGGATTTTCCGGCGTTATGCATTAGGTGGTAAGCGACATTCCCGTCGACGACGAGGCGCCAGTGGTGACTTCGAGAATCTCCAGATCTGCCGGTGCTCAGTCCTTCGGAGGTGCTCATAGGGGTAGGGTTTGCGTACGTGTGTTCATAGGGGTGAGTGTGCGTGCGTGTTATGAACGTCTGCGTTGTACTGTGTAATCTCAAGAAAAAAAGATAATTAGCACTTAGCAGGCTTAGCTAGCTACTTTTTTAATAGCGAATGGGCTTGTAGTCCAATGGTAGGACGGTCCAATGGGACGCTACACACCAGGGTTCAAATCCTGATGCTCGCACATTTTCCAGGATTTTTTAGGATTTGCCGGCGTTATGCGTTAAGTGGTAAGCGACGTTCCCGTCGACGACGAGGCGCCAATAGTGACTTCGGGAATCTCTAGATCTGCCGGTGCTCAGTCCTTCGGAGGTGCTCATCAGGGTTTGCGTACGTGTATTCATAGGGGTGAGTAAGACGTGTGACTGGTGTTTTTTTAGATTGAGAAACATGTATGTGGTGGCGTGGTGCCGAGGTTGCTGATCCTAAATTCCTAATACCCGTCAGCCACACAAGAAGAAGCATCATGTTCGTCAGCTGCATACCGTGGGGCCCAGCCCACTACTTTTTTATAGTCCAGCCCACTGATGCATCTGAGGCGTCGCTGGGTCTGTCTTTAAGAATAGAAGAGAAAGAGGAGGGGCTATGGGGCTAAACGGGTCGGGAAAAAAAAGCAACGCCGTGCTGCCGCTCGCCATAGGCGCCGCCCTGAGTTATCATCGGAGTTTAACTGGAATCCAGTATCCGGCCACCTTTTCCTATGCGGATAGCACCAGAGGGGAGCGGATGACATGGGGAACCCATTTTTTGGTTAATGCAGAGGAGATAGGAGATCCGGGGTGCTGTATGGACAAATGGGCTAGGTCGGGGACCAAACAAATATATAGCACGTAAAATACAATCAATGAAAATAATTATGAAGTTGGAAAATAATATCGTAATAGTAAATTAAAAGGAATTTCCTACTGAACAAAAAAAAAAGGAATTTGCGTTTTTCTTATAGAGCACATGAAATGAATTGCAGGTTTGAGAAATTGAGCAAGGGCTCATATTTGAAACTTTTAATGTGGAAAAGATACAAAAGATAAAATAATGCATGGTAATATATTTTAAACCCAAGCGATACATAGAAAATATGGATGAAGTATATAATTTAATGTCTTTATGCAGATAACTTTATGCAGATAATTGTTGCCGGAAATAAATTTGGTACATGTGTTGAGATACTCATGCAATAGTTTTTTCTCCCGTTGCAACGCACGGGCACAATTGCTAGTTTACCTGAAAATTCAATTCCAACTAGGATAGATGTACTTGCGACACGCACGAGATATAAAAAATTCACTAATCAGTTTCTCATTCTAAATATAAAAAAAATCAGTAATCAACACCATCATTTAGCTAAAGAAATTGTGACTACTTTTTGAAGCTTGGATAAGATGTGAATTAGTGCTAAATGCAGGATGTAAGATGCTTGCAAATGGATGTGCATTCATCAGAGACATGGGCTGGTGGCCCATTTCTCCAAAGGGGAGTACTTGCAGCATTTTCTGTGAGAAATAATCAATCCATCAAACCCATGTACAAAATTGATATCTCATCTAGAATACACTATTTTGCATGTATCCTAAAGACATCATGTAAATAATCAAATACATTTAGAATAAATATTTTAAAATACATTGTTTTCAATGCTTCAATAATTAGTTGAACCGTACAATCACGCAATTCTTAACCTGCTTCACGCAATGGTCATACTGAATGCAGATATATCATGCTGCCGCATGAGTTAAAGAAAGTTCGGAACATATAATGTTGCTGCCACAAAGCTAAGTCTGTGTAAATTACACAAGAAACTACAGTATAGCTAGCACAAACCAAAGTTCCCAGAAAAGATGACGTTGGGGTCATCCCTGCGCACCCAGACGGAGGTCTCGGTGCCGCGTCACCACGTTCCTCCCGGCCACACGTCCACCATGTCTTGCCGGCTTGCCCCAGCACCAATTGGACCAGACGAACAGGGTAAGGCACCGTTTAGTTCGGTGAAATTTTGGGAAAAGTGGTGAAAATTTTGCATTGGGAAGCGTGTTTTGTGAGAGGTAGCACGGTCTGCGATGCGAAAATTTTTGAGAGTTTTGGGGAACTAAACAGGGCCTAAGCCACATTGTCCACACTTTCTGCGCGGCGCTGGTGGCCTTCGCAAGCACCTCCAGCGGCAGCAGCGAGTGCATGTGCGTTTTGGCGCTAGCGGCGTGGCGGTAGGTGTCTTGGTGACCGTGGGAGGAGGACGGCAGTGTTCCGTACAGCGGCTAACAGGCGAGACGTTAAGAAAAACGAAGCGAGCCGAGGTTTGCCTGGGCGCTAGGGCTGAGAGGGAGCCAAGTCGAGGCGAGGCTGTCCGTGCATGGAGGAGCCGTGATCTCGTGAGACGCGCTATCCGTGGGATGGAGTCGGAGTTCCACACGTCGCGCAACACGTCGGGTATGCACTAGATGCGCTTTGCATACCCAATGCACCCAAATTTATTCCCCTGGCGGGACCGCGGGTTGGGTCTTGTGGGCCCGATGCGGGTATGCGAAGTGGGTATGCGTGTGACGGGTGAGAAAAATAATTTGTTTTTGGCAGAAACACTTCCCAAATTACGATTTTTATGATTGTTCCACTTTTTTGGTCATCATGCAACCTGACGGGTGGGTCCGGTGTGAGGGGTACAATGAGCCTGAATTCGGTAAGAAAAGTTTTCAATTGTCTTCGCTCCTTATAGTATAGATTACCCAAATCCATCATCAGCTCCTCAACTAATTAATCTTAACATCCCATAGTAAACTAAATTCCAGTCAATATGCTTCAACGATACGCTCCTGACCTATCTACCGACAAAAAAAGCCCATATACAGGGGCATGTGCACCCCCTTTAATCGTGTGGCACAAAGTGACGCAGATTGGCCGATTAATGCTCTCTCTGTTTTTTTATCAGTGAAAGTGCGGGACATGGGTACCCTGGGTCGCTACCGACCAGGCTCATGGTCATCCTCGACAAGTTGGTCCGGCCCATCAGAAAACCTACCGACCTGGTAGTGGGTCCAATAGATCTGATATGTGACCCACACGACTTCCTGAAGACTTTATCCAGAACGACTACAAGACTTTGAGTGCACGACAAGATGGCGACGGGATCTGACACGCTTTACGAAGATTATGGGGAACAATTGTAATCAACTAGAGATAGGTCTCCTGGTCGTAACCGACCAGAACTCTGGGCGACCGACCTTGTCTGCTGGCCAATATAAGACGGGCAGAGCGTCCCCCGATGTAATCATCAATTCTCAAGCAATCTACACTAACAACTGAACGTAGGATTTTACTCTCCGGAGGCTTGAACCAGTATAAACTCGTCGTGTTCTGTGTGCTCTTGCGTAACCATCAAGTCCTTAGCTCTAGATCGCCCCCACCGAACCTAAATAAACCACCGGGGTTAACCCCTTGTGAGCTGTGCAGAACTAAACCTTTAACAAAAAGATGGAACTGTGATCAACACTAGTATCGACATGAGAACTGTCAACGTAATAAGCACTACTATCACCACTAGTATGGACTCAAGAATTGTCAACGTCATAAGGATTGGGTGATCTGAAGTGTCGAATCTCCCTGGAGATCAATGAGTAGAACCGGAAGATGCATAATTACATTTGCGTTGTGAGTGTCTCCGATGTATTGTGTATTTCGTAAAAAAAGTCAGTGTGCCTTTAATTTATAGTGCATGCGGGTGTGTTTAGGTATCAGCCATCTCCTGTGTAACCCTGCACACTGAAAGGGCACTGTAAGGAAAACACCGACTAGTGACACAAAAAAGACGTTTCTCGTCATAAATCGTGATTTATGATGCTAGTTGTTACGAAAATTCTCCGTCATCAATCGAGCATCACAAACCGCGATTAATGGCGAGACCTTATTTCACGACGTCATGAGTTTAATGACGTGTGTAAAATCGTCATTACAAAACATTATAACTTCATTTCTGCAGTTTTGCCACGCTGGACATAATATGATGTGCTATCCGATAGCATGCCAATTGTGACGAACCGTTTGCGTCATAAAACGAATTTGTCCCGTTTGTTGCTGGGTTGAGCCCAAAACTGTTCCTGTAGGCCCACGTTGTTCAGATAACTCAAAAAAGATTATGGTGGGCCCATTTGTTGTTGATTCGGGCACAAATTTGATTCTGGTGGGCCTGTTTTTGTTGGGTCGAGTCTAACAATTGCGCACATTGTTTACAGCCTTATATGTCATGTTAATTTGAATAAAATTGATTTTTAGCCCAATTATAAGTGGGCTAAGCCCAGTGCAGACCAAGATAAAATTAACTAATCGTGCATCAATATTAATTGATTTCATATCAATTATGATATTTTTTAAGAATAATTCCGATCTGGTTGGCAAAATAGTAATCATCACATATTTCTTTATACAATAAAACAAACTGTTGTTTACAATCAAGCACGATCATATTGTTCATCACATATCACAAACTATTACATGATAACAGTCTCACAAGGAACATAGATTAACAAAGCTAAATCCATGTCATAATCTCAAGAGACAGTAGAGCATTGATCTGATGATCTTAACCTCTTCATCTTTTATTGCTAAGCAGTAGCCGAAGGACGTCTTCACTGTCTTCAGTTAGCTTCTGCAACCTCTTAATCTCAGTCGGCTGCATTTTCAGAGTTAATTCTGATTATTCGGTCTTCTTTTTCAAGCTACATAACACTTTCTGGTGAGCAACAAACTGTTGTCGAAGTTGTACCCATCCTGATTGGGGGCGTCAACTCGCTCTTCATCAACACTGCTACACAAGGATTTGGTACCCATTCTTGAATACTCGGCTGCCTCTGTTTTAATTTGTTTGGGAAGAAGCATCATTGACTTGGTAGCTTCCATCTAGCAACAGTGGATCCCAAGTCAGATTAGGATCTTGTAATTGATTCGAACTAAGAAAACAAAAGTGTTAAGTTTGTTACCTTGGAGCAGGTTTGAACAGGAGCGACTGTAGATGTTGACCTTTTGGGCCATTAAAACAAGTACAAGAACAAGAGGTAAGGCTTGAGATGACTCGCAATCGGAAACAAAGAAGATGTTAAGTTTGTTACCTTGGAGCAGGTCTGAACAGGAGTGACTACAGATGTTGACCCTTTGGCCCGCCGAATCAAGTACAAGAACAAGAGGTAAGGGTTGAGATCATTCGCAATTAGAAATAAAGAAGGTGTTAAGTTTGTTACCTTGGAGCAGGTCTGAACAGGAGCGACTACATATGTTGACCCTTTAGCCCGCTGAAACAAGTACAAGAACAAGAGATAAGGGTTGAGATCATTCGCAATCGAAAGCAATTTCATCTATTAAGTTCAATGTGGTATATGAACGATCACACCCAATCCATAATCACCCAAGCATGCAACAAAAATATGGAAAGCCAAAGAGCATGGGTAAGCAATATAATAATTTCATCCTTTAATTTCTACAAACCTCAAATAAGTTGACTTGGAACAATCTCTTGCAATAGGGAATGGTAGATCCACAATCACCCAAGCATGAAACAACAATATTCAAAACCAAAGAGCATGGGGAAGCAGTCTAATAATTTTATCTAAAAATTTCTATAAACCTCAAATAAAATGACTTCGAACAAACTCTTGCGATAGGGTACAATAGATCCACAATCACTGAAACATGAAAGAACAGTATAGAATGCCAAAGAGCATGGGGAAGCAATGTAATTGAATCGATCAGTACAGGGAGGAGACCGCAGAACTGATGAATAAGAAGGGAAGTGTGACAGAAATGCCCAAATTAACTCCGTATTATAGCATAAATCACTCCTTTTGGTCTTTACACTGTAACACCGAGTTAACTTGTCGTCTCTGCCGGGTCAAGCCCGGTAAATCACTTATAGCAAAGGATCAACAATTGTACATCAAAACTCACACGAAGGTGAGTCCAGAGATAAACAAGTCTTATTACATCAATTTCCATGAAGGGTTATTTGTTACAAAACCAAGTTTCATGCATAACAGTAAATTGTTCAGAGTTTATAAATACAGCGAAAAAATACTAGTCGATAAAGCAGCATTATAGGAGGCCATCCATAATGCCAATAAACATCGTCTTCTTCTGCCCCAAACATAACCTGAAAACAACAACAAAAGCAAGGCTGAGTATACTAATACTCAGGAATACTTAACCGTCAGGTGATGGAAAATCACCAACTCTCTAGACATGCAAAGCTTTTTGGCTAGTGGGTTATTTTGTTGAAAAACGACTAAGAGTAGGTCCTTACTTTCAAGTTTTAGCTCAAATTCTAGTTGATTATCCATTACTAAGTAAGCAACTACAACAAACATAAGTTGAGCAATACAATTAATCAAGCATCCGTATTAATTCTCAATTCCATCATTAAGTAAAATAGACTGTATAGTTAAGCAATCTCGGATAACGGTGATAGGCCGACGATCGATCGCTTAATAACCTTGCAAGGTAGACCTAAACACATGGAAGTGTACACCCCAAGGTGACAACTAAAACCAAGGGGGTGGAGTATGCATCAACCAGGCGGTTCCTGTCACACTCGAATTTAAAGGCAAATCCGAATGCTCATATTATATGTGTGTCAGGATCAAAGTTCACACATATAACGACTCAGTGAATACCATAACACAATGCCATAATGTAAAGAGAATATTAAACTTTATTACAGACCAAAATGTCTCATAAATGGTCTAATTATTAACGAGTAGCAACGCAGCGGATAGGATCAACACCACAGGCAATTGACTGGTGACACACCCGCCTAGAAGTCTTCAAAGTCTTCAGGGAAGTCTTCAAAACGACCGTCTGAGCAGCAGTCCAAGTAGTGTAGTTGCAAGAAATAAAATCAACAAACGTGAGCACATGTCGTAATCAACAAGGGAATGTAACTATAACAACATGCAAGGCTCTTTAGGTGGATGGCTGACATGGTTAAAGCGGTAAGCAATTTTAGTTGGTCAGATTTTATTAAGCAACTGATTACTAGCAGTGTAAGTATATACCAACCCAGAGAATAATAAATGTAGCAGTAATAAGATGCAATGCACAAGATTAATTCATATTCCATAGTTTACCCATGTGAGGGTCCAGGCCGCTCCATGACCGAGAGCACGGCTAATCAATTAGATTTACACTCTGCAGAGGTTGTACACTTTACCCACAAGTCGTGTCCCCCATATACGCCCGGGTTAATTACTCCCTTAAACACTTCCGAGGTGAGTGGCATGGGGTTCACTATGAGGCCTTTACAAAGATTCCCAAGTATGATCTGCTCACTAGGTTTCATGACAGCGCAATGCATAACCCTATCTCAAGACTGCGAAGCTACCATAGAGCAGATCAGCTTGAGGGTCGGGCTATACACCTACTACCGGCACCCCCTAACCCTTATCAGGTAAAGCATACTACATACTAAGGTCTCTAATTAGTTAGCCAAGACAGAGCCATTTGTCTTGTGGTTGCACCTGGTTCCTGGGTGGTTCTCCATGTTCCGATTAACAGGGGTAATCTTGTTTAAGGAGGGTAGAGCATAAAGTAAATTAAATTCACTTTTGTGTTCAATTAAACCATCCTCAACCCGTAGTTAGCAACTAAGCATGTGCTACCCAACATAAATAAACCCCAGGTTAACAAGGACATAGTGAACAACACTAGTCACACCTTAATCATAGGGTCCCATCAATTTAATGCAAAGTAATAAAATAAACAATGTAATTAAAATGCAGTTGTATAGGAAAAAGAGCATGCATCAAGGACTTGCCTTCCACAAACTCTTGCTGCTCAAACTCTTCAACGTCTTCAAAAGCTTGACCTTCAGCGAAAGCTTCAAACGGCACGTTCTCTACGCACCACACAATTGATACATACAAGCAAACAATGAAATAAAATAAGAAACAATCACCAAACAGTAATAACAGAGCAAAACATCTGCGTAAAGCTATTCTACTCTTCGATATGATCGTTTGGACATAAAGAACGCTAAAAACGGAGGTAAAACGCATAATCTAGAGCTAAAACAAGCTACAGGGGTCTATCTTCGAGAAAACTAAAGCTCCAGGGGCTTAACTGCTAAAAACTAGGGGCTAAAACATAATTAAACGTGTAAACACAAGGGCTAACATGCAAAAACTCACCTACGGACTTCGGTGACTAAATCTAGAAAGCCTAGGGTTCAAACCGTAAAGAAAAGGACCTATTTGTAAAGGTTTTTCAGAGGTGGGAGGACCGGCATGCAAAATTAGAAAGGCCAGGGGGTTTTTTGTAAATCGATAGCGCAAAGGCGGGGGTTTACCGGTGTGGACGGTTTGACCGGCGGTTGGATCTAATCGTGGCCGTTGCTTCGCGATCTGGCGGCTCAGGGCTCGAACAGGCGGCCGGCGGCGGAGCGGGCAACTGCGCGCGGCGGCGCGTGACCGGGACTTCGCCGGCGCGGGGCGAACCGGAGTTAGGGTGCTCCATTAACTGCAGGAGCTGCACCAAAATGTGGCTCGCGCCCTAGCGAACTAGATAGGGGCACCGGGGCATCCCACACGACCGACGGCGACGGTGCAGCGCTCAGCATGGTGGACGGCGGCGCAGAGCCGACTCCGGCGAGCTCGTGCGGCCAACACCGAACACAAGGACGACCACACACGGCACCTTAAGCTTCCTTACCTCCACGCGCACCTCTGGAGCAGCTTCTCGGTGACGGACAGACGCCGACAAGGAAGATCAACGGCGGCGGATGCTAGGGTTTGCGGGCGGCGATGCCGGGGCTCGTCGGGCTAGGGTTCGAGGCGCGGCGCGGTGCGAGGCGGCGGCCTTATATAGGGCCAGGTGCCCTTGCCTTGGCGTGCGGGCCAAGGGAGGACACAGCGTAGGTGCGGAAACGGGGCCAGGACGGGGTCAGACTCGCGCTTGAGTCCGGCTCCGGCGCGGGAGGTCGGGGATGACCAGGGGCCCCACCTGGCGGCGACCGAGGGAGAGGATGTGGGACGTGGGCTGCTGATGGGCTGAAACCGGTTGGGCTGCGGAGCTATGGGGGGAAGAGCGCGCGGAGCAGAGGAGATCCCGGGGCAGCAGCGGACTTCGTGGACAGCGACAAAAAAAACGAGGCTGGGGGTGGGTCGTTATGGGCCGAGGCGGCCAGCTGGCCTACTGCGCTTGCTGGGCTGCTGGCGAGGTTGGGCTGAAAGAGAGGAAAGGGAAGAGGTGAGAAAGGAAAAGCCTCTCTAATTTTAGAAAAGGAAAAGATTTGAATTCAAGTTTTGAATTTGAATCCAAAGCAACCAAAATAAATGCACCAGCACGAATGCTTCAATAAACTCCTATATTTATTTACTTTATTATAGAAAATTATTTAAATGCCTAGAAAAATTAAACAACACCTTAACATCTTTAAGCAAAGGCATAGTTGCTAACAAAATTTTAAAATTGAGAGAAAATTGTTTATTAATTTATTTTTCTTATTCACATCCTGAAATTAGAAATTTCAGGGTGTGACAAATCTGCCCCCCTTAAAAGAATCTTGTCCTCGAGATTCGGATGGATTTAGCAGGATAGAGAATACTAGGCTCCAATCTCATGAGTGAAAGATAAGGGGTTAAGATAATGAAGGACATACCAAACTGATTGGGTACCCTCTAAGTGATCCCTGCGTTCATGTGATTCAGCTTTCCACGCATATAATTCTGCCTTCCTTTGCCCTGAGGGGTCTGATTCCCACTCCTCATCTGCTGACTCTGCACTGGAGTATTCTGAACACTTCTCTGAGGACAATGGTTGGCAAAGTGACCAACCTCTCCACACTTGAAGCATGAATTGCCAACAGGGGTGTTAGGCACACTAGATCTCACTGGGTTCCTGCAAGGGTGTTCTGACTAGTCTGCTGTGGAGTATGCGGAGTGGATTGCTGCAACTGCTGAATGGGGTGCTTGAACGGTTGATTGTTACGGTATATCTGATTCTGGCCAGTATTTCCACTCGGACCTCCAAAGCGGAATGGTGCTCCCTGCTGTGGATCGAAACGTGGGCGAGTGACGTTCCCAGACTGTCCATAAGTAGTAGCCTTCCTCTTGAGATCTCCCAATTCCCTGCGCTTGTACTCCAAGCCTATGACCCTGTCAATTAGCTCTTGGAAATTAGGGAAAGTATGGGGCATCAGCTGGTACTGAAGTGGTCCAGCTAGCCCTTCCAAGAACAGCTCTTGCTTCTTCCTGTCCTCATCAGTGTCTTCAGGAGCATAACATGACAACTCAGTGAATTTGTCCCTGAACTCTGTCACGGACATCCCTCCCTGCTTGAGACCAAGGAACTCCTTCTTCTTTAGCTTCATGAGACCAGCAGGAATGTGGTGGCTCCTGAAGTTAGTAGTGAACTCCTGCCACATAATTGCATTCTGATTGGCATGTGCGGCGACAAAAGCATCCCACCATGCTGAAGCTGATCCCTGAAGTCACCCTGAAGCATAGAGGACTTTCTCTCTGTCATCGCATTGAGATATAATCAGCATCTTCTCAATGGTCTTCAACCAGTCCTCAGCTTCTAGTGGATCTGCTGCATGAGAGAACACCGGAGGCTGATGGCTCATGAACACCCTGTGCCTGTTCACAGGAGCTTGCTACTGAGCATGTGGCGGGTTGTTGGCTTGGGCCTGTATATTGGCCACTATGTTGGTCAGGTCTTGGAGAAGCTGCGTCTGAGCTTGCAGGAACTGCTGGAAAGCCGGATCCATTTGTGGTTGACGAGGTGCACTGCAGGAACACCCTTTTACCTAAATATGTTTACATATAGTGTATCCTAGGTATGTGCATACAAACATAAAAAAGTCACAAATTCAATCCAAACAGGAATAAAGCCTGCCCTGGGGGCCTTCCCTCATTCCCCTACCCCGCCCTGGTCCAAAAGCCTAATTGGCCCAGTTAGTTTACACACCCTACTTCTTTCTCCTTGCCTCCTCTCTCGGACTCAGGCACACACAGGCCACAGCCGCACGCCACACATCACAGACCTACTAACCCTAATAGCAACTCCAACAGCCATCCTACATGAGCCCAACTCAAAAAGTAGGGGTTGAGAGAAAAAACACACTCCAGCAGGGCTCCTACTCGGGCACCTATTCTAGGGAGGCACCCAAATCATCCCCTCCAGCACCTATTCCCATGGGAGGAGAGAGAAGGCCCCTACTCCACCAATGAAGTAGTTTGCTCTCCCGCGCCCGCACGGATCCCCTCCCGCCGCCGGGCTGGAGCTCGGGCTCGCTGCCGCCGGTGTTGCTGCCACTTGGGGACGAGACCAAGGCCACCTATTGCTGCAGCTCGAGCTCGCTGCCAGCAGCGCAGACGCTTGGGGCTGGAGCCAAGGTCACTGTGCGGGAGTTCACGCTCGCCCGCGCCCGACCAGAGCTCGAGATGCTCCGCGTCACGCCTGACTGGAGCCTGCACGCATGGAAGCCAGAATCGATCGTCATCCCAGGTCAAATCAAGCGGGTAGCGACACAAATCGAAGGGAGAGAGAAGAGAAGGATGTGTTTGTCACCTTGCTGTCCAATCGATCTTGGTAGTTGTTAGATCGAGCACCGATGTCGCAAAATCAAGAACCCATGCCCGCCACTCGCTGCTCCTCGTCCGGCGCCATTGCCTGCCGCTCACTGGGCCACCCCTACACATCTGGCCTCGCTCACCATCTGCCATGTGTGCCTGTCCCCATGCACAGCTCGCCGGCCGACCTCCGAGCGCCGCTCGTCGCTTAGCCCTATGCCACTATGCGCTGCTCCTCGCTAGCAATGCGCTGCACATCGCTCCACCTCGAGAGTCGCTCGCTGCCTTCCATATCGCGTGAACGAGGCGTGTGAGAGAGAGCCGAGGAAGAGAGGTACTGAGATTTGGGTGAAAAGAGAGATATGAGACATATAGGTGGGTCCCATATGTCATATCAACATAGGGGTTGTGGAGCAAGGAGGCTATTACTGGAGTTGAGGTTGAAAAACACAGCCCCAGAAAGTTGGGGCGGCCCTGGTCAGTAAAGTAGGGGCCTCAAGTAGGGGCTATTGCTGGAGTTGCTCTAACAGCGCAAGGTCGGCAGGCGACAGTGGCGGCCGACAGGGAGAACGGGAGGCGGCCGGTGAGGGCGGAGGTGGTGGCGCGGTGCATCCCTTGACGCAGGGTACATGTGCACGACAAATTGCGCGTGCGTAGCGCCACATCAGTCGCGACGACGGTCTAGGAGGCGACCCGCGATCGGTGAGCGGCTGGTGCCGGAGCAAGCACGACATCAGTCGAGCAAGGACCAGGTAGCACTTTATTCCAAGACCGCGGCTAGGACCAGGTGAGCTGGGAGCGTTGTTTGTTTGTCCGTATAATTGGGACCGGGTCTGATTGCAATTGCACAACAATTTGTTAAACTAGTCCATCAGCTCGTGCTCCCACACATGTTATATTTTTGTAAATTGATCATTTGTGTATATCTTAATTATTATATCATATGCCAATAGTTTAAAAAATGTAATATTATTTTAGAACCATGTTTTGATTTATATTTTTAATATAGGTCATTTGGATTCAAATGTAAGGTTACCTCGTGTTATTTTGGTGCAAATTTAAAATGTTATTTTAATTTATTGTTAAGTATTAGTGGTGGACAATTTATTTGTAAATTTAGGTGTTATATTAAATTATTTTTATGATGATAGAAGAAGTGAGCAATTTTGATAAAGATTAGGAGGTTACTTTAGTTTATTTTATGTAATGGTAGATGTGGGTAATTTAGATATAGACTAGTATAGATGCACGTGCGACACGCACATGATAGCAACTAAATAAAAAAAGTTAGGTAGGACACAACTACGCAGATGGGTCTCTCCGGATATTGACCCATCAAGAGTGTTCGTGATATTTATTCGCTCTGTATAAGAAAACGAGAAGAAGAAAAAACAAACCGTTCGGCGGACTCCATGTGCGACACCCTCTCCACCAAATTGTCCCTACTGCCAACCCTTGTAGGGGAGGGGAAGAGAGGCCTACAGGGAGTACATGTCTTGGGACGTCGGAAGGAAAGGCATCGGGATGGTCGTCGTAGTAGGTGGAGGAGGCGAGCACGGTGAGGTCGGCCTAGCGCGCGAGGCGTGAGACGGTGACGTATATCAGATGCGGTGTGTGATTGGAAAAGAATTGAAGGGGATGATTTTGTGGGTCGAGAAGACAAGCTGGTAAGCGATTCACGGGTGGGTCTAGAAGTGGGTACAGTGAGCGGGTAGGGGCGACCACGGTGAGAAAACATTAACTTTTGGACATAAACATTTTCTAACTCACAGTTTTTATGGATAGAGCCTGTTAAGAGGAACATGTTCAGTATCAGCTTAAATTGAGATTTGAGTTCTTCACATTTAGTGCTGTCCAGAGCACCATTCCAAAAAAAAAGATACTTTGAGCTTGTGTTGAAACATAGAGCAAGATGTAAGTTCAGGATTGAACTTTTGCAAAAGGATGGTTAAACTTGTCTTTCAGGAAGCAAATGGATTGACGAGCTATAGTCATGTGTTTATTTGGTATTCTGTATCTGCGTGTTAGTTATTCGAAATAGTTAGAATTTGAATCTTATATAACCATAAAAAAATCTTAATGCAAGTTTCAAGAATAAACTCTGTGAAGTCTATTCACATGGAGTCCGTGGAGCATGTGTGCTTGACATATTGACAGTTGTGACAATCTACGGACTGGCCTCGTAATTGCTCAAAGATATGATGTGCTACGGTCTGCACCATCTGCTATAACCTTTAGCGGTTTTGGATGGGGAGCACAGGTACAGATTGTTTCTACAGTGTTCTTTGTACTATCACTTTTAATTTTATTAAGATTAAATCATATCTGAAGCTAGAGCATGAATCTTTGTGAAATATTTATACACATAACTAAACATGGTAATTGTAACAACATATTCAAAATTGAGCATTAGATCAGTTGAACTTATGAAATATTACAAAATTATTTCAAACTGAAATGTAAATGTAAATTACATACTAAGCATCAAAATTATATACATACTTTCTAGAAAAGGTAATACACATCACCAGGAACACAAAGAAATTGAGTTTGCATTTTTCTGATTTTTTTGTGACTTTTTATACATTTTTAAATTTCACTAAAAAACCCTTTAGAGAAGGAACATCACATATTCGCAAACTGGTCCTTGGAAACAAACTTCTCACATAGATCTGCCCGTCCTTATGCAAGTGACCCCCTGCATCCTACTTTCGGCCCCTGGAAAGATTCCATTCACACTTAAATCCAACCTTTTGTGGATAACCCTCTGTACCTTCTTTCTCCCTTGCAATCGGATCCCTAGCTGGCTAGCTATATCTCCTACCTCCAGACACCGTGCAGAGCACGGGCGGCGGCCGTGGCGCGCCGGCACCGGTGAGGTGGCACTGTCTCCCACGCCAGGGGCTACCCCAAAACGATCCCCTCGCTCTCGCGCATCCATCCCCCTCCTCACTCTTATGTAACCCGATCCCTCTCCTATACTGTGGCTAGGGGCGGTGCACGACCGGCGGCACAGTCGAAATCGACCGCGGAAACTTGACTAAATCAACGAACGGGCGCGAGCATGGCGATCAAGAGCTCACCTAGGTTTTGTTTGTGCAACCGGTTGAGGACGAGAAGGGTTACAGGATGGGCGTCGCCGTGCGGGGTGGCTTGGCTCGGGGACGGCCATGCCAAGCGCGGGATCTTCTATTCCTGGCCAAAGGAAGCGCGGTCGGTGCTTGGGGTTGCTCTAGGACAAGGCTTGGGAAGTGTAGCGGCTGCGGGTGAGAGGAATCGAGCCAAGAGGAAGTGTGGTCCATGAATTCGGCAGGAGAGCGGGAGGTGGTCATGGCTGCTGGGTAGCGGCTGGCAGAGCTCCTGGCAGTCTGGTAGGGCACTAGAAGGGTGGTGGCTTGCCGCATGGGCTAAGGAAAACTGCAGGATTGACCCGCAAGGCAGGGAACGTCGTTGGGCGGAGTTAAAGCGGCAACCACGTGCGCGCTCAAGTGCGGCGGCCATGCTGCTCCCTCGCCGGTTCGACTCGCCACCAGTGCTTCCCTGCCGCGCCGCCACACAGATCGGCGCCCGTCGCGCCGCTGCAGTGCTCGCCGCCAGCACCGTTGCAGCACGGACACGCATGCGCCCGCGAGCTCAAGCACCACGGCCACCGCGTGCAAACGCAGCCACCTGAGCGTCACCGCGCGCTGGTGCCCCTCCTCTGTCGCAGCACAACACGCCGCGCACCCCGCCGTCGCTTCAATGACGCCGTCCAGAGGCTGGGTTTGCGCGGGCCCGGTGTGGAAGCGAGCGGCATCTGCCGTCCGGCACGGGATGTGGCCAGCGAGTTTGACAAGACGGTGAGTGCGGCCGGCCGCATCTCACGTACGGGCACCGCGACGGCAAGCGTGGGCGGCCGTGGCTCACGCTCGGGCACCCGCGACGGTGACCTTGGATGGTGCCGGTCGCGGATGGGTGATGGGCCCGGCGGGTTTGGAGGGTGGGTAGATGCGGAGTGGGTGACAAAAAATATATATATTTGGCAGAAACACTTCCCAAATTGCGATTTTTATGATTGTTCTACCTTTTTGGTCATCATGCAACCTGGCGGGTGGGTCCGGTGTGAGGGGTAAGGTGGGTCCGAATTAGGTGAGAAAAGTTTTCAATTGTTTTCGCTCCTTATAGTATAGATTTAGGTTGTTACTTTAGACTATTTTCATAATGACATATGTAGGTAATTTTTTAGAAAACGTAATAGATCCAATGCATGATTGTGATGATTTGAGTCTACTTATTGACAGTTAGATGTCTTGCTTTTTTTAGAATTTCTAGAATTTCTTTCTTTTTCTAGAGTGTTGACTTAGGATCCTATGTGGCTTCATCTGAAGGCTTCAAAAGAAGTCTTCAATTAGTAAGTAGGATTGGTTGATTTCGATATTGCAATTTGCCAATCCTAGAAATTCATGACAGTGTCAGTATATCAGTGTCACAACAGTCAGCAATAGCATTGCTACTTGTGTAATTTTAATTTTAGGTCTAAAACATGAAGAGGAATAATAGTACCACTACTGATTTGAGATTTTTCTTGGCAAGAGCCGCTGCAAAGAAGAGACATTCATCAGTCTTGCAATGAAAGTCAGATGCAGATGGTGGTATTCCAAGGACACTTAATAATTATGTGCTATGAAACAATAATTTAGGTTGTCAATTTTTTTTACCATATGAAAATTTTAATACCCATGGTTCAAATTATGCGTCCGTCTCTAATCGGGGTACCGACGAAGGTTTCAGAGCAGCTCCCCCGGTTGTGCAGGTGGAGCTCCCGCGACCGCCCGACGGAGCATCTCCCGCGCCGCCCGGAGTAGCTCGTCCTCCTTCACGCCAGGCGGGAGCTAGTTCTTCTCCTCCGCGCCCCTCTCGCCGGCATGCGCTCCTCGTCCTCCTCCGAGCCGGAGGGCGCTAGTCCTTCTCCTCTGCGTCCCTCTCGTCGGCGGGCGCTCGTCCTCCTCCTTCGCACCCCTCCGCACTGGCGGGAGGGCTCGTCCTCCTCCGTCAGCGCAGTGGGGAGCGGAGGGGTACAGATGGGTTTGAGTGGCGGGCCGGCGCGGAGAGGCTCCGACGATCCGATGCGAGGACGAGGAAGGGCGGCGGTGATGTGTCGATCTTGAAGGGGAAGGGGGAAAAGCTCGTCACCCGCAAAAAGCTCAGGAATCGATTCCCAACTAGCTTTTGGACTGCAGTGTATTTTTAGCTTATCCAACTTTCGGATTGTAGGAGAATCAAGGTCATTTGGGGAGCTTCTAGCTTTTACAACTTCCTGGGGAAGCAAAAGCTCCCAAAAGCTTCAAAATGTTTACATAAGAAACTGAGACGCACCAAATCACATAACGAACATAACATTGATCATGTTACAACATATGAGTGTGTAAGTTACGCCGGCCACCTCTAAATCGGGACCCCAACCACAAAAAAGCACAACCTAACATGAAACAATCTAAACACAGGAACCTAAACCACACTGAGAACACCCCCTGAACACACTGAGAGGGAGGAACACCAGCACAAACACAGAACAACAGTTGCAACACATCGCAGAGCATGGCAAACGAACATGAAGCAGCGGTGGCCCCCTTGTGTCTGCAGCCTTCTTCTCTAGCTATTCCATCGTATCTTTCAGAGCATGTAGATGGAATTTTGGACATGTGGCGGGAAGGTACACGACACTAGGATGGCTTGATCAAACACCAGGGGGTGGTAGAAAAGGGCCTAGAAATTTCATGAGGAGGAGAACATGGGTGGCCAACTCCCCACCGGTGCTTAGATGCTCATAGTGGAAAGCAGCCCCGCATCGAGGGGCTGCGTAGAAAAGCATCTCCGACCACACTCCGGCGATGAGGTGCCATCGCTCACCTTTCTCGATATTAAGGAGGTCCTGGGCCACGGCACGCGCTCGGGGTAGCACAGGGGAATCAAGAACGTTGGCGCGCTTCTGGAGCCTCTTTATATGATTATGAGAAGGGTCGTCGTCGTGGTCGTCGGCCGCCGGCACTTGGAAGTCCTGGATCTCAACCGTGCAGTGATCGGCTGGGTGTCCGTGTTTCTTGGCTTGGAAAAGCTTCTTGAGGGCCTGCTCCTCTCGGTGTTTCTTGGCTTGGAAAAGCTTCTTGACGACCTGCTCCTCGCTGTCCTGAAGTTGACCTGACAACATTTTGCTAATCTCATCATGAGCTTTCTCGTGCACAAGCTGGGAGTGGGTGGTAAGCGTCACGCCGCACTTGAAGACGAGGTAAGTGACATAGTTGGAAATCTCTCTGCTCAACTGCTTATCCTTGTTGAGTTGTTCTTGGCCAGCGCTGCTGCTGGCAGCGGCGGCGTCGCCGTCGTCGTCTTGGAAGTAGTAGCATATGTGGGTTGCAATGTGCCAGATGAGGACACTTGCCGAGAAATCGAAGCCGCCAGTCGTGGTGTTCTCTAGTGCTTTCTTTTCAGCTATCGGCACACCCAGAAGTGTGTGCTTATGCTTCCACTCCTTAAGCGCGAGCCGGCCACGGGAGCTGGCAATGCCCCATTTCTTGTTTGCTCCGGAGCACAACAAAGTGTCGAGGATGGACTCCTTGATGGGCGTCTGATCCTGCTGTGCGATGGACGTGTGCGTCAGGTCAAGCAACCCGACGCCCCAGGCACCCAGATGGGGTATGCGCTTCCAAGCGCGCTCTTGCAAGAGCCTGCCGAGCCACCGCTGTAGGGATTCCATGCACGCAGCATCTTGCACGTCGATGTACCTACTCATCATGCTGTACTGCGCTATCTTTTCGGACCACTGCTTCTTCTTCTTCTTCTTGCTCTCCTTGCAGCACCACGCAGCTGCTGTGTGCAGCTGGATGCCGTACTTGGCGAGAATGGAGGCGAGGACAGAGGACGCCTCTAGGACCAATGCCCCTGCAAGCAATGTGTATGACACGACGATATCTGCTGTGCTACCGGCCCCCTGCTTTTCGGCGACCCAGAAGAGCACCAAGGCTACCGGGGTTGAGAAATAGCAGAAGATTTCATATAGCAGGTAGGGACGCACTATGGAATTCACACAGCAAAGCGCGCAGCAGATAAGCCTTGAGCCGAGCCCACCTACGCATACACACTCTCGTAGGAAAGCAAAGGTGTCCCTGATGGATGACGATCTCCGGCGAAGAGGGCTCTTGGTGTAGAGGTCTAGGTAAAAATCTTCGAGAACAGCACCGACATGCTCATAGACCAGGTATCGGCCTTCACTGGAGCGGAACTTCTCGAGCATGCCGGGGAGATGCTTTTCTGCAAATGAAACAATCTCTGAACCATTTAGGGGGGCATCCACTGACAGGATGTCTTTGAAACTGTCATCGAACAGCACAAGTCCAGCTGAACCCTCTTCCGACACCTTGCCCAGTGCAAGCCTCATTTGTTCGGCTCTGCGCTCGTTTCTGGTCGTCCCCAAACCAAAACACGAACGTTTTGAGTCCTTGGTGTCCTGGATCTTTTGTAGCATCCCTGGCAAGCTCCCCAGGGCATCTGTCCTCAACTTCGCTGGGCTTGCACAATAAAGGCAGTAGGTACGCTCAGCGTACTTGATGCACCCAGAGAGGAAGATGAGCACCATGGCAGCCATTAGCCGGTCGTCGTGCCATGAAGCCTTGGCCACCACGTACGCGGAGACCAGCACCTGTGAGACCAAGCTCAGCAGGTGGCGCAGCCACAGGTCGTTGTCCTGCTTCGACAAGGCGGTGATGGTGTCCTGCCCACCCAGGTGGATTAGGACGAATGGCGCCCAGAAGGACATGATGGCATGGTGCCCCGGCTCGCTCGCACGAACCGCGAGGTGGCCGAGCACGAAAATGGCCACCGAGTCGGCTGACAGGTAGGCAACCCACAGGACGATGCTCAGGACCGGTGACGAGTTGTACCTCCGCTTGCCCGCAAAGATGAAGAGGAAGACTTGTAGGAAGAGGCTGATGAGAATCAGGCTGTGGACCTCCCACGCGTTCCACAATTCTTGGACAGCAGGCACCAAACTGAGGAAGAGTTCCATCATCACGCGTTAGTTTTGTATAAACTCAACTACCAATCTGATGTGCTTGGTGACAAACTCAGCAAATATTTAGGGCTCTTTAGTAGAACTTCGGCTCTGAGGTACTTGGGGAGATATTCTCATGTTTGACAATAATGTACTTGTTGAAGGTATTATTTGGGGTTCGATGAATTGTTCTTTAAGTTGAAAATTAGTGTCTGACTTTTACTAGTTAGACTATAGCAATGATGGTGTGCGCTTGCATACCATTTTCCTATTAGAGGCATTATCTTTAGAGAACCTTTTTCGTAGTCCAGATATTGCTAGGTTAGTGATCGGTTTTGAAGACTAAACTATGTGATGTAGTTCGCTGTGACATGTCATATGTTGTCATTTTTTTTTCTTTTTCTATTCTTCTATAGGCTATGCCGCTATGCGCATCTTAGCTATGCAGAGATCGGGAATAATTTTAGTTCGATTGTATCATTTTGATGTAATTGTCTAAGATTGATAACTTTTTCCTTATAAAAAAAGAACTTCGGCTCCGGCTTATTCACCATCTTATGCCCAAGATCTACCAAACTGTACAAATCAAAATGGCTTCTCCCACCGTTGACGCCTCAAAATTTAAATAAATCAATCAATCAAAATGGCTTCGACGGACAAGCCGCTAGAAGCCCCTCGCGTTTTTGCACTGCGACGAGAGAAGCGAAAAAACGTCTCTAGATAGATAGATGTGTAATGTCTCTAGAAGCCCCTAGAATATTAGGATAGTAGATGTGTAAAGTCTGGAAAAATTTAGTACCACTAATCAAATTTGTGCATCGATCTTTGTGGTCTCTCTATTTTCATTTGCTATTTTGCGTACTTCGTAACAATATCAATCTATCTAGTCATGAGGTCAGTATCAATGGGTTTTATAGAGAGTTTTGTAGACCTTAAATTCTATGTCATATCAGCAATTTCGCTGATTTGATAAGGTCATTAATTGCAGCTTGCACCAATCTAGCGGATGGGTCGGATTCATTTCGGTGGAACTTAATCAAATCTGGGTTATATTCGGTCCGCTCTTTGTATCTGCATTTAATAAATACTCATCACCCCTTCAGACATAAGAAAATCTGGAAGATTAAGGTTCCTCTAAAGATTAAGATATTCCTCTGATTTTTACAAAAAGGGGTAGTCTTGACTAAAGACAATCTTGCTAGGAAAAATTGGAAAGGCAGCCAGAAATGTGTTGGTTGTAATTTGGACGAATCGATCCAACACTTGTTCCTAGATTGCCACCATGCTAGAATGGTTTAGAGGATTGTGTATCTGGCTACAGGTCTAACTCAACCCAAATCCATTAGACATTTGTTTGGCTCTTGGCTCTCTAATCAAAATACTAAGATTAGAGATTTGATTTGGGTTGGGATCGCTGCTCTTTGTTGGGCCATTTGGAGAACCCGCAATGATATTATTTTTAATAGAATTAAATATAACTCTATTCTGCAGGTTATTTTCAGGGGAACGTACTGGCTACGTTACTGGGCGCAGCTGCAGCGTGATGAGCACAACAAGAACTTACTATCATCGTTAAGCACTGGAATTGAGATGGTCTCATTGGAGCAGGCCAACGGTGGTTGGAAACACCTTTATAGGCTGTGCTAGTTCGTTGTTCTATTTTGTGAACAGTGTTGCTTATTTTCTTAAAAACTTTGTAATAATTGGGCTGTGTACATCTCTTGACGTAGAGGCCGGATATTATATCCTTTATCTAAAAAAAGGAAGAAGAATGGGGAGTTTCATCTGATGAGAGAAGTTTTATCCCATCACACTCAGTTGGCTCGGCTATCTAATTCTCCGTCTTGGTAACTATAATACGTTGGGACTCATAAATTTTCATATCACTGTATATATGTTTTGCCATCTATATTAGTATTTTTTTTCTTTCACTCTATGAGCCACAGCTTTGACCCATTTATCTTCAATACGTGTCAGTTTGAACCTCAGCTTAAATTATGTTACCTTTTTTTAAGCCCATGTACATAACTTATGAACTTATTAGTTGGCTATCAAAATTAGATCTTATTAATTGCTGCAACTTTTTAGTTTACACATTTAGTTTAAACTCGAATGCTTATTCTACAATTATTAAATCTCATTTATTACTACAATGGTAGCAACAGTCATTTCAGCCGACACCACGACCCCTAGAGATATTGAATTGTTTGTAGCAGAGAATTATGGGGTTAGTAGTATTTACTTTACAAAAATATAATGCTTATTACAGTTGTAATTTCTGTCTGAGGGATTGATTTCCTTTAACAAAGAATGAAGAACCGTAGTGTAAATGTTGTAATTTCACACATCTTGAATTAATCCAAGCGTTCCTTGCTTATTAAGAAGCAATAAATATATACTCAATAAAACCATACGCATCTCAGGTCATCTTTCCAAATATTTTATTGCACATGCCCCATGTATCAATTATTTAGACAAAAAACAAATGAAGATGAACATAATTGTTACCATTTTCACTGGTGGAATTTATCAAGCATTCCTATCAGTGGAGGCGGTGTGGAGCGAGGCACTTATTTTAACCAGACACACATATCCTTTATGGAGATCCAATGTGGGTTGTGTGTTGCTGCTAGTTTAGGCTAGTAGATAGGCTTAGCCATAGGATAATTCTTTGTTGGGTATAAACACTAGTAAAGCTCTAGGTACATCACGCTTAGTTGTTTTATTTACGCTCGCTTGTGCGGGAGAGCGGAATTGGCTTCGCCCCGTTGGGCAAGCAGATCCTTGTTGTGGTGAGCGAGAGTGCCGAGCGAACAAGCAAATGCACGGTGAAGGTGATATGATACTGATTTCTAGAGTTTTATTACGCCCTCAGCTGTTCTCCAAACTGCTTTATAAGGTTAATCACACAAACAAGCTCGAGTCTACTTATTACACATGCACGTACATGTAGATTTACACTGTTGCATTGGAATCGAAGCATGCAGCAATTTAAAGGGTATTGCTTATTATGTATATATGTGAGCTAGCCCAAGTACATGGAGTCATAAGCGGGACCATCACAATGAGATGTTTCTAACAAATAACATATATATGGAGTTAATGATGGGGAATGCGTCAGTTTTTTATAATTTGTCAGTTTTAAATCGCAATAAACATATAATAGATGTAATGTAATATGAAACTGTATGCTGTAGAGTATTTACACAAATTAATCAAAAGCAGAAGTTTGCGTACCTGTTTTCCCCCATCAGATCGCCCCAGCCAACTTCCTCCCTGTTTATCTTTAGAGGCCTCATTGCAGTCAGAACTAGGAATATAAGCACGATACATGCATGATGTTACTACCATGCTGCACTCCTATATAAATATATATGCTTTGTATGAAGGAGTGAATGTCAAGTTTGTACTTTTGGTGATGCTGGATATGCTTGCTTCGATAGAGAGCAAGTGCTCATACATGTCTCTAAGAAAGTAACATGCTTTATTCGGCAGAGAATGAGTCTTTCCAATTTATATATGACATTATTGTAGTGTTACAGAGTTTATTTTCCTTGCATTTTATTGAATTCAAAACCTTTTTTTTGGATAAGGGAAGTTCACTGAACTTAGAAAATTAGATCAAGATGAGTGTTCTAATTTAACCAGTTTTTTTTAACTGTACAGCGGGGGAGAATCAGTGTTCTAATAGTTAATCGTTAGGCCATTCTGTATTCTATACATATTCAATTAATGTTCATCTGTACTAGCTTATAACATATATATTCAGTCCATTATCTATATATGGTTTCCTATTAAACTCATGTAAACATGGATTCCCAAATGATTCTGTGTCCAACCCAAGTCTGCTCATGGGAAGGGGAAGGTAAAATTCTTGGCTGGTCTTTAGAGCATGGCATCTATCGCCTGTTGTGGGCCTACATCAGTCTCTATACTCTTTGGCACTGCTCTTTTGTGCTACTCACCCTAGCTAGAGAATCAGTTCTTACTATTAGTTTGCACGTTTCTGGTACGAGTCAGCAACTTCTAGTTGTGTACTAAAGGTCTTCTAAGCTAGTTGGTTAGAGGGGCTGAGGTATGGTCACAACCAGGAGACTCAAGTTCGATTCCTCTTTGGAGTGGATTTGGGGCTGATTTTTAAAAAATCTTCTCGCTGGTGAAGATAGGGTTCGGGGATTTTCTAAACCGGGAAACACTATAAGAAAATTGTTGAGTAGTGACGCAACCTAGTTTTGCCGTCATTGATTTATGACGTTCCTGACTGATCTCGTCATTAAATTTCACTTCTGAGCAATTTAGTGACAAAAAAACTTTTGTCATAACGGTTGCTACTGTAGCCGAGTATTGCATATTCTATGATTGTTTTGTGACGTCATAACCTCTGCAACAGTGTCATAAACCAACTTTTGTTCCACATGTAAGCATTATTTTAAAAATAGAGTGTTCCAAGTCATCATAAAATTCAGAAGGGTCCCACATATAAGCATTCTTTCGAAAAAGAGTGTTCCCAGTCATCATAAAATTTTGTAGGGTCCCACATGTAAGCATTTGTTTAAAAATAGAGTGTTCCAACTCGTCATAAAATTTAATAGGGTCCCACAAGTCAGTCTGATAAAAAAGGGAGAAAAATTAAAAGGATACAATGTCAATAGCAGGGGTCGAGCCCGCGACCTTTGATTTTGAAGGGGAAGGCAACACTACCATTGAGACATGATGCAGTTTGTGTTATTTGAGCTAAGAAAATTTTTTATATTAGTTTATTTGTGTTTATATTATTTTGCATGCCCCATGTAAGTTAAAGCAGATAAATATAGCGGTAAAACAAGAAGAAAATGTGCTCCTCCTGTGGGTCGAACCTGTTACCACTCGAAGAGGAATTTTTTACATTGATCAGGTTCCACCTGTAAATTTTAGGTGAGTCTTTAACTCCAACGCCGACGGCGAGGTCGGAGAGTTTTGTACAGGAGTCCCAGGTCGGTGCTTCATCGTCTTCGCCAGGTGATGTTGCTACTGGCCTTCTTCCTCAAGGATGCAGAACTGTCTGTGGGTGATGTGGTTGGTGGCTGGCCGGATCTGGCTCAATCCTCCCTCGGCGGCGGAGGTCGTCGGTGGCGAGTCAAGATCCGGGAGCTGGAGATGTTGGGGCGCGGCCCCGGTCGATGGGCGACCGCCGACGGCTTTATCAATTTCGACTCCGCTCAAAGCCTATGTGCGATGGGACCTCTCCTGCTCGTGGTGGTGTTCGGCTTCTTCTTCTTCGGCAGCGGCCGGAGACGAGGACGACGACCATCGGTGGTTCGCGAAGGATCCAAGGGCTTTGATGTAATTTTTGTTTTCGATAAGGTCCTTTGTGAAGTTTGGCTAGGACAGATGTCTCTGTATCCTTTACGTACGTGTCTGTATTCGTTCAACCGTATGTACGTTCGTATGTACGTTTTCCTTACTTAAGAAATACAGATACGTATTATCAAAAAAAAATCGATAATTCGAAGGCGAAATGCTTCACTACCTTCGCAAAACTCTCGACTTTTGCTACGCAGATCAGAAACGGCTCTGTGGCACGAATGGTGGATCCTAGCGGCGATGGGAAGATGGTTGTGTCGCCACATCCAAGCAACGAGAGGATGAAGCAGCACGACGAGGTCAGTCCTTGGGTTTGAGCCGCTATATGTTCCCCTATCTTCCTAGGATTGGGGATATCAAAATTTAGAAATCTGGAGGATTGATGATCATATATGTTAGATTTAGATTTCATCGTACCCTTAGATTTGCATTTCGATTGGTGTTAGAAGTTGATAGACTATAGGCAATTCATAGGTGTTAGATTCAATTAGTTTTTAATTTACATCGTCTTACGATAGGTTGGATGTGCTTCAAGTCACTCGTTTTATGGATTTTTCTGAAGGTGCACAATTAATAGGATTGATGTTGGGGATTAGCTAAAAAGATAGCACCCTCGGAAGTTCGGAGAAGACACGGTTCTTCAGAAAACTCAGCGTACAAGAAGTTCTGAAAAGTTCCAAAGGATCATAGATTTCCGAAGCTGTCAGGAACTGTCATTTTCCATAATTAAAGAAAGTTTTCCTACAAGCAAGTTGATTTAACAAGTTGGTTTTTTATATCTGCAAACAATGCTGACCCTCGGAAATCCTGAATCCCCAGGATTTCAGTTCTTCTTGAGTATTCTTTGTGATGTTCAGGAAAGGGGCGACATTCAGAAATTTCAGCGGTCCATGTGATTCAAGAAAGAGCAACAAGGTGACAAGGGACGGCAGGATTCTTCCAAGATTCATGAAGATATCCAAGAAGTTCAAGTTTGATTCGGTCAATGGCGTGTCTTGAAGGAAGGAAGTTAAGGTGTGAACGTGGGGTATTCCTGTAAATGTCAGAGTTAGGATTGCGTATGCAATCAGCCCACCTTGTGCGGCGTAGCTTCGGAGGACAAATTTGTACAGGATATAAAGGAAATATGCCAGTTTCCCAAGGGTATTTTCGGGATGTAAAAGTGACCTCTGGGCACTATAAAAGGAGTCCCTCGGCCTCCGTGTAAATGGATGGACTTTTTCAGAGATAAAGAGAGCACTTTTGACAGAGCTTTTCACTTTATTGTTGGGAGATTTTCGAATTCCCAATAATAGCGCCCACCGTGTTCTTAGCCGTTAGAAACTCACGATGGCACCACCAAAGAAAACCAAGAAACGCACCAGTCAAGACCCTGAGAACGAAGAGGACCAAGAAAACATAGAGCAAGGTCTCATCCTTCACTCCAAAACCAACACCACACAAGACCCAGAGCAAGTCCAAGATGTGCAAGGAAACAGAAACGAGAAAGGCAAGGAACCACAAGAGATACCAGAAGCCAGTACCGAGTATGATGAACACGAAGTGCCAGACAAAGAGCTTGAAGTCGCACTGAAATAAGTTCAAACCCTGAAAAGACATAAACAAAAATTAGCCATGCAGCTCAAGGCAAAGAAGCAAGCCACCGAGAAGCTACAGAAACTAGAGCAAGCGAAAAGAGAGATAGCTCAGCTGTAGAAAGAGCTTGACGATATGTCTGAGACAGAAAACAACTCTTTTTGGCGAATTACACCATATCCAAACTCAGCAACCAAAAACCAGCCAATCAAAGAAAACTTCATGTTCACAGAAAACCCAGAACCAACAAACAACGGAATTGCCCAGTTCAATGACCTAAACTCTCCACTTTCTGTAGGCCTTCAAACAGCTCCATGGCCATCAAAATACAAGCCAGTTTCACTTCCAAAGTTCAATGGCTTCGGCAATTCTAGACAGTTCCTCATGAGCTACGAAGCTGCAGTAGCCTCAGCGGGAGGAGATGACGTGGCTTTGGCAAAATCTTTCATCATCGTATGCGAAGGCCCAATATTGAAATGGTATTCGCTTTTACCACCTCACTCGGTGTATAGATGGTTGGATTTAAAATCTAAGTTCCTCCAAGTTTTCCAAGCTTTCCATCACACAACAACGAAGACAGCAGATCTATATCAGTGCAAAGAGACAAGGAACCACTCGCGGTCTTCATCTGAAGATTCATGCAACTGAAATCTCAAACTCCAGATGCTGATGAAAAAGCAACGATCTCTGCTCTCATAAGCGGTCTGACTCCGGGTCAAACTGAAAGGACCTTGTGATGCCTAGAGGGGGGGGGTGAATAGGATTACTTCAAATTTCTGAAACAAATGCAGCGGTTAAAACACCTGTCGGTACTACCGACACGGTGCCGGAACTACCGAGGGGTCCCGGTACTTCCGGTACCGGACAGGTACTACCGACAGTACAGAGGAGACTAAAACGAAATTTGAAATGTAATGCGATTCTAGCAATTCTATTTGAATCAAAGGTTTAGTTTAGAAGCTAAGAACCACCTGCAACCAAAGATATGAGTTGGAGCACAACCAATTTAGAGATCGGGCACAAACAAGCTCTAGGGATAGAGAGAAACAAAGAATTCAAGCAAGCAAATGGAGACACAAGAATTTAATCCGAAGTTCACTCCCACAGAGGAAGCTACGTCTCCGTTGAGGATCCCACAAAGGGAGGGCTATCACCAAGAGCCTCTTTTCCTCTTCCAATCCCCACAAAGGAAGATTGGTGCTCACTAAGAATTCTCCACCAAGGAGAGGGTAATACAAACGATCCCGGGTGCTCCACACCAAGAGGGCACTCAACGGGAGACGCCTAACCGTCTAGAAGCAAGCTTCAAGAGTAACAAACACGAGTCAATTGCCCGGAGATGCTTCAAGTGCTCTTGAGATGGGGAGATTCGAAGGGGCTCTCAAAGCTTCTCTATTCCTCACTAGGAATCACTTCTCTACCCAAGCTCTAGCTCAAAGGAACCAAATCTTAGCTCTAGGAGGGAGGGGAGAAGTGGAGTGAAAGCTCAAGTGAGTGTTGGTCCCGTGGTTGGTCAGCATTAAGTGAGGGAGAAGAAGGGGGGTATTTATACCCAACCCTGAAAACTAGCCGTTACTGTGCAAAAACGGGGTTTATCGGTACTTCCGACACGGGGTCGGAACTACCGAGGGGTGTCGCAGAAACCCAACAGTGGAGGCGTATCGGTAGTTCCGACGCAGGGTCGGTACTACCGAGCCCCTGGCTAAAACTCGCCAGAGAAGCCTTGTCGGTACTACCGACCTAGGGTCGGTACTACCGACAAAGGCTGAGAAGTTGAGATAAGTAAAGCAAATGTGCACGTGTTCAACTCTAATCTCTTCTCACTCACTTGGGTCATCTTCTAGAGCACTTTTAGCATCTCTTGGCTATCAATTCGCATCCCCCTTTATAGTACGGTGTTTCCTATACTCAAATTCAAAATCAAAATTAAATTAAGCCTTGACTTGAGTTGAAAACGCCGAATTTGAGTTGGGGGCCTTCTTTTGGTCAAAACCATAATTTTCACTTAAGTAAATCCTGCACACATCTTATTCAAACGTTAAATGCCACAAATTGTGTTTGTCACTATCACCAAAACAATTAGGGGCCAAGATGCACTTTCACAAACAGCCGGTCATTTCTCTAGACTAGATCCACAAACCATGGACGAATTGTTCGAGGAGTTGGAAAAATATTGCAAATCAGATGAAGATCACAGAAGAAGAGTGGCAGAAAGAAATCAACAAAGACAATTTCAGAAAGGCAACAATTGGACTGGACCTCAGCCTATCATGAATGTGCAAGATCACACACCAAAACAATTAGGGGCCAAGATGCACTTTCAATCTCCCCCTTTTTGGTGATTGATGACAACACAATTCAATTTCAAATAAAGACGTGTGTATCCAACAATTTAAAGTGAAACTCCCCCTAAATGTGTGCTTGGTCTTTTATGGAGGCCTCAAATGCCTATCACACATTTAGAAGAAACTTCACTCTCAATTTGCATACACAAGTGCATAAGTGTGATATAATAACTGTGATGCATATGACAAGATATTCAAACCAACAAAGTGAGAAATAACAACCACCAAGCATTACAAATATATAAACGAGGTTCCACACTAGCACGATTAAGTCTTACAAATTTAAAAGGATCTAGGTTCACCATCCATCACACCACACAAATAGTTCATACATGTCCACAACCTAAGGGAGATAGATAAAAGAGCGAAGATACGAAGATACACACCACCCCCACATGGATAAATTGTGACCTCACTCCCCCTTTGGCATCAAGCGCCAAAAAGAGGAGGCCCTTCAATCATCACTACCATGTGGAGAGTGGACTGCCAGAGGAGAGTCGTCTTCCTCGGTCTCACCACCACCAAAGTCCTCATCGTCGATATCGGCCGGAGGAGCTCCATACATCATGGATGTGTCGCCGTATACCTCCCAAGGATTGTAGAAGACCGGTGGAGGAGGGAAGTCCATGGGCTCGCGAACGGGAGAGTGCTCGATGTTGGCTTGAGTGAGCAAAGTCTTCTGACGAGTCTCCAACTTGATGAGCTGCTCATCCACATACTGCCTGTGAGCACGGATTTCCTGAGCATTGTGCTTCCCAACATTGAAACAGGCGAAGAGGCCCTGAGATAAGAAGTTGAATATGCTCTTCTTCTTGCCGGGGGGACGGTGCCTCTAGTTGAGGAAGGTCCACGAGAGGAAGAGGGAGCCTCATAGGAGGAGGGATCACCGGAAAAAGGTCCAGCTGAGGTAGGAGCTCTAGGAGGGGCATGCTTGCCCAACTTGAGGAGACGCTCAATGTTGCCCTTGTTTGGCTTGTACCAAGTGTGAGTCTTGTCGGTGAGGATGTCAACTCCGGTCACCTCACATATCATCCTGAAGATCCAAGGGGCATACTGACAACTCTTGTTAGCAGACACTGAGCACACAATGATCTCCTCCCATATGAAATCAAACACACTAAACTTTTCTTTGCCCAGTGCCATCCTCACAAGAATATCCTTGGCAATGTTGGAGATGTTGTAGTTGTCACCTATCTTAGGAGTGAGAGTGTATCGAAAGAGTTGGTTCAACATCCTATAGACGGGCTTCATACCATGAGTAGTACCAAACTCAACCTTGCCATAAGCGGAGTCGTACATGAAGGCCATCTCACTATCAAGTGGGATTTCTCCTCCATGAATCTTCTCACGACCAAGATCCTCATCACTGAATCCAAGAATTTGAGCAAACCTCTCATATGAGACCGAGAGAGGCTTTCCTTGCAGGAGCCAATGAAAGGTCTTGGCTGAGCGCCGAACATGGAGATTGGCATAGAACTGAGCCACGACCTCCTCATTCCAATCACAATTCATAGCCATGATGGAGGTCATCCCTTTTGCATGGCAAATGTCAATAGCCTCATTGACGGCCGGAATGTTGAAGGACCTCAAAGCATCCCAATTGATGGACTTCATGTCAATAGTCATGTGCTCCTTGCATAAGATGACCGATTCATACCAATCGGCATTGAACTTAAGCCAAAAGCGGATATCTTCGAATTCCTTTTGCCATTCTGCCGGATCGGAGTACCTTTGCTTGTACACGTCATGTGACCCACTCTTGTAGTCAACCATTTTCATGATTCCCATTGTAGTTGCCGGACGAGGAGGCACGCAGGGCCTAAGCACAAAGCCCGCAAGAGAGTCCAATGAGATATCTTCATAGTCATCATAATGATCATTCGGTTCATGAGCTTGCTTGGTACGTGCACGATGACCTTGACTAGTCGAGCGACGAGGAGCAGCTGGAGGATTTGTACGGCCTCGACCACGTGGGCGTTGAGCACTCTTGCCCACCTTCCTCTTCCTTTGCGCGAGAGGGACGTCATCCTCATCGGAGCCTCCTTGGATCACTTGCTTGCCGGCCCGACTCATCTGAGAGAGTGTATAAGGATTGTATAAGATGGATGTGAAGGATTTGGAAGGGATTGGCTTAGTTCATGGACTTAAGCATCTGTGACAGACACCTGTCGGTACTACCGACATGGGGTCGGTACTACCGACGGGGTCCGCAACAGTGCGAAAAAACCATGAACCGAGTGATTCAACCAACGAAACGCTACGAGATCATGAGCAAGTGTTCTAGGATGGATATAAAGATGATTCCCTAAAGCATTTCTCCTAGAAACAACGGCATTGAGAGATCGATTAGAGAGGATTTTGAAAGAGATACCTTGAGCGTTCCCGCGCGAATCGAAGGACTCCCGGCGAGGATCAGATGTTCCGAAGGGTGGGGAATCCAATGGAATGGTTAGTTTGAAGTTTTCACGGTTGGATTTTGAGTTCCCTTCACGGATTTGAGAGAGAAAGGGAGAGGGAGGCGGCAACAGTCTGGAAACGAACCCTAGAACGAGTCTGGTTCGGGGGGGTTTTATACCCCAGCGACGATTATCGGTAGTACCGACAGGGGCTCGGTACTACCGAGGATCCAAGAAAATTGAGCCAGAGAGCCCATATCGGTATTACCGACGGAGGGTCGGTTCTACCGAGGGTCCCATCGGTAGTACCGACAGGGTACCGGTACTTCCGCTGATTTTGCAGAATTCCAAACAGTAAGCTCTCATCGGTATTACCGGCCTCGTGTCGGTAGTACCGTCGGTTTTCGAAACTCCAACAGTGAGCGCTTAGCGGTACTTCCGGCCTTGTGTCGGTAGTACCGAGAATTCAAGAATTTTTTAAGAAAAGATTGAGAGACTAGCTGAAATAGATAGAGGGAAAAGACTATGGACATATAGAGCAACCATAGGACTTGGTGATTAGACACAATCAATCAATCAAAGCGATAATCACCAAACACTATGGGAAGAACCAAGTTTTGTAAGACACACACGAAGTGAAGAAAATAAAACATTTTTCTCTCTATCTAGGCATCAAACAATTTTGTGTGCAATAAGTCAAGCCAAGTTACGAGAATTCAAGATATTTAGCTCACTTCTCAAGGCACAAAACCTTTGCTCATCTAGAGGCTTAGTGAAGATATCGGCAAGTTGCCTCTCGGTGCTCACATGACGTAGAGCAATATCTCCCTTAGCCTCATGATCCCTTAAGAAATGATGTCGAATATCTATGTGCTTTGTTCTAGAGTGTTGGACCGGATTGTTTGCTAGCTTGATGGCACTCTCATTGTCACACAAGAGTGGAATCTTACTAAACTCACAACCGTAATCACTCAACGTTTGCTTCATCCACAAGAGTTGTGCACAACAAGCACCGGCCGCCACATACTCGGCTTCGGCCGTGGACAAAGCAACCGAATTTTGTTTCTTTGAGCTCCACGAAACCAAAGACCTACCAAGAAATTGGCAAGTCCCGGTAGTGCTCTTTCGATCTACTTTGCAACCGGCATAGTCCGAATCGGAATAGCCAAGTAAATCAAAAGTGGAGCCCTTGGGATACCACAAGCCAAGGTTAGGAGTGTGTACCAAATATCTAAAGATTCTCTTAACGGCCATTAGATGACACTCCTTAGGATTAGCTTGAAATCTTGCACACATGCACACACTAAGCATTATATCGGGCCTAGATGCACAAAGGTAAAGGAGGGAGCCAATCATGGAGCGAAATACCTTTTGATCGACCGACTTCCCTTCTTCATTGAGATCAAGATGTCCATTCAAAGCCATGGGAGTCTTGATGGGCTTGGAATTGGCCATATCAAACCTCTTGAGCATATCCTTCACATACTTGGTTTGACATAGAAAAGTCCCTTCCTTCAATTGCTTGATTTGAAACCCAAGGAAGAACTTCAATTCACCCATCATAGACATCTCGAATCTCTTGGTCATAATTCTACTAAACTCTTCACAAAACTTATCATTAGTAGAACCAAAGATAATGTCATCAACATAAATTTAGCATACAAAGATATCATTTCCATTTCTTTGAATGAAGAGAGTAGAATCGGCTTTGCCTATCTCAAAACCGTTCTTGAGAAGAAAATCCTTAAGGCATTCATACCATGCTCTAGGAGCTTGCTTGAGCCCATAGAGTGCCTTATGGAGCTTGTACACATGGTTGGGAAAGTTTGGATCTTCAAATCCCGGTGGTTGATCAACATATACTTCTTCTTGGAGAGGTCCATTCAAGAATGCACTCTTGACATCCATTTGATGAAGTTTGAAGTCATGATGAGTAGCATAAGCCAAAAGGATACGAATTGATTCAAGCCTTGCTACCGGTGCATAGGTCTCTCCAAAGTCCAAGCCTTCAACTTGAGTGTACCCTTTGCCAACAAGCCTTGCCTTGTTCTTTGTGACGACACCAAATTCATCTTGCTTGTTCCTAAAGACCCATTTGGTGTCGATCACATTTTGCTTTGGTTTTGACACCAACTCCCAAACTTCATTTCTCTTGAAGTTGTTCAACTCTTCCTCCATGGCAATAATCCAATCCGGGTCCTCAAGAGCTTGTTCCACACTAAGAGGTTCTAAAGAGGAGACAAAGAGTAAAATGCACAAAAGTTTGTCAATCTTGAGCGAGTTGTTACCCCTCTTTGAATGCTCCCAAGTATGTTGTCGACGGGATGATCCCGTTGAACCATTTGATGTACTCTTGGGTGTGGTGCTTGAGATTGACGTTGAATGGGTCCATCATCATCATCTTCAACTTGTGGAGTTTCTCCTTGAGCTTCACCACCTTGTTCTCCCCCTTGATCAAAGCCCCGTCCATGATCGTCACCATGAACTTGACTTTCCTCTTGATAAGCTTGAGAACTTGGTGGTTCCACTCTTGTTGATGATGGTGGTTCTTCATTGCTTGCGTCACCCGGAGCTTGAACTTGAGCCTCACGAGGCATAACTTCACCGGTCCCCATTCTAAAGATTGACACACTTGGGGGTTCTTCATCATCTACAAGGTTTTCACTAACTTGCTCTCGTTGAGAGCCGTTGGATTCATCAAATTTCACGTCTATCGTGGTCTCAACACAACCGGTGGTTTTGTTGAAAACACGATAGGCATGCTCGTTAGTTCCATAACCAATGAGAAAACCTTCATCAACCTTGGATGCAAACTTTGAGGCTTTGGGTTTCTTGTTAAGTATGAAACACTTACACCCAAAGACCCTAAAGTAGTGCACACTAGGCTTCTTACCGGTGATGATCTCGTAGGGAGTCTTGTTCAAGTACTTGTGGAGGTAGAGGCGGTTGGTGGCATGGCATGCAGTGTTGACGGCTTCCGCCCAAAATAAGTCCGGAGTCTTGTATTCATCAAGCATTGTCCTTGCCGCTTCAATCAACGTACGGTTCTTCCTCTCAACGATGCCATTTTGTTGAGGGGTATATGGAGCGGAGAGTTCATGCTTGATGCCTTCTTCATCGAGGAACTCTTCAACTTGAGTGTTTCTAAACTCCGAGCCGTTGTCACTTCTTATGTTCTTGACCTTGAGCTCGAACTCATTTTGAACTCTTCTAATGAACTTCTTAACAATTCCCTTTGCTTCACTTTTATCTTGCAAAAAGAATACCCAAGTGAAACGGGAAAAGTCATCAACAATTACTAAACCATATTTGTTACCACCGATGCTTATGTAAGCGATTGGTCCAAACAAGTCCATGTGTAGCAGCTTCAATGGTCTTGATGTTGATAGGATGTTCTTGGCGGGATGATACGCTCCAACTTGTTTTCCCGCTTGACAAGCACTACATAACCTATCTTTCTCAAAAACAACATTTGTTAGTCCTAGGATGTGCTCGTCCTTTTGAAGTTTGGCCAAGTTCCTCATGCCAACATGGGCTAGTCGGCGATGCCATAGCCAACCCATGTCGGATTTTGCCACTAAGCAAGCCTTAGGGTCCACCTTTACTTCTGTGAAGTCCACATAGTAAAGCTTTCCCCTTAGGTGACCCACAAAGACAATAGAGGAATCCTCACTTCTAGAGACGGTCACACCTCTTTGGTAAAGAGACAATTGTAGCCTTTCTCACAAAGTTGTGAAACCGACAACAAGTTGTACCCTAAACCTTGCACATGAAAAACATCTTCAATTGAATTTGTTGTTGAGATAGCAATTTTACCTAGACCGATTACATCTCCTTGACCATTGTCTCCATAGATGATAGCTTCCGTAGGGTTGTCATAATGATCAAGGGATGCAAATAAGCCTTCATCTCCGGTCATATGATTAGTGGCACCACTATCAATCAACCATGCGGTTCCACCGGAGGAGTAGGCCTACAAAACAAGTTTAGACCTTTGGTTTAGGTACCCAAAAGGATTTGGGTCCTTGGAGATTAGAAGCATAAACTTTCGGAACCCACACACTCTTCCTCATAGTCTTCTTTGTGTAGGCCCCAACATACTTGACCACCATTTTACCATTGTGGTCCAAGGTCACAACATAGTCACAAGTGTAGTTGGGAGAGGGCTTGTGTTCAACCACATTCTTCAATACCTTTGATGGAGAATTAACCCCACCATTCCCTTTTGTGGTGTTCACAATCTTTGGCTTGTCCTTCGTTGTGGTGGAGGTGGTGACTCCATGGGCAATATCCATGATAGCGTTGAGGTAGCCTCCCTTGTTCCACAAGGGGATCTCATGCCCTTTAACCACCACCCTACCATTGACCTTGTTGTTCTTGTAGTGCCCAAGTCCTTACTTGTCAACCACCTTAGGGATGGACTTGGCACCATTCTTGCCTTGAGTGATCAACATGTTCAATCGGGCTATTTCTTTGTCTTTGCTCTTGATTGTTTCCTCAAGCCTTGCATGGTTAGTCTTGAGAGCATTTATATCAACATTAGAGCAAATAGAACAACCTTTGCTAGTGGAGGCACTAGAGTCAAGTGTTGCCTTAGAATTGGCTTTGGTGCTTTCCCAAAGGGTACTATAGTTTGCCTCAAGATTTTTATGTTTATTCATCAAGCATGAAAAGCTTGATTGAAGCTCACTATGAGTAGCCTTTAGGGAAGCTAGAGATTCATTTGCCAAAGTGTAATCCTTTGACATCCTCTTGTTGTAGTCATTAGCCAAGGACAAGTCCGTGGTCAACTTCTCCACCTTAGCCTTTTCTTCGGCAAGGATTTTCTCTAGAGCAAGGTTTCTTTCCTTTTCACGGATAAGCAAGTCTTCTTGCTCATGGAGAATCTCCTTCCTTTCCTCTAATTTGTCCAAAAGCTTTTTAATTTCTTTATGGCCTTTTTTACCAAATTGCTTTATCATGTTTGCCTCCATTTCTTTTTCCTCATCTAGGTTGTCTATGTCATTACTAGGTGTGGAAGATGATGAGGTGAGAGAGGATGAGGTGGTTGACTCTTGTACCTTGCTCCCTCTTGCCATGAGACAAAAGTGAGAGTTGTCCTCATCGTCGGAGAAGTTGTTGAAGAGGCGTGGCGAAGATGCTCCTTGTGCCATGGCAAGTGTTGCCATGCCTTTCTTCTTTGGTGTTTCATCTTCATCACTTGAGTCCCATTGTTGACCCACGTGAGCACGCCCTTGGTACTTGTTCTTGTACTCTTTGCTCTTCTCCTTGTACTTTCTCTCTTCCTCACTCTTGTCCTTGCTCTTGTTCTTGGGACACTCGGCGATGAAGTGTCCATACTCTCCACACTCATAGCATTTTCTTTGTGACTTCTTCTTTCTATCATCACCACCTTTCCTTGATGCCTTGGACTTCAAGAATTTTTTGTATTTTCTTATGGCAAAGGCGGTTTCTTCATCCGTACTTCCTTCTTCACTTGAATCTTCATTCTTAGTCTTGGAAGTCTTCGGCTTTAATTCCACCACTTCACTAGAGCTAGCATTGAGGGCTAGACTCTTGTTCACCTTCAACGTAAGAGACTTCTCCACGTCTTGATCAACTAGCTCTTGATGCAAGATTTCACCAAGAAGTTGATTGGGAGTCATGTTGTGATAGTTGGGATCTCTTCTTATCATGGTTGCTAGGTTTGGATTCCTCGGTGTGAAAGCTCTTAGCAACTTCTTCGTGACCTTCTCATCATCCCAATCATTGCTTCCTAGGGCTTTGATGTCCGAAACAAGAAGTATTAGCCTATCATACATTTCCCTCACGGTCTCTCCATCCTTCATGACGAAAAGCTCAAGCTCTCCGTGAATCAAGTCGATCTTGCCTCTTCTCACTTGATCGGTACCCTCATGTGCCTCCTTGAGTGTGTCCCAAATCACCTTGGCAATTTGGATGTTTCGGACTTTGTTGAACTCTTGAGCACACAAGGATCTCGTGATTACTCTTGTTGCTTGCACATTGCGGTGGAGGTCTTGCTCATGCTCAAGTGTAAGGGCTTCTCCTTCGGCGGGGATTGTCACACCTACAACCACAATCTTCCAAAGAGAAGGGTGAAGCCCGTAGAGGTGCATTTGCATATTATAGGCCCATTTGGGATAGTCTTTCCCATCGAAGTGGGGAGGCTTTCCCAAATGAACGGAATAAAACTTTTCGTTAGGATTGTTGCCCGTGGGTTGTCCGTAGTGGAATGACACTTCATAGTAGCCGGAGTGGTAATGCTTTGCTTGCTCCTTCTTGACCATCTTCTTGAGAAGCTTCTTGGCCATCTTCTTGGCCTTGTTCTTCTTCTTAGCTTTTCTTCTCTTCTTCGCCGCCTTTTTTGCCGCATCATCATCATCCTTGACGTCTTCATCACTTGAGTCGGAGTCGATGTCCGAGTCGGATGAAGAGTCATCGGAGCTTTCTCTATTGGAACGACTTGGGGCCTTCCCGATGACGTCTTGGGCTGCCTTAAGCTCTTTCTCTTGAGCTTCCTTGGCGGCGATTTCCTCGGCGGATTGGTTGTCTCCGCTCCCCGACATCTTGATCCCTTAGCGGTTAAGCCTAAATCAAGGGATTAGGCTCTGATACCAATTGAAAGGACCTTGTGATGCCTAGAGGGGGGGTGAATAGGATCACTTCAAATTTCTGAAACAAATGCAGTGGTTAAAACACCTGTCGGTACTACCGACACGGTGCCGGAACTACCGAGGGGTCCCGGTACTTCCGGTACCGGACAGGTACTACCGACAGTACAGAGGAGACTAAAACGAAATTTGAAATGTAATGCGATTCTAGCAATTCTATTTGAATCAAAGGTTTAGTTTAGAAGCTAAGAACCACCTGCAACCAAAGATATGAGTTGGAGCACAACCAATTTAGAGATCGGGCACAAACAAGCTCTAGGGATAGAGAGAAACAAAGAATTCAAGCAAGCAAATGGAGACACAAGAATTTAATCCGAAGTTCACTCCCACAGAGGAAGCTACGTCTCCGTTGAGGATCCCACAAAGGGAGGGCTATCACCAAGAGCCTCTTTTCCTCTTCCAATCCCCACAAAGGAAGATTGGTGCTCACTAAGAATTCTCCACCAAGGAGAGGGTAATACAAACGATCCCGGGTGCTCCACACCAAGAGGGCACTCAACGGGAGACGCCTAACCGTCTAGAAGCAAGCTTCAAGAGTAACAAACACGAGTCAATTGCCCGGAGATGCTTCAAGTGCTCTTGAGATGGGGAGATTCGAAGGGGCTCTCAAAGCTTCTCTATTCCTCACTAGGAATCACTTCTCTACCCAAGCTCTAGCTCAAAGGAACCAAATCTTAGCTCTAGGAGGGAGGGGAGAAGTGGAGTGAAAGCTCAAGTGAGTGTTGGTCCCGTGGTTGGTCAGCATTAAGTGAGGGAGAAGAAGGGGGGTATTTATACCCAACCCTGAAAACTAGCCGTTACTGTGCAAAAACGGGGTTTATCGGTACTTCCGACACGGGGTCGGAACTACCGAGGGGTGTCGCAGAAACCCAACAGTGGAGGCGTATCGGTAGTTCCGACGCAGGGTCGGTACTACCGAGCCCCTGGCTAAAACTCGCCAGAGAAGCCTTGTCGGTACTACCGACCCAGGGTCGGTACTACCGACAAAGGCTGAGAAGTTGAGATAAGTAAAGCAAATGTGCACGTGTTCAACTCTAATCTCTTCTCACTCACTTGGGTCATCTTCTAGAGCACTTTTAGCATCTCTTGGCTATCAATTCGCATCCCCCTTTATAGTACGGTGTTTCCTATACTCAAATTCAAAATCAAAATTAAATTAAGCCTTGACTTGAGTTGAAAACGCCGAATTTGAGTTGGGGGCCTTCTTTTGGTCAAAACCATAATTTTCACTTAAGTAAATCCTGCACACATCTTATTCAAACGTTAAATGCCACAAATTGTGTTTGTCACTATCACCAAAACAATTAGGGGCCAAGATGCACTTTCACAAACAGCCGGTCATTTCTCTAGACTAGATCCACAAACCATGGACGAATTGTTCGAGGAGTTGGAAAAATATTGCAAATCAGATGAAGATCACAGAAGAAGAGTGGCAGAAAGAAATCAACAAAGACAATTTCAGAAAGGCAACAATTGGACTGGACCTCAGCCTATCATGAATGTGCAAGATCACACACCAAACAACCCAACTGAAAGCCAAGATTATCACAGCCAAAATAGTCAGCGAGGTGGTTACTCCGCAAGAGGAAGAGGAAGAGGGCGAGGCAGAGCACCTCCGAAATTACAAAATCATGACAATAGGGTTCCACATTTTCAATGTGTATATCATGGCAGGGGTCATAGCACTGAAGCGTGCTCATAAACCAAGAAAAACTTCCAAAGAATATAGGACCAACAGCGCATAGCCCAGATAACAGCCGCACAACCCAAGCCAGTACAACACACCTTTTGGCAACAACAACCTTTTACTCAATCCCAATCTTTCATCCAACCACAGCAAACAAGTTGGCAACCTTTGCCACAGTTCTATCCACAAACCCAATTTTCACAACCACAACCTTCACAACAATTTTTCCACAACCTTCACCCAAAGCCAAGCTTCGCACCAAGTTTTCCCTCAAACACAAGCCATACAAGTCATTGAGCAAGCCCAACCACTTCAAATGTGTTGACGGTCGATTTCCGTCAACCAAGAGCACTTGTTACACTTTGGTTTGAGCTTTGAATTATAACTAACCCGCCACTAGGCATACTAATGATGTAACAAGTTCACACTTGCATGTGGTTTTTGGAGTATGTTGTTTACGCAGGAATTAAGTACCTAAATGAGGACTTCCGAGTAAAGTTCATCAAGCACTTTATGAGAAGATCACGAAGCCCGGCACAAGTCAAGACACGAAGTGAGCATGACTCCAAATGACCCAAGGACCAAAGCATGAAGATGTGAAACTCCGAGGACCTAAACAGAAGATGCGGGAGTTTGCACGCCAAGCACCCTTATCTAAACCGTGGGGAAAACGATGTCAAGGGCCCACATGCACTTCGGCACATATTCAAGAAAGTGAGAGAAGCTTCGGGAAGAAAACTGGGGCTGAACTGAGCCAGAAAAGGCCTGGGCCGGCCGACCCATGCCGACCGGCCCACCCCCCTTCCGGCGCCGGTTCGGCCTCCCCTTTGACCTACACGCTCCTCGGCTTATTTATATCACCTGCCTCCGACGGCCGCCACATCCATTCACCAGAACTCGGCGAAACCTAGAAGTGAGCACCGGAGGGAGACAACGGCGGCGGAGTCCTCGAAGTTGTCTAGGGGATGGCCTTGGCCAACCCTAGTCGCCATGGCCGCCCTGCGTGGTTGTGCCATGGCGGAGTTCCGGAGCTACGTGTTCATCATCGTAGGTATGATCTTGGTGGTGATGGTGTAATACATACTTTCATGTGAGTAATGATAATCTTGTCATTCGATCTATTAGGCGATTCCATGTCTCTGTCTTTACTTTCTACCTTTCATGAATATGTTTGATGCTTAGTCTAATGCCGGTTTAGACTACATAGCATGCTTTATGTAATCATGGTGATTAGATCTAGTATGTTGACCCTTCATGGTTTGTAGACATGTCCATGTATGGGCACGCCACTGGATCCCCCGCTTCATTAAGGGTGCATCGTGACAGGGTGATTTCCCCCGAAAGAGTGGATGTCTTTGGAAGGTAGGCCGGAGGTAGGAGTTTAAGGATGCTTTTAGATGAGATGCTTAGTTTGTTGCTCGTTTGCCGGAACTACAACTAGAAGGCGCAAGGCTTAGTTGTCCCCTTGGTGGCGCTTTACCTTTCCTATGTTTGTGAATGTGATCAACCTTGTGCCATCACATATACATCTTTGAAGGTTACCTTATATGCAATCAACACTTAATGTTAGGTTAGTTTGGCTAGACAAGGTAGAGAACCTTAGCGGTTTGCTTCCGATCCTTGGATTGACAAAACTTGGGGACCCTCCTTGGTGAAAAAGGCACCAAGTCACCCGTATGCTTGCGGTGAACTTCAACACGGTTTTGAACCGTCAACAAGCCCTTTTTCTGACGCTATTGCCGGGGATCGGCAACTCGAACCCTAGGGTGATCTACCTTTCTATTTGACTAACCCTAATTTTTATTATTGCATATACGCTTGTTTTCTTGTTTGTGTCCTTGAAAGTAGGTGAAAACGCTAGACACAAGACGTTCGATGAGTTCTCTACATACACACCCCAACAAGATGACTGCGACATCAAGATTTGCTCTTTAGTGGTAGGTGCTAACGTTTGTTAGTGGCCCATCATCCGCTATTGAGCCCACACCCTACACAAGAGCATGTGAACAAGGTAAGTCAATGTTTCAATTAAAATTTTAAAACTAATGTTTCATGGAGATTTGTTTGATCAAGCAATAGGTATTGGAAGCAATCGCGATGCCCCCGAGATCACAAGATCAAGCTCTTCAACATCTTTAAAGTTTCTGTTCGCATCAATTTTTGCACAGCCCCATGGGAAGAGCAATAGGATATCTTTGGATATTTGGAAGCCCCACGAAGTTACGCTTCCAACGAGTCGAGAATCAAGTCGATCGGAGGTTCCTACAAGCGGATATGGCCGAATCATCGATGGTTGCACGTCCTGAAAATTTCTGGACAGCAAGCAAAGCTGAAGTGAAACAGCCATAACTCCCTCATATGGACTCCGATTTTCACAACCAAGATGTGTGAGCCCACAAGTTAAGAGGAGTGATCCAACACAAAGCAACCTTGACGACATGTGGCACGAAGGAAGGAATTGAGAAAAGTCTACGCGAGCCACCTTTGATCATCAAGGATTGTTCGCTTTCAACTCCGGAGGATCACTCACGATGAAATGCTCGAAGGCTAAGGTACACATTAAACTCTCAAGGTACTTTTGGATATGTTATCTTTCTTTTGATATGTTCATGTTCTTATCCAACAGTATGTTTTGATTCTATGCCTTGCACCTTTGATGATCATGATAGGCTAGAATTACTTGAGAATGATGAAGAGGCTATGATGTGCTTAAACTTTGTTATTTACTTGCCTAATGAACCCATGCCTAATGAGAGCTTTAGCACTGAGCAAAAATCTTATGCTACATTTAATCACAACTTGCTTGTTAATCCAATTTAGATTGTGATTGTGTATGCATATGTTTTCTTTACTTTTTACGAAACTTGGACTTGCTTTGTGCTTGGTCAAGCACGTGACCTTAAAAGAGCGTGTGTCGGGAGAAAACCCGAGTTTCACTAACCATGCAGGTCATTAAACCTTAATAAAGAGGAGAGAAGCCATGCCCCAAAGGAATTGCAAGCTCGTGCATCGCCTTCCCCGAATCTCGAAGGAAGGGATGATGATACAAGAGATGATCGAGCAAGTCTTCCATTGAGCGAGAATGAACATGTCAAGCATGGAGAGTGGATCAAAGCTGCATGGACATCTTCAAATCTTACATGAAGGATCATGGCTTCACGACCACGAGGAGGTACGTAAGAAAGTCGAGCTCTATGACTTTAAATGAAGCGCTTTGCGGGATGCAACCCGTTTTCTTTTGTTTATGTTTATATATAAAAAATATATATGACCGTCTATATTGTAATCTTAAATTGAAACATCAATTAACATTGTACCATTGCTCTAACAAATACCACAACACCATGTTGTATGATCTAATTGCTATTGAGAGAGCACTTCGTTCTTGATCTTGGAAAAATTGTAGACCTTTTTGTGTGCCTATTACTGTTTAGTGTTGTTTTCTTTTGTGTCTTTTTAGAGAGAAATATGAAGTTGGCACCATTATTTGACTTTAACCTTGTGGCTAGTTAATTTATGCTAACTCTTGCATTTGTTTTAGACAACCGCCATATCATGACATTTTGTTCATCCATGTCATTTTGCATTGCATGTTTTGTGTTGATCTAACTTTTTGTCCAACCAACCTAAGCCTTTCTATAGCCCCCACACAAAAAAAACTGTAGCCAACAAGGGTAGGGTTGACTTGTGGCCAAGCCCACCTCTATCCCTTGTTCTAACTAAAAACTTTGACTAGCCTCCTATGAGAAAATCTTTCACACCTTTAGCCTCCCTAAAACCATAGGTTCGTTTTTCACAAAAAGATTCTTAGCACCACCTTAGATAGAATTTCTATACTTGATTCCCTCTCTTCAAAATTCTTGTTTGAGCCAAAAGATATAGGATACCCATAACCTAACCTTTAAACTTTGTTAGTTTGTTTGATTGATTCTTTTTGGAAAATCTTTCAAACCTTGCTAATGTTTGTTTGTGCTAACTCTTTGCATTCGCATTTTGCATCCACCTCGTTTTCATCATCTTTATGAGAGCTAGGTCTTTGTGAAACTTTGTGATGAATGCTTTCATATCTATGCTTGGCACGACATTTTTACAATCTTGTGTGAACATGGTGTTTAGACATGATCGGAGACCACCATCATTCAGTTTTATATACCTTGCTTTCATTTTGCATTGGTTGGTTTGAAAACTTTGCAATGCACCCTACTTTTCTTGCACTATAAGGAATTTAGGATAAGCATGGAATTTTGACCCTGGTTAGTAATCTTTATGGCAAGGGAAAAGTTTGGCAACCATTTTGTAAGCATGGAGCTTAGAATTTGGTGTAAACATTATTTTGTTTTTTATACCATCCTTTCATTTGCATGCACCCTTGCATACACGTACACCCTCTAGGTTCTTAACTTTTCCTTCACTAGATTAACTATGCCACAAGTTAAGATCTTAGGGGATGTCTTTGGTTTGTCGGCATAGAGTGAGTATTCCCGACCGTCACCTCGTGGGTACTTTGTGCTTTAGAATTATTTTGCAGGCATTGTGAATCACTCCCATAAGTTCGTGATAAAAAGCTGAAATCAAGATCATCGACACCTCCAAAATCTCGAAAGAAGTGCTGCTGTTTTCATCAAGATTAAGCACACATTCAGAAGTGTACAAAAAAGGAAAATTGGATATTCAGGAGCTCCATTAAGTCTTCTTTCCAACGCATCAAGATTCAACATTTTAGGAGACCCGTGCAAGGAGTTACAACCAAATCTTTGGGTGTCACGCGTTCTGAAATTAGCCCGGGACAGCTTGCACTCACGAAGTAAAAAGGGTATAACTCCTTTGTTCGAAGTCCGATTGGGATGAATGACCACTCGTTGGAAGGATAATTTCGAGCGCTTTGCAGTGGAGCAACAGTTCAGTATATGTTCTGTTCTGGAAGTATAAGAAAAATTCGTGGAAGATGACCAGCAATGAGGGACAACATGGAAGGAGGTGAAGATGGTATAAGAAACGATTGGGACAAAGGCTTGTGACAAAGGGTGGACGTTGGAGGACAATCAAGGAAACAAAGGTGAAGAGTATGCAGATCCACACACGGCGGTAGGACTTCAAAAATGGTTCATCATCTTCCATGCCTAGCAACATGCTAAGCATGGGGGAGGATTTGGTGGACATGAGAAGACCGCATGGAGTACAAGGATCACGGCTGCCACGAGATGTCAATTTCCTTCTTCTATGTTAAGCACAATGCTTAAGCATGGGGGAGGCCGCACTACACTCCAAGCATCAAGGACGGTAACAATTCCTCAACCCTCTTTTTGTCCTTGTCTTTCTATATGTCTACACATATGTATATGCTTTCCACAACCTTAGATGCAACCTTTGTATATCTCTCTATAGAATAACATGGCTACTAGGAGTACAACCTAGGTTTGTTTTTGTTTTCGACAATAATCACCGTCACCTTGTGCTCACCATGATGATATCTTGTATGCTCTTACTTATGGATATATGATGATTGTTGCCACTTTGATCATTCTTGTGCTTGGTTTTTATATGATTAAGCTAGTGCTCTCTTTAAACATGATCTGAAAATTTAATAAATGCTAGTATAATCTTTTGTGGAGGTTATGATAACTTGAGACTCATAGTATTTTTCGTTGCTCTCATTTTTGAATGAATCAAAGATCATTTATTTTGTTCTTAAATGATATGCTAACCTTGTCTTTAATACCACTTGCATTTTGCTCTACCCATCCAAAGCCTTATATTCAATTGAGTGCAAAAACCTTAGTTTACAAGATTTACTTTTGGGTGCATTGATTCAAGGCTTGATTTCTCTGACTCGAGACTAAGAAGCTGGTCATTCCGTTTTTGCGTATCTATCTTTATGCTAGACTAAGACCCATACTCATCTTTCCAACCATGTGCAATCCGATAACGAGGACTTCGTTTGTGCCTCGGGGTCACTCTTTGCCATTTGCACATGTCCACCTATCTCAAAGTGTGTGTACTTTTCTCTCCCCCCTCCTTGTAACATTATTTTTCCAATGACCTTTTTGACGAGTCTCGGTAAGTCCATGAGAAGCTTGTCTTGTTTTGATAATATCTCGACTATAATATCTTGGTAGGACTAAACTTTCCCATAGCTCCATATAAAACCTTCCACCAAATATTTGAGAGAGGAAAGGAGTAGAACAAGTAGGCTTGAGAGACAAGATGAGATGAGAGTTCATGAGCAAGATGCAAGGTGGTCTATTATTGATCTTGGTAAAGCAATTTTCCTTCATCCCACTCTTTATTTTCAAAATTTTTGAGATTTGTTTAAAATTTGAGAACATGATTAATTACTTGTGGGAAGTGCTCAAATAATATCTACCCTCCATAGAGATGAAAACTAGTTACATTATGAAACTTTAACAAATAAACTTGGAGAGCATTATGTTTTCTCATGTATGAACAAGTGCAGGGTATGAACATTGAAGGGCAATACTGATATCTACTGAAAGCTTACTCGAGGACGAGCAAGGTTTAAGCATGGGGGTATGTTGACGGTTGATTTTCGTCAACCAAGAGCACTTGTTACACTTTGTTTTGAGCTTTGAGTTATAACTAACCCGCCACTAGGCATACTAATGATGTAAAAAGTTCACACTTGCATGTGGTTTTTGGAGTATGTTGTTTACGTAGGAATTCAGTACCTAAATGAGGACTTCCAGGTAAAGTTCATCAAGCACTTTATAAGAAGATCACGAAGCCCGGCACGAGTCAAGACACGAAGTGAACATGACTCCAAATGACCCAAGGACCAAAGCATGAAGATGTGAAACTCTGAGGACCTGAACAGAAGATGCGGGAGTTTGCGCGCCAAGCACCCTTATCTAAACCGCGGGGAAAACGACGTCAAGGACCCACATGCACTTCAGCAAATATTCAAGAAAGTGCGAGCAACATCGGGAAGAAAATCGGGGCCGAACCGAGCCAGAAAGGGCTTGGGCCGGCCGGCCCATGCCGACCGGCCCACCCCCTTCAGGCACCGGTTCGGCCTCCCCTTTGACCTACAAGCTCCTCGGCTTATTTATATCACCTGCCTTCGACGGCCGCCTCATCCATTCACCAGAACTCGGCGAAACCTAGAAGTGAGCACCGGAGGGAGACGACGGTGGCGGAGTCCTCGAAGTTGTCTAGGGGTTGGCCTAGGCCAACCCTAGCCACCATGGCCGCCCTGCGTGGTTGTGCCATGGTGGAGTTCCGGAGCTAGTTGAGGTCATCAATGGTATGTACTCGGTGGTGATGATCCAAACGCATCTATTATTATGTGAGCAATTACAATCTTGTCACTCTATCTTCTAGCGATTCCATGTCTCCGTTTATACTTTTTACCTATCATGAATATGCTTGTTCCTTAGTCTAAAGCAAGGTTAGACTACTTAACATGCTCTATGTAATCGTGGCGATTAGATTTAGCATGTCGACCCTTCATGATTCGTAGACACGTTTATGTTTGAGCGTGCCCCTAGATCCCCCGCTTCATTAAGGGAGCATCGTGACAGGGTGATTTCCCTCGAAAGAGCGGATGTCTTCGGGAGGTAGGCCGGAGGTAGGAGTTTAAGGATGCTAGTAGATGAGATGCTCGATTCATTGCTCGTTTGCCGGAGCTTCAACTAGAAGGCGCTGGGCCTAGTTACCCCTTCGGAGGAGCTTTATCTAAGCCGATGTTCTTGGGTGTGATCAACCTATACACTTCATGAATATCTCTTTAGGTTTATCCTTTGTATGCAATCAATGCTACATGTTAGGTTAGATTGACTAGATAAGGTAGAGATCCTTAGCGGTTTGCTTCCGATCCTTGGATTGACAAACCTTGGGGACCCTCCTTGGTGAAAAAGGCACCAAGTCACCCGTACGCTTGCGGTGAACTTTAACACGGTTTTGAACTGTCAACACAAGGTGTTTCCATGGACTTCATTGAGGGCCTACTTGTATCTGAAAATTGCTTTGTGATTGTGGTGGTGGTTAACAGACTTACAAAGTATGCCCATTTCTTTGCCACCAAACACCCTTACACTTCCCTTAACATTGCTTAGTTATTTCTGAATAATGTGGTGAAATTACATGGGTTACCTCAGACTATGGTGACAGATAGAGGCCCAATTTTCTTGAGCAAGTTTTGGAAAGAACTCTTTCAACTCTATGAAGTTAAGTTATCCATGAGCACAACTTATCATCCCCAGACTGATGGGCAGACAGAGAGGGTCAATCAGTGCTTGGAAATGTATCTCAAGTGTGCCATACATGACTCTCCCAAATAGTGGAAGAAATGGTTAGCTCTGGCTAAATTGTGGTACAATTCTTCTTTCCATACATCTTTGGGTTGTTCTCCTTTCAAAGCTTTATATGCCTATGAACCCAACCTGGCTTTAGCTCCTGCAACACAGTCATACACACTACCTATAGTGGCTGATCTGGTACAACACAAGGAGATTCACATACAAGCTCTTAAACAACACTTGGCTCAAGCTCAGAACAAGATGAAAACACAAGCAGATAAGAAGAGAACACCCCTAGAGTTTGCTATTGGGGAACAAGTATTGTTGAAGCTTCAGCCATATGTGCAAACCTCAGTGGCTCACAGGGCATACCCAAAGCTTGCATTCAAGTATTATGGTCCCTATGAGATACTACAGAAGATTGGCAAAGTGGCATACAAGTTGAAGTTGCCAGAAGGCAGTTTGATCCATCCAGTCTTTCATGTCTCACAACTCAAGACTTATACTCCTGATCATACACGTGTCTTTGCAGAATTGCCCAAAGTAACTAATCTGTCGGCTTCAAATAATGAACCTAAAATCATTGTTGATAGAAGGTTGGTGAAGAAAGGCAATGCCGCCATTCCACAAGTCAAGATCAAGTGGACCAATTTGCCGGAGTCTGCAGCAACTTGGGAAGATTACAATGTGTGCTTCGGCGGGGGGGATGTCACAACCGTGGCGGTGTGAAGAAGACGTATGCTGGGAAGGCGTTTTCTAGTAGATGAAACATGTATTTGCATTTACAGTTTTGCTGTGTGTGTGACGCGTGGGGCCTAGTGGGCAGTTTGACTTGGCTAGCATATATGCTGCCTTCTTCTGTAATGAACGCTATGACGAAAAATTAAGAAACAGAACGGAAGAGGAATCCTTCCTCGTTCCTGATCTCCACCGAAATTCCGATCCCTAGTCTAGCTCACGTCGACGGCGATCGCCGGCGACCACGGGTGGTGACAGCACTCCACCGGCAATAATGGTGTTGTGCCACTAACTCAGCTGGCAGATGCCCTGCTTCCTCCCCGACCCTCGGTATCTTGCAATGTCGTCCCCGCTGGCTCTGCCTCCGGCGCCGTCGCCATGATCGCCATCAACAGAGCACGAGGACCGAGTGAGGCGGCGACATGGAGAGTAGTGTTTTGAGCAGGAATGGTTGGTTGATGTTGTCAAAGCGACCGCCAGGGCCGAGGACCGCCGGGGGTTGTCACTGGTTCTAATCGGCAGTGCGTACAGTTGCTTGCGCAATCACAGTTGCTTGAAGGGGTGACGGGGCGCTGGGGACGTCGGCGCAGGCGTAGAGAAGAGGCAGCATGCTACTGCGGGTAGGCGCTAGTCAGGGTCGTTTTGCTCATACTTGGTTCACTCTAACATCTCACTGCTATACCAGCTACTGGTTTGTATTTTTTTTAAAGAAAAATTGGCATGAGATCGATGGAGATCTCATGGTGAAGATCGATCGAGGATAGATGCACATGCCATTTCCATTTTCAATAAGAGATAGTAGCTAGAGCTTACTCTTGCGTTCGATGGATAATTATTAATTCAAACAACTTCTTTTACCACACCGGAGTGAGTATAAGCCAGGCTACCTCTCACTCACATCGATGGATCCTCTATATCATGCGACAAGCATTTATTTGTTGTCAACATCTATCTGCGGGTGCAACACATGCAAAAGTTACAGAGATCGAATCCATTACAACTATAATAATCTCCCACAAGTCACAAAACTGTGTATACAGTATTTATGTGATATAAGTGTGGTGCTTTGTGCAAACTGAAATTATTTATTCGCTTCTTGTTGGCAAGAGGATGCATAATCAAGAAGCCAGGACAACACCATTTTATTTGCATGATTCCGAGCCTTTTGCATGTTGCAACTGCAAACATTTGGCAACAAATACTTATTGCGTGATTTAACTATCGCAAATGATCAAAATTTATTTTTCTAAAGATTTTCTGAACAGAAAAAAAACCTGCACAAATTGAAAGTTATCCGGACCAACTAGTCGATGCGTAATTTTCTGCCCATCTTTCACGGTACTACGTGGTATATCAAAAATGAAAATATGCGCACCCAGACCGGCCTTTACAGGAGAACTCAGACTCAAAAAAAAAAAACTAATACGAGGGCAAAGCTCGCAGGTAGGGATGAAAGCGGATCGGATCGGATCGGATAATACCTTTACCACATTCGCATCCATATTTTTTTGTCAGATGTGGAGCGGAGCGGATATTACACGGATGCGGTTACGGATGCGGATTTTTTCGGATGTCGGATATGGTGCGGAGTCGGATCGGTTGCGGAGCGGATGCGGATTAATATAGTCAGATAATACATGCTTATATTTAGTTTCAAATGGTGACAAATGATGCTCTACGCATGATTGTGGTTAAGGTTTTTGATGCACGTGCACACACTATATATATAGCTAAAATTTTGTGGGCTAAAAAATTAAGTATAGGTAAAAGATCAGTGTATGAGCCGTATTGGGCTGTTATATTACAGGCATCGGATTATCCGCATTCAAGCATCGGATATCCTATTACAGGCATCGGATTATCCGCATTCAATTATCGGATAATCCATATCCGTCGGATATCACTAACACCGTATCCTAATCCGCATCCGCACACAGTCGGATTCGGATTATCCACATCCGCATGGATATAAAAAACTCTTCTCCATATCCACATAATTCGGATTCGGATCGGATCGGATGCGGAAATTATCCACACCACTTTCATCCCTACTCGCAGGTCAGCCAAAGACAGATTCGGTGTTGTGTGGAAGGCCAACGTCTCTCCCTTATTGCTGCATTGCACTGTAGTGTATACAACTTCTCAGATATTAATATGAGCTTTTTTACTGTGCTTTTGAAGTACCTGGAAGTATTAGGAAGTGCTAAGCGTTTTGATTTTTCCACAACCTAATTAATTAAAAATTAAACTAATTAAGAAAAGAGTATTATGATAATCTTGTCAAGTTCCCTCCCCTCTCTCTCACGGTCGTGCGCCGCCGTTTTTGCCGCCTATCTTACGACGCCGATCCCATCTCCTCTCGCCGCGCCCCTCGCCACCTCCCAGGCCATGTCGACGATAGCCGGTCACTGAAGGCTCCGTAGCCACAAATATTTTTTATGTGTTAAGTTTAGAAATGTGAAAAGGGTATGAGTAGATTCGTATTGAAATATCGTTTCATGAAAGTACTCTTTCAATATAGTTTCTAAATACTTCATAACACAACATATTAGTCAAAATTATGTTTTGAAGACCGTGTCAATGTCACGATATGGAGGGATTATGCGGGAAGGCGTGTGAGCAGTGGGGATGATACGACGCGGCCGGGGAAGGCGAGGTCGAGGTGGAGGACGGCGGGCGAGGTTGAGGTGGCACGAGCGTGACAATGAGTTCAGGAAGGTAGGGATGACAGCACAACCAGGGTGGACGACGACGAGGCTATAGGAGGCGCGAGCGAGGTCGGGGTTACGTGTGCACGGACGACAACAAAGGGAGGGCTTGTAAGGGCCTTGAGCTCAACAGTATTATATAATGTTCTGTTAAACTTTGAATTACTGTTTTTTTTTGCGAGAAGAAAATGTGCAATACTGTAATGACCAAGCCATGACTTTTAGGCTCTGGTCCCGGTCTGTAAAGTGTAAACACTACTGAACAAGGAGATTCAGAACTAGAACCCTAGGTAATTGAGGAGCATATATTAGTTCCTTTCGCATTCCTTTGTTCTGTTAATTACTTGAGGCGCGTAGGCTGTTGTGGATATATATGCTACTGCTGCTATATGCATTCCATGGGAGGTCACAAGTTTATATCCTCACATGTTGCTAATTGTGCCGTTTGCATGCTGCAACTGCAAATGTTGCCCAGAAATGCGTGTTGCATTTTTTGTTTTGAGAGAGAGAAACTTGTTGCATGATTAGGAACTCATTCCTATATATACACATCTTCACATATCCTCCATTCAACATAAAGCTAGCCACCTTATTACATTTAGATGATCCATGATATGAGAGCTTACTATATATGCATCCTAGCTCTTCACCATCATGCCAAATAGAAACAAAAAAAAGTACTATAGCTGGTAGAGCGACAATGAGATGTTGGAGTGAATCAATGAGTTTGGGGGAAAAGACCTGACCACCGCCTACCTGCACTAGCATGCCTTTGCTTGTTTCTAGACCAAACGATTTGCCTGCCTTAGCTCTGAATACTGCATTCCTTAGCTTGCTGAATGGACAACTCCTACCGAAAGGTATATATTTCAGTTTGTCCCAACTGCCTGAAATCACAAGAGTTTCAATGTACATCATAGTTGAGCTTTATTCAGATCGTTCTGGCCCTGGCGAGGCGGTGTCGTGCAGTTCTGTTGCCTACCTCGGAGAAGGACGTCGCCACCGGAGGTGACACCTGCCCGGCCGCAGCAAGAGTTTGAAGCCGGTGTTAAACAGCAGAGCAGAGCAGAGCAAAGCAGAAGGAAAACAGAGCCGGCACCGTGTCCACCGCCGCGCCTGTACCGTTCAGGACTGAGCGCAATCCGGCACAGCACGGGCTCGTCACCTTCGGTATCTTGTCGTCGTCGCCCATGAGGAAAGCCCCGCAGTTGCTGACGGCACCGAGCTGTGTGCGGCACTCGTGGTCATCCGTGGCTGTGGCACTGGCGACCACTCTAGTTGGGCGCCGCTACCTCGGGCAGACGCACGTACGGCCAGGGGCAGCTCGCCGGCGGTGTCGTCGCTGGTGGAGGCGGGCAGTCGGCAGAGGAGAGTGCTTCCTCACCGAAGGTCCTGTTACACCACCACGGATCAGGCTGCGGCGGCGGCGGCGGCGATGGCGAGGACGGGGTCGGCCACCACGGCCAGGGGAATGGCGGCCGGGGCCAGCCGTATTCCGGCCGCACATTGCTGGTCCCTCCTGTAGAGGACGCAGCAACTGCCGACAGAGCAAAGAGGAAGAAGATGAACCTCGACATTGTGATGTGTCTGTATCCCCTCTTCTCTGTGCTTATATATTTGCTGTACGTGTGCTCACCAGGTCACGAAACATACAGTAAAAATCGCATTACTAAAGGGGCAAGCCTGAACGTATGGGGGAACGCAATGTTCATGTTCATCCTCATGTTCATAGACGGCACGGCAGCCTACTGGCTGAGCAGAATCCCCCTCCCCTGTGGCCATGGCTGTAACTTGAGAGGGGAACGCAATATTCATGTCCATCCTCATGTTCATGGACGGCACGGCAGCCTACTGGCTGAGCAGAATCCCCCTCCCCTGTGGCCATGGCTGTAACTTGAGATGAGAAGCTGCAGCATCTGACGGCTAGAGGAGGAAGAAAGCCGGTATTGGGCCAGGAACTGGGCTAATTGGACGGTCCAATAAACTTTTGGCCCAGCGCTGCACCTACTAGCCTGCGGGCTGCGGCAGCTCGATCCTCTAATAACTGCGACGACAACGACAACGACTGGCGCCTCATTCTCGTGTTAAACAAGTTCAGTTCATGATACCTGCAACATAAAAGTTAGCATATTCTTCAGAATACAGTGATTTACCGCATTAGTCAGTGACGGGTTTTTGTTTCCACCGTTATCACCATCCACCGATGCCCCCAAGAGCCCCGCCGTCTGCCGCTGCAAGCTGCCTCACTGGCGCGTCCAGGCGCTGGCGAGGCCCCCTCCCACCGCCGCCCCTCCCTCCTCGTCCTCCCCGCCACCCGCCATCCTCCGGTGGCGGTCTGCCCCTCCCACCGCCACCCCCTTCCTCCCCCGCCACCGGCGCCGCCCTTTCCGTCTCCGACGGCTGGCACCGCCGTCGATGCCGCCGCCGTCTCTCCTGCTCCCGGTGAGTCCCTCTGCCTCCTTCTACTCCTCCTCCGGTCAGTACATCTGTCGTCTTCTTCTCCAACTCCGGTGCCCCCGCCCCAGCGCCGGCCCAACCGGCCTCCTCAATCGGGCCGGCCTGCCGCCGCCGGCCCTCCCTCTATGGCCGGCGGTGAGGAGGAGCCCCCGGCAACCCCTGAACCCCTAATCCGAAGCCTGACCTCGCCGGAATCTTGCCGGAGTTGGAAGAGAAGGAAGAATGAGGTGAAGAAAAATTTGAGTGAGGAAGCTCTCTATTTCACATGGTTGAGATATAGCTTTCCCTTTAATTTGTGATAAATAACAGTTGAAACTTGCGGACCAGGAGAAGAATGATCTGACGTAGTGATAATATGTGTGTAGGATCGATGGCCTATAGAAGGGGGGTTGAATATGGGCCTTCTTTTCAATTTCTAGAACAAGTAACAACCTTATCCTAGATCTCTAGTGTTGCCCATCTAAAAAGGTTTCGCCCTACCAACTAAGCACACTAGCAATCAAGTTCCTTAGCAAAAGTCACACTAACAAGTGAAAAACACCCTAGTCAAGATATGCAACAAGCAAGGCAAACTAGGGGAAACAAGTGCAAACGAACTTAAGAGCTGAAAGTAAATGCGGAATTAAGTGCAAGAAGGTAGAAGGGGAAGACACGAGACAACCGAATTTTTTCCCGTGGTATCGAGAAGTTGACGCTTCTCCCTAATCCATGTTGGAGCACTCACTAAGAGTTTTGCTCCCCCTCAAGCCACTTAGACTTGAGTGCTCACTAAGAGTACCCGTTCTCCATCTCCGGACTGGTGGGTCTCAATCCATTTACACCAAGAACTTCCCGGGGCTCCCACAATCTCCAAGAGCTCACCAAGAACCCCAAATCACCGAGACCGTCTAGGAGCCGTCAAACTCCAAGAGTAACAAGCTCACAACCTTTCACTTGACCAATGCACTCAGCTATGCCAATGAAAGAACCTTGAAACCCTTGATCACCAAGAAAGAATCCCTCTTGGCTAGGAAGATGAAGTCTAAATGATCAAATCACTAACTCTCCTTCTCCTTGGCTGCTGTAGTAATTCAGAGTGGCAAAGGCAGCTCAAGAGACGTAGGGGGGTCCAATTTATAGGCCTAGTAAGGGAGGCTAGCCGTTACAAAAGTTCTCTGAAAAGTAGTACCGTCAGATGAACCGACGGTTCCCCCTGCGACAGCGTCGGTTCATCCGGTCACACTGTGTGTTGAATTATAGCTGTTGAACACGAACGTTGTACCACTTCATCCGACGCTCACTTGGTTGTAGCGTCGGTTTATCCGGTGCTGAAGGCTCTGTACTCAAAACGTCTCTGCATAGAATAAACAAGGTCGCCGGATGAACCGTTGATGGTGTCCATGTGCGTCGGTTCATCCGGTGCTGAAGCAGGTTCACTCGGTGCGTCTCTGGTAGAAATATATGCATGCGCCGGATGAACCGCTGCTTCGACCATTGCTTCATCCGGTGCTGAAGGCTTTGACTTGAATTGTTACTGTTACCAAACCCTAGGTCGTCGGATGAACCGATGCTTGCGCTGATACACCGTCGGTTCATCCGGTGCTATTGAATTCTGCTGAGTCCTTCACAATATTCATCCGGTGAAACTAATATTGATAGCGTCGGATGATCCGGTGCGCCTTTTTCAGATTCAACTCATCCAATTCAATCTCCTTTGAGTTTTTCTTCAAGTCTTTTGCTTCCAACGTGTTTCCATGAGTGTATTGAGCTATTTAGTGACCAAGAAACTCGAGAGTGCATAGATATGGCATAGCATTTGGCATGATCAAGTTACTCAAGTGTGAACCCCTCTTAATAGTACGGTCAAACACTACAAACTAACAAATCCAAGTGCCCTTCATCTCCTTGTGACACTCGGAACTGTTGACACCGGATTTTAGTAAAATTTCATGTCATGATTGAGTATCGAGATTGGCGGTAATCAACAAGATCGGTAGAGGAGGAAATTGACTTGATCGGCCAGACAAGAAGCTGACCTCATAAGCAATGGAGTGGCCGATGGAATACATGCAGGATACAACGTACATTCAAAGGTCATTGAAGAAAGCAAGGCAATTAGCGAGGGCATTAAATAAAGGATACAGGCAACACATAGGGGAAAAGAAGCCTGTGTACGGCAAAGAAAGAAGTGATTGGAATAGAGAAATCATGAAGTAAAGAGGTCACGTGTGAAGGCAAGAAAAGCAAAGGAGAAGATCGGCCAGCAGTAGCAATCGGCTGGGACATTGGCAGTGGCAAGATAGTCCAGCAGCCGATGCGTGGATAAAAAAATGGAGAAAACTGGAAGGAAAGACGTCAGTGCATGCACGTGGGGAGCAAATCAGCAACCAAGGTCTAGATGAGATAATACGCGTATGTAAAAAATCACATATGGCCACATGATGGTGTTCGGACTATGGGAGTAAAATATTTCCAAAGTGCCTTGGCCGAAACAGATTCAGGGAAAAAGGAGTGAGAATTGGAAAGAGAAGAAGCTTCTACGCACAAAGGAAATTAAAGAAAGAACAGGAAGGTTACATAATCCTATCTTTCCTTCGCATGTGTCACACAGGGGCAGTCTGAGTTATCTACGCCTTCAGGCACGGATGGAGAAGAGCTTAATTAGCAAGGACTCTGTAAACGAGGGGAATTAGAGTCCATGTATCTCATTATTTTCTTTATTTAGATATCTTGTATTAGGGAGGTCTTTTGTGAGTCATAGTCCTAGCTAGTCAGGAGTCATAGGTTCGGAGTATAAATATGTACTCAGGGTCATTGTAATAGGATTATCACACGATCAATATCAAAACCGCCTCCGGGCACCCCTTTACCAATTCTTGCATCTACTTTATCGCATCTACCTTTACAGCATCTACTTTTCGGCGACTTCGCCATTGCGTTTTTTCCCTTTTCTACAACGCCGTGCTTCGAGTTCGTCGGGCTGCATCAACTGATCTCCGGCAAGCTTGTGAGTACCGTTTTACCGAATAACCCTAGGCTTTAACCTCCGGGCGCATCGCTGAGGTTTCGTCTAGTTCTTTATTCATCCCTTACCGATATTAGCTAGATCTGCAAGTTTTCGTACCAATTCTTGTGGTTTTAGCTATTATCACCATTATCCCACTCGATCTAGATCCTATCGGCTTCTAACACTGCAGCCGATTCCGACCTACTCGAGTGCTGACGTCACGATCGGCCGATCCCAGCCGATCTATCTAATCACACACCCGCGCTTCGGTCGCTCTTGAGCCGGCCGATCCCGCTTTACCCGTATCGGCCAATTGGCTGGTACACGTGTCGCTGAAAGGACATCGGTTCTCTAGCCGATCTCTAATCTTTTTCCATTGTCAATCAATAGGTCAGATTGGCTGACACGCCTCGCTACAGACCGGGGAGTCACATGTGTCGCGCGCGGGGGTGACGTCCTATTTTCGCGTCAACACACTTTTGGCACGCCTGGTGGGACACGATATTAAATCCCTATTATCATATCGCCTGGTGAAACGCGAAGAAAATATCCACGATGAATCAAGAGGTGTTCGAGGAATACATACAGCGCGCCATGGGTAATCAGTCTGAAGTATTGATGAGCATAGTAAGCAATGCAATTAAGGGTGCATTCTCTGATTTTGCCCAACAGCAGGGTTATGTAGCACCATACTGTCAACAGCCGAGATTATCGGCTAACACAGCGATGCCTGCATGTTATCTAGAGATTCTTAATCAGGCAGCACCTGTGTATTCCGCTACATCACCATTGGTTGAAACATCAATGCACCTAGCCAACTATCAAGCTCAGGTATCAGCTTCTCAGCCGACGATGCATCAACAACAGCCAGATGGTTTCCAGACCCAAGCACATATGACAGCTCATCAATTAATGGTTCAACAGCCACCACAGATAGCTCGACAATCCTGGCTTGGAGGGCTGCAACTACAACTATTAAATCAACAATCTTGGCCCGGGGGGCTGCAATCATCTCAGCTATCGGCTCAACCACAAAAACCAGGAAGCCATTGGTCGCAAGAATCGGCTATACAGCCGATGGCGTATCAACCGCAGGTATTGGTTCAGCAACAGATGGCTTATCAAGTGCAACGATCAGAAAATTATCAGCCACACATTATGGATCAACATTTAATTGTTGAACAGCCACAATTAATAGCTCAACAATTTGGACCCGAGGGGCTGCAATTTTCCCAGCTATCGACTCAGCAACAACACAGTTATTCGTCGCGAGAATCGGCTTTTCAGCAAGAAGCATTGAGTTCACAACCGATTGCTCATCAACCACATCGACCAATGCCTACTGAATTAACGGCTTTTATGTCAGCACAACTACAGCTGGAAATAAACCAATCAGTTCAAAAGGAGCTTGTGCAGCCGTTAAAAATTCACAAAGACCAAGGGAGCTATCAACTAGAAGATGAGAAAATTCAGTCACAGATTGCTCCTCAGGAATCACAGTCGCTGGCTTGTCAGTATGTTGGGGTACCATCACAACCGGTGACGGACCTGCCTGTCCAATTGGTTACTGAGCAAGTGGAGGTTGGATTTGAAGAGCATATCCAGACAGAAAAAATTAATGGTCATGAAGCACAGGACTCAGTTGGTGAGTTTCAGGATGGAGATCAATATGGAGGAAAGTACAGTTCTGAAGAAACTCACAAAGAAGAAATCATAGCCAATTACAAAGATAGAGACAAACAAGCATGCGAGTTTGGAAATTGCGCTACATACGAACCAATGCCTGATCCGTGGAACAAGTCTGTACCAATGGAATTGAATATGCTTGATGGCAGTATGGACGATATTTTATTCCAGCCATTAAGGAGAGAAAAAGCAGCCGATGCCGATGGGTGGATAGGAATTTCAGAAGCAACAATTTGTCAGATTATTTGTTGCCCGCTTCCCAAAAATATTGTTCAGAGATATCGGCTGCTTGGAGTTCAGTTTCCATGGGAGCCAGGTGATCAAGAATACAGATATAATATTCAGAGATATTGGTCGCTCAGGGAGTTTTCATGGGGGCTAAGTGCTCAAGAACAAAAAACGATTGCTCTGAACCACCGGCTATTCGGGGATTATTTTCCATGGGATCCAGGTGGACAAGAGTTACGTACGTAATTTTAAAGCCGATGTCTCTAATCGGCTAGATGGCACATGGGATGAGGCACTATAAAAAAAGGACGAGATATATCGGCTGATTTATTGAAAATATGGCAGATGGAAGCAAATGTTGGCTGGTAGAAGAGCAACAGAGTCAACCAATGGAGCACAATCGCCCTTCGTTTACCTCACCAAGAAGCTCGACGCCGACGATCTTGCCGACAACTTCGACAATGACGATTACAACAACGTTGTTAGCGGACGGATCTGTACTGACCCGTCATCAAGCAGGCATGTCTACGACAATGCCTAACACCCTATGCGGTATGTATCTACTGATAACTGCCCTAAGCGGCAAGTGGAGTAGATCAATTGGCACCAAAACAAATGTAAGTTCGTGCATCAGATGAAGAATTGTTGGTGGCTTACCCTTCTCCTTCATATTAAGTTGTTTTATTTAGCCGATGAAGGAGACAATTTGACAGCACGGCCGACAAATATGATCTTAACTAAATGAGCTTTACCTCGGCCAACGCATCATCGGCAAGGTCATACGCATGCCGCACATACATGCTGGCATGTATGGATATATCGGCTGCTTGGTTCAATTGATAGCTGATGGAGTAGCAGGAGAAGAGCCGATAGGGGTATTCGTGACAGATTAGTCTACGACTGTTATGGTCTCAAGGATTTTATGAGGCAATAAATTTCAAAGAGAAATACTGAACTCGAGAATCGGAGTTCACCATGCAAATATTATTGTTGAATAAAAGCATTGGAAGGGCCAAGTCTGCAATAATCGGCTATGAACTGATGAAGTCTTGCACCTACAGTGGGCATACAACGTCCCACCTGGTAACAATGGCATAACGAGAAGCCCATACGGCGTTTTGCACCATCGCCAATGAAGACGATGCCACTACTAAATTGTCAGGATATAAAGGAACAAGAAGATGCTACATATGCTGATCATACCATGTGAAGACGCAGGCCAGCAGCATCACATGATGAGCCCAAGAAAATGACCGTCACTGTGGCAGAATGGTTCTTCATTTTTCTACTGATTCCATTTGTTTGGAGGCTTTCATCGGCTATATATATTCTACGATCCTGTTATGCCATACAATGGAGCTGATGGTTCCTTCCTTGATGAAGCTCATGGTTATGATGGTGGATATTTCTTCAAAGAGAAGCTGACAGTATCTATTTCTTAACCATCAATGATTATCCGGCAAATAAAAAATTATATCTGACAGGAATAAGCCATCGATGTTCCTGCTCCAAGAGTCCAAGTGACATAACTATTGATGACTGTTGCCAAGTCGCCTATTTATTGTCATCGTAGCTGTGTTCTTCCTGTTTGCAGTGCCCTAAAGAGATAACGACACTACATGGCTGATTGAAATGAACGGGCAGCAAAACACGTCGGCAAAAAGGCACAATAGGACTGCTTCACGTATTGGTTTCATGGACAACAGCAACTCGATGTCGTCATTAAGGTCAAGATTGGTTACCCGCTGACCAAGTTCAAACATCACTACATCAGCTTTGATAAAAAGAGCCGATCTTTGCCGCTAGAGCTATTTTTTGGGCCAATGAAGGAACAGCTGAACAGATGAATTTGGCCGGCTACAAAGAAACCTGTAGTCTTGCGCCTGTCCTATGGAGGCATGAAATTTGCAGGGAACCTCTGCAGGTTGCTACGTGCTTAGGTGACACCACGAAAATTATGAAGTTGTGTGGCCAGAAAGACGACACCAGCAACAATGACGAGGAGATGGCGAATACGAGCTTGCGCCATCGAATCGTTCTTGTCAACACGCAAGCAAGGAAATATATTCCAGATGACCATGGATACACACGTGCGTGTACTATCAGATGATTCACATATGTATATTCACGAAATTATCAAAGAGGTTTTTAGAAGATCAAACTCATCCAACAACGCAACTGGGCATCAAAGACTTGCAAGCGTCGGCTCAGGAATGGTGTCAGCTCCATAGCATCGGCAGCCAATGGCCATATTTATTTCCAAAAGGAGAAGAGGCCTAAACAGAGGAAAGAGGGTGAGCTGATTATTTATCTGCATAGCCGATTGCCCTGTTTCTTCCCCAGTGTCTTGGTTGAATATTTTGAAGGAGCAATCAGAGTACCAGCTTGCATGAATTGCCATCAGCAAGTAAACAAAGAGATGGGCCCGTAATAAAGAATTTATCAAAGAAAGTTCGCCGGCCTTCTAGACAATCAGGCTCAGACACATGAAGGAAGGTGGCAATCCAATAGCCGATTGGGGAGATCGGCTGACTAAAAATCAATATACTAATACAAGGATAGCCGGAAATTGTTTGAATCGGCTACCGTTGTTTTCAACGTGATAGACACCGATGAAGACTAAAGGAGGGCAGAAGATAGAGAAATCATTCGGCTAGCAAACAGCTGATGCAATTCAACATGAGCATGGATCATGTGTCTCACCAGACAAGCATCGACAATGAATGGCTCTTAGTAATTATTGTTCCTAAGGGATGAGTCGTAAAAGTGTTAATGGTGGTGCTTGAAAGAAATAATCATCAGTACAAGAAAACAAGATCTTACTTGAGGTGATTCTTCTCATACTAAGCCGATGGACATCGACATCACGAAGCTATTATGACAGAGCAATGATGCCGGCAATCCCGATGCCAACACCACTATTACCAAGCTGCAGGGCAATATATTTCCAAGCCGTGAAGCATTAATTATCAGGGATTGCTAATGAAGGATGGTTACATCGGCTACTCACTTGAAGAGGCTAAATGAGACGAGCTCTGAAGACCTTTGACCTGCAGCCCCGCGGATCACTTCGTCAGAATCTTACCATGGAGTAATACCACCAGCAGCGCACATCATGGTCTGGCCGCCACCGACGAGACTATCGGAGGTACTCCCAAGATGCTGCAAGGCCACCAGAAACAGATTCCTATCGGCCGATTGGCTGGTACACGTGTCGCTGAAAGGCCATCGGTTCTCTAGCTGATCCCTAATCTTTTTCCATTGTCAATCAACAGGTCAGATTGGCTGGCATGCCTCGCTACAGACCGGGGAGTCACGTGTGTCGCGCGCGGGGGTGACGTCCTATTTTCGCGTCAATAGGAACTAGAAATGTTCTTAGCCTTGTAGCATTTGTCCATTGATCATCCATTGATTCAAATTGAGGGGTCTCTTTTCGTTAATTGCTTATGACAATAACCCAAAGATTAATCCGCTACAAAACAAAGGTTAGTCACAAGTATATGGTTGTCATTTATCACCGAAACACACCCTTACCAAAGGTGCGGTGGGGCCTTGATGCTTACAATCTCCCCCTTTTTGGTGATAGATAACAACACAAGTAGAGATACACGAAAATTTGAAATTAAAGCGCATACTCAACAACTAATGCATTGAAGAGATAAGCATAAGCACACATGCATTAATTAAACAAACACACAAGAATGAGTAGACATGTAAACTATCATCATACACAAAAGCCAAATACATGTCTCATCATGAACTCCATAAAATATACAAGGGGCACAAAAGCTCTCAAAACAAACTCCCAAGCTCCCCCTATCTCTACTCCCCCTATCTATCTCCCCCTTTGGCAACAAGCACCAAAAAGGGTCCTAATCCTGCTGAGGTGGAGGAGAACCCGGCGGCGTCGAGGTGTCCTGGCGGTGCCCTGAGCGAGGAGCGACGTGGTAACCTGAGGTATCACCATCATCGGACTCAAACCCTGACAGCTCAGAAGATTGGACTGGCGAAGACCGAACAGGTGAAGCGATAGAGCTGTGTCGGTGCCGGTGGAGGTGGGAAGAGCCTGAGTGCTCACAGCTGCCATCTCTGACTCGATCTGCTGAGTGATAGTGCGAAGTGTGGTGTTTGCCTGATCGAGTCTCTCCGCCTGAGGAGTAGCCATGGAAGGCATGGGCGAGGTGAATCCTAGAGAAAGTCGTGGAGGTGTCTCGAAGATCAGAGGACCTGTTGGGAAAGGAGACATTAGCTGGGTCGACGGTGTCTGAGAGAACTGCCCTGCCCTGAGCTGCTCAAGTAGTGTCGTCTTCTGAGGAGTCGAGAGCTGCTGAGTAGTCAACGTCTCGGACGGAAGGAGTGGAGAAGCTGAGATCGAGGCCGTCGGGATCGAGAGGCTCACCATACTGACAGGTGGAACTGAAACAGCTGGCTCAGGCTGAAGGAGCTGCTGGGTCGGAAGAGACGAAAGCTGAAGCCCTGTGTGCTGGAAGAGCTGACCCAAACAAGTAGACATGAAAGAGAACATATGGGCAGTCATCATCTGGTGCTGCTGTAGCTGCTGCCTCTGAGCCTCCTGCTGCTGCAAGAACTGCAACCTCTGTGCCTCCTGCTGCTGACGGATACCATCAAGTATGATCTGCTGGGCCTCCTGCTATCACTGAAACTGCGCCTGCATCTCGCGCTGAATCTCCATCGTGGCCTTCGACTGGTCGGCCAACGACTGGATCACTGAAGCAAGGGCATCGGGCTGAGTGACCTGAGAGGTGGAAATAGGTGGAATAGGTGACTCTGCCTCTCTCTGCCCTGGTAAGCTGGAGCCCCCAGCCTCGTCGTCGTGAGCACGTCGAGTATGGAAGACGTGCTGTGTCTCTGGCTCAAAGTCCTCGTCCTCGCTCGAGTCCTCCTCAGTGTTAGTGGCGAGGTACGTGGGCAAGGGCCCCTCAGCAAGAGCAAGAAGCTCGTCCTGTCGAGCGGCCTCGTCCATGGCTGCCTCAGCTGCAGTATGAGCCTGAAGGTCCTCAGTTGCACGTCTCCGTCCCCTGGGTCCCTGCCTCCTGTCTCCAGGCATCAGTGGCTGGTATGTCTTGAACACGTACCGAGAACGCTCCTAGACAGAGATATAGCGCTGAGCCTCCAACCTCGAGAGCATCCAACTGATCCAGTGGGCAAAAGGAAACTACCTGGTCATCCCCATCCCATCCATGATAGCATCCTCGATCTCACTCAGAAGAATATCCACGATATCAAACGGCTGGTGAGTCATGATGTAGAGGAGTAACCACTGTTGAACCCCTGTGATCGACTCGGCATTCCCCATCCTGAATAGAAGGGACCTCCTGAGTGCAAAATGGACCACGTAGGCCTCACGTGTCAACCTGTCAGGTGTCCGAGGGGTGCCGGGGAGGAAAGGCTGCTAGAAGAGGAAGCTGATCTGCTCGTCGGTCGGAACGATAGGAGTGTGAGCACGACGAGGAGCCTCAACGTCGGGGTAGGCCAAGTAGTGAATCGACGTGTCATCGAGCTGAACCCCGAGGTACTCTGCAATCCCCTCTCAAGTGAGTCGGTACTGCTGCCCCATGAACATGAACCTGATCGAGAGCTGGGCCTCCTCAACGTAGACGGTCGAGTAGAACACTCGGACCCACTCTGGTACGTACCGCGGCCTCTCACTGACCAAAGCTGCTCTGATCCTCCTGATCCTCCTGATCCTGCTCCACATGCTGCTCTGCTGCTGCCCTCCTCTGCTTAGGTGTCGGCTGTGGCTAAGTGTGGCCACCACGCATCCGAGGGCCGGTACGTGGTGCAAACGAAGGTGATTGTGTCTCTGTGTCTGTCTGCCTGGTACCAGTGCAGCCTGAACACCGTAATGACTGCTGCTCATGGGGCTGCTCCCCCTGACCCTGTGCACTGCTACCGATCCGTATGCCCCTCTATGGCTGACCCTCTATGTCGGGCACTTGGAGCACACGCTCCCACTCCTTCTCCTGTCTGCTCTTCTTCTTCTTCGGCTCAACAACTGCCTTGCCCTTCCTCTTGTCGCCTGCCATCTGTCAGAGAAATGATAGAAGATTATAGAATGGCGAGCTAAGAGTAAAAACGAGAATAAATAACTAAAGAGGGAGTCCTTAAGCAAAGCATATGAATAGATAGAGCCTAAGTATGAAATCTAGAAGATGATCATGGCAAGACTAGGACAGTCCTTAGGTGCACAAGGATGTGTGTGTGTGAGAGCATGCATAAGCAACTGTGATAGATATGGCAGTGAAAGACCAGACACATGTGAGACAGAAGCATAGAGGGCTCTAAAGCATAAGTTTAAGCATGGCACAAGCAACATGTGCAGGATATGTGATTCGGAAGAAACATGAGCTACTGTAGGCATGAAAAGTGCTAATCAGTGCTAGAACAGGGCCAACAGTACTCAAAACATGAGATATTGCAAGATTTTGATGAAATTGATCACTAATGCTGAGCAAATGAGCAGCCTGGATGTTGGTGAAGCAGCACAGAGCATAGATGCAGCCTAATTTCACAGAAACTCCCATCAATTCCCCACAAGAAATTCAAACAGATATAGCAGGGGTGGGAGAGAAAGTTAGGTGCTCACCCCTGGTGAAAAGAACCATGGAGAACCGGCAGGGAAGCACGACAGAGGCCTGCGCACGGACAAGGACGCCGGCCGACGAGCTACGATGGCGCCGGTGAGCCGGAATCACCGGCGGCGGCCACAAACCCTAGGTTAGGGTTCCGCGGTCGGCGCACTCGATTTCGCGCGGAGGCGATGGCAGCGCGGCGGCGGAGGCGGCCGGCGGCGAGCACAGGAGGCCGGTAGAGGCGCGCGCGTGACTGTGGGCGGCTGCGGTGACCGGCGGCGGCGAAAATGGTGGTGTACTGGCAAGAGGTTGAGATTCGAAATGGGGGTGAGCTTCGAACAGGACGGATATGACAGGTGGGGCCAACTTGCAGAGAAGCGCCGGATGAACCGATGGGAGAAAACGAGCAGTGTCGGTGCATGCGTCGGACGATATGGTCAAAACTGTGAAACTCATCACCGGATGATCCGATGGCCTTGTTTTTAGATGCGTCAGATGAATGTCACGCAGGTCTGAATTTGCCCCAGATTTTAGTAGCACCAGATGAACCGCTGCAACCACAGAGGTGAGCGTCGGTTCATCCGACGATGGCTAACAGAAGCGCGCTGAGCAAAATTCAAATTGACCTGGCCACCGGATGAACCGACGTTGGAACCTATATAGCAGCGATTTATCCGGTGAAGTAAAAAGCAGAATGTTGAACTAAAGCTCATTTTTGATCTGACAAATGCCACACACAAGCACATTTTTGGATCAATCCTGAGTGACAACCTCACCCCTCAAGCACTCCTTTGCAAATAGAGGTATATACACCATAGGTTCCCTTCAAGGGATAGACCTTATAAATTTTTAGAAAAATAGGCAAATAAGATCCAAAAAGGGAATGTATGAGTCATTGCCTTTGAGCTTAGAGATAGAAACTTTAAGCTCGTTAGGACATAACTCAATAGGCATTAAGCACCATCATTTGTCTTAGCACACTTTTCGAGATGTTGATTTGCATTGATCGCTAAGCAACTTTCTCATAGTGTGATTTTCCTTTGTGACACCTCTCACACAATGCTATGCAAGAACAAATGCATGAAATTAAACATGAATGCATACTATATGACAAGAAAAGATGCAAAGCGGAAAGATAAACTATCTTGTCAAGTTTGAACCCTTGTTAAGCTTACTCATGGTGAGCCTTTCAACATGCCTTGAGCGAAACTTGGGAACCACCGGCTCAAGCAAGACCCATACTCACCACTATCTTAACGAGGTTAGACAAGCCCCTACACCATGTACATATGCAAATGAAAACTATATGACAAGCGTCACATGATGTTAGATGCATCAAGCACATTTAATTCACTCCTTAGCCTACAAAAGGTGTTTTCATCAAGAGGCTTAGTGAATATATCCGCCAATTGCTTCTCGGAGCGAACACCACAAAGGAGAATATCACCTTTAACCACATGGTCTCGCAAGAAGTGATGGTGGATATCAATGTGCTTGGTGCGTGAGTGTTGAACCGGGTTGTTAGCAATTTTTACGGCACTTTCATTGTCACAAAGGAGGGGAACCCTATCTAGAACCACACCATAATCCAAGAGGCTTTGCTTCATATAGAGGATTTGAGCACAACAAGCCCCGGCGGAAATGTATTCCGCCTACGCGGTGGATAAGGCCATGGAGTTTTGCTTCTTAGAGGACCAAGCAACCAAAGATCGACCTAGCAAATGGCACCCACCCGAAGTACTCTTACGGTCTACTCGACATCCGGCAAAATCCGAATCCGAATAACCCAAGAGCTCAAAACAAGCACCATGAGGGTACCACAAGCCAATGCTAGGTGTGTATTTTAAGTATCTAAGAATCATTTTCAAAGCACTTAGGTGAGATTCTTTAGGGTTGGCTTGAAACCGAGCACACATGCAAACACTAAACATGATATCGGGTCTAGATGTGGTAAGATAAAGAAGGGAGCCTATCATTGAACGGTAAAGCTTTTGATCAACCGGTTTACCTCCCTCATCTAAGTCGAGATGTCCATTGGTAGGCATTGGTGTCTTGATTGGCTTGCAATCATCCATCTTGAACTTCTTGAGAATATCATTGGTGTACTTTTCTTGATGGATGAAGGTTCATTCCTTCAATTGCTTGATTTGAAACCCAAGGAAGAAGTTGAGCTCCCCAATCATAGACATCTCGAATTCCTTAGTCATGAGATCACTAAAGTCCTTGCACACTTTAAGATTGGTAGAGCCAAAGATGATATCATCAACATAGATTTGACATATGAAGAGCTCTCCGTTGATGATCTTGGTGAATAGAGTATTGTCCACTCTTCCAATCTTGAAGCCTTTCTTGATGAGAAAGTCCTGGAGCCTCTCATACCATGCCCTAGGAGCTTGCTTGAGCCCATAGAAAGCCTTGATCAACCTATAGACATGGTTAGTATGTGTGGTATCTTCAAAACCGGGAGGTTGCTCAACATAGACTTCTTCATTGATGAAGCCATTTAAGAAGGCACTCTTGACATCCATTTGGAACAATTTCATTTTATGACAAGAAGCATAAGCAAGAAGGATACGAATTGCTTCAAGACGTGCAATCGGAGCAAAGGTCTCCCCATAGTCCAAGCCTTCCACTTGCGAGTAGCCCTTGGCGACAAGCCTTGCCTTGTTCTTCACCACGACTCCATGTTCATCTTGCTTGTTTTGGTAGACCCACTTAGTGCCAATCACGTTCTTGTTCTTGGGGCGCTCTACTAGGACCCAAACTTCATTTCTTGTGAAGTTGTTGAGCTCTTCTTGCATAGCCAAGATCAAATCCGGGTCCTCAAGAGCTTCCTCTATAGTAGTGGGTTCTACAAAAGAAACAAACGCATGATGTTTGCAAAACGAAGCATATTATTTGCGGTGAGTACGTGTACCACCCTTGGGATCACCCAAGACAAGATCGATGGGGTGGTTTGATGAAGTCCTTGTACGCCTTTCAAGTGTGGTTGGATCGTTTTGAGGTTGCACTACTTCCGGTTCTTCTTCTCCTTGATCTTGGGTGTCTTGTGATGTAGGAGGTGATCCATTTGAGGAAGATGGGCTTTCTAGTCTTGTTCTTCTTTGATGACCATCATTGTCATCATCGGAAGAGGATGAGTCTTCATGGTTGTGGGAAGTAGAAGGTGCATGATCATCCTCTTTGGGCTTGATGTCCCCAATAGCCATCTTCTTCATTGCATCTCGGAGAGGTTCTTTTCCTACATCATCACAACAATAGCCATCTCCTTGGGAGCCATTAGATTCATCAAACTCCACGTCACATGTTTCTTCAACGGCACGTGTAGTGTTGTTGAATACTCTATATGCCTTGGAGTTTGATGCATAACCAAGAAACATGCCCTCATCTACCCTACTCTCAAACTTCCCTAGGTGCTTCCTCTTCTTGTAAATGAAACACTTACACCCAAAGACTCGGAAGTAGGAGATGTTGGGCTTCCTCCCAATGAGAAGCTCGTAGGGTGTCTTCATGAGTAGTCGATGGAGATACACCCTATTTGAAGCATGACACGCTGTGTTGATAGCTTCCGCCCAAAATCTTTGAGAGATACCGTAGTCATCCAACATAGCTCTAGCCAATGTGATGAGAGTCTTGTTCTTCCTTTCTACCATACCATTTTGTTGTGGTGTGTAGGTTGAGGAGAATTCATGCTTGATGCCTAGCTCATCACAATATTCTTCCACATTAGTGTTCCGGAATTCTGATCCATTGTCACTCCGGATCTTCACAATAGATGACTCAAATTCATTTTGAGCCCTTTTAGCAAAGTTCTTGAAGATCCCGAATATCTTGCTCTTGTCCTCCATAAAGAATGTCCAAGTGTAGCGTGAGTAATCATCAATAATGACAAGACAATAGAGATTACCCCCAAGACTCTTGTATGTAGTAGGGCCGAAGAGGTCCATGTGCATGATCTCCAAAGGTCTTGAGGTAGATACATAAGCCTTCATAGGATGGTGACTTGCTACTTGCTTGCCGGCTTGACACGCTCCACACAACTTGTCCTTCTCAAATGTGACATCCTTCACACCAAGAACTAAACCTCTTTTGAAAGCCTTCTTGAGTTGACTCATGCCTATATATGCAATACGGCGATGCCATAGCCAACCCTTGGATGTCTTGGTGAAAAGACAAGTAGTCAAGTTTGCTTCATGAGAGGAGAAGTCCACAAGATAGATGTTTCCATGGCGAAAACCTTTGAACACAACTTCATTAGATTTCTTGTTAGTAATGATAACTCCCTCTTCATCAAACAAGCAAGATAAGCCAAGATCACAAAATTGTGCAATGGAAAGCAAGTTATAACTACAAAAGTCTACAAACAAAATATTGGAAAGAGAAAGATCTTTAGCAATGGTTATGTCACCCAAACCGGAAACTCTTCCTTTAGAATTATCACCAAAGGTGACTTGCTCATGATTCCCCGCATCATCCACTAGAGAGGTGAACATTTTACTTTGGCCGGTCATGTGTTGAGTACACCCACTATCAAGAACCCAATGACTTCCCCCGGCCTTGTAGTTCACCTACACACAAAGAGATCAAGTTGAAGATTTAGGAACCCAAGCAAGTTTGGGTCCAATCACATGAGTAACTAAAGCTTTGGGAACCCAAATTTGCCTAGGTTGATTCACTTTAGCCTTTGTCCCTATGAACCTTGCCGCCACTTTGCCCTTGCTATTCTTCAACAACAAGAAATGGTTATTGTTGAACATGGAACGATAGTTGCAAGGTAATTTAGGCAAAGCACGTGAAGGTAAAGGACACTCCCTTGTGTGATGACCGGTGATTTGGCAATGTTGACAATAACACCCAACTTCCTTCACAAAACACCCATATAGTTCTTTTGACTTGCGAGTCTCTTTGATGGGTTGAGGGAAGGAGCCAAGTCTCCTAGTGCCATAATCTCTTGCATTGTGATAGAGGATCTCCTTATGCAATGCTTCACCCTTGGCCATTTTCTTCACACATGATCTTAGGCTTCTTACTTCCTCTTCAAGTCCTTTCACCCTATCATGGTTAGTCTTGGAAGAGGAGGCAACATTCTCATCATTAGGCAAGATCTTAGGTTCTTCAATCAAATCATCACAAGAAGTAGAAGCATTTGTCCTAGTGATGTCTCTAGCAATTTCTTGCCCACTAGCACAAATGGCCTCATAAGCAAGCTCAATCTCTTGATACTTCATCTCTAAAACCACATGATCTTTCTTAAGCATCTTTTGATTTGACTCAAGAGACTTGTTAAGCACGGTTATATCATCATGTTTGATGATTAGCTCATTGTGCTTATCAAGCAACTTGTCATGGTCATCTCTAAGTGACTTGTGAGACACTACCAAAGCATCATGCTCTTTGCTAAGGTCATTGTGTTTCACAAGCAACTCATCATTCGATATCTTAAGTTTTTCATGGGTCTCTTCAACAGCCTTGAGCTTACTCTTTTGCTTCTTGATCATGTCGGTGTATTGATCTAGAAGTCCCTTAAGAGCTTGGGGTGAAAGTTCATTATCACTATCCGATGAGTCACTATCTTCACTATCGCTCACCTTGGAGTGTTTAGCCATGAAGCACATAGGTGGTGGAGGAAGAGGATGTTCTTCATCATCCATGATCACAAGGTCGGCAAACTTCTTGTTCTTCTCATCTTCACCATCACTTGATTCACTTGAAGTTTCGCCATCCGTGATCCACTCATTTGCCAAGAGAGAACAATGACCACTCTTCTTCTTGTTGTAAGGCTTGCTAGAAGACTTCTTCTTGTATGAGTCCTTCTTGGAGTGCTTGCCATCCTTCTCATCATCATCATCATTGTTGTTCTTCTTGCTTGAGCTTGTCGCTCGCTTGTCGGGCTTGGGACAATCATATGATAGATGATCATAGCTTTGGCAATTGTAGCACTTCCTCTTGCCACCTTCACCACTTCTTCTTGATGAGCGGAACTTGTTCTTCTTAGGATCATAATTGTAGCCTTTCTTGCCAATCTTGGAGAGCAATTTGGTAGTCCTCCTCATGAGGAAAGCAAGTTCACCATCATCTTCATCACTTGAGTCACTCTTGTCTTCACTTTCACTTGAAGAGGGAGGAGGCTTTGATTTTGACTTTGACTTGGGCTTGGTCTTGTCACTAGCCTTGAGTGCGAGATCTTTCTTGGAGCTTGATGTGGAGGAAGATGACTCCATTTTACCCATCAAGAACATCTCATGAGACCGAATCTTGTTCACAACTTCGGTGATGGTGAGAGTTTCAAATTCCTTCTCAAAGATGAGTGCCTTCATGATGTTGTACTTGGGCTTGGGAAGCGTTTGAAGGATTTTCCGAATGATTTCCTGCTCGGACACGTTAGCAACATCGAGAGCATTAATATTTTGAATAAGAACACCCATCCTAGAGTACATTTCCTCTACACATTCATCATCCTTCATTGTGAACTCATTGAGCTCAACCTTAAGCAACTCATACTTCTCCTCACGGATTTTCTTGTTGCCTACATGGATAGTTTTGAGCTCCATCCAAACCTCATGAGCGGTATCCAAGGCAAACACCCTATCAAACAAATCCTCCTCAAGTGTCTCAAAGATAAAGTTTCTAGCATGATAGTTCCACTTGAGTTCACTCTCGGTGGGTTCATTAGGCATGAGATACATGGTAGTGGTCCATGCATCATGGTGTTGTGTTTGAAGAAAGCTAGTCATCCTATGTGCCCAAAAAGTGAACTGTTTCCCCGCCAAATTGGGAGGGCCATTTCCACTCCCCTTGCCCATCTCTCTAGGCGGTTAAGCCACCAAAAAGAGATCCTAAGCTCTGATACCACTTCTAGGATCGATGGCCTATAGAAGGGGGGTTGAATATGGGCCTTCTTTTCAATTTCTAGAACAAGTAACAACCTTATCCTAGATCTCTAGTGTTGCCCATCTAAAAAGGTTTCTCCCTACCAACTAAGCACACTAGCAATCAAGTTCCTTAGCAAAATTCACACTAACAAGTGAAAAACACCCTAGTCAAGATATGCAACAAGCAAGGCAAACTAGGGGAAACAAGTGCAAACGAACTTAAGAGCTGAAAGTAAATGCAGAATTAAGTGCAAGAAGGTAGAAGGGGAAGACACGAGACAACCGAATTTTTTCCCGTGGTATCGAGAAGTTGACGCTTCTCTCTAATCCACGTTGGAGCACTCACTAAGAGTTTTGCTCCCCCTCAAGCCACTTAGACTTGAGTGCTCACTAAGAGTACCCGTTCTCCATCTCCGGAATGGTGGGTCTCAATCCATTTACACCAAGAACTTCTCGGGGCTCCCACAATCTCCAAGAGCTCACCAAGAACCCCAAATCACCAAGACCGTCTAGGAGCCATCAAACTCCAAGAGTAACAAGCTCACAACCTTTCACTTGACCAATGCACTCAGCTATGCCAATGAAAGAATCTTGAAACCCTTGATCACCAAGAAAGAATCCCTCTTGGCTAGGAAGATGAAGTCAAAATGATCAAATCACTAACTCTCCTTCTCCTTGGCTGCTATAGTAATTCAGAGTGGCAAAGGCAGCTCAAGAGACGCAGGGGGGTCCAATTTATAGGCCTAGCAAGGGAGGCTAGCCGTTACAAAAGTTCTCTGAAAAGTAGTACCGTCAGATGAACCGACGGTTCCCCCTGCGACAGAGTCGGTTCATCCGGACACACTGTGTGTTGAATTATAGCCGTTGAACACGAACGCTGTACCACTTCATCTGACGCTCACTTGGTTGTAGCGTCGGTTTATCCGGTGCTGAAGGCTCTGTACTCAAAACGTCTCTGCGTAGAATAAACAGGGTCGCCGGATGAACCGCTGATGGTGTCCTTGTGCGTCGGTTCATCCGGTGCTGAAGCAGGTTCACTCGGTGCATCTCTGGTAGAAATATATGCATGCGTCGGATGAACCGCTGCTTCGACCGTTGCTTCATCCGGTGCTGAAGGCTTTGACTTGAATTGTTACTGTTACCAAACCCTAGGTCGTCGGATGAACCGATGCTTGCGCTGATACACCGTCAGTTCATCCGGTGCTATTGAATTCTGCTCAGTCCTTCACAATATTCATCCGGTGAAACTAATATTGATAGCGTCGGATGATCCGGTGCGCCCTTTTCAGATTCAACGCATCCAATTCAATCTCCTTTGAGTTTTTCTTCAAGTCTTTTGCTTCCAAAGTGTTTCCATGAGTGTTGAGCTATTTAGTGACCAAGAAACTCGAGAGTGCATAGATATGGCATAGCATTTGGCATGGTCAAGTTACTCAAGTGTGAACCCCTCTTAATAGTACGGTCAAACACTACAAACTAGCAAATCCAAGTGCCCTTCATCTCCTTGTGACACTCGGAACTAGAAATGTCCTTAGCCTTGTAGCATTTGTCCATTGATCATCCATTGATTCAAATTGAGGGGTCTCTTTTCATTAATTACTTATGACAATAACACAAAGATTAATCCGCTACAAAACAAAGGTTAGTCACAAGTATATGGTTGTCATTTATCACCGAAACACACCCTTACCAAAGGTGCGGTGGGGCCTTGATGCTTACAATGTGGTGGTGTCATTCAGCTTGCCCAACAGCAAAGCACAGCATATACTTTGCTTATAACTATGCAGCTCAGCAAACACAAAAGAATCTCTTTAAAGTGAAGCCATCCCATTTCCATCGTGATCAGTATACTTTGCAGTCTGCGCTATTGTTGGGTTTGCAAAAGCATGATTCCCTGCTTGGTACTGAGGTTAGGTTTGCTCAATTTCCTGGGTGTTTTCTTTCTGGCAACATTCGGATTATGAGCTACGGATTATACGGGTGCATGCATTCTGTCATCCAAAAACACATTCATCCAGCCAGACCACATCAACCCACGTAAATGCCCAAGCTAGAGAGCAACAACCATGGAGGCCACCGCGCTGAGCATCGGCAAGTCCGTGCTGGGAGGAGCACTCGGCTACATCAATTCCGCTGCGGCAGAGGAGGTCGCCCTGCAGCTCGGCGTCAAGCGTGACCAGGCTTTCATCAAGGACGAGCTGGAAATGATGTTGTCTTTCTTGATGGCGGCACACGAGGATCAAGACAAGAGCGAAGTGAGGGAAACATGGGTGAGGCAAATCCGTGGCGTCGCCTACGACGTCGAGGACTCACTCATGGACTTCGCCGTTCGTGTACATAAGCAGCCTTGGTGGTGCACGTTGCTTGACAGACACCGTGTGGCCAAGCAGATGAAGGATCTGAGGGCTAAGGTTGAGGATGTCAGCCAGAGGAATCTGCGCTACCGCCTCATCGAGGGCGGCTCTACCTCCAAGAAGGCTGCTACTGCTAAAGATTCTGCTGCTACTGCAGCGGCCATCTTCGGCATCAATGAAGCAAGGTATGCTGCGAAGAAGGAGCAATCAAGATTAGGGTTGAAAACGGTCGGAATATATCCCGTTCCGTTCCGACCGGATTTCTACATTTGACCCGATCGAATCCGTATTTTCGGACAAAATCGAAAACGAAAACGAAATCAGGATATCTAATTCGGATTCGGAACGAACACGGTTAGGCCTCCATCCCGATCGAATTCGTATTTCCCGTTTTTCATCCGGGATATCCCGTAAGCATCCCGAATTTGCCTCCGGATTACAGCCCAACATGCACAACGCCCGCCCAGCCCAGGCCAACAAATCGGCCCAGCCCAACAACATTAGGGTTACCCCTAGTCCCCTACACAGGCCCCTATCCATCCTGATTCCTGATCCACCGCCCCAGCCCCCAATCACGCCGCCACACCTCTCCTCCTCGCGCTCCGCCCAGCGCCGCTCCGCCAGGCCTGCAGCGGTCGACGCCAAGCGCCGCTCCGCCACGCCCAGCGCCGCTCCGCCATCCGCCCCCAGCGCCGCTCCGCCCCCAGGCCGCCACCCGCCAGCGCCGCTCCACCCGACACCCAGCGCCGCTCCGCCCCCAGCCCGAACCGCCCTCCAGCAGAGCTGCTCGCGGCAGCCACGCCGCCGCTCGTCGATGGCAACGAAGAAGATGGCGCCCACTGGACCTGGAGAAACTCCTTCTGGATCGAGGGGCGGCAGGACCAGGACCAAGAGTGTGCGCCGCCTTTTGGAGCCGGCATCAGGCCAGCCACCACGGCCTCCAGGTACTGAGTTACTGACGAATTCGTAGCTAGCAAATTAGTGTATCCTAGATTCATGGTGTTGTACATTTAGGTATAGGTTGATGATACAGCATTGTTTTTCTTGTTTTTTTGTCAGGATCTAGATTTAAAAGGCTTGCATCTCGAAGAGGTAGTCTCAGTCCAAGTCCAAGTCCAGCACCATCTCCGTCTGTAAGGGTTTCTTCTTCACCAAGTGAAGCTGGCACTTCAAATGCGGGCACCAGTGGCACTGGCGGTGGCACTGGCGTGCCAACACATGAGGTGCATGAGCAGAATCAGGGTGATGAAGCTGCAGCTCCAATTGCAAATCCAGAGGTTGTTAATATTGATGACCTAGAGGAAGAAGAAGAGGAGGATGAGCAAGTTCAACTGACTGGCAAGAGGAAGAAGAGGTTGACATCACCAGTTTGGAAGTATTTCACAAAGGATATTGAGGTTGTAGAGGTGAATGGAGTGAAATATGAGCAGCTGTGGGGATACTGTAACTTTCCTAATTGCAAGACAAAGTACAGAGCTGAGGGACACAATGGGACTACTGGTTTTAAGAACCATTTGCTTAACCATCACAGCATTGTAAAAGGACAGCTACAACTCAATGTGGGTAAGGACCCTGGCACTCAACTTACTCATGTTCAGCCCTACAAATATGACCAAGAAGTTAGTCTGAAGAAATTCAATTTGGCAATAACCATGCATGAATATCCTTTCAACATAGTTGACCATGAGTATCTTGTTGATTTCATAAAGTCTCTCCGTCCTAACTTTCCAATTAAGTCTCGAGTCACTATTAGGAAGGAAATAATGGATAAATATTTGGAAGAGAAAGAAGCTCTGTATGCATACTTGAAAACCATGCAGTGTCGCTTTAGTGCAACCATGGATATGTGGACCTCATGTCAAAACAAAGGATACATGTGTGTCACAATTCATTGGATAGATGATGATTGGCGCATGCAGAAGAGAATTATTGGTTTTTTCAATGTGAAAGGAAGGCATACTGGTGCAAAGCTGTCAGAAACCTTTACTGAAGTTATGGTTAATTGGTACATTGAGAAAAGACTCTTTGTCTTGACTTTAGATAATGCTAGTTCCAATGAAGTGGCTGTTAATGATATAATTTCAGATCTGAATGAAAATGGTAGTGACTCTCTAGTTTGTAATGGGATGTTTTTCCATGTTAGATGTGCCTGCCATATCCTTAATTTGGTTGCTAGAGATGGGTTGAAAGCAATTTCAGCAGCAACTAAAAAAATCAAATCACTTGTCCTAGCTGTGAAAGGGTCTCCATTGCAATGGGAAATGCTTATGAAGTGTGCCGCTGAATCTGGATTAGATACAAAGAGGGGTATCTCAATTGATGTGTCCACTAGGTGGAATTCTACCTATCTCATGCTGAGAGATGCTCTGTACTACAGGGATGCATTTGTGAGGCTCAAGTCTTCAAACCGCCGTAGGTATGCTAACATTTCTCCCTCACCAGCTGAATGGGACAAGGCAAATACACTTTTTCAATGCTTGAAGAAATTCTATGACCTCACTTAAATTCTCTCTGGTACTTCATATCCTACTGCAAATTTGTTTTACAAAGGTTTCTGTGATATTAAACTCATGCTTGATGATTGGTGCTTTAGTGCTGATGAAACAATTAGTGCAATGGCAGTAGCAATGAATGAAAAATTTGAGAAGTATTGGAAGCAGTCCAACATTGCTCTTGCTGTAGCTTGTTTTCTTGATCCTAGATATAAGACAAAGCTGATTGAATACTACATGAGGAAGTTCTATGGTCATGAGTATCAAGTTGAACTTGACGAGTTTGTTAGTGTGATAAAGAAGTTGTATCAGTTTTATGCTAGTTCTCCTAATGCAGCAATAAAGAAGAAAAGTAATGCTGCTAGAACTAGTAAAAGATCAGTAATGGACAATGTCGATGAAGACCTTGAAAACTTCTTATATTCTGCAACTGAAACTGTTATGGTTGAGTCAAATGAGTTGGATAAGTACATGGCTGAACCTCTTCAGAAAATTGTTGGTGAGTTTGACATCTTGGCTTGGTGGAAGAACAAGAGAGAAGATTATCATGTCCTTACACAGATTGTTCGTGATGTGATGGCCATACAAGTTTCTACTGTTGCATCAGAATCTGCATTTAGTGCTGCTGGTCGTGTTGTTGATCCTTACCGTAATCGTCTTGACCCTGAGATTGTAGAGGCATTGATTTGCACCAAAGACTGGGTGGCTGCAGCAAGAAAAGGTGATGATCTGTACATACTTTGTAGTTACAACCTTATATTTGCACTACACAAATAAACTGATTTCATATCCTTTTTTATATTCAGATTCTAGAAATGTTGGATCAATTGTGAGTGATCTTGAGGTGGAGGAATTGTCTACTGCCATGGTTAATAAACTTAAGTTTGAGGTATGTTTTCATTTAGGCTATTCATATCTTTACTGGTTGGTACTTGCTAGTCCTTTCATTGATCCTTACTGACTGCTGTAATATTTTCCTTCACAATGGCAATGTGCCAACTTGTAGCTGGAAGAAATCCATGATGGGAAGGGGAGTGAGGAGGAAAACCAGGAAGTTGAAGACATGGGAAGTGATCCAGATGCCATGGAATGTGGTGACTTGTGCTCTTCGGCTGGGAGCTAAGATGGTGTTCTGCTTGTGCGTTATGCACTTGTGCTGTCCTCTTGAAAGTGTGCTAAACTGCTGCACGTAGTGAACTACTGAACTATACCCTTTTGCTTTTGCTAGTGTCCTTTTGCATATTGTGAACTGTGTCATGTACTCATGTTGCCTGTGGCCTGTGGGTGTGACTTGTGAGAGCGTAAGACAATCAGACTATGTTATTGTTATGCCCTTATTTATGCTACTTAGAACTGTTGGTTGTTGCCTATTTGTCATTTGTTCTGGTGAATCAGTGATGCCAGCATGAGTGTACAGTGTACTGGTGAGTGACTGGTGTAGACGTGTAGTAGTGGTGTTCTACTTGTGGTTGATTGGTTGTGTCCATTCGACATTTCGACATGCTAAACTAGGTTCTATATGTCGATGTTTCCGCTTTGTTTTTTGTATTCCGACTGTGTTCGACATGTTTCCGATCGAATTAGTTCGTTTCCGAATATTTCAATATCCCGTTTGTTCGTTTTCGTTTTCGTTTCCGACCTTTTCGAATTCGATTTCGTTTTCGTATTCAAATGTGAAAGTGAAAACGATATTGGGGTTATCCCGACCGAGTTCGACCGCTTTCAACCCTAATCAAGATTGGATCTTACCCAACTGATCAACAAAGAGGATGAGGATCTTCAAGTTGTTGCAGTATGGGGAACTAGCGGCAATGTTGGGCATACCTCCATTATTTGGGAGGCCTATGAGAGTTCAGTTACCCAGAATAACTTCCCTTGCCGGGCATGGGTCAGGGTGATGCATCCTTTCAGCCCAAAAGAATTGATCCAGAGTCTATTGGAGGAGTTTCACCCAGCTGCAGGTGTTGGCTCTCTGATTGAAACAGAGAAGACGGGACAAGCGTTGGTAGAGGAGTTCCATGGGTATGTCAATGACAAGAGATGCCTGATTGTGCTTAATGACCTATCCAACATTGAAGAGTGGAATCGGATTAAAAGATGCCTCCCAATCAACAAGGAAGGGAATAGAATCATAGTGTCCACAACGAATGTTGAGGTAGCAAGCTTATGCGTGGGCCAAAACATTGAGGTTTCAGAGCTCAAGCAATTGTCTGCTGATCAGACCATCTATGCTTTCTACAAAGAGGTAGCATTGAACTTTCCAAGAATTTCTGCATACATAGTGTTATTCATATAGTTCAACATGATATTTTGAATTCTAATTTAACTTTATTTTCGATTTTGTAACAATAACATTAGCCCACCGCGAGACCGTCTCTAGATGTCCAAGGTGCCAGAGAGGAAGATGGAAATACTCGTACCAAGGTGAGAGAACTTACTCATTTTTATTTGTCAACGTTTTACTGGTTAAAGAAAAAAATAAAGATCGTGTATACAACAACAATTATCCAAAATTATGTAATTAGATAGTAAAACTGTCATCAAATCACTTGCATGTTTTTGAAAATGTGGCTGAAGTTTGTTTATTTGTGTTTCTACAGGGTTCTCATGATGTAACATATTCGACTGAGCTAGTGTCCAGCACAACGCTGCCCACATCTAATGATATTCATGAGGATCAATCCAATGATGATGAATTAAAGATAATGGCTGAAGAGAGCCACACACGTACAAACATCACAGCTGGGGTTGTGAAAGAATCTCAGCTAGTTGGGCAAGAGAGAGAAAAAGAACTTGTTGAATAGAAATATTGTAGAGACAAGTGAATAGTGAATTGGTCATTCTCATTGATCTCATTGTTCCCTTTTATAGGGAGATTACATAATCAGTTACAAGGTCATAAGAATGAGACTTGATAACACCATATAGTGGCACTTTATATCACCCTCTAGTGGCTTCTATTAGGAGCTGTCATTAGATGGGTTTAAGGTCATAAATCCCTTGTGTGCTGCCCCTTGGTGTGCTGCCTATTGGTATTCTTCATTGAGGAGGTCAATTATAGTGCTTTTGTAACACTCCCCCTTTGACCGAGTCAAATCTTGAGATCAATATGTTCTTGAATTCCTTTGAAAAACCCTGTGGAAAAAATAGGAATGATTTGTTTGGTGGTTACTCTATCATGAAACCTGCAAGGTTTAAGGAGTAATCTATGCCTCAGTTTTATCTCTAGAAAAACCCCAGTGGAGAAAACATGAGATAAGGCATATGCTTGTATCAAACATTGTCTCATCAAAAACTTTACATGAGAAAATCCTTCTGGTAAAAAAACTCATAAAAGAAAAGAGTACAATGTGAAGCATTCAACTAGGTCCATCATTCAGGAGGTCTCCCCCTGAAGCCTGCAAGTCTCGGAGCCGTCTCATACCAATTCCCTTAACGCATTTCTCGAATGAGGAAGTCGGTAGGGATTTAGTGAAGAGATCTGCTAGATTATCACAAGACTTTGTCGGTAAGATGTTTATTTCTCCACTTAGCTGAAGCTCATGGGGATAAAACAACTTCGGAGCAATATGTTTTGTGATATTGCTCTTGATGTAACCTGTTTGCATCTGAGAAATACAAGCAGCATTATCTTCATAGATAATGGTAGGTGATTCTGAGGAACCAAGACCACATGATCGCTCAATGTGATTTACCATTCTACGAAGCCACACGCATTCACGTGAGGCTTCATATAGTGCTATTATTTCAGAATGATTTGTGGAGGTAGCCACTAATGTCTGTTTAGATGACTTCCATGATATGGCTGTTCCTCCATGAAGGAATACAAAACCTGTCTGTGATCTGGCATTGTGGGGATCAGACATATAACCAGCATCAGCGTATCCAATCAAGGTAGGATCATTGGTTTTCCGAAAGAATAATCCAAGATCCTTAGTGCCATTTAAGTACCTAAGGATTTGTTTTCCTCCGGTCCAATGGCGCCTTGTTGGGGTAGCACTATGTCTTGCCAATAGATTCACTGCAAATGCAATGTCAGGCCTGGTACTGTTTGCAAGGTACATTAGTGCTCTGATGAGACTGAGATAGGGAAATTCTGATCCTAATATCTCCTCTCCTTCCTCCCGTGGTCGGAAAACATCCTTTTCAAGATCAAGAGATCGAACAACCATGGGGGTTTTGATTGGATGTGCTTTGTCCATATTGAACTTCTCCAATATTTTCTGGACATAGGCAGATTGGTGCACCAAAATTCCAGAGTGAAGGTGCTCGATTTGCAAACCCAAGCAAAATTTGGTTTTACCCAAATCCTATCCTTCATCTCAAATTCCGTCTTAAGATGATCACGAGCTTCATCAACATCTCGTGCATGTCCAATGATATTCAAATCATCTACATACACCGATATAATGCAAAATCCTGTAGAGGATCTTTTGATGAAGACGCATGGGCAATCATTATTATTTGAGTAACCCTTCTGCAGAAGGTACTCACTCAGCCGGTTGTACCACATTCTACCCGACTGTTTAAGACCATAGAGTGATCTTTTGAGTTTTACACAATACATGTTGCGATTTGCGCTTTTATCCGGTATAGGAATCCCATCAGGGACCTTCATATATATATCTGAATCTAGTGACCCATATAAGTATGCTGTCACGACATCCATCAACTGCATAGATAGATGATTTTGAATTGCCAGAGATATCAAATATCGGAACGTAATTCCACTCATTACTGGAGAATATGTTTCATTGAAATCAATGCCGGGTCTCTGCGTGAACCCTTGTGCTACAAGCCTCACCTTATATCTCACCACCTCATTTTTCTCGTTCCGCTACCGGACGAAAACCCATTTAAAACCCACAGGGAAGGTTTTTGGAGGTGTAGGTATTACTGATGAGAATACCTCTCTTTTCTCGAGGGAGGCTAACTCTGCTTCAATTGCTTCCTTCCATTTGTTTCAGTCCGAGCGCTTCTTGCACTCTACCATGGATTTTGGATCTGGATCATTTTGGATGGTTTCAGCAACTGATGAGGCAAAGTATATGTCGACAATTGTAGTCTTACAATCAAATGATTCTCCAGAATCAACATAGTTTATGGAAATTTCATTGACCCCGAATGGCGACTCGGTATTTCCCAATACGACAGCGCCGGGGCGTTCCAATGTCCCATCATCAGAAATTGAGTGCACTGTTGATGTGGGAGGTGGACTGTGTAAATCCACTCGGTGTCTCTCAACTTGAGGTTGAGTTTCATTTACTGTGCCTGAGAGTTGATCCCTCTGTTTCCTCGTGCGCTTGCGAGGATTTGCCATACTTCTCCCATTCTCTTTTGAGGAAGGGAGTTGAATAGTTTTATTTGGTACCTCTGTTCTTTCCAGCACATTCCTTGTGGGAATGTATGATTTTGTGACACTTTTACCCACAGTAAATGAGTCTGGCAAATTATTTGCAGCATTTTGCAAATTAATAATCCTTTGAACTTGAAGTTCGGATTCTTTAGTATGAGGATCCTCCTTTTGGGTGTCTATGGCATCCCAATTAATTTCCAGGCATTCAGTGTGATACTTGAATTCTCCCCCTAATGCTGGGAAATGTTCTTCATTGAAGATACAATCAGCGTACCGGGCTGTGAGCAAATCCCCTATAAGGGGCTCCAGGTATTTAATGATCGACGGAGATAAATACCCCACGTAGATCCTCATTTTCCTGTGAGGGCCTATTGATGTACCCTTTGGTGGTGAGATCGGTACGTATACAGCGCAACCGAATATCCGCAGATGGGAAATACTAGGAGGATCACCATGAACCAATTGCAGCGGGGAAGCTGTATGGTATGCAGTTGGGCGCAATTGTATTAAGTCACCAGCGTGTAAGACTGCGTGACCCCAACATGAGGTTGGTAGATTACAATTTTGCATTAGTGGTCTAGCAATGAGCTTTATTCTCTTGATAAGAGATTCAGCTAAACCATTCTGTGTGCGAACATATGGTACAGAATGTTGTACTTCAATTCCTAATGCCATACAATAATCATTGAAGGCTTTGGAAGAAAATTCTGTTGCATTGTCCAGCCTGATTGATTTTATCTGGTGTTCAGGGTGACTCGCTCTAAGTCTGATGACTTGTGCGGTCAATTTTGCAAAAACATGGTTCCGTGTCGATAAAAGACACACATGAGACCATCTTGTGGATGCATCTATTAGAACCATGAAGTACCTAAACGGTCCGGACAAAGGTTGAATGGGGCCACAAATGTCACCTTGAATGCGTTCAAGGAACTTTAGTGGTTCAGCCTTTATTTTGAGATGTGAAGGTCTCAAAATTAATTTTCCAGTTGCACATGAGGTGCATACAAAATCCGAGGATTCTGTAAATTTTCTGTCGCTCATACCATGTCCACTTGAATTGCTCATGATTTTTCTCAATTTTGTCCACTTCAGTAGGTTCTCTCTCACAAAATCGAAGCTTAGAGCAAATCTTATGAACAGCATGGTTGAACTCATCCACCGTTTTGAAATCCTGTAGACGTAAGTGGTTCCACTCATGCATTGCCTCGGGGAGGACAATAGCTTTATGTTGTTCATAACGATTTTTCAGGGATGTCCATAGAACACGTGGGTCCTCCTCATACATGTACTCCATTTTTAAATCCGGATGGATATGGTTTCTCGTAACCTTTAAGGCAGAGAATTTTGACATGTTGGAGGGGTTTACCGCCCCTTCGGCCGTTTCATCTATACATCTGTATAGTCCGAGGGTCGATAGTTGTACTTTGACATCCATCACCCAAGAAGGGAAATTGGAACCATCAAGAGCGAGGAACTCAAACTCTTTGGTTACTTTGCCTTCCATCCCTCGAGAAGAGAATTTGGGACCTATATTGTTATTGCCAACAATTTTGAGAAATTATGGCATATTGATGCAATATTATGTGAATTCAAGTAAAATGAACTCAATCAATAAATAAATTTTCTCAATAAATTAGGCACCCAAAAAGGTTGTCGTATGATTAAAATAGCTCGATATTAAATCTCCAAAGTACGCTAACTTAGAGGAAATAATAGAGGAATTTTATAAGCGTGTACCCTTTTGGTAACAATTCCGAGTTTTGAGCGATAGTCGTTATGCGGAGGCATGCGTATGATCTCAAAATTCCAAGAACGTTTCCAATTTAGAGATATATTGCATAAAATAAAGTAGTGCGATGAATATAAATCTGCAAAGAACTTGTAAAAATAAAGGACATGGAAATGCGTAAGGAAAACACACTCATATGTAATATCTGAAATTACAGGGGGTCTGAAGACAAATCTATTGTCTCAGATTATTTGCAGAAGGTAAATGGACCAAAGTCTAAGGACTGAAATATAAAATCTGCAGAATTAAAAATGCTGAAAAAATAGCAAAGATAATCGGACAGTGGGCCGACACAATTTTATTTTCAGCTCACTACCGGTTTCAGTCCAGAGGCACAGGCTGGTGGGGAGCCCAATAGGCCAACGGGCCTGGTACACCAACGCACGGGAGGATGAGCATTTGGTGGCCTCAGGCCTGCTCGGCAAAACACAGGGTCACGCACGACCCTAATGCCTCGCGACTCCTACCCGTGCGCCGCCGCCACGCAGTCCGCCGCCGCCGTTCTGGTTCGTCACCGTCGTCGTTCCGCCGCCGTCAGCTGCAGGTCGACCACCACGCCGCCCAGATCCACCTCCCCAGCACCTCCGGACCCCATTCAGGCGTCGAGCTCAGGTCTCCCCCTCACCGGAGGGTGAGGGACAGGGGCCACTGCCGCCGGCGCCGTTCCCGGCCGGGATGTGCCCGGTCAGGATCCAGTTGGGGCGCAGGCGCAGCCCAGGACGTCGGTTTGCCGCCGCTGCAGCGGTCTTGCGACCCGGTGCCCAGGAAGCCGGAGGCGGAGGTGGAGGTGGAGATGCAGGCGCAGGTTCGGTGAAGACCGTCGGCGCCGCCATAGCTGTGTTGCTGGAGCCTCCCCCTGTACTATTGTAGTAGGGGAGAGCTCCACTACGCGCAGCCATGGTCCTCCTGATGGGGAATATCGGCGGTCCAACCGGCGTCGAAGTGTGCTCCGGAGACGCCGGCGTGTACTCCGGCGAAGCCACCGGCGAGTACTCCGGCGAAGCCACCGGTGAGATGGCGCGACGAGGAGATGCAGTGTTGACAGCGTGCTCCTGCTGCAGACCAACAAGTTGCATCCGCACCCTTGCCGTTAATCCATGGGAGTCGCAATGATGCGGTGACTCCACCAGAAAACGGTCTGGTGCTGTGCAAAAGTCCGGCATCACCGGAGGTCCGAAACGAACAGCAAGTGTGATGGAATCATTGCTGGCCGCTCTGTGGGCAGCGGCACCGTCATTGCGGCGGGAGCCCCGTCTGGCATAACCAGCACGGCCGCCTGCCACATCGAGGACGGCGCGCCGGCGCTCGGAGGAGCGCATCAACCTGTTGATGCAGGAGGTGGCGCAGAACACGAGCGCGAAGGTGTCTTGGGAGAGAGGAGCCAACATCAAGGGGAAGGCGCAGGTAAGCAGGCATCTTACCCTACAGATCGTTGGTGCCCACTCCTCTTGCTCAGTAGAAGAGCTGCTGATAACGTGTTGAATAGAAATATTGTAGAGACAAGTGAATAGTGAATTGGTCATTCTCATTGATCTCATTGTTCCCTTTTATAGGGAGATTACATAATCAGTTACAAGGTCATAAGAATGAGACTTGATAACACCATATAGTGGCACTTTATATCACCCTCTAGTGGCTGCTATTAGGAGCTGCCATTAGATGGGTTTAAGGTCATAAATCCCTTGTGTGCTGCCCCTTGGTGTGCTGCCTCTTGGTATGCTTCATTGAGGAGGTCAATTATAGTGCTTTTGTAACAGAACTCATTGCCAATCTAATTTTGGGACATTCCGACAAACATCTTGAGGTGATCGCAGTGTGGGGAATGGGTGGTATTGGGAAGACCACCCTAATTGCAGATGTTTACCAAAGACAAGAGCTCAATGACAAGTTTACAAAGCGTGCCTTTGTGACCGTCTTGCGCCCTTTCAATCTTCAGGAGCTCCTTAAAAGCATAGCTATCCATCTATCTGGAAAGAAGGGTGCGATGGACTTTGCCCGTGACAAAGAAAATGATTATGCACTTATGTCTGTTGACCATTTGACTGAAGCATTGGAAAGGCTCTCACAGGATAGAAAGTGTTTGATTGTTGTCGACGACCTATTACATACCAAAGAATGGGATGCAATAGCAGAGGCATTCGGTAAAATTAAAAACGCAAGCTGGACCATAGTGGTTACCACAAGGCAAAAGGATATTGCTGAGCATTGTTGCAAGAAACAGGAATGTGTACGCATGCTCGACCTTCTTAATGCAAAGGAAGCTCATAAACTCTTTGTTAAAACGGTACGAAATAATACTCATGCAATTTATTTCAATTGATAATGCTTTGTATAAGCACAACTCTACTGAAATTGGCTTTGAAAGGAGATGCTTTTGAGTATTTTGTGATAAAAATGAAAAGGGGGGAAGACATACCTGTTATTGTACATTCTTGTAGGTGTGATACTACATTGTCAATGCGGATTATTTTAATTCCTAATGATATGCACATTCTAATATAAAAATGAAACAAGATACATTCTTTGCGAGTAGAATCAAAGTCAGATCCACAATGGACCTAGAAACATCATTCTTTCTTTCCATAATAAAGTCGAGCCAAAACTGGACTTTTTCCTTTCTTATAAAACAGGGCTTTTGCTCATCTCGTAGTAAAATTGTCAAAATACATCAATCTGTCATTGATTACAGTGAAGAAAATAATTTACTACTCTGTCGTGGGGACTGTCCTGCATCACAGCATTATGTTACCAAGCATACTGTGCAAACTCCAAGCCCTTGGCATGTTCATTATTGGCCAACAAACCACATAATAAAATGTGTCCTAGCTCTCATTATTTTTAAAAAAAGTGTCCTAGCTAGTCATGCTAACAAACAAGTTGGTCTTTAACATTGGTGTACTGAATGTTTTGTATTGCACCAAATTTCAGGTATTCAAGAAGACTATAGATTTGAGCAAAGAATATCCTGAGTTGGTTGAACCAGCAAAATTGATCCTAAACAAGTGTGATGGACTTCCCCTTGCAATAGTCACCATAGGTAGCTTCTTGGCAGGGCAAGAAGCAATAAGTGCCATGGAGTGGAGAAAATTAAATGAGCACATCAATGCTGAGTTGGAGATGAATCCAAAGATGGAGCTTATAAGAGCAGTTCTTATGAAAAGCTATGACGGCTTACCCTATTATCTTAAACCTTGTTTCTTGTACATGTCCATATTCCCTGAAGATTGCAAAATTAGCCGAAGACGTCTTGTGCGCCGCTGGGCTGTTGAGGGTTACTCAGTAGAGGCACGGGACAAATCTTGCATGGAAATAGCAGATGGTTACTTTGAGGAACTCATTGAAAGGAGCATGGTACTACCCACTCATAGATCAGTTGTCAGCAGACAAAAGGCTGACTCATGCAAGCTACATGATCTCATCCGGGACATCAGCATTTTAATGTCAGCGAAAGAAAATCTTGTTTTCAGGTTGGAGGAAGGTTGCAGCACAAACACTCACGGCACAGTACGTCACCTTGGCATAAGCAGCAATTGGGAGGGAGACGAGGGTGAGTTTCAGAGCATAGTGGAGCTGTCCTGCATAAGGTCTTTAACACTGTTTGGGAAGTGGAAGCCATTTTACATTTCTGACAAGATGAGGTTTCTTCGAGTGTTGGATTTGGAAGGCACAGAAGATCTACCTAACCACTGCCTTGGGAACATTGGGAAGCTTCTACATCTCAGATACCTTTCCCTAAGGGAATGTCATAGTTTTATCTGTTTGCCTGATTCAGTGGGTAACCTAAGTCAACTTGAGGTACTGGACATCAAAGGGACGGAAATACAAGTGCTGCCCAAAACCATAGTCAGGCTCAGGAAGCTATGCTATCTTTATGCTGGCGATGGTTTTCGTTATAGTACGTCAGGGCTAAGTAACTTTGAGAAGTGTAAGGAACTTTTGAGGGTGCAACGTGACGTATGTTTTGAATTTTTCTCTAAGGACCGTACCATCAGTAGGAGTGATTTGTGCCATATAGCTTGCTGCTATGTATTACCTCCTATTGCTATGGGCATGAATTTTGACGATTGTGGTGGTGTTGCGGTGCCAAGAGGGATGGGCAAATTGAAATCTCTGCGCACACTTCGGTATGTGCATCTTGCATGGGGAAATGCTGCTGTGGAAGAGATAAAGGGTCTCACCGGCCTGCGCAAGCTCGGAGTGGTCGGCATCAGCAAGGAAAATATCACAACTTATGTTCAGCAATCTCCAAGCTCAGCCTCCTTGAATCGTTCACGCTGAGCTCATACAAACTAGGCTTCTCTGACTTTCTGAGTGGCATGAAAACACCTCCGGAAAAACTCCAGAGCCTCAAGCTGCATGGCCCTATGGCCGAACTGCCGGAATGGATCAAGGGGCTCCAGAATCTGGTGAAGCTCAGGCTAGTTAACACCAGTCTCTCCAGGGATGGTGCAGCCTTGCTCATGCAAGACATTGGGAAGCTACGAAACCTGTCGATTCTGAGTTTGGAGGAGTATAGTGATGGCATAACTATTGGAGAAGTCCAGTTCAAGAGTGGCCTTTTCATGAGCCTCAAGGTTCTCGACCTTTATTATGACAGAAGCTTCAAGTCAGTGAAGTTTGATGACAAAGCAATGCCCAAACTTGAGGTGCTGCGAGTGCGTATTTGGGAGGCTGTTAGCTTTCGTGGGGTAGAATATCTCCAAAGCATCAAAGAAATATGTGTACGTTATTATGCGCCCAACTCAGGAGCCAAAGAATCGTTTTTTGGGGAACTGCGGCAGCAGCTTGATAAGGTGAAAATGGGGCACGTGCTGCTGAAGGTGGAATGAAGCTCGGGGACCGACACTGCTGACTGTTGTGTGAAGGGTGTTGTATGCCACGATCCAAAGCCAATGTCTGATAGCGTTTTTGCACTGCGCTGCAGTTTTGATTTCTGATTCACCAGTTGTACACTTCTGCTATTCCTTTCTAATTGTGTCGTTTCGGTTGTGTCGGTGTTTTTTGGTTTTGTATGTTTGTATTGTACTGTACTCGGTCGCCAAAAAAACAATGTGTATAGTATTCTGTTTGTGTTTGATCCACGAGGATCTGACTATTATGGCTACTTGCCTGCTTCTGATTGACTAGTTCCACGAGGCAAGTTACCTTTATTTTGCCTGTCCTGAATTGTGTGCATCGTATCGTACCATCCCGACGATGCCAAGCAACTGCCTGGCGTACGTGCACACCGGCAAACTACGTCTACGTGCCATCACAAACACAACCCTGACCGGACACCATCAATAGCGCCGCCGGCTCGTTCCGATGGAGGCAATCCCGAGCTGGAACAAGCAAGTGATCTCTTCCAAGGAGATCAACCAGAGGGCTCAGATCTCTTTACAAGCTTCTGCGTCAACTTTCCAAGTATCTTTTGCCTGGCACTAGCAGCAGTCTGGTTTTTGCAGCTCTGAGGACAGAGACCGGCTACCGCAGGCCAATCAATGGTGTCCAGGAACAGGTAGCGAAAATCCCCCCTACACGTTGCAATCTGCAGGAAATACGAAGGGACTTCACCACCCTTTGCTGATCTTCCCAGGTCCTCCATACAGTGAAGGCAGACATCCACACACTTATCACCAAAATTCTTCCTGGAAGATCAGTAAAACAACACCACCTATCACCTACAAGGGCACAACCAGCAACGCCCATACACAACCAGACTCCGGATGGTGTAGAGGTAGGTGTATACGCCCATGCACAAGCAGATACCCAGAGGTACAGATCAAGGAAAGCGAGCACGGAATTTTCTGGCAGGACAACACAGACAATAGAAGACAGAAAATCCTCATTCACGCAATACATCACCAGGCGCAGCAGCATTTATCGACAACAATCAAAACATTCAATTCAGGTGCCACAAGATACCAAGAGAAGCAAACAATATAGCACATAATTAGCAAGACAAGCTTGGCGTGACTATGTTCCCACTTATCAGTTCTCACGTAAACCAACAACTACAATGCCTGGTGCGTCAAGCACTTCTGCACTTTCTGCTTGTTGAATGGGGCGAATTCAACCTCATCTCTGTAAACTGCCTACGATTAGCAAGACAAGCTTGGCGTGACTCTGTTCCTGCTTGTTGTCAGTTCTCATGTAAACCACCATCTACAATGCTCGGTGCAAGCACTTCTGCATGTTCAATGGGGCGAATTCAGCCTCATCTCTGTAAACTGCCTATGATTCGAAATAACATCCTGAGTATTAAAAAAAACTATCTTTGCAAGTTGGTTTAAGATACTACAAGAAAGGACACGTCAAGACACGAACTAGCTAGTAACTATACTTTGCAATACATTCATCATTGATGAAATCTTCTTCACGGTTAAACAAAAGGGCATTGGCCTCATCTTCCACTTAGGTCAGACCGAAGCACACTTGATGGCCAACATTTGCTATTGGTTAAACAGAAAATCATCATTCTACTGTCTATGAATCAAGATCAGCGCAAATAACACATAAATAGTTTCATTCCATGCTATGAACTACTGTCTCTGGACCGCACGCTCTATATCTCCGTCCACCACTACTCAATGTAATCATGCTACATCTGGAGTTCAATCAGAAGCCTAATTTTGAAGAGTGCATTAGTCCTACCAATCGGGGGGGGAAAATCTCATTGCAAGTCCTTTTAAGCATTCCTATACATCCAGTTGTTCTTCAGGGAGGAACAGAGAACGGAGTCACGATGCTACAATGGATTAGTCCCCTATTAACAAATTCAAAATTCCCTCAAAATGGACGCCACAAGACGGCCTCATTATGGTGTTCTTATCAAACAGGTTCAGTTCATGATACCTGCACCATGCAAATAAGCATAATAGTTAGCATATTCTTCAGAATACAGTGATTTACAGTGTGTATAAAAAAGTACCCGTCACCAGTGACTTGCAATGGACATGTTTTTTATGTATACACAAGTTACAAGTGTGGTGGCGTGGTGCAAAGCATTTTGTTAGACATATTGTACTATGTATGATAAATAGCAATCGGTATGTGTTATGGTTTGGCGTACCACTTCACTACAATGAAAGTCAGACCATGATGTAAGGCATCTTAACAAATTCAGCAAGGTTGGGTCGCTACTCGCTAGGGCCAATCATCAAACTTAGTACAAGATATAACTGCCATTTTAGGATGTGAACATGAACGACGAAGGAAAAAGTTAACAGTCAAAATTAAGTGTCCATATAGTAACTACCTCTGCCATTGCATATTTGGATGTTCAAGAGATGCAAATAAAAATAATAGAGAATAATGTTAGGGTCTTATGGACATCAAGCAAAAGGCAAGTCTTATCAACCTCATGGACAAATAAAGACACAGAGTGTTGAACTAGTATTTATCAATTAAGCTTAACAATAGATATAACCTCTGAAACTGGCTTAAAAGCACAAGCTAACAATGCACCTCCAATTGAAACATTTGCATCTTCATGTTTTAACCAATAAACATAAAGCACCCAAAACTGAGATAAGCTATGCAAACGAATTATCCTTGAACATACAAAATCTAAGGAAAGTTATAGGAAAAAACAAACTGAATCCAATAATGAAGTAAAGAAGCACGTACCAGTATTCTGGACAGTGTATGGATGGCAGGAACCATCGGAATTCCCTTTTAACAGCAAATTACAAGGATTGACAACTAGAACTAGGAAGTGTAGTTAGCTAAGTCCATTCCCCATTTCATCAGTTTTGGAACTCTTGTGCTGCCATGACCCATGAGTTGATCAGCCACGTTAACAAAAAGAAATTATGCTCACTAGCAAGGAAACAATGGCAATGTACTACCTTGCTCTTCTTGTGCTTATGCACATCCACAGAGTCCTCATTTCCCTCATGCTTCCTCTTCTGATACAATTTGTAGACATGCCCATCAGAAGACAACATAATTTGACAGGATGGATAAAGACTTGGAGCTATAACATTCAGAAAATGAACCCACCTTATCATGATGTTTCTTTGAATGATCGCCTGCAGAATCATGATGCCCACTTTTATCCTTTTTCTTATCCTTGTCCTTCTCTTTATCTTTGTCCTTACTCCGATCTTTATGCTGATGTCTATGCTTCTTATGCTCCTTGTCTTTATCCCGGTCTTTGTCTTTGTGCTTTTTATGTTTCTTCTCTTTGTCCTTGGACTCACTTTTCGGTTTACCCGAAATAGTAGGTATACCCTTTTCAGTCTGTTGATATGATAAATGTTGTAAACAGTACCATGAGCAAATCCAATAACATAATATGGGAACTGGGATGATAGAAAGTATCTTACAGAGGGCAAATCTACTGGAGCTGTTTCTCGAAGCTGGAATGCTTGCCCCAGTATTTCCATATCAAAGGGCTGAATAAAAGCAGGCTTATCCCTCATATATGCATTCTGAACAAGTTGATCCAGCTCCATCCCTTCTCCTTTGCGAATTTCAGTGTCTCCCACAACATTGTGAAGATAATGTGTAACTGAGATTGCCGGTGGCAAATGTTTCTTGCAAAAGAAATCATGGTGCGGGAGCAGTTTGTAGTGGTTGATTAAATCAACAGCACCAGTGAGCTCTCTAGGCCCTGAAATGCAGAAATCATATTATTTGAATTTGTGCATAGCAGACAAACAGGGTTCAGAAAAAGATAGATGTACTAAACCATGTAACAAACTTCTTTTTTTCCAAACACAAAAGAGAAGTGCACATCATTATATTAAGAATAAAGCAGTCTAATAAGACTCAAGCATGCACAGTAGGGCCAAGTTTATGTAGCAAAATTCATTCTAGATTACAACAAACACTAGTTGCATTATTAAGGTTCAGAGAGCAGCTTTTCCTGTGTGCCACATCACAAGATAGATATTGTCCAACAGAACATACTGTAAACTAAGAATAAGCCAAAAACAAGTAAAAAGACAAGAAGTAAAAAAAAGGCACAGAGTCAGGACTTGGGATAAAAACAAAAATACCAGTAACTGTCTAGCTACCAGGTATACCAACCTAGCCCAAAAGTTTTGCATTTAAATTCTAAGCATGTGACTATTAGGATTTCAGATTCATTACTGATAACTTGGAGATTTGAAATCCAAAACGTTTGCAAATAAATTATATGATTAAAGAATAATTCTGTTTCCATCCAATAAATTTATTGCGGTCCATACTACCAGCCCCACAATCAGAATTTTCCAGTGGTGCCACTTGGTCCGTATAAAAGTAGTAATGGCAACTGGGAGGCAGTTTGTTGCTTTGTGCCAGCTGACTATAAGTATAACCAGTCAATTCTAGCTAGTCCATAATACCAGTCCCAGAATCAGAATTTTCGGGATGGTGCCATTTGGTCGTGTGGAAGTGGTAATGACAACAGGGAGGCAGTTTATGCCAGCTGAGGACAGGCATTTTTCCATTGGCTGGAACTTAGGTCTTATCATGTCGCTTATGCACGAGCTCAAGAGTCATGAACCAAAAAATAAATAAATAGGGCAACAACCCATATTAACGATTTTTTTCTAATTCTTTGTTTGTCTACAACTACAGATTTAATTTTCTGAGTCTTACAAACATCATACCTTTTCCAAATTTCTTCTCATCAGAATCCATCAGATTGGAGCTTGATCTACCTGAAGTGCATCTTCACCTGAAATTCAGATAAGCAGAAATGTAACAAAAAAATGTGTAAAAAAGTGAATTGAAATGGGTCTGCAATGAATTAACATGATATTCAATTTATCCCAGTTCATAGAAACAGACACTACTATATATCTACATATTCAACCACACAAACATGTCTAATCCCATGATTATGAAAACATCATCAGACATGCATGACGACCTATGATATCACCGTAAAGAATTGGACCGGTTTCTTCTTTTCTTTCCAATACATAAGTTACATGTCATGTGTAAAGTAATATTTTCCTTTTTGCAAACGGCATTTATGTTGGGAAAACTCTATAATTGGTTTGATGCAATACTAAGATAGGTTGTTCCATGTGCTCTAAATCGAGCACAACAAGTGAAGAATTATGCCTACAGTTAGTACTAAGCATTTTCTTTTCCCTTTTTTGCATGTTCGTAAAGGTTAGCCAAGATTGATATAGCAAAATGAGAGTAAAAGAGAAACTTAGCATGGGTGTATATCACCTCTATGTTAAGAAATAGAATTCTTTTGTGATATAATGCCTAGCTGACCTAAGCTGTGAACTAAGCAGTGCTAAAGTTTAACTCAAATTGGCTCCAAAGTTCAGCAATACAAACATGGAAGTTTAGAAAGGTTCATGTAATGACAAAATAGCAGCTCGATACTTGCCCAATTATCAAAACAGGGACAGCAGTCTCTGCTCTCCAACCCCATCTGGGGATTAGGGTGTTACGTGAGGCATTTGGATTTTGGACTGGAGAAAAGCTTGAAGAAAAAAACTGAAGCAAATGAGTTTCAGTGAGGGGCTTAGGATGATCATGAAGCAACATAGCCAAGATTTATAGAGAAAAATCATAGTAAAAGAGAAACTTAGCATGGTTGTGTAACATGTCTATGTTAGGATACAGAATTCTTGTGTGATATAACGCCTGGCTAACCCAAGCTGTGAACTAAGAGGTGCTAAAGTTTGACTCAAATTAGCTCCACATTCCAGCAAAACAAACTAAAGTTTAGAAAGGTTCACGTAATGACAAGATAGCAGCTTGATACTTGCTCAATTACTACAGGGCCAGCAGTTTCTGCTTTCTTTTTTCATCTGGGGCTTATGGTGCTACATGAGGCATGTTATGGTACAGCATTTGGACTGGAGAAAAGCATTACAAACTGAAGCAGATGAATTTCAGTGAGGCGGCGAGGGGCTTCTGCTTCCAGTTATATCACCATCCTCATTGCGCTAGTCTGCTAAATGCATCTCTGAAAGATTGGGAAAGCACTAGGCAGAAGAGTGCCAATCACACAAATCAATATCATGCGCAATCACCAGTGCTGAAGGGCAAAACAGAGTACTCCACACAGGACCAGCATGCCTGTATGCTAATTCCATAGATACGATGCATCTATCTAGCAAACACAAGCAGGCAGTCGCTCGCCACCCGCCCGCCGCCCGCGGCGCCCACGCCGCCTCACCTCGCTATCCTCGATCCGCCACCGGCCATGTAGCCGTCCCCCGACGACCCCGAACCGGAAACCCTAACCCAGCCACCATCATGCATCAATCCGAGAGAGGAACGAGGAGCAGGAGGACCCACCTCGTCGCCGGCCGTCTGCAACCACCCACCAGAGTTGGACGAGCACGAATCGTCGGAGGAGAGAAGAGAGCTGTTGTTTGAGCACGGACGCCGGACGGGGACGGAGAAGGCGTCTCTGGCTGCGGAGCGGAGATGGACTCTGGCCGGTAGGGCCGCAGGGGAGGCGTCTCTGGCTGCGTAGATAGACGAGAGGGTGCGCCTGCGCCGTGCGGAGACGTAAATGTCTCCAGTTCCAAATTTACGTTTCCCCACGAATTAGTCAAACATTACCATCCCAACAAAATTAAAAAAGTGACACTATTTTTTCTATTTTTTCAGTTTAAATGTTAGCATGATGACACGACTAAACGTGAGATCCAAACGCATTAAGAAGCTGATTGGTTATCCAAAATCTCCAACCAAAGTAAGACGGGGAGATAGTAGGTAAGGGAGCATGCGAGTGAATGCAGGAGAGGGAGCAGTGAATACCGGAGAGCATGAGAGAAACCAACCAGACGAGTGAATGAAAGAAGTCAAAGCAGAAGCTTTTACAGTTGGAACTCAATGCTAGCAGAGACCAACGAGACGACTCTAAAGCAGAAGCTACCTCTACCGTATGAATTCAATGCAGCTTTGGATATCTACTTTTACCTAAATGTGTGTCACTTTACAGTTATGTGTCACTTTACCTTATGCTAGTTGCCTAGTTCACTCGCGTCACTCTGCCAAAACCCTAACCCTAAGACGAAGATCACCTACCTCGATTCACAGTGCGACCACGCGTGCCATGAGGGATCGGCAAGAGGCCCGCGGTGGTGCTGGTGGCTCAGCGGGTAGGCGCACCCATCGCTAGACTCAGACCACCATTCAACTTGGTTGCCTGCTCCGCACATGTAGGTATGACCAGTTTGGTTGCCTCCTCCGGCCAACGAGCTAGACTCTTGCCGTGCAAAACTTCTCTCGCGGTTAGGCTCTAGGGGAACGTGACACTTGTCGGGGTTTGTTACCACCGGCAAGTAAATTTATAAGAATGCGTGTACTGATCCGCACGGCATCACAAGAGACACTCAGGGTTATACTGGTTCGGGCCTCCGGAGAGTAATACCCTACGTCCAGTCTGAGAGGGGGTGTTCTTTATGCTCAGGAGTTTGTAGTAGGGGATACAAACAAATCGGGAGAGGGTTCGAGCCCAAGTCCCTAGCGTGTAAGTGGTTCTTGTAGCAGGATTCCGCGTACGTGTGTGTGAGTGCGCCTGTGGGAGTATATGAGATGAGATATCAATACTGAGTGCATGTGGGGTGGAAGCGAACGTGTGTTGCAAGTGCCCCTGTCCTCCCCTTTTATAGTCACAAGGGAGAGGCTCAGGGGAGCTACATCGAGGGTTTAAGCTAGCCTACAACGTAGGGCGTCCTCCTCCTGCATCGGGCTGTCAGGCGGAGCGGCAAAGAACTGTTACGATGCCCCAGGTGACGGTGTGGGTCTTCTTTGAGTCGTGCGTCCCAAGTAGCCGTTCCTGGGGAGTCCCGCATCCTTCTCCGAGTAGTTAGTCGGGTGCGGGAAGCAGGATTCGTATCCTACTTCTGTCAGTGTATCAGGGATTTGTCTTTTCCGGGTACTGTTGGAAATGGAGTGGCCTATGCCACGACGATCGAGGGACGGGGGTGGCGTACACTGTACCGTTCGTGGCACAGCGTTTCCCGTGCCGTCCGTAATACGACGCGTGCTGCCTCGTTTGTGAAGTTGCAGGCGGATCTGCCCTCTGACGCCAGATCGACCTGGTCAGGGCAGGCCGACGCGGAGGGGCCTGCACGTGGCGGAGCGCGGGCTGTCATACCTGGATAACACGGGATCCGGACGGGGCTCGTGTACCCGCAGCCTTGGTGGTGAAGTCTTGAACTAGTCGGAGACGGAAAACTACTCGTGCGAGTAGGTGATCTATGCCACGTCTTCCGATGCTTAGGGCGTAGCATGTACTGCACCGTACGTTTGCTTAGCACTTCTTACGTCGTTCGCAGTACGACAGCCACTGTGCAGTTCATGGCAGGGTTTGACGGATCCGTCCCCTGACACCGAATCGGTCAGGCCCGGGCGGACTGCTGCGGTGGAGCGGACACGTGGCGGTGCGCGGGGGATCGTGCGCGGAGATCCTGGGATCTCTACCGGGAGGGGGCCACACACCCTTTGCCTTCTGCGTGAAGCCTGCGTGGGGCGGCGACGGAAACTACTCGTGCGAGCGAGTAGTCGGGGACGGGAAGTGGAGACTACTCGTGCGAGCAAGTAGTCGGAGGCGGAGGCGAAGACTTGTCGTACGGGCCGCCATGTACTCGGAGGAGAGGGTGCTGGTGGCCGTGGGCTGCCTGCCTTCCGACCCATGACGGAAACAGGTCGTACGGCCTCTTGGGTACTCGGGGGCTTAATACTCGTCGTATTAGCCGTCAAAGTACACAGTACGTGGGTCCGTACTGCGTTTTTTTAGAGGTCCTGGTGGGGCTTGGTCCATGGCCTCGTCAGTAGCCCCCGAGCCTGGTGAGGGAGTCAAGGACTCGCTCCCAGGCTCAATTGCCACGGAGATGAAGAAGCTAGTCGTGTTTTCTCTGACGGGGACGCGCGAGCGGACCCGCGGGTTGTAACCCCCGAGCCCACGGACAAGTTGGAGACTTGTTCGTGGGGTTAAATGTTGAAATCTTGAATTTGAGGAAGCCTGCTGCTTGGTGCGTAACGCATGCCGCGGGATGAATGGCGGAGATCTCGCACCGGTTGCGAGATTTGTGGGCCCCGTTCTGGATGACGTGGCGGCACAGTCGTGGGCGGTCGACAGTAGTGGGCACGCCTTTTGAGGGGCGATGCTTCGGCAGGTGGAGGACGTGGCCCGAGGCGGCCCGGGCATTAACTGCTGGGGGGTAATCATCCCCCCCTTTTATACCGCGGCCACCGGCTAAAATCTTTCCCCTTCTTCCTTCTCGTGCACTTCACCGCCGTCGCTTCTGTCTTCGCCTCCGCACCCGCCGTGCGCAAGCCACCAAACCCTTCTCGCCCTCAATCGCAAACCAGCTCCGTCCGCCGTCGCCACTACGGCTGACGCTATGTCGAACTGGGCGTCCTCAACGGCGACCTGGTCCAAACTGGACCGTCTCGCTGCCGACGGCATGCTGCCGCCACTGACCGAAGCGGAGGAGTGGAAGGTTTCTGGACCTGAGAGCCACCCCCAGCCCCCGGAGGGATACGTGGTCTCGTTCGTGGTCTTCCACGAGTGCGGCTTCTCCGTTCCAGCGGGGCGGTTCATCCGCGCCGTCCTCGAGGAGTACGGCCTCGAGCTCCACAACCTGAACCCGAATGGCATCCAGCAGATGGCAGCGTTCGAAACTCTGTGCGAAGGGTATTTGGGACTGGGAGCCCACTGGGACCTGTTCCGGTACTTCTACAAGTTTGTCTGCCTGAAGGACGACCGCACGACGGTGGTGATTGGGTGCGCCGGGCTCCGCGGGAAGCAGGGGAGGCTGGACGAGTACATCCCTACCAGCCTGACAAGCTCCAACAGCGGGTGGCACCGAGATTGGTTCTACCTCAAGAACGAGCTCGAGAACCCGCTGCCCAGGTTCACCAACCGCTGGTACGACCGGGCGCCGGCAAAGTGGAGGTACGGGCCGGAGAAGAAGGATCAGCCCCGATTCCTCGACGACGCGCTCAGCGCCCTCAAGATACTCCGCGACCACGGGGTGAACTTCGTCACCGTGATTGGCGGCTATCATGCCAGAGGGATCGTCCCGCTCCGCCGTCGCGCTCTGCGCCTCTGTCAGATGACGGAGGACCGAGCTCCCTTCGTGGGGACGGTGACGGCGGACCCCCTGCCCTCGATGGACGAGGTCCAGCGCCGGGTGATCCAAGCTACTGGGGTCACTCACTTGTTCTGGCCGCCGCCGGACGCGCTGCTGATGCTCCCTTCTCCGGTCACCGCAGCCCTGGTACGCCTCTCCCGACTTCTTTTCGATTTGTTTCCTGCGACTGTGGGTGACGACTTTCCTGTGTCTGCCCAGATGGCGTCAGTGCGCATCCTCGCCTCGTGTCCTCCGCTGGAAGAGGATCGGGCGCTCACTCGGGAGACCACCGCGCGGCAGCAGTGGCGGGGGGAACGCAGGAGGGCCCACCAGCAAAAGGAGATCGACAAACGGTCGAGGAACGACGCCCGTGCTTCGCGCCGGCGGGCCGGGGAGGCCAACGTGTCTGAGAACGAGGACCCTTCATCGGCGCCGCCGGACACGGACGAGGCTGAGTCCGAGTTCGAGTGGACTGACGACGAAACGGTGGCGACGTCACAGCCACGCGGCGGGTCGGTGCCTGCCTCGAGCATGGCGGGTGCCGGCTCGAGCCAGCAGGCACCGCCCCCGTCCTCCCGGGCTGATCAGCCCGAAACGAGCAGCCGCACCTCTCAGCGGGGTCACCGCGAGAGGAGTAGGAGTTCTCCGCGGCGTAGCGATCTCGCTCGCCGTACGTCGGGGTGCGACGCCTCGCGCCACCACTCTTCACGCCGGAGGTCACATTCGCCCTCGGCGCGCCCGTCACGAGAGCGACGGAGCGTGCCGGGGGTTTCCTCTCCGCCAGCGGCCCAAAGTGGGGGGCTAGCCCCGACCCAGCAGCGACTCTCGTCGATTGTCGTTGCTGGGGGCGGAACGGCGCCCTCTTCGACCTTTGCTCCGTCTGCGGGGAGCAAAAGGGTAGTGTCTCCCCGCAACCCGACCTTCAGCTCCAAGCGGCCCCGCCTCATCGCAGAGAGGTGAGCTCCGAGTTGCAATCTTTTGACTATCTTTCCATATTCTCGGGAAGTGTGCCTTTTGCTTGTCGCCATTGTGACATTTTTCTCGCTTCAGGGTGCCCGACCGCCGTACCATGAGGCTGGTGCCTGTGAAGTCATTGTGTCGCCCGGCTCAGGTTGTCAGGGACACGCCGTCGTCGGGCGGTCCACCGCCCTCCGTCCAGTCAGGGGCGGCGGCTGAAGAGACAGTAGGGTCTGGGACCCAGGAGATGACAGTCCCACCGCGGGGGGCTGGGAGCCCGGCTCGCAGCGACCTGTCACTGGGAACGATGAGTTTGGGGGTGAGGCCCCCACGGAAGAAGCGCTCTCGGCACACGCGGCCGAGTTAGCAAGGTGCCTGTCCGGCCTCCTGGACCAAACTCCAGAAGACTCTGCTCCCGAGGCGCAGGCGGGCGGCACCGAACAGCCGGCCCCCGAGTTGTTGATGGGGGCGGGGGACGACGGCGCAAATGTTGAGCGGCCAGCCCCCAAGTCATTCGAGGGGACGAACAGCTCCGCGGCGGGCCCCGAGCCCTCAGCCCCCGAGTTGGTGCCGGGAACGGGGAGCGCTGCAGCGGAGGTGGGGACGGCCAGCCTTGACTCTGAGGAAGCCCCTGCTGCGGCGGTCGTCGAGGTGACCGAGGAGGCCGTTCCGATCTCGTCGGCCACCATGTCTGATGCCGCTCCCCGGCCCAACCCCGCAGAAGTGGTCGTCATCCGGGAGTCGCCTTCCCGGGTCGCCTCTCCCCTCAGGGTAGCGGACGAGCAGATGCCACCTCCGACCTCGGAGGTTGGGGAGAGCTCAAAGGGACCAGGGCCGACCACATCGATGGTGGAGGAGGAGACAGAGGCTTCGCCGCTCTGGCTGGTGCCTGTCTCACGAGTTCAGGCCTCCGTCGGCTTGGACGTTGACGGTGACGCAGAGCTCCTGGCCCGTCGTAACTTCGAGCGAGGCCTGCGCCTGAGCGAACTGGCGCTGCGTCAGTCGGAGCAGGCGATTAGGGAACTGGTCCTTCCCGCCTCGAGGGTGAGTCCTAGCCCTCTTTTTTCGCCTTTTCGATCTCCATGCTTGTTTTCTTGTCTTCCTTGATCGTGAAGCTCACATGTGGTCTAGGAGCTTGTCGGGCGCTGTGACGACAAGTCGCGGGCCTTCGAGGCACTCCGTGCGAAGAAGATCCAGCTGGAAGCGCAGCTGGCCACGACCTGTCTTGCAGCTGCGGCCAGCGAGGTTGACCAGACGGCTGAGCGCGCGACCCTCGAGGCGAGGGTGAAGGCCGCCGAGGACCGCGCGACCGTGGTACAGGCGGAGAAGACCGCCTTGGAGGAGAAACTCGCCGCGGCGGAGCAGGCAGCGGCGGAGCTGCGTTCCAACGCCGAGACTGCTGCCCGTGCCGCCCAGCAAGAGAAGACGGAGCTCGAAACCAAGGCGGGCCGGGCCGAGTCCGACCTCCAGACAGCTCGCGAGAGGGTGACGGTGCTTGAGGCCCAGGTCAACAGCGTTAACGCCAAGAAGGGCCAACTCGAGGAAGTCGCCAAGAAGCGTGAAGAGGAGATCATCGGTGACTGCTTCACGACCTGTTGCCTTCGCTTTTTGCTCGTGTGTGGTTACTTGATTGGTGACGCCATCTTGTTTTTTGGAGTGGACAGCTCTCCGCGTGGACCGCACCGACTTGGAGAAGAAGGTCGCGGATCAGGAGAGTGCCGCAGCCACCCGCCTCGTCGAGAACGAGAAGCTGGTGGAGCTTGCTCGCGAGGCTAACGAAAAACTCAATAGTAAGAGCCACGTCCCCTTCGTGCTTTGCCTTCTTTGAACCAGGATGTCTTTTGCTAACATCGGTCCCCCTTTTTCTCCAGAGGTCGTGGCAGAGCTCGAACAAGAACGGAGATTGCACGGGGCGACCCAGTCTAACCTCACGCGAGTGCAGACGATTCGCGATAGGATGGCGGTGGTCATCACCAAGGCGATGGACGACCTTGGGGTTCCTTCCGGCAACATGAAGGATTGTCTGGAGCAGGCTGCCTTGACAGCTCGCCAGCAGTCGATGGACGTAGCTCGCGACATCGTCGCAAGGTAGTGGCCATCTTCCTGTCACATTATCCAGAAATGGATAGGGAGCTGCTGGGCCAAGGATGGTGTCCGGGTTACAACAACGACGAATATGACCGCATCGAGGAAGACGCCGTCGACTTCGCCGAAATTATGATGAAGCATGCCCTCCACGACCTGGGCCTGTAAGGAGGGAAAAACAGAGTCGCCTCGCTGAGGCTTTTGGTTATGCTGGTGGTAACTTGTAATAAACTTATGGATCGAGCATTTGTGGCAAACTCGTGGGTCAAGTACCCATTTTTATTTCAAGTTAAGCATTTCGTTTGTTCGTTAACCTTCTCCCGAGTAGTTTGGGAATTTGCGAGCCCAAGCGGTGTAGCTTAAGACCTTGCTGGCGGTGTCTTGCTCCGTAGCCGCGGGGGGGGTAGGAAACTGGCGACTCGACCGGGCTTGGTTTTGAAGCGATACTACTTGGGCAGGCAGCCCCCGAGTACTTTTGAGAAGGATAGGTGTGTGCGTACGTTTGCAAACAAGAAAACTCTTCGGAGTTCATAGCTTAGATGGTTACCCGGCAACCTTTTGAGGGGGTGAGTGAATCGACAACTTGAGGTCGCGAACTTTGCTCGTGGGTCTTCGCACCGTAGCCGCGGGGGCGTAAGTACTCGGGGCCCGGACGAGTGCAGGTTTGCAACCGCTAGGGCAGTCGTTCATCTCCCTCTAAGGAGTGCAGGCGTACCGTGACGATCATACGAGAAACCATAGATGGTTTTTGATCGAAAAAAGATTTCGAAACGTGCGAGGGAGGGGTGTCGTGGCCCCGGGTAGCCCCCGAGCCCATGGACAAGTCGGAGACTTGTCCACGGGGTGAAACAAGCATAAAAGATGTTTTACTCGAGTAAGAAACGCAAGCTTGAGGACGATATCATCTCACAAAAAAAGAAAGTAGCTCGGAGCTCTTGCATTATCATAAGATGAAATAAAGGAAATACTTAAGGGTAAAAATGGTGTAGCTGCTCTATGTTCCAGGCGTTGGAGATGACCCTGCCGTCCTCGTGCTTGAGCTTGAAAGTTCCTGGACGGAGTACTTGGTCGACGATGAACGGACCCTCCCATGGTGGTGAGAGCTTGTGCCGCCCTTCGTTGCTTTGAACTCGTCGGAGGACAAGGTCGCCGACTTGGAACTCGCGTTCCTGTATATTCTGCTCGTGGTAGCGACGTAGAGCTTGCTGGTACTGTGCCGAGTGGAGGAGAGCAACGCTGCGTGCTTCGTCCAGCTGGTCGATGGCATTTTCAAGGGCGACATGGTTGCCTTCTTCGGTGTAGGCTTGAACCCGTGGGCTGCCGTAGTCGATGTCCGTCGGGAGGATTGCCTCCGACCCGTGGACCAGGAAGAAAGGCGTGCAGCCAGTAGCCCGACTAGGCGTGGTGCGTAGGCTCCATAAGACGGACGGGAGCTCTGCAGCCCACGTTGCCCGAAACTTCTCGAGGCGCCTGAATATTCGTGGCTTCAGACCTTGCAAGATCATGCAGTTGGCCCTCTCCACTTGCCCATTGGTCCTCGGATGGCTGACAGCGGCCCAGTCCACGCGAATGTTGTTGTCGTCGCAGAACTTGAGGAATTTCTTGCCGGTGAACTGGGTACCATTATCGGTGATAATAGAGTTTGGAATCCCGAAGCGGTAGATGATGTCGGTGAAGAATGCAACGGCCTCCTCGGAGCGGACATTTGTTATGGGCTTGGCCTCGATCCACTTTGAAAACTTGTCGATGGCGACGAGCACGTGGGTGTAGCCCCCGGGTGCTTTTCTTAGTGGTCCGACCATGTCTAACCCCCAGACCGCGAAAGGCTAGGTGATAGGAATGGTTTGTAGTGCTTGCGCTGGGAGATGGGTTTGTCGTGCATAGAATTGACAACCTTCACAGCTGTGTACAATCCGAGTTGCGTCGGCGATCGCGGTTGGCCAGTAAAACCCTTGTCGGAAAGCCTTCCCGACAATGGTTTTCGGGCCGGCGTGGTGCCCTCACGTGCCTGCATGGATTTCTTGCAGCAGTTCCTTGCCTTGGTCGGCCAGGATGCAACGCATGAGTATGCATTCAGCACCCTTTCGTCGGAGCTCGCCGTCTACCAGTTTATACGACTTAGCCATGCGAGCTATCCGTCGAGCCGTCTCCTTGTCGGGCGGTAATTTCCCTTCCACCATCCACTCGAGGATCGGGATCCTCCAGTCTGGGTCTTCAAGGTTGGGCTCCCGCACCTCGTCAATCTCTATGACCTCTTGTGTCGGTGGCTCTAGCGGCTTGTCCTCCTCGGAACGGACGGACGGCTCGTACTGGTCGCTGGCGATTACCCCGTGCAGAATGGGTTTTCGATTCGATGCCACCTTGGCGAGGGTATCGGCAGCCTTGTTGTACTCTTGCAGTACATGATTGAGCTCGAGCCCATGAAACTTGTCCTCTAATTCGCGCACCACCCGGCAGTACACGGCCATCTTTGGATTCAAACAATTCTTCTCCTTCATCACCTGCCCCACGACCAGGTCGGAGTCCCCCTGATCTCGAGGCGTCGGATTCCTAACTCGAGGGTGATCCGGAGACCGTTGACGAGTGCTTCGTACTCCGCGACATTGTTGGAGGCCGCGAAATGTAGTCAGACCATGTACTCCATTCGCACGCCCAGAGGCGAGATGAAGACAAGCCCGACCCCGGCTCCTTCCTTCATGAGGGACCCGTCGAAGTACATGAGCCACGTCTCGTGCTCGATGGGAGCAGGAGGAGTTTGGATCTCCGTCCATTCGGCGACGAAATCGGCCAATGTCTGCGACTAGATGGCGATGCGGGGTGCTACTCGATGTTCTATCCCATCAACTCGAGGGCCCACTTAGCAATTCTTCCTTCTGCTTCCGGGTTCTGTATGACTTCGCCAAGCGGGTATTTGGACACCACCGTGATGCGGTGCGAGTCGAAATAGTGTCAGAGCTTCCGCTTAGTGATGAGAATAGCATAAATCAACTTTTGGATTTGCGGGTAGCGTGTCTTCGAGTCGGAGAGGACCTCGCTTACGAAGTAGACTGGGTGCTGTACTTTCTACGTTTTCCCGGGCTCGTCTCGCTCGACTACCAACGCGGCGCTCACGACCTGGGTCATTGCGGCGATATATAGGAGCATCGGCTCTCCCTCCGTCGGCGTGGTGAGCACTGGCGGGCTCTCGAGTAGTTTCTTGAGCGAGTCGAGTGCTTCCTACGCCTCTGCTGTCCACACGAAATGCTCCGACTTCTTCATGAGCTTGTACAGTGGCAAGCTGCGTTCACCTAGTCGAGCGATGAACCTGCTGAGAGCAGCGAGGCATCCGGTGACGCGTTGTACTCCCTTTAGATTTCTTATGGGCCCCATGCCTGTGATCGCAGAGATCTTCTCAGGATTGGCCTCGATGCCGCGTTCCGATACGACGAAACCGAGTAGCATGCCCCTAGGGACCCCAAAAACACACTTCTCGGGGTTTAACTTCACACCGTGCTCCCTCAACTTCTCAAAGACCGTGGTGAGGTCGGGGATCAGGTCGCCCACCTTTTTCGACTTGACCACGATATCATCTACATAGGTCTCGATTAGATGTCCGATGAGATCTCCAAAGACGTGTCGCATGCATCTCTGAAACGTGGCCCCTGCATTCTTCAGACCAAACGGCATAGAAGCGTAACAGTACGCGCCGAACGGGGTGATGAACGAGGTCGCGAGCTGGTCGATCAGACTCATTGCGATTTGATGGTAACCGGAGTAAGTGTCGAGAAAACAGAGGGTTTCGCACCCGGCTGTTGAATCGACTACTTGATCTATACGCGGTAAAGGAAATGGATCTTTTGGGCACGCCTTGTTCAGGCTCGTGTAATCAACGCACATCCTCCATTTTCCATTCTTCTTCTTAACGAGTACAGGGTTTGCTAACCACTCGGGGTGTTACACTTCACGAATGAACCCTGCACTAAGGAGCTTCTTGATTTCCTCGCCAATGGCCTTGCACTTGTCGGAGTTGAAGCGGCGCAGACACTGCTTGATCGGCTTCGAGCCAGGCTTAATGTTAAGCTTGTGCTCGGCGACCTCCCTTGGAATCCCCGGCATGTCAGATGGCTTCCATGCGAACACGTCGAGGTTCACGCGGGGGAAGTCGACGAGCGTGCTTTCCTAGTCAGAACCGTGTGCCGTCCCGATACGGACAGTGCGGCCGTCCTCGGAGACGGGCACTTCCTTGGCGTCCTTGGCGGGCTCGAAAGAGCAGGCCGCTCGCTTGGACGACTCGGGAATGTCTTGGTCCTCGGAGACGGGCTCAGCGGAGAGCTTCTCGGACCGAATCAGTGCTTCAGCGAACTAGAAGCACTCAGCATCACATTCGTACGCGTACTGGAAAGTTGTACCTGCCGTGATGATGCCTTTCGGTCCGGGCATTTTCAGCTTGAGGTACGTGTAGTTGGGGACGGCCATGAACTTCGCGTAAGCTGGCCTTCCGAGTATCGCGTGATACGTCCCCGGGAACCCTACCACTTCGAAGGTGAGGGTCTCCTTTCGGAAGTTGTTCGGAGTTCCGAACGTGACAGGCAGATCGATCTGCCCGAGGGGGACCGTCTCCATCCCGGGTACGACCCCGTGGAAAGGCGTCGTTGACGGCCGCAGTCGGGACCGCGGGATCCCCATGTCGTCGAGGGTCGACATGTAGATGACGTTGAGGCCGGAGCCACCGTCCATCAGCACTTTGTGCACGCGCTTGGTGCCGAACAAGGGAGACACGACTAGCGGATAGTTGCCCGGACGTGGGACGTGGTCGGGGTGATCGCGACGGTCAAATGTGACCGATGTCTCCGACCACATTAGATACGTCGGAGTTGAGCGCTTGGCGTGGTAGACCTCTCACTGGATCAGCTTCTCCTGGCGTCTGGGTGGCCGCGCCTCAGATCCCCCGAAGATCATCATAACAGCTCCGTCTTCACGGGGGTAGGCACCTTCATTGTTGTCCTTGTCCTTCCCTCCATCACCGGTTGGAGCAGTGTTACGCTTCCTCATCGTGCCGGAGAGATAGGACTTCATCAGGTTGCAGTCCTTGAAGGCGTGCTTGACCGGGCCCTCGTGGTTGGGGCACGGGGCTTCCAACAGCTTCTCGAAGTGATCCTTCGGTGCGTCACTTCTGGGTCTTGCTGTCTTTCAGTCAACAGCAGCCACCAAGGTGTCATCGCGGTAACGCTTATCTTTATTCTTCTTTTTCTTGTTGGTTGGTGCAGACGGGCTGTCGTCAGCCTCGACCGGCTGCTTCCCCTTGCTGGCACCGGGGCTAAGCGTCGCGGCCACAGCTTCCTCCCCATTGGCGTGGTCGGTCGCGATGTCGAGCAACTCCCGAGTAGATCGCAGCTTCCGTCGCCCAATCCAATGGATCAGCGTGGCACACGTGGTGCCGTTCTGGAAGGTCGAGATGATGTCCGTGTCGGTGGTGCTGGGCAACTCAATGCATCGCTTGGAGAAGCGTCAGATGTAGTCATGTAAGCTTTCGCCCTTCATCTGCTTACAGTTGCGCAGATCCCAGGGGTTCCCTGGTAGGGCATACGTACCCTGGAAGTTGCCGATGAAGACGTCACGCAGCTGCGACCAGCTGTCGATCTTGCCTCGTGGCAAGTGCTCGAGCCATGTGCGAGCCGAGTCCGCGAGATGTAGCGGGAGATTCTTGATGATGAACAGGTCGTCCCGTACTCCACCGGCATTACACGCCAGTCGGTAGTCTTCTAACCAAACGCTGGGGTTGGTTTCACCATCGTACTTAGGTACGGAGGTCGGAGCTCTGAAACGCGAAGGGAAACAGGCGCTGCGTACATTCCCTCCGAAGGCACGAGGCCCTTGGGCATCAGGCGAGTTGCTCCGGCTCCGGTCCTCGTCGCTATCATACCGACCCCCGCGCCACCGGTTGTACTCCTTGCAAGGCTGCTGCTCGTAGTCGTCGTCCTGATCCGCGTCCATCCTCCGCCGCGCCTTGATAGTGTCACGCGCGTTGCAGTAGGGACCCAAACGGCTCATGACCGGCACGTTGACCTCCTCGGACCGTCGCGGTTGCTGCGACGGCGCTGCAGGTTGTCGTGGCTTAGAGTGCCCACGACCCTGCGAGCCCCGCTGACGAGAAGCAGAGCTCTCCGCCTGCTGCACGGCGGCGATCTCGAGGAGCGTCTTGATCTGTTTCTGCATTTCTTTTTCTTGAGGCGTGGCGGGCTTTGGGATCTTCCGGAGAAGGACTGCCACTGCTGCCAAATTTTGTGACGCCGTTTTGAAGATGGGCGTGCCATTAACGACGTCACGGTCGTCGTTGACGATGCGTTGTTGGACGTCTCTCGTGCGTGCGCGAGCGGGAGTTGGATTCGGATCCTGCCCGAGTTGTTGGTGAAGCTGAGCCCGCTCATCGTCGAGCTGGCGCTGCGCGTCCTCCAGCTCATCTAGTCGTGCACGCTGTGTGGCTCCATTGGGCGGGACTTGCGCCTCGGCCACGCTGTTCGCCGTCGAGCTGTGGGTGGAGTGGACCGCTCCCTCCGGTGTGTGGGCCGGTGCTGGTGCGACCGGGGCGTTGCCGATGACGAAGCACTCATGCGAGGGGTCGTATCTCCCGTTGTCGGAGTCGTCGGAGTAGCCGAAGCAGTAGTCTGCTGCTGTCTGGAAACGACGGAAGGCGCTTGTGTCTCGGAGTCCGGAGTTATCTCACTCCGAGTCCAGGACATCGTCTGTGCCGTCGGTCTCGAGGTACTACTCGTCAGGCGAGGTGGCCGGAAGCTTCCTGTTGCACCACAAGCGGTGGTTTGGGTAGTTATCATACGCAGTTGGGTCCGTGCCCGACGAAGAGGAATACGCTGTTGCTGCGTAGCGCGTCCCCTGGGAGGGCGTTGGCATCGGTGCGCTCTCCCTGGCGATGCGCTCCGTCGAGTCCGACGGCAGGGAGTCCTCTGCTGCGTCGGTTGGCGATGGTGCGCCAGCTTCGACCCGCGGAGGAGAGCTAGCACACACCGCCCTACGCCGCTCTGCCTTGGCCAGTCGCGAGCGCTTGCCCGAGCGCCTCTTGCGTCGGGGCGAGCCGGGAACAACGGCCGGAACAGGAGTCGGCGCAGGCGCGTCGGTGGCTTCGCTGACGAGGTTCATGAGATAGCCGTCTCCGGTCGCCCGGAAGTTCAGGCTCCCGAAACGGATCTCGAGCCCAGCCAGGAGCGGATCGGATGTTCCCATGGGGTAGCTCATCGGTGACGGCTTGGCGATGGCTTCCGTCGAAACGAATGATGAAAAGGCCGTGCGGACCTTAAAAGGAACATCGAAAACACGCGAAGGCCCCTACCTGGCGAGCCAACTGTCGGGGTTTGTTACTGCCATCAAGTAAATTTATAAGAACGCGTGTACTGATCCGCATGGTAGCACAAGAGACACTCGGGGTTATACTGGTTCGGGCCTCCAGAGAGTAATACCCTGCGTCCAGTCTGAGAGGGGGTGTTCTTTAAGCTCAGGAGTTTGTAGTAGGGGATACAAACAAGTCGAGAGAGGGTGTCGAGCCCAAGTCCCGAGCATGTAAGTGGTTCTTGTAGCAGGATTCTGCGTACGTGTGTGTGAGTGCGTCTGTGGGAGTATATGAGATGAGATATCGATACTAAGTGCGTGTGGGGGTGGAAGCGAACGTGTGTTGCAAGTGCCCCTGTCCTCCCCTTTTATAGTCACAAGGGAGAGGCTCAGGGGAGCTACATCGAGGGTTTAAGCTAGCCTACACGTAGGGCGTCCTCCTCCTGCATCGGGCTGTCAGGCGGAGCGACAAAGAACTGTTACGATGCCTCAGGTGACGGTGTGGGTCTCCTTTGAGTCATGCGTCCCAAGTAGTCGTTCCTAGGGAGTCCCGCATCCTTCTCCGAGTAGTTAGTCGGGTGCGGGAAGTAGGATTCGTATCCTACTTCTGTCAGTGTATCAGGGATTTTTCTTTTCCGGGTACTGTTGGAAATGGAGTGGCCTATGCCACGGCGATCGAGAGATGGGGGTGGTGTACACTGTACCGTTCGTGGCACAGCGTTTCCCGTGCCGTCCGTAGTACGACGTGTGCTGCCCCGTTTGTGAAGTTGCAGGCGGATCCGCCCTCTGACGCCAGATCGACCTAGTCAGGACGGGCCGACGCGGAGGGGCCTGCACGTGGCGGAGCGCGGGCTGTCATACCCGGATAACACGGGTTCCGGACGGGGCCCGTGTACCCGCAGCCTTGGTGGTGAAGTCTTGATCTAGTCGGAGACAGAAAACTACTCGTGCGAGTAGGTGATCTATGCCACGTCTTCCGATGCTTAGGGCGTAGCGTGTGCTGCACCGTGCGTTTGCTCAACACTTCTTACGCCGTTCGCAGTACGACAGCCACTGTGCAGTTCATGGCAGGGTTTGACGGATCCGTCCCCTGACACCGAATCGGCCAGGCCCGGGCGGACCGCTGCGATGGAGCGGACACGTGGCGGTGCGCGGGGCATCGTGCGCGGAGATCCTGGGATCTCTATCGGGAGGGGGCCACACGCCCTTTGCCTTCTGCGCGAAGCCTGCGCGGGGCGGCGACGGAAACTACTGGTGCGAACGAGTAGTCGGGGACGGGAAGCGGAGACTACTCGTGCGAGCAAGTAGTCGGAGGCGGAGGCGAAGACTTGTCGTACGGGCCGCCGTGTACTCGGAGGAGAGGGTACTGGTGGCTGTGGGCCGGCTGCCTTCCGGCCCATGACGGAAACAGGTCGTACGGCCTCTTGGGTACTCGGGGGCTTAATACTAGTCGTATTAGCCATCAAAGTACACAGTACGTGGGTCCGTACTGCGTTTTTTTAGAGGTCCTGGTGGGGCTTGGTCCATGGCCTCGTCAGTAGCCCCCGAGCCTGGTGAGGGAGTCAAGGACTCGCTCCCTGGCTCAATTGCCACATAGATGAAGAAGCTAGTCGTGTTTTCTCTGACGGGGACGCGCGAGCAGACCCGCGGGTAGTAGCCCCCGAGCCCACGGACAAGTCGGAGACTTGTGCGTGGGGTTAAATGTTGAAATCTTGAATTTAAGGAAGCCTGCTGCTTGCTGCGTAACGCACGCCGCGGGGTGAATGGCGGAAATCTAGTGCCGGTTGCGAGATTTGTGGGCCCCGTTCTGGATGACATGGCGGCACAGTCGTGGGCGGTCGACAGTAGTGGGCACGCCTTTTGAGGGGCGACGCTTCGGCAGGTGGAGGACGTGGCCCAAGGCGGCCCGAGCATTAACTGCTGGGGGGTAATCATTCCCCCCCTTTTATACCGCGGCTGCCGGCTAAAATCTTTCCCCTTCTTCCTTCTCGTGCACTTCACCGCCGTCGCTTCTGCCTTCGCCTCCGCACCCGCCGCGCGCAAGCCACCAAACCCTTCTCGCCCTCAATCGCAAACCAGCTCCGTCCGCCGCCGCCACTACGGCCGACGCTATGTCGAACTGGGCGTCCTCAACGGTGACCCGGTCCAAACTGGACCGTCTCGCTACCGACGGCATGCTGCCGCCACTGACCGAAGCGGAGGAGTGGAAGGTTTCTGGACCTGAGAGCCGCCCCAGCCCCCGGAGGGATACGTGGTCTCGTTCGTGGTCTTCCACGAGTGCGGCTTCTCCGTTCCAGCGGGGAGGTTCATCCACGCCGTCCTCGAGCTCCACAACCTGAACCCGAACGGCGTCAAGCAGATGGCGGCATTCGAAGCTTTGTGCGAAGGGTATTTGGGACTGGGAGCCCACTGGGACCTATTCTGGTACTTCTACAAGTTTGTCTGCCTGAAGGACGACCGCACGACGGTGGTGATTGGGTGCGCCGGGCTTCGCGGGAAGCAGGGGAGGCTGGACGAGTACATCCCTACCAGCCTGATAAGCTCCAACAGCGGGTGGCACCGAGATTGGTTCTACCTCAAGAACGAGCTCGAGAACCCGCTGCCCAGGTTCACCAACCGTTGGTACGACCGGGCGTCGGCAAAGTGGAGGTACGGGTCGGAGAAGAAGGATCAGCCCCGGTTCCTCGACGACACGCTCAGCGCCCTCGAGATACTCCGCGACCACGGGGTGAGTATACGCCCCGGTTCCTCGACGACGCGCTCAGCACCCTCATGATTTGGTATGGATACCCTGCACATGGGCCTTAGGTATACTTACCCTCCCACCTCTCTCTTCCTCGCCTCTTCCCTACTACTGCCGGTGCTGCTGCCGGGTTCAACACCCCCATCCTCCACCAGTGCGGCCTCGAGCGCTGCCGCAACCCTCGTCTTCGCTCGCTCGCCGCCGCAGGCGCCTCCCGCAGTCTCTGGAACCTCCACTAGTGTCGAGATCCACGGCCCCCTCCTCCGCCACCACGGCCATGGCCACCGCCGTCGTGGCCTTGAGCGCCATCGCATCCCGTGTCGCCGTCGAGGATTTCAGAGCGCCACTGCGTCCTCGTGCCGCACGCACGTCAACGCCGCCGCGTGCCGCGCGTGCGGGTGCGCCGAGGACAGCGGGCGCGCCACCGCGGCCCGCATCTGGGGGGCCAAGGCCGAGCTCCGGCGGCGCACGCGGGATTCCTCCAGGCAAGCTCCCGGCACCGCCGCCGCCATCGATGATTTCGGAGCGCCGCCGCTTCCTTATGCCGCGCACGCCAGCACCGCCGCGTGTCGCACGCGGAGCGCCGAGGACTGCGGGCGCGCCACCGGAGCTCGGCCTCGGCCACCGCCCGTCGAAGCATCGGCCATAGGCCCGCCAGCACGAGCACACCTATCGACGCCCGCCCTTCCGCGCGGCGCCAGATCTCGCGAGCTCGGCCTCAATGACCGCCTGCTAGAGCGCGTCCTTGGGTGCGCCACCGAAGCTCGTCGTCGACGCCAGCCCGACGGAGTGCGGCGCCGGACCTTGGCCTCGGCACCCACGGCCGCCTGGTGGAGCTCACGCTCCCACCGGAGAGAAGAAGCATCTTTCCTCTTCGCGTCACCGAAGGTCACCCCACCAACTCAAAGGGAGCTCTTGCGGGCCTGCACCGCGAGAAACGACCCTTTCGGGCGTTTCTCCGCGTGCAGGCTGGCGGGCCAAAAGTGCATCACACCGTCTGGTTTGGAAGGCTGTGCAGGCCAACAAACAAGGCCAACTGCACCTTGTGGGCCTGGTTACATGCCGGGCGCGGCTAACAAACGCGGCCGTCCTAACTTGAGGTCTAACTTGAAATATTGTCTGCTCTCTTCTTCACTAGAGGCATCGAGGCTTGGAGATGCTTTTTACTCCCTATGTCCCAATATTCGTGTGTTTGTAGGATTCAAATTTTGTCCTAAATTATACACACATGATATATCCGAACAAACTTTCATGTATCACATAATGTTGTAGTCAGGTATCGTGGAGCTCATTTGTGAAGTGTAACAAAGGAACATGAGCTCCATTTATTAAAAAAAAGCACCTAAGAGGCCTAGCATCCTCTGCCAGTATTATGACCGCTTCGACACTGCTCGCTTTCCTGATTTGTTTCGCTTCATAATGATTATTTTTATTATTTCTAATGATGTATGTATGCCACCTTCCAATATAGGTAAAATAGTCTTTCTCTATGAATACTAAGTTTGCAATTTGAATCCTAAAAGTACATTTATTTGAGACGGATGAAATACCTATGTTCTCCACGAGCACCGAGACTTGGAAAGTGCGTGGGCTTGCTACAAAAATACATGTGATTAGATGGAACATGCATACACGGTTGGCCTCCCTCCCTTCTTCCTTTCAATTAGAATATCATATATATAAGTGCATTATTTTTTTTACAAAAGAAGTACCAATAGTGACTCGTGTGACATGTTGTATAGTTAACTCTTTTTCAAAAATAACTAAATGTATTTTCAATTATATGTGCATTTACATAAATTCTATGCACTTATACGATAGAGTTGTCAAGCTGTTGATTGTTAAAACTGACACCATATGAACCTTTAAGCCTAATTAAGGTTACCCAATTGATCACCTACATGTTTAATCGGACAAAACAACTAAAAGTGGTTAAACAACTATTAAATAGGTTTAAGTGATTAAATGGATATAGCTAAATTGTATAGCGTACGACTTGTATCCAAACATCCTACATTTTGGAATTTTTCCTAAGTTCTAAATTTCTATAGGATTCCAATTGACAACCAACTTGTTGTAAAAAAAATGACAACCAACTCACATTCTACATTTTGGAAATTTTCCAATAGTCAATGAAGAAGGGATTAGGATCAACCATGCCTTGTATTGATCACTGGTGTTTACATATATAGATGTACAACAAGCCTTGAGGCTTAACTGAATCCCTGAACTAACGGGAACGCGGCAGAGCGCGCGGGCACGGCGGGCGCGGCAGCGTGGGCGCGCACGACGCGGGCAGAGCGCGTGGGCGCGGCGTGCGCAGGAGCGTGGACGCGCACGACACGGTCATGGGCCGTGCGTGCTATCAGGAGACTCTGTTCCAACACCCCCCCAGTCACAGCGGGAGGTAGCTGAACGCTGAGGCTGGATCTGAAGTCGAGGAAGAGCGTCGACGGCAGGCCCTTTGTGAACACATCAGCGAACTGCTGGGCGCTTGGAATTTGGAGCACACGAAGTTCACCGAGAGCCACCTTCTCGCGGACAAAATGAATGTCCAGCTCAATGTGCTTGGTGCGCTTGTGGTGCACTGGATTGCGCGACATGTAGACGCTGGAGATGTTGTCACAGAAGACCACCGTCGCTGTCGAGACCGGGCACAAGAGCTCACCGAGTAGCTGGCGCAGCCAGGTACACTCGGCGACGGCATTGGCGACACCTATGTATTCGTCCTCGGCGCTCGATCTGGACACCGTCGTCTGGCGTTTTGAGGACCAAGAGACGAGAGAGTCACCGAGGAAGACACAGAAGCCCGAAGTGGACCGTCGTGTATCAGGGCAACCTGCCCAGTCGGCGTCGCTGTAGGTAGTGAGACGAGGGGAGGCGGCGCGATGAAGCTGAAGACCGTGTGTCGAGGTTCCTTTGAGGTAGTGCAGGACCCGCTTGAGCATCGTCAGGTGTGTGTCGTGCGGCGCATGCATGTGCAGGCAGACCTTCTGCACGGCGTATGCGATGTACGGCCTGGTAAGTGTCAAGTATTGGAGGGCACCGGCCATGGTGCGGTACCAGCTGGCGTCGCAGATGAGGGTGCCATCGGTAGCTGAAGCTTTGGCCTTGGTGTCCGCCGGTGTGTTGACGGGCTTGAAATTTGCCATGCCGGCCCAATGCAACACGTCGTCGGTGTACTTGCACTGGGAGAGGAAGAAGCCATCGGACGAACGGTGCACTTCGACGCCGAGGAAGTACTGCATAGGCCCCATGTCCTTGACAGCGAACGAGCTCTTCAGCTGCTGCACGATGCGCCGGAGGAGCGCGGGAGTGGAGGCCGACAGGATCATGTCGTCGACGTATAGGAGGAGGTACGCCGTGTCGGAGCCGTGCCGGAGAACGAACAGTGATGCATCGGCGCGGGATTGGACGAACCCAATGGACGTGACGTAGCTGACGAAGCGGTTGAACCAGGCGCGCGGAGCTTGGCGGAGGCCGTAGAGAGAACGCGAGAGGAGGCAGACGGCGTCGGGGTGGTCGGGGTCCTCGAAGCCGGGCGGTTGTTGACAGTAGACCCGCTCGTCGAGAGTGCCGTGGAGGAACGCGTTGGAGACGTCGAGTTGATGCGCCGGCCAGTCGTGGGAGGCGATCAGAGTGAGCACAGTACGGATCGTCGCCGGCTTGACCACCGGGGTGAAGGTTTCTCCAAAGTCGACGCCGGGCCGTTGTGTGTCACCGCGAAGGACCCAGCGCGCTTTGTATTTGTCGAGAGTACCGTCGGGGTTCAACTTCGTCTTGAAAACCCATTTGCCGGAGAGCACCCGGACGCCGGGTGGCCGGGACACGAGTGTCCAAGTGTAATTGGCCTGCAGAGCGTCGAACTCATGTTGCATCGCTTGTTTCCAGTTGGCGTCGCGGAGCGCAGCTCGAACGGACGACGGGGTAGGAGACAGCTCTGGAGTGGAACTGACGAGCGCGTACTTGGGATTGGGTTGGCGGATCCCATCCCGTGCACGTGTCACCATGTGTTGGCGAGCTGGGGGTGATGGCGGCGGCGTGGAACTCGGTCCGGCGGCTGGCAGAGTCGCAGTCGGGGATGAGCGAGTTGGTGCAGGGGAGCCGGGTGGTGGTGAGGACGACGCAGACGGTTCACATGCTGGAGAGCGCGACGCCGGCCGTGGTGTTGTCGTGGCAGCCGGGGAGGACGACGAAGCCGGGTCGGTGTGCGGAGTCGGAGACGGTGGCGTGCGCGGAAGAGGAACGCGAGCAGCTGGTGGCACGGGTGGTGGAACGACGACTGGATCATCGCAGATGCACGGATGCGGGTCCGCTGGCGGACCGCGCCGCGCGGCGACGTACCTGAAAGGGAACTGTTGCTCGACGAACACAACATGACGCGACATGTAAACGCGGCGCGAATTGATGTCATAACAGCGATACCCCCGGTGATCGTCGTGGTATCCGAGGAAAACACAGGCGAGGGAGCGCAGGCTGAGCTTGTGCGCTGTGATAGATGTCGTGTTGGGGTAGCACAGACATCCGAAGACGCGCAATTCGTCGTATCGCGGTGGAGTCCCCAGCAAGAGCTCATGGGGCGTGATGGTGCCGGTGGCGCGGCAAGGACGCCGGTTGAGCAGGAACGCCACAGTTTGCAGTGCCTCAGCCCAGAACGATAGCGGTGCGCCACTGTGAATGAGGAGTGTGCGCACGCAATCGTTGAGCGTGCGAAGAACGCGCTCGGCTTTGCCGTTTTGCTGAGAAGTGTAGGGGCAGGAGAGGCGAAACACAGCACCATGATCAGCGAGAAAGGTGCGCATGGCGTAAGAGTCTACTCCTTGCCATTGTCAGTCTGGAGGGCGAGGATGGGCAGGCCGAATTGGGTGCGCACATAAGAGAAAAAGGTTCGAACAATTGCAAACACCTCGGATTTTTGGCGAATCGGGAAGGTCCAAACATAGTGTGTGTAATAATCAAGAAGAACAACATAATATTTGAAACCAGAGTTGCTATAAACGGGAGACGTCCAAACATCCGAGTGCACAATTTGAAAGGGGAAAAATGTTTGACGCTGCGAGGGTTGAAATGGCAGCCGAACATGTTTGCCCACCTTGCAGGAATGGCAAGAGTGGAGTGTGGATTTATTACATTGGAAATCAAAAGATTGCAGCACCTGGGAAAGGGAATTGGCGCCGGGGTGTCCAAGCCGCTGGTGCCAGAGCTCCACTGACGGCGTCGTGGAAGCGGTGAAGGCAGTAGACGACGGCAGCCGGAGGGGATAGAGATCGCCGGGGCTGTCACAGCGGAGCGTCACCGTGCGTGTTGGAAGATCCTTGATGGAGAATCCATGAGGGTCAAATTCATAGGAAATGTTATTGTCACGGGTAAGTTTCTTAACGGAAATAAGATTCTTAACGAGGGGAGGTGAAACAAGAACATCGTTGAGGTGGAGAGGAGAAGAGGATGTTGGAATGACGGCGCGAGCTGTATGCGTGACAGGCAGCTTGGCGCCATTTCCGACAGTAATGGAAGCGGGAGTAAGCAAAGCACGCGGGGAAGTGAGGGTACCAGGAGACGACGACATGTGGGCGGATGCGCCGGTGTCAAAATACCACTCGGTGGCACTCGGAGGTTGCTGGGTGTGGACGTCGGCGGACTGAAACGCGCTGTAGAGGGCGGAGTGATCCCAGATGCCGGGGTTGGTGGTGTCGACGGGCGGCGGGGGGTGAGGAAGATGTTGCGCCGTCATGGCCTGTTGGGCCTGGTGTGGAGGTCGGGGGCCCAGTACGCCGGCACCAGGGGCCCGGAAGGGGACAGACCAGGCCTGTACAAGGCCCGTCCACGAGTTGTAGGCAGTGGACCAGGGAGCTCCTGGGCGTTGGGGAAGACCGCCGACGGAGCCGCCGGCGGAGCCGCCGGCGGAGCCGCCGTGATTGGCGGGGAAGGAGGCGCCGGAGGTGGAGCCGCCGTTGGATCCCTTGCCGCGGCGCTTGGATTTCCCTTTGGAGCGGGAGTTGGAGCTGCTGTCGCTAGAGCGGGAGTTGGTGGCGCCACCGTCGGAGGAGTTGGAGGCGTACATCGCGGTGCCGGCTTCCATCTTCGCGTCATGCTGCAGCTGGACCTCCTCGAGGAGCAGGTATGACCGAGCACTCATGAATGTGTGGGGAGGAGTCTTGGAGTTGATCACGGGCTTGACATGGCGGAATTTGGGGTTGAGACCGCGGAGCAGATTCAGAACCTGACTCGGCTCGGACACCGGATAGCCCACGTCACGAAGACTGTCGGCGAGTTGCTTGAGGCGCATAGTGTAGTCGGTGATGCTTAGGTCGCCTTGTTGCAGGGAGCGGTACTCAGCCTCGTAGTAGGTGGTGCGCAGGAGCTCGTTGTCGCGGAAGACGCCCTCGATGTCGCCCCACACAGTGAAGGCCGAGGCGTGGGGCTTGTATATGATGTCAAAGACGGGCTTGGCGATGGTGGTGTGGAGCCAATTGACGACGCAGCAATCGATCATGTGCCATTCGGCGTCGCGCTGGGTGACAGGCGGCGGCGCACGGATGTGGTCGTCGTAGAGGCCGAATTTGCCGAAGACAGAGTCGAAGAGGCAGCGCCACTGCCCGTAGTTCGACTGATCGAGGTCGAGAACCACAGGAACGTGGTTGCGGATGTTGATGGTTTGTAGAGTGGAGGCGGCGGCAGGAGCTGGAAGAGGAGCTTCGTCGCCGGAGGAGGAGGACGTGTCAGAATGCACGGGGGAGTGCGCCATGGCGATGGCAACAGCGCAAGAGAAAGAAGAGCGGAAGACTAGGATCGTAAGGTAACTGATACCATGAAGAAGGGATTAGGATCAACCATGCCTTGTATTGATCACTGGTGTTTACATATATAGATGTACAACAAGCCTTGAGGCTTAACTGAATCCCTGAACTAACAGGAACGCGGCAGAGCGCGCGGGCACGGCGGCGTGGGCGCGCACGACACGGGCAGAGCGCGCAGGCGCGGGAGCGTGGACGCGCACGACGCGGTCGTGGGCCGTGCGTGCTATCAGGAGACTCTGTTCCAACAGTCAAAACACGAAAAATGTCATATGAAGCAATTCTATCAAATGTTTTTTCAACAAGACAAGCCAAAGCAACGAAAAGCTGTTTTCCATCCAAAGCCATGCTAAACGAGCCCTTACTACCGCAGCACATGCATATAAAATACACAGATAGGGAAACAGTTCCTCATTCCATTCATGCCGTCATGCTGACTTACCATCCACCAATAGTGGATACAGATTTGCAGTTTTACAAATGAACAACCCTGTACAAGCAGCTATTGAGGCTGTTCGGCTGGCAGAATGAATAGTGCTCAGCTGGTAGAATAAATAGTATTCTGTGAGAGGAAATAAGCCAAAACAAGTCGAGATAAGCCAAAATATGCCAGCCGAACAGCCTGGTGGATTCCCGTTACTCCTCCCTCATCTTTGCATCCACCTAAATGAAGGTGAAGCAGTTGATCACATCCACACACCTATAAATCTCAGTGTAAGGATCAAAGAACATGTGTTGATGTCAAAATGGTTTCTAGGGTTAGTGGATCCGATGGAGCTGAAGCTAAAGGATGCAATGGAGATCCTGAAATTCTCTCGTTGTACATGATCGTTGTACATTGATAACTATCTGATTCCACCTGCACCCCTGGAGCGTCGTGTTATCTGTAGTTACAGCACTGTGCTCGGCCGGCTGACAGTTTATCCCAGAGGCATAGCATCTGCCTGGGGGACTGGTAATGTGCCGTGAAGTAGTAATCCACGCAGCCGAACTGGCAGAACCTCCAGCTGTGGATGTACTGTACCGGCACGGTGGCGTTGTAGTCCTCCACCCACATTCCCATGCTCACATCCTCCATCTTGAACAGCTGCCAGTAGATGATCGCAACTGGGAGGTGTTAGTGGTAGGCGCAGGGGAGAAACAGACGCATTGCAATTCAGAGTAAACCTCACCCTTAAGGAGTGGTTTGCATGCCGGGATGCAATGTCTCTTGCAATGTCGATTGAGATGACATAACCAGGTCCATTGGCGTAGGGGGGATACACCGCTTCCGGCCATTCCTGTAGGCACTCATGTTATGAGAAAACATAAGCATAAAAAGGTTGCAAATATGTTATGTTCACACTGGACAAGCTAGTGCTCAAGTTACCTCATAGGTCACAGCCCACTTGCCACTTCTTAGAGGCCTGTGTAAAAGATTCAAGTTGCCAAGATAAAGAGGTAAGGTTCTGTTGTAGGTACTGATTTGTTGCAATACTATATCCAGCCGCACAAAGGTGTCGTCGTCACACTTCATGATATAATCTGCAGTAACATTTTGCACCTGCATGCATATCAGTGAGTATTTGCCAACTGCTGGAGGCCACATTGGCAATTACACATTTAACATGAGTGTAGCATGACTAACCCCATATTGACATATCGCAACTGTTTTAAGAACCACCAGCTCATACCGGTCGATAAATGGCAGAATGACTATGTCTCCAAAATATTCTGCTTCCTTCTTTAGTGCTGCATTTATCTCCTTTCTATGGCTCTACAAAAGAAAGCAGGTCAAAGACTCATCATATCACTGCTATATCAAGATCCGAATTAGCATAGCCCACACTATGCAAGCATAAGGGATTGTACAATTGTGAAATCATGAGAACTTATCTTACCAGTGCGACAAAGAACCGAGCAACCACATTTCCCAATTGGATCGCTGGAAACTGCATCCAGGTTTTCCTAATAGCCATGCGCTCAGCAAAATGGTTTGTAGCAGAGAGGATGCCAACGAAAAGCTGAATTGGTTCCTCTGGAACAGGGCGAGCCTTCCACTTTTCAGACATTTCCAGAACTTGTTGCAGAGAAAAACTAGGATGGGCCCTCGGAAGCGCTGTTGCATATACAGAGTGAACGTCTATGCCCCCTGTTACGGCTAAACCTGTCGCATCTTCAAGAGCAAATCCCTGATAAACATTTACAATAAAAAGGAAGCACCCTGTGATTTCTCTGCCAGAACCCCATAGTATCTCTGTGATGCAATAAATTCTTTGGCAATGGAACTGAAATTTACCATCCTATGAGGAAATGAGGCAACATGGCGGCCTCCCACGTTGATATGGTATCCTTCGACACCAGCTTGGATAGTGAGAACAAACATCTTGCCCTCTGAAAATGGGAATGGCCATGTCATTTCTGGTTTCTTGGCTCGGCCGATAAACCTGTTGAACCATGCGCTTCTCTTTGTTTCTTTTGATTCAACTATGTCCTGTCTCTGCCATTTCTCACATTTTCTGAATCCATCAACTGCGAAGTCAACAGATTGCAAGGATAAGTACAAACAAAGTAGTCATAACATAGCAGCAGGCAACACGACTCGTGAAAATGAAAAAATTGGAATGCATGGCCACTGGTTGAACACATATTGATTCAGCAGCTTTGCAACCTTGGACCAAAGTTTCCACTTTGTTGCCTAAACCTCCACAGCAACAAGAACAGACACACAAGACAATTAAAACATTAACAGGTGAAAATTTCACAAGTTTCTGTCTGGAATGATACGAAACACCGAATTAGATGTCTTGATGGCATATTGTTCCATTCAGAGACAACTATTACATTAACAGGTGAAATTTCACAAGTTTCTGCTTGGACTGATACAAAACAGGGTGTTAGGTGTCTTGACGGCATATTGTTCGATTCAGGCTACATGCTTGTTGTCATTTCCCAATAACAGGGCGCTTGCATTTGCATTGTTCAATTAAGCATTCCAGGGTTGCTGCGTCCTTGCATTGTTTTTCTGAATTTCGAAACAAAGAATGCTAGTGTGTTTCTTACCCAGAGCATCATCTCCCGAGGGTGTGCCGTCGCAGCGCTGCGCCCTGCCCCACTGCATCCTGAAGCAGGTGTTCATCTCGAGCACCGGCCGGCCACTCCAGTCCCCACGCAGCCGCGGGTTGAGGTGCAGTATCCTGGGCGGCTCCTCACCGTCCGCGGCGCGCAGCCCGCGCAGCTCCACCGCGAACTGCGCCACCATCACGGTCCCGTTGCCCGCGCCGCTCCGCTCCAGCGCCTCGACGTACTCCGCCCGCGCGGCACGCGGCGTGCCCACCACCGTCACCGCCGACCCCGCCGCCAACCCGCACGGCAGGAACGCCTCCCCGCCGCCGCCCCCGACCGCCAGCGAGCCGGGGCACTCCCCCGCGTCGCGGGAGGCGACGGAGTCGACGACGACGTCGCCTTCGGCGAACGCGGACGCCTCCTCCCACGCCTTGGCTCCCAGCGCCCACGCCTCCGCCGCCGTCCGCTCCAGCTCCGTGAAGTTCCCCAGCTTGCCCCACCGCCGCCTCCGCACGCCGGCAGCCTCCCGCCGCCGGAGGATCTCGCCGGTGATGCGGCCGTACCCGGACACCGCCGCCGCGGCGGGGCGCGCGCGGGTGCGGGGAGCCGCCGGCGGCTCCTCGACCCTCCCCCGCAGCGGCTTCCCGGCATTCGCTGCAGCCAGGCGGCTCACCCCCGCCGCGGGGACCGCGCTGCCGAAGCCGGCGAGCTTGACTGACACGAACAGTAGGTACGCGAACGCCGCCGCGGCGAGGAGGGGAGCCAAGCGTCGGCGCGAGCGAAGCCGCCCGGCGCCGAGGAACACCTCGGAGCTGCGCGCGCGCTTCATGGCTCCGGGTGGGAAGCGGCGGCGGTGGCGGCGGGACGCCGGCGAGGAGCGGCGGGTGGGGTGTGTCTCCGGACCCGCTAGCGGGCCCGGATCCGATGTGGCGGTGGCGCTTGGCGGGTCTGGGGGGATCCGGGAGGGGGCTGGACGCCACGGACGGGAAGGGAAAGTGTAGGGGTGGTGGTTACGCGATAAGCATTGCCAACTAGCGCATTGATGGTGACGTCGCGGTTACTTAAGGTGAGTCTCAGTGCATAATTTCATCGCACTATTACCAAAAATGTCATGTTATCTTTTGAAGTGAATGAAACTCTCACTCTCACTACACAGTTTAATTGCATAATTTCATAGACAGCTTGTAGCATTTAATTTTTGTATGGAGTTTATGATCATATGTGTCATGTGATGAAACTATGAAACTCTCAATGCAAGTTTCATTGGATTTCATGAGACTAGGTAAGTGTGTCATGTGAGTGTCATGGTGATGAAACTCTTATCACCTCTCTCTTCATAATTACAGTGCCAAGTCATCAAATCTGCTTATGCAGCATATGATTTAATGCCTATAAAACATCCCATGACACTCCACTGAGACTGGCCTAAGACCGTGTCTCGCAGGTGAGGTTACTGTAGTGCAGGTGGTAAGTTAATTAATCACGTGAGTTTAGAGTTACTACTCCGTAGCTTCGAGTTAATTTAGGTTTTTACTGAATTGAGTTTGTGGTTGCCGATAGTTAATTTTCACATAAAGGAAACCGGCCTCAACATAATTAGTCGTCGTGGCTGAAAAAAAAAACATAATTAGTCGTCGTCACTTTGCTTAAATACATCTCCATTCGTTTACTTGATCATTTACATTTTTCATTGTATTTGCTAAGTAGGTATATCCGTATATTGTCTAGAAACGACTAGTAGGCCTTCAATTAAACTCTGAAAATGTGAAAAATGAATTGTGGGCTTTCGAGAGACACATTTAGACCGTCTCCGGCGGTGTGTGCAAAGGATGCTGCATCTGCAAAATGAGCAACCGATGCATACTGTAGCAGCTCCAGCAGCTGCTGCAGCCGGTTCTGCATTTTGCAACTGCAGCTCTCCTCAACCCCATATCTGGTGGTTCTCTCTCCTTTCTTCATCCCTCTCCCACCCGTCGTCCTCTCTTGCGCCATCCCAGGGAAGGAGGCAAGACAGAGCGCCAGCGCGGACGTCACCTAGCAGGAGGCCGGAGGAGCTCGGGGAGGAAGACCTGCCGCCACGGCCTCGACCTTGCCGCCGCCCGGCGGGACTCCGCCGCCACGGCCTCGACCTCGCCACCCTCCGCAGGATCCAGTGGTCTCCTCGCGAGCTCCGCCGGCCCTGGCGCGCCAATCCGGCGGCCCGAGAGGAGGAGGCGGGGGCGAACGAATTGGGGAGGAAGTCGAGGCCGTTGCGCCGCCACCCGAGATCCGGCCGCGAGATCCGGACCCCGACCCCGTGCGCTGCGGAAGCTCACCCGCTCACCTTCCCCGCCATCGAGCTCCTTGCCTCGCCTCGCCAAGCCCACCAAAGCCTCGCCGACCTCGCGGCCTCGCTCTCACTCCCCGGATCTCGCGCCGCCGAGGCGGAGGAGGAGGCGCCGGCGCCCGAGAGGAGGGGGAAGCGGTGCCCGAGAGGAGGAGAAGGAAGCGGCGCCGGGGAGCTAGGAGGACCTCGCCGCCGGATCTCGTGGAGGAGGTGGCAGGCCGCGAATCTGCGGAGGGTGGAGGCGGAGGAGGTCAGCGCAGGGACGAGCGCGGACTGGCGGAGGAGGAGCGGTTGAGATGAAGAAACGGATGCGCAAGAGCTGCTGGAAGGAGCAGATTTTTTGAGCGCACGTTTCTTCTCTATCCTTCGCTCAAAGGGGAACTAAGGGAACCTCACCTGCTCGTTGCTGCGGGAATTAAGAAAATACAATGATCATAAGGGAAATTTTCATGATGTCATGTCTGCCTTATAGGGATATATGAGCTTGTTACATATAGTTGAACTCCCTCGTACTCAAGATTTACTACTAATATTGAAAGCGCTGCCTCACCGTAAGTTACGGTTCTTTTTTTATTTGTATATGCATAAAAAGTACCGTGAAGAACCAGCGTTTCTCAAATCACGGTATATTTTTTAAACCGAAACAATAAAAATGATCTTGCCGACCGCCAATAGTTAGAAGTAAACAAAGTAGACATTTACGGTTTGTAGATTCATGCCAGATTTGCTTCCTTAATTATAGGTAACATGCCAGATTTGTCTCCTTGATTTTTCCTAATTAGTCGTAAATGCCTATAATTAAGGAAGTTGTTTATTTGTTTCTGTCTAAATGGATGGGATACGCAAGCAAATTTCATCGTGAAATTAATAGTATTTTATATTTCATAAAAATAAAATTCTAGAGACAACAAAATTTTCGTAATTTCTATGCACAAGTGTTCGTCTAAGAACGTAATTTCCTTTTGATTTGTCATCAACAATCATACGCAGAACGTAGATATCGGTCTCTTTCAATATTAGTAGTAAATCTAGAGTAGTACCTACTAACGGAGCGATACAAACTAAACCAAAATATTCAACAGTAATTCAGAGTTTCCAGTAGAAAATCTGGCCGACAATAAAAAAACATTGAAGAATATGTGTACACCGCTCTTCACGTAAGATCCATCGAACACGAACAGCAAAACAGATCAATGGACCAAAGCTCTCAATGGAAGCAGTGCATGCTTCGATGCGGGGCAAACTCCTTGCGGCTAGCTTGACCCTTGCAGCATAATCAGTACCAAGAGGGATGTCGCTGCCGCCATCGCATACACCAGATCGAGGCAGGAGCGGGGCATCGTGGCTGGTGAGCACTGACGGAGATCGACAGACCCGCGCTTTCCGCTGCCGGCGGCGCCGGCGCCTTCGACGGGCCGGTCGCGAGGGGACACCAACGGCGAGCCACTCGGAGACGTTCCTGCGCTTCCTTGACACGGACCTGCTGCTGGACCCGGACAACGACTTCTCCTTCTCCGACCTCGACTTTTCCCCTCCTTCTCCGACGACTCCCTGCCAATTGAGTGGCGCCCGCTCCGGAGGCCGTACTCACGCCGGGGACTTGGTCGCCGTACAGCTACACCAGGTATTGCCGCCCGCTGATCTGCACCATGTTTCCTCCACCAGGCCTCGCATGCTTTAAATAGCAGGAAGGAGGACGGGGATGGCCTCGATCGATTGGCCTCTCCGGATCTTCCGTTTCAACAACTGAACAGGCATGCGAACGGACGGGGTGGAGCCGAAGGGCCTATCTATAACAGGCCGCGCGGAAGGGGAACGGAGAGGGTGGGCAACGGAAGGGGAACCGCGATGGGTACGTGGACCAATCAGAAGTTTCAGTTACCACTAGCATGGACCAATCAGAGGTTAGAGAATTCTCTAAGGATTCCTAGTGGGGAGTTCCTATATAGGAGTTATAGATTTTGCAGATCGGGATCCCCTGCACTGCTGGAGACGGTCTTACACCAATGAAATGGAGTGAGTGCGATGGCACGCGAACCCCTTTCCAAGTTAGAACTGTGGTGTGGTGGTTCTCTTTTGTACTAATGCATGTTTGGGCGCCGCGGTGCATTGACGGATGACGACGAAGTTCATGGGACGTGAATGCGTCAAACGTGCCTCAACAAAAAAACAGTCAACACCCAAACACCAACAAAAATTTCAGCTGAGCACTTGGCAAATCGCAAGTCAAACGGCGAGCGTAAACAACGGAGACGGTGGTCCCCTTCCTCGCTGACTGGTGCTGGCCCCAGAGGCCAGAAGGTCTCGGCCGACACGTCTCCGCGCCCTCACTGTCAGACCGCGCCAAATAGCAGCTGGCCACGTGTTCCCGGTCGTCTGAACACCACGCGCGCACGGCCACATATACTTCGGGTGTGTTCTTTTCGTCACAAATGAACAGTGAAAAGTACTATTTACTTATCATATTCATCACATCTTCTCTTACAAGAAATACTATTTCAGTACTATTCATTTGCAACTTCACTATTCCAGTGAGGCAGCAGCGAGACAGCGAGTGGTGTAGGGTCTGGGCCGGCCGACACGTCACCGGCGTCCGCCGTGCACTTGCCACTGCACTCCTGTGCCGTCAGCTTCGCAAAAAAGCCGCCCCAGTCGCTGCAGGCTCCCCGTACACCCGCCGGACGGCCGGCCGGCCGGCACGCGTGCGTGCTCTGCTCTGCTCGCCCTCGCTCCTCAGCTCGCTGCCCACCGCCGCGCGGCGGCCGACGGACGGAGGAGCGGCTCTGCAGGCTGCAATGCACTGCACCGGCCACTGCCAGCACGACGACGACGCGTCCCGTCGCGCATCGGACGGCGGCAGCGTCGGGCCCCGTCGTGTCGGCTACCGCGCCGTGTGCCCGTGTCCCGTCCCGTCGTCCAGTCGCCTCCCCGCTTTCCACGCCCCCGAACCTCGCTAGCCTTTATCGTGGGGCCGAGTGGTCAGCGTCTTTGGCGGCGTCGGCGGCGCGGGGAGCGAGGCGTGGTAGGGGGGCGGCGGCGTCGGAGTCCGAGACGGGTCGTCGGGGCGGCGCAGCGGCAGCAGTGCGCCGAGCCAGACTGCAAGACAGACAGGTGGGCCCGAGAGGGGAAGTACGCGGGGCCGAGATGACTGCGCAGAGCCTTTTATTACGGCCGGTAATTTCAGGCAGCGGGGGGTGCGGGCCCCGCCAGCTCGGTGCCGGTGAATGTAGTACTCCTACTAGTAGTAAAAACGGTCAACGCATCAGCGTGCACTCCACCCACCACCGTGCGTGCACCAGCTCCGTCCGCGGCGGTCCGCCTCTGCGGCTCTGCTGGCGAAGTTCCTCTGCTGGCCTCGGTCCGTCGCCGGCGGCGTCACGGCACGGCACAGATCGATGGGTTACCCCAGATCGATCGGAGCACGGCGACCGGAGAAAAAGAGTCACCTGGTTGCTGTTGCCACGGCTACGCCCTACTCCGTACGGGCTACGTACCCGTACCCCTACTACTACTCCAGCACCAAAGTACAAAACTTTTTCCTAGGACGAAATACGCTCGTATACAAGTACAACAAGAGCTTCGTCGGCATGGCCTCTCTTTCCGGCTGCACCTGCACAGCTGCACTGCACGGCGAGCTGCTTTCTGCCACGCTGGTGTGGAGGGCAACTTCACCCGTCGATCTCCGCGATCGGACGGCCCGGATCGAATCAACCCACCACGCGCGCGGCGCACGGGTGGTGGTGGCTCGGCACGCATCATCACCAGTGGCCAGCAGGGTGTGAACGAATCCTCGTACGACGAGGAGGACCACGGGCGCGCAGCGGGAAAATGACTGTGCTGCCCTTCCGCGCACGTGCCCCCCGTCGGCCGGCGGTCAGGGGCCTTCTGGTCCGTCCGTTCCGGAGCCGGGGCCCGGCGGCACCGGATGGGGGCAGATGCCGTGAATTAGGCGGAGGACGCGAGGGTGTAACGGTCTTTTTACCACTTGACTAGTGTTGTCGTCACGAAACGAGTTCTCCGCGTGCGCGTGGACTCCTCCTACAGTACTATACTCTACCTGGTTTGTGCACTTTGTTTTCCTGGCAAAATTGACTTTTAGTGACCTCCGATTTGTGCTTCAATTCTTAAATATTCAATGCCAATCACTCTTACTAGGAATATTTACCCAAGTACGTTTAACTATTGCCAAATGTTTATAAACAAATAAGTATATTATGTTTAGTATAATGAGTTGAAAAAGAGCTTTGTTTCGGTCAGGGGCAAAGCCAGCTCGGTCATTCGCCGATGTTCAGGATCAATTTCTACCGCTGTCATTAGCTTTGCGAACAGTGTCCGTACAGTGTTTTCACTAAATTTTGTAGCATCCATTTTGTACCACAAGCTACGTATTACCTTGTATTAAATTTTTTTCATCAACTAATTTAATAAATAAAATTAGTTAGTGGGTTCATAAAACTGGTACTTACTAGTACTATCATCATCATATTAGTATTTTCTCATACTACATGGTCCTATCACCATTAAATTTCAAAATAGCTCACGTTAATTACAAAAATCTTAAAATTTCTCTTATTTTAAAAATATGCCAATGGATATTTCTTACTTTTCACAAGAATGATTGGAACATATTTTAATATCACTTGAGTTGACAGTCACCACTCACAAAAAAAAACATCACTGAGAGACTACAATTACGATGTGCGTAGTACTAAAAGCGTATAAAGCATCCACTTGCTCACTTGCAACAGCGGATTCTCTCTAAAACAATAATCAATACAAGATCCAGTTTTTTTCCCTCAAAGCATAAACCCAGTCAAAACCTTCAAACCCAAAGAACAAATTAAATAATCCCTTTTTAAAAGAGGGTAAAGCGGAAGATATAAATCTACCCTTTTCCCAGATATCTCTTTTTTTACTGTCTCCAACTCCAAGAAGCTCTCCTGTTGCTATTCTTGGCTTCCCCATAAACCGAAAGAAAAAAAGCGAGCGGAAAGATAGAAGCACCGCACCACCACCCCACACCACGCCACTCCCCCTCCCCGGCCCCCCCTCCCCGTCCTCGATCCAGCCATGGCGGCCTAGGCCCCCACCCCCCTAGGGTTCTCCCCGTCAGCCCGCACCCAGAGCGCCTCCCTCCGCTACAGCCCGGTGGGTCGCGCCGCCCGATTCGGCCGCCGGTGGCGAATGGGAGGCCGCGCGGTGCTCGGAGACTGGCGTGACCGCGCGCTGCCGGCGAGGCCGGGGGTCCCCTGAGCTCCGCGGCGGGTTCCCGTGCTAGCGGCGGGGGGACGCTCGCGGCGGTGGTGCGGCGCTGCCTGAGGCGGGGGGTTTAGGAGCGCGGGGCTTGGTCTGTGGAGGGCCCCGTGCGTGCATTGGGGATTTTAGGCGGGCGAGCGAGCTGCGGTGGTGGTGGTCTCCCGGTGGAGCGGGTTCGTGGGGCTGAAGCTCGGGGAGGAGTGGCCTGCGGCTGCCTCGTGATCTGATGAGCTCGGGTCCGGCGGCGTGCCTCGGTTTCTCCGCGTGTTTGCTCCGTCGGCTGTCGGAAACCCAGCTTCCTGGATCAGGCCGTGCTCGTTTCGGCGCTTTCCGTCGCTTCTTTGGGGAAAGGTTGGAGCTTTGAGGCGGTGCTTGGCGGGAGAGCTCGGCTGTGAGTTACGGGGCGATGAGGTCAGCAATGGCTCGTGCTTTCCGTGACAGTCCGGGGTTCGGGTAGTGGTTTTCTTCAAGAGCAACGGAGGTGGCTGCTGCTCCGAGGGGAAGTGGTAGGAGGAGGCAGCAGCCAGCGGCAGAGGAAGTGATGTTCTGGGCGCGAGGGAAGCAGGTTGGCATTGCTGTTGGGAGCATGGTGGGGTGCTGAGGAGGACTGTCGGTCGTCCTCCCGTGCGGTGGAGCTAGGTGTTCTTGTTCCGGGTTGTGTTGGTGGTGGAGATGAATCTCTCCCCGTCCAAGATGCCGGAGTCATCGCCGGAAAGTGAAGGTATGTCCCGGATCACCCTTTTGGTATTGATTCAGTTCAGAATTTCTCAGCTTGGGTTACTAGTCTGCATTGTTTAGTGGATTGTGTAGTGTTGTCATTGTGCATTGTGGGTTGATGTTCTCATACAAATTAGTAAAATTGTATGTGCAATAACATTCATTCATCTTCTTTGCTGATTTTAACAAAAGAAAAGATTTTTGCATTGCTCGGCTCCACATGTTCAGATATTATTGACACACACTGAACCTCTACTTGTCTGTAGCCAAGTACGAATAGTAGCTTCACATGAGCTCTGCTTTCTGGTTGCTTGCTGTTCCGCTCATGTGTGTTTGGCATTTTGCAGGGGAACAAAGGTGTCTGAACTCTGAGCTATGGCATGCATGCGCTGGGCCCCTTGTGTCCTTGCCTATGGTTGGGAGCCGGGTCGTCTACTTTCCTCAGGGTCATAGTGAGCAGGTTGGTCACTTTGTTTGTGCAGCAATATCTTGGAATAAACTAGGGATGGCCGAGTTTGTTGACTTCAGGTTTTGCAAACAAGGAATAAAAAGCATAACTTGTGCTGGTGCCTTTCTGGTTCTTCTGGTTGTATACCAATGGATTCTAAAACATAACAGCACCAAAGGTTTCACTGAAAAACTTTGCCCAACTATATCCATAAAGATATTATATTCAAATAATCAACTTTTTAAAAACATTGATTCCATTTGAAGTCATTTTTAAGTAAATTTAGTTTTGTAGATTAAATCAGTTGCAGAGAATCACTTGTGCTTGTGCCTTTGTTCTTAAGAGGTTTTTTCAATTGTTTTTATTTTCATGCAGGTTGCTGCATCAACTAATAAAGAAGTTGATGCTCAGATCCCAAACTACCCAAATTTACCTCCGCAGTTAATCTGCCAGCTACATAATGTCACCATGCATGTGAGTTCGAAATTAATGGACCATTATGTTGTGTTTTAAGGAGCGTTATGAGATAATCTCTCTGTCCTTATGCAGGCTGATGCAGAGACTGAAGAAGTTTATGCTCAAATGACGCTGCAACCATTGAGTCCGGTACTTTACCAATGCCCACTTAGCTCTAACTCATTATCTGAATTCTCGTGAAGGTTCTTTCAAAAATATTACAATGGCTATAAATTTATCAAGTGATTCCATGGGCAGGAGGAGCAAAAGGAACCTTTTCTTCCAATTGAATTGGGTGCTGGCAGCAAGCAACCAACGAATTACTTCTGCAAGACATTGACTGCAAGTGATACGAGTACCCATGGTGGATTCTCTGTTCCACGCCGAGCAGCTGAGAAAGTCTTTCCCCCATTGGTTGGTCTTTTGAAAGATTTAACTGGACATTCAATTGCTTAAAGCTTGATGGATTTGTAAGAAATGATTTTGTGTAGTTCTCTTGAAAAAAACTAACCTATTTCTGCATCTGCAGGATTTTTCACAACAACCTCCAGTGCAGGAGCTGATTGCAAGAGATCTGCATGACAACGAATGGAAATTTCGCCACATTTTTCGTGGTATGTACTTAAAACTATGGTAGACGTTGCAAAGATGGTTATGGTTGATTATTGAACAAGTATAATGGAATTAATTGTCAATAAGAAAGTGTGAATATGTGTACTGTGCATGAGTAGCTTCCACTATCTCAATGGACATAATTTTGCCATCAAGTCTAGTGAGATTTGGCTTAGGTAGTTATGTTAGTATAGTTTATCTGAAAAATGTTGTGTTCATAATATCTCCTTGCCTCCTTAAGCTGTCTTGTAAAATTGTTTGTGCTTCAACTTATATTTTGGGATGTCTTGGTTGTTCTTTTGTATCTTTATTTATTATTGTGCAATGTTTTGGCCCTGCATGTGTTTTGCAGGTCAGCCAAAAAGGCATCTCCTAACGACGGGTTGGAGTGTATTTGTAAGCGCGAAAAGACTAGTAGCAGGGGATTCTATCATATTCATCTGGTATTTTCTACTTCTATTTTTAAACCGAACCCCATACATCTACTTTTTAAAGTCTCAGAAGTTGCACATGTTGCTGATATGGTAAGACCTTTTTGCTTTTAAATCAGGAACGACAATAACCAACTTCTTTTGGGAATTCGTCGTGCAAATCGTCCACAAACTGTTATGCCCTCGTCTGTGCTATCAAGCGATAGCATGCATATTGGTCTTCTTGCAGCAGCAGCTCATGCTGCAGCCACGAACAGCCGTTTCACTATTTTCTATAATCCTCGGTATGTATACTATGACCGCACCATATTATACTTGCCCACCTTTGCTTCTGCAATTAATTAATATGGTCATCTTTTGTCAGTGCTAGCCCTTCTGAGTTTGTGATTCCACTGGCTAAGTATGTGAAAGCTGTTTACCACACACGTGTGTCTGTTGGGATGCGATTTCGTATGCTTTTTGAGACAGAGGAATCAAGCGTCAGACGGTGAGTTGAAACTGTGTACACAGCATGAAAAGTTAAAAAATGCACATCTTATGGTTGCCTCCTTTTCAGATACATGGGTACGATCACAGGCATAAGTGATCTGGACTCAGAGCGATGGCCAAACTCACACTGGCGATCTGTGAAGGTGAATTCTTTTGGAAACTGTCTTGGGAAAGAATCTTCTGTACCTTTACGGAAATCGTAGCAAGGCTAGCAGTGTTGTTTAGTCAATTAGTTTAACTTCTAATTGCTCAGTTTTCTCTGCCAAATCTTCTGTCACATGCTTTATGTATTCCTTTGTGAGAACATTTCTGCATTTTAATGATGGTTTCCTCCTCTTTGGGTGTGTGATACTCTAGGTTGGTTGGGATGAGTCTACAGCTGGTGATAAGCAACCAAGGGTTTCACTCTGGGAGATTGAGCCATTGACAACCTTTCCGATGTACCCTACTGCCTTTCCATTAAGGCTTAAGCGCCCCTGGGCTTCAGGACTGCCCATGTTCAATGGTAGACTGATTGCTGACCAGAACACCAATATCCATTGTAACAGTTCTTTTCAGTCTTTTCTCTAACCGATTTCTCTTTATATATGCAGGCGGGAGGAGTGATGAGTTTGCACGTTATTCTTCTCTCATGTGGCTTCGAGATGGAAACAGAGGGGCGCAGTCTTTGAACTTCCAGGGACTTGGAGTGTCACCATGGCTTCAGCCAAGAGTAGATCATCCACTGCTGGGTCTGAAGCCAGATACTTACCAGCAGATGGCTGCTGCCGCACTGGAAGAAATTCGAGGCGGGGATCACATGAAGCAGACATCTTCTCTGTTGCCAGTCCAACAGACTCAAAATTTGAATGGTGGGTTAGATCCTCTGTATGGAAATCCTGTTCTACAGCAGATGCAGTTCCAGTCTCAGCAGTCACCCCTGCAAACTGTGCAGCAAGGCTATGGTCAGAACACAGGCAACTCTGGGTTCCTTCAAAGTCAGCTGCAGCAGCTGCAGCTGCAAAAGCAGCAGGAGCCGGCACCACAGCAGCAGCAGCAGCAGCAGCAAACACAGCAAGTTCTGCAACAACAATCTCATCAGGACATGCAACAGCACCTCTCATCTAATTGTCATGATATTACCAATGTAGCTTCTAGCATGTCCGAGGCTGGATCTGCTTCTCAATCGCATTCTTCTTTGCTTCCTGGATCCTCGTTCTACCAGCAGAACATATTTGAAGGAAACAGTAGTCCAGGTTTGCATCTGCACAACAGTTTTCATAACTTTTCAAGCCAAGAAGCCTCAAGCCTTCTTAATTTGCCTCGAAGTGGACAATTAATGGCATCAGAGGGATGGCCTTCAAAAAGGTTGGCTGTGGAACCCCTTGCTAATCTGGAAGCTCAATCTGTGCATCCCAAGCTTGAGAAAGTGAGTCACCAGAGTAATGTATCTCACATTTCTGGCACCTTGGAATCACTATCAGCAAGAGACGGTTCTAGTGCACAGGCACTTGGTACAAATGTTCAGAGTCACCTGCTTTCTTCACCATTCGCAATCCATGATGGCATGACAACTGTCAGGAGTGGTGGTGTTGGCAGTGGAACTGATGCGATAACCATAGCTTCATTGAGATATAGTGATGTGAATTTGCTACCTGAAAACTCCTTAGCAACTTCCAGTTGTTTGGGTGAATCAGGAACTTTCAATTCTCTTGATGATGTTTGTGGCGTGAACCCATCACAAGGTGGAACCTTTGTGAAGGTATGTGTTTTCTAGACTTGCTGTATATTCCTTAAATCGATAACAGAGCTTGTGAAGTTGGTAGCTGCAATAGACTTTACTTTATGGCTTTATGGAGTCAAAAGACCATTTTTAGTGGGTTGATGGTAGCCATGCAGTCAAATTACATGTTAAAGTTCTGTACTTTAGGATGATCATTAGATCCTTGGATTAGCAATCACATCCTTTTGATGACTTTCTGTTGCCTTTTTTATTTCCACCGTAGGTTTACAAATCAGGTTCCCTCGGGAGATCGCTCGATATCACCAGATTCAGCAGCTACTACGAGTTACGTAGCGAGCTCGAGCGATTATTTGGTCTTGAAGGCCAACTGGAGGACCCTGTAAGATCAGGCTGGCAGCTTGTATTCGTCGATCGGGAAAATGATATTCTTCTCGTCGGCGACGACCCGTGGCAGTACGTGTATCCAGAACTTTGCTCCTCTTCTATTCTGTCTGAATTTTCATTCAAGTAACAATGATCGTTGGATGCACATTTTCCAGGGAGTTCGTGAATAGCGTATGGTGCATCAAGATCCTCTCGCCACAAGACGTGCAGCAGATGGTCCGTGGCGGGGACGACCTTCTGTCTACACCTGGAACGACGATGCTACAGAGCAGTGTGGCTTGCGATGACTACTCTGCAGGCCACCACAGCATGCAGAACTTCACCGGCAGCATTGCACCTGTGGTTCCCCTGGACTACTGAGACGAAGACCCGGAATCCGAACCAAACCAGCAATTCAGCATCATCACTGGATTGCCACCTGCTAGTCACTGCATTTCCTGCGGTCTTCTCTCTAGTCCCGTTCTCGAGGAATAACCTAGTCGTTAATATAGCTAGATGATGATCCATTGTATCACTATGGTAATGAACATGTTGTATGGTAGTTGGTGTAGCTACGAGATAGCCCTAGCCTAAGCTCTAGATTGGCAGGCAAGAATTGCTCTATGGAAGTATGAATGCGCAGGCACTCACTGTAGAGGTGACCTAGCCCTGTAGCTATATACATATATGTCTAAAACTGATATGGTTCCATGTGGAGCCTGAACCATTCAAACTTGTCTTCTTCAAATTCCCCCCTCAAATTACGGTCGTTTGATGTTGCTGCATGCCAACCAAGTCAAAAGTTCGCCATGTTTATAGCTCAGTAGTCTGTGACCTGTAGGGCTTTGACCTGTTAATCTGCCTGGATTCATGCCAATTTGCATGATTTATGGGGCAGGGTGGTGGTGATCATGTGCTACGGGACTAAATCATGGTTCCATATAATCAAGGTGTGGTGTAGGAGGCAGGTACCCTTTTTAGGTGGGGTCATTTAGCTTCTTGTTAGATCCATGTGGTGCCATTAAGAATGTTGAACTAATCTTCAACAGCTGAAGGGAGGATATCTGAAATAGTGAAATTTCCCTGCTGCTGAAGCATAGTAATTTGTTGGATGGTTTTACTATTGCTTGGATTAAAAATAGTAAAGCTGCAACGCAAGCGGCAACATTTCTCACATCTTGCTTGCATCAGCAGGCTGGGATAGACCCGTGGTGCAATTCATGTGCAAACTGCAAAGCCCATGCCATCGATCTGATTCTGAACTCTGAAACTCGGGTGAGGACGGTCGGGCAGCATACCAGAAACAAAGCGTTTCCACGGTTCAGTCAGCTAGATATTATGTGCAAGGGTGCGTGGAGGCAAAATCAAACAGTGGCTGATGATTTGCATAATGATAATTGGTTGCGGGGGCTGTGGAGAATGAGCTCGACTGATGAAATGGCGGAATTCGTTGGGCTCTGGTCGTTGGTTCAGAATGCCCATCTGTTGCAGCAAGAGGATGAGACAGTTTGGAGGTGGACGGCCAGTGGATCCTACTCAGCTAAATCTGCCTATGAGGTGCAATTCAAGGGCTCTTTCTGCACTTTCAATTGCAAAGCAATATGGAAAGCTAGAGCTGAAGGAAAACACAGGGTCTTTGTCTTTGCTGTTGGATAATTAGGCAAACACAGATTTATCATGACAAGAATAAAACCTAGCATGTAATTCTCAATCATACTAGGCAGGAACACACATATCAACATGATCTCAAATAACATGCTGAAATAACAGATCGGATCCCAGAATACGTACTGAACGGATGCAGCTGGGATGACAAGCGGCGGTGACGGAACAACAACGGTGTTGCGGACGGCACGCTGCAGATGACGTTGAAGACGACGCTCGTTCGCAGCGGCGGCGGCGGCGGAAGACGGAAGACGAGCCGTGGTGAAGACCCTTGAGCAGTCGCGCGGAGTGCTTCCCAAAAACCTTATTCGCCCTCTCCCGATGCAGGATCACAAGGGCGAGAGGTTCCGGAGACCTGCTCTCCCGTTCGTCGGTGCATGCCGACGCACGGGATGGAGTAGACTACAGCGGCGGCGCAACAACGAGAGGAGGCAAAAACTCTAGCTCGAATCGGTACTTTTGGTAGAGGCTGATAGGTCGCATATATAGGGGAGAGCCCACGATCTCGCGTCGCGATCACGATCTAAACCGATAGGTTTCCATATATTTCGCAGACTTAAAAGCCAAGTAATCAAAAATTAAAAAAGCAAAAGGCAACCGCGCCCCCGCAAGGCAAGGAGGCGGATTTCGGTGGACCATTCACGCGGACGTCGTGCGCCCGCGCCTTTCGTCACGCCACGCGAGGCGAGGCGAGCGAGCACACGCGTGCGGAGCTTTCCCTCCCTCCCCACACACATGGCTTGAAGGAGTGAAGACCACCTCCATATTTAAGTTGGTCATCCTCCCCTTCCACTAGCAATGTGGCACTAAGGGTATGGTAGCAGTCCCACCATTGCTCATGCCCACATGGGCTTTTGAGATTTATTTTGGAATTTTTGAAATCTTTCATGGGCCAAATGTCCATAATTCCATCAATCCCCCACCAGATCTCAAATACCCATAGGAGAATTTGCCTGTTTTCTCACTGTTGTTCATATACTAGTGTTTCAGCAAGGACTGTTAAGTTGAACTCTTCCCTAGAGCTTCAAGCTACATTCATCCTCAACTTGACAATAGACTAAACCTTGAATTGCAAGTTTTGTGTGGACAAGTTTCACTCAAAGTCGGAACTAGTACTTGGCTGCCAGTAGCCTACCCCGCGGGTGGAGCATATACGTCGTACTCCCTGGTCTCTTCATGAGTTTGCTAGAGATCACCCAAATCTCATAGACTACGACGTTTTACAGTCGGACTCACATAGGTGTGTTCTTTCAAGAAAACTCTGTAGGACAGCATCTTTGCTTGAACAAGCCAACAGAACACATTAAAGCATAACACTAACCCACCATACAGCTAACGAGAGTATTGCATCTTCACTTGAAGAGAGGTTTGGTAACTAGTTACTCTCTTCAGTCAACCGACAGCTTGTTCTTCCCAAATCCTAATTCACGGGATCTCCGATCACATAGGTTGGGTTACCACTGTGGCAACTTATACGGGTCTCATACCCATCTCCCTCGATACACCTTCTATCACATTCCGTGATAGCTCTTTCGTAAAGGGATCTGCCAGGTTTTTGTCTGTTTGAATATAACTCACACTTATTACTCCGGAGTTTCTCAACTTCCTGACAGATTTCAGTCGTCTCTTGACATGTCTTGATGACTTCGCATTATCCTTAGCACTGTTCACTTTGACTATCACTGTTTGATTGTCACAGTTCATATGGATAGCCAAGAGATCACGCAACTGTTCACTTTGACTAGCACTGTTCACTTTGACTATCACTGTTCCTTAGCACTGTCAAACTTCTCATGCCATTGCTTAGGTGCTTGTTTCAGGCCATATAAAGATTTTTGCAACTTACACACCTTAGATTCTTGACCCTTCACCACGTATCCCTCAAGCTGATCCATATAGATCTCCTCATCCAACTCTTCATTTAGGAAAGATGTCTTTACATCCATCTGATGGATGATCAGACCATAAGAGGCAGCTAAGGCAAGTAGTGCTCGAATAGAGGTCAGTCTAGCGACAGGTGAATAAGTATCAAAGAAGTCTTCTCCTTCCTTTTGTGTGTAGCCTTTAGCCACAAGCCGCGCCTTGTACTTGTCAATAATACCATCAGGCCTAAGCTTCTTCTTTAACACCCATTTGCAACCCACAGGTTTGCAGCCATAGGGTCGATCAGTGAGTCCCATGTCCCATTGGAAAGAATCGAGTCCATCTCACTTTGGATAGCTTCTTTTCAATCATTTGCATCTGGTGATGCAAACGCCTTAGCAAGGGATTTGGGAGTGTTGTCCACAAGGTATACAATGAAATCATCACCAAAGGATTTTTCAATCCTCTGTCTCTTGCTCCTCCTACGAGGAGCTTCATTGTCATCCTTCTCTAGGACGTCCTCACCCTCATGCTCATGCTCGTGCTCATGCTCAAGCTCAATAGGTTGTTCAGAAGTCTCAACAGGTATAACAGGTTCAGGAATTAATTCAGCAGAAAATCTAGAATTGCTATGCATCTCTTTCAAAGGAAATATATATTCAAAGAACGTTGCATCACGAGATTCCATAATAGTGTCAACATGCATATCAGGGACCTCTGATTTAACCACTAAAAATCTATAAGCAATGCTCCTCTGAGCATATCCTAGAAAGACACAATTCACTGTCTTAGGTCCAAGTTTGCGCTTCTTTGAAATAGGTACATTAACTTTCACTAAGCCAACTGGTATGTGCCCTCTGTGACCAGCATCTGGAGACGGCCGAACACATCAGTTTGCATTGCGTGTTTGCTAGAGAAGTGTGGTTCAGAGTTAGTGCTTGGACGAATGGCTTGGTTCAGATTCCGCAGGATGGTGTATCGCTTGAGAACTGGTGGAACAGGGCAATGAGTCTGGGATCCTGGGAGCATAACTGCATAAGCGACGCGTTGCGTCTCTGCTGATCTACACGGTGTGGAATTTGTGGAAGGAGCGCAACAGGTGCATCTTTGAGTTGGTTGCTGCATCGCTGCTGACAATCCTGAACTTGATCAAGGACGAGATTAGCCTGAGAAGCAAGGCCTGTGGGGACGATGTCCTGCCGCCCGGGGGTTTCTAGTTTCTGATGATTAGCTCTGCTTTATGTGATGAGTTTTTTCAGTTTTTATGTAATCACGACTTTTGTAAGAACCCGTATGCTTCTCCTCCTTATATGACATAGTAGTGCTCCTGCTGTTCTTTTCAAAAAAAAAATATTATGTGCAAGGTTCATTTGGCCATTGGTCAAACGATCTGAGCTCATCTCCTAATTCAAGGCCACAAAGGTTTTAAGAAATCCTTAGCATCAACATCAGCTAATCAAACCATCAATGCCATCAAAAGAAAAATAAAAGAAGTCTCTACATTATTGTAATTCCATAATTGCAGCAGTGGGTATTATACATATATATTATAGAGGCATTATGTTTGAATTTGTACCGGTAGGAACCGTGTTCTTTTATCTAAAAATAATATTAATAAAGGTATATGGGTAAAAATTTCTGGGCAATATGAATTTTATTTGTCTCTTATTAATTAAGTTTTAGGCAGGGACATGGATGTTTGTTTTGTTGAAAAATTACTAAGATATAAACCTATAACTAATTTAAAAATAGTAGTTTAAACTCTATGGGGTCATATGTTCCCTCCAGGGACGGATTTAGGAATAAATTTATGAAGAGCTTTCTTCTCCTTCTTCTTACTTTACCTTCTCCTTCCCTTATTCTTCTTCCTCAAATTTGTAGGAGAGACGTAAGGGGACTCCATTAGATTTTCAGCAGTAGGGGGGGGGGGGGGGCTCAAGCCCTGCCCGCCCCACCGCTGGATCCGTCCCTGGTCCCCTCATCGTATCGTAAGCCCTAATGTGCCCCTTATTTAAAATAATAGTTTAAAATTCCAGCTTCTTTTATTTTCTCTGTGGAAACCATTTATGTTGGGTATCTATTTATTTCACATCCGTCTCCACATCAAACAATTGGTGTTTGCCGTTCCCAACTCAATTACTTCTTTGAGCAGTAGATTCACCATCCAATGTCTCATATTTGTAGCGTGTATTTCCCTGTTGCTGTATCCACAAATATATTGTAGGGTCTCATGTTTAAATTTGCATTAGGAATCGTGCTCCTTTATCTAATAATAATAATAATAATAATAATAATAATAATGATGATGATAATGATAATAATAATAATACTTTATAAATGTATTCCTCTGCTGACTTCGGTCAAAATAATTTATAAAGGTATAAGGAAACTTTTTGGTGCAATTTGAATTTTCGTTTTCTCTTATTAATTAAGTTTTGGGTAGAATTTGTTTTTGGAAAATGACTAAGACATAAAAGTACAACTAATTATAAAATAATACTTTAAAGACTATGAGGGCCATATGTTCCCTCATCGTATCCTAGTCCTAAATGTGCCCCTTGGGTATGTCAAAATTTGGAACCAATTCCTTTGTATTACTGTGCAATTGTAGTGAGAGGGAGTTAAGCGGGACCCACGACACGTCCACTCCACCGAACGCGAGACTAGCCGGACCAACTAGCATTATGGGGTGCAAAATTATCAAACAACATCTCTGCACAAAGTCCGTCGTTTGGCTCAGACATGGCTGAAGGGCCAAGCTGAGGTGCTGGAGCTACCTATTGTACTGTGTCTCGTTCGAACCACGACATTTTTTTTCGAATACGTAGGAGAGTTGCGTATCATTGTATTAAGAAAAAGTTTATTGAAAATTTCTTACACAACGCATGGTCGTCTAGACGCACTCTGATCCCCTCAAGTAGATTTACACAGAGCCCGTTTGGCTTGAACCACGACGTTGTTTCAACGTCATTTTGTTTTTTGAAATTAAAAGCAGGAGCATTACCATATCATTTAAGAAGAAGCAACAATTGTACATCACGTGTCGAAGCGAACGCCACCACACACAAACAACACACGCAAACAACGCACATAACAAGACACTACACCACCACAACCTTGGAGAAGAGCCAAAGAAGCCGTCACAACCCGCGCCGTCGTCGCCACAATCGTTTCAGCGTCATGGCAAGCCCATCTAGGTACCAGTTCTCTACAATACCAATTAGGCCCTCCAATTAGGCCCTCCACAGCGTAGTGCTAAAGTGATACTTGAAGTAGAGAGAGAGTGTTGGAGCATCACTTCTCACATTGCAACTAGTAATGCTAGAGCCAGAAAATTTGGGAGCGACGCAACAAGGTGCACCGGTGCCAACTTCGTAGAAAAGTACTTCTTTCTCTGCTCACAGTGAGAAGGTGCTGAAAGGAGGATGGAAGATGACGGTGAAAGTACATTCCTGATTATTTTAAATGGTTTTGTGGGTCCCATGTAGTCGTGTTTAGTAAAAAATTTTGAAGTATTAAATGCGACTTTGACCACTAATTAAGAGTATTAAATAAAGGTAGTTTATAAAATTACTTCCACACCCGTATGTAAATTTCCGAGAGGAATCTAATGAGGACTTTGACCACAGGATTAGAGGATGATTACTGCAGTATTACTGCAGCAATTATTAAATTAATTATGCTCATTAGATTCAGCACGCAAAGTTACACTCATCTGTGAAAAGATTTTACAAATAAACTTCATTTAGTGCTCCATGCATATAAGATTTCTTTCTCCGAAAATTTTTGGAGACGAATCTAAACACGACCTAGAGTGAGCCCAAAGTTGCAGCACACCGAGCTTCACTTCCTACTGACAACGATGGGTCCCAGCAATTTTTGTGGCTTCACTCCACGCTGTGGAGGGCCTTACAGCCAGCGGAGTAAAAAGATCAAATGAAGCTTTAATCTTAGGGTTAGACCTGTGTCACTTCGGTGACATCTGATAAAATTAGGGTTACACCTGTATGTACACGACCATCTCCTACAGATTTAATCTTTATACGAGCAAGATTGTGACAAATGCACATCTTTTCTTACTGTTCAGGTGGGCGCGCTTTCTCCCCCCATTGACACTTAAAGAAAAAAAAACAAATGCACATCTCCGTACTCTCAGGAGAAGGAAGGATTCAGCAGGAAAATGCGGCGGCCAGTAAATTAAGCTGCGAGCAGAATGCTGTTGGAATCGAGGTTCCCGTCCATATGCATGGTGGCGAGGGGAGGCCAACGTACGCCGCCCGCCGGCGAGCTGCGACGTGGTGAGGGAAAGCCATGCATGGAGGGCATCTGAGAGCCTCGCTTCCCCTACCAGCGGCAGCGCCGGTGTGCACTTCGATAGCGCGCGTTCATGCAAGCCGCGCTCGGCTCTCGGAAGCTCGTCGCCGCCGTACGGCGGCGCGAGGGCGGCGAAGCATAGCAGCAGGATGAAGGGAGCTAGCAGTGAACTTAATCTAGTGCGTCATCGGAGCTCGTGGGAGGGCGCGGAGAGGCCGGCGAGGACGACGACAAGGAGAGGGCGGCGAAGCGCTCGGTCGGTCCCATTCAAGTTCTCCTTTGCATCTGGCCTCCCTTGCTTAATCTGAACCGTTCGTTAAGTATTGAACGGCTCACACCTACCTGGGGGTGGACGGTAAACGAAATACCGTCCACCCCCTGGCCGCGGCGAGCGGACACCCAAGTGGCCAGCGCCGCCCGCCGGCAGCTGCGACGCGCCGAGGGAAGCCACAGAGAGGAGAAGGGAGCCTCCTCGTCCCTACCAGCAGCAGCGTCAGCGGCAGGAACCTCGCAGACCGGAAGCCGCGTCCCCCGTGGTAGTCCAGGCGCGCCGCGCGGGTGGTCGGTCAGTCGGTGTCGCGGTGAGCCCGTGATCAACCCTGGCTTCATGGAGTGCCGAGGGCCGCGTGGCGTCGCCGCCGTCGTTGCTCCGGCAGCATCCACTTCGGCCGGCCGGACGCGCCGCGGTGTGTAGAGAAGTGGACGGTGGTAGCCGGTGCCTCGGTGAGGTCAGAGGAGCAGAGCGAACAGTGCGCGTCGCCGCATCGCCGCGTCGGGTGTCGCTCGGGACGAGGGGCTCGATCAAGAGAGGACGCCTCCGCCACGCCTGGTGTGTGCATTCACGCGGCGAGCGAGGATGCGAGGTAGGGAGGCGGTGCAGACCATGGATGGCGCCGGAGAGCGGCGGCGAGACGACGAGAGGACGCTGGAGCGCTCGGTGCTTTCAACGGCCCGTTTGTCCAATTACAACCGTCGGCTTGGAATCAAACGGCTCACAGGCACCTGGGGGTGGACGGTAAATGAAATACCGTCCACCCCCCGACCGCGGCGGTGGCCGAGGGGAGGCCAACGCCGCCCGCCGGCCAGCCGCGAGGCGGCGAGGGAAGCCATGGGAATGAGCCGAGAGCCTCCGCACCCCTTTCAGCACCGGCGCCGGCGACGGACGCCTCGCAATCCCGGACCAGCGTCGCCGCGGTGACCATGGCTGCCCCCGATCGAGTTGCTACTGCCGCGCGCGTGGCGAGCGAGGTTGGAGGAGGTGCAGCGCACGGGGCCGGTGGCGGTGGCCGAGGTCATGGATGAGCCTCGTGGATTAGGGCATGTGTGGACGCCGGCCAGTGCAGGGGAAGCCATGAGTCCACCGCCATTGCAGTTGCAGCAGTCCAAATCCTTGTGTAAGCCTTGATGGTAGATTTTTCAGCGTGACAGTAAGCACAGGCAGAAGTTCAGATACAGCAGTTGTTGCTCGCCTTGTCTCAGAGATTGCTGTAAATTGGGTGACAAGCACAGCAACTGAACAATTCCTAAAACCTGCCTGCATGAAGAAGCGAACTGCAAGAGGGATGTCGATTCAGATTCAGAATTCACTCTAAATTTTCTTGGCATCCTTGTTGGAAACAAGCTGGGCCAAGGGAGTTTCCTCTAAATTCTCTGACCAGTTAACACTTAACACATCAGTTCTATATGAGCTAGCTGCAGCACCACGTTCAGCAAGCAAGAGCATGTCACGATTCACAAGCTCACAGGGCATTTGGCAATGGCATCCACACCACAACAACAAATGGCTCAATTGTGCAGAAGCACACAGCATGAGACAGATTTGGCGACGGTTTCATGTACAAAGCTGGATGCCATGACGTTGTCCTGTCCCAAAGCATGCATCGAGAGCTTCAGACGGCTGCAGCAACGAGAGGAAGGAAGCCCGGGGCCGATCACAGGAACCAGGTGCAGCACCGGCGGAGCCGGCACGGATCACGGCCGGTCTTGCGGATGCGCTCCACCTCCCGTGCCAGCCGAGCTGCCTGCCGGCTCCGGCGAGCATCCACCCTCGCCTGCTTGCCCTCCGCCTTGTGGCTCAGGGACGACAGCCTCTTGGCCAGGTCCTGCTTCGCCCGGGCTTTCATCTGCTCAGCCTTTGCCTGAATCAACAAAGTGTTTTCGCAATTCAGTCAGTCAGGATCATCGAAACATTGAACAATGCAAACATTTTTCTTTTCTAATCACCTGTTGGTGAATACAGTAACACAACAATGTCACTCCTTTAGACAATGAAAAAGTTCAGAAATTGAAACACATTCAGACGATGAAAAGGTTCAGAAACTAAAACACTGTTGAAACTGACCTCAGCCTGCCTCAATTTGGCTTCAAATTTGGATTTCTGGCAACTCTCCCATTCCTGTATCTTCCCCTCCTTCCTCTGGTATCTGCAACATCAGAAACGTTTGAAGATTCAGAAGTTGCAGAGCAAAAGAATTCCCAATTTTCGATGAAACTCCCAATTTCCAGTTTTTTAAAAAGAAAGATGACACACCTTGAGGCGAGTTTACACTTCTCGGACTCTTCCCAGGCCTTGGCGCGCGCTTCGAACTCCTTCCTCTTGATCTCCTCATCGATGTCTCCGGCGCTCTCCTCCGGCGACGCGGCGGCATGGGCGGCGAGGAGGCCTTCCTCCTTGCTGGCCCAGGACGCGATGTTCATCTTGCCGAGCTGCAGCCCGAGCGCGGCGATCTCCCGCCGCGTCCTGAGCCGAAGCTCCCGGTCCGAGGCGGAGGAGGACGCCGACGCGCTGCCGCCACCACTCGGGCTGGACGGCACCGAGCACAGCGGGCTGAGCGACGGCGTCGCGGCGCCGGCGGGGGTGCCGCTCCGTGACTGCTCCTGGCTCGCGATCGGCGTCATCTCCGTCCCGACGTCCCGCATCGACACGGACACCGACGGAGCCGGCGCGGCCGCGCCCGCCGACGAGAAACGGAGCTTCTTGTGTGGCGGCTTGCTCGCCGGCCCGCTCACCGACGACGGCGACGACGACTTGGACGACAGCTCGGTCAGCGCGCTGACGGTGGCACAGCCACTGCCGCCGCCCTTCGACGCCGCGGACTCCGGCGCGACGCGGCCGCCGCTGGTGGGGCCGTGCGGCGCCGCGGCGGCCGGTTTCTTGGAGAAGATGGGGTTGGAGTGCACAACGTGCCGCCCGGCGATCCACTTCTCCGCGTCGTTCCACTTGGACGGCACCTGCCGGAAGAACGGCCCGGACACGGCCACCGCCGTCGGAGTCGGCTGCAGGGCCGCCCTCTGCTCCTTGCAAAACTCGAAGTTGCCGCCGTTCTCGGGCCCGCTGTCGCAGCCGCTGCCACTCCCGCCGTCTCCACCGCTGCGCGCCGCCCTGCCGTGGCTGGCGTCGGAGCGCGACCGGGACGAATCCGACCGGTCCTTTGGGTACTCTGCAGGCGACCGAACATCTCATCTAAATCAGAAACTCGATTGCACAACGCTGATGGTTGCAAATAAGAACATTTCTCAAGCATATCAGAGAAACGCACCTTCGTCGAGCTCTTGCGGCAGGAGGCTGTTCTTGAGGTGGTCGGCGTCGTCGGCGAGCTCGAGCCTCGACGGCGACGCCCGCGGCGTCTTGCGGGTACCCTCCTCGTCCTTGCTGCCGCCATGGGAGCCCAGCAGCTTCATCCTGAGCTTGGTTGGAGAAATGACCCCCATCTGCATCCAGGATCGGTCGCACGAGAACGAGGATTTTAACACCACCAAGGATGGGTAGAAATTTTGGTTTCCAAGGATTCTTTACGTGGTCAAACGCGCAGTTACCGAGGCATTGGAAGTGATTTGATCAGAGAGAATCAAGGAAAGCTGTACAGTGAACGTAGTATATTATTTAATTGCTACTAATAAGTAATAAGTACTGTAAATGTCATTGTAAATAGCTGCTAAATTTCTGGCTTAATGCTGCAAATAACAGATGGGTAACACCATCAGCTGGAATCATACTGCTAAAATACAGGTAACAGCTGTTTGACCCAACCTCAACCACAACAACAACAACAAAAATGATCACTTCAAGTTTTCAAGTCTCCAACAGGAATTTTTAACTGAAGAAAGACGCATACTGTCAAATCACCTGGTGATCTACAACTACAATGAGCAAGCAGAGGCAGGCAAAATGATGGAAGCCATGGAACCAATGGTGAGCTGCTGATGGGAGTTCGTTCGTTACCTGGACTTTGTGTATCCTCTCATACCCCATTGCCACCCAGTCAGCAGCCAGCACGCCTTCTCCGAGTGAGCTCTGAGGCTCTGAGCTCCAGCAGCGAAGTGGAGGTGGTGGGGAAGGAGGAGCGCTCCCGCCAGCGAGAGGTTGCAGGTGAGGTCCTTGCTCAAGGGAGAGTGCTGGGCGTGGAAGAGAGTTTTTTTATATTCAGAGTGAGGAGGAGACACAGAGCACGAGCACGTCGCGCCATGGGAGACGACGCCGGGGCTCGCCGGGCGTGCGGGATCGATTGCGGGGCCCGCTCCTCGGTGGGGGCTGCTCGGGCCGTGTGGCGGGGAGCACGATCACGAGCGCTCGCTTTCCCTTTTTCATCAGTCAAAAATCCTGCGCTGAACTGTAAATTCAGTCGAAATTCATCAAAATTCGACAGAGGCCATGCATCCAAATCGCCGAATCCGAACTGCACCGCTCATCCCCTGCATCCAAAATTTGTTCTGTCCGTTCCTCTCGACGCATCGTCGTTACCGAGGAGCTGAGCCTGCTGAGGTGCAAGTGCAATGGCAGAATTCAGGCTCACCTCCACACGGAACCAATAACCAACACATTCACGCTGGTTCAAAACGAAAAAAAATCAATTCAAACCGGCAAATTTCTGCGGCTCCTTTTACGGCCTGTCCCTCCTCGGATTTCAAGCTTTCTTCACGCCCGGCTGCCAGTTCCACAGTAGCCTATCCTACTAGTATTTCTATCGCCATGGACAGGGACGGAGACAGGTGGGGGCCAGCGGGGGCCATGGCCCCCCTATGAATCAAAAAATTTCTAAACCCCCTACATCTTATATAAAAATTATTCATGTAGCTACGTTTTAAGGCTCCAGATCTTTTATTTCTCCTATAAAACACAAAGATGTATGTGAAAAATGTTAACACATGTAATTGTGTTTCCAACAAAAACATAACATTCGTTTTGAGTTCTCTCACAGAGAAGCCAAATGACACATGTTTCACCTCTCTCTCTTTCTCCTTCTTCTCTAATTCTTTTCTCCAAGACCGGCCATAGCTCTCAAGGTCAAAGAAGCTTTAAGATTCCAGGGATATTGAGATTATATGATCTGCTTGAAGATGGTACTTACTTACTAGTAGATACGTCGTCTCGTCTTATGCCAAAACTTATTTTCAAAGAGAGAATCACACGTTGCATGGATTACATAGTTTTTTTTAATTCAGCTAGTATTCTTATCATTTTTGTTGTACGTTGTTTTTAGAAACTAAGTAAAATCTAGCATACAGTTCTTTTTACTATGTGCCTATGTAGCTGAATGAATGAATAGAACTATATAGGGGTCAGAGGTTAGAATAACCCCAGCGTCACATGAATTTAACCAGTCAGACGCTAGGCATCGGGGCAAGCCCCAACCGACCCGCCATCCACTGTAGCAAGGACGCGGCCGACGAGAATTTTTTTAGATAAGGGATTACAGAATCCGGCCTCTACATCCAGAGATGTACACAGCCAATTATTACAAACCGTTCTTGGTGAATAAAAAGCAAACCAAAGTCTTTAAAAGAGATAATCAGACTAAAGCAAACTATATAAGTGCTTACACCCTCTATTTGATATCTCTAAGGCAATAATCTCTAATTTCTTGCTCATCAGAGTGAGAGCGTCCTTGGCTTGCTCATCACGCTGTAATTAGACCTAGGAGCGTAGCCAGTATGCTCCCCTGAAAATAACCTGCATAATAGAGTTAGTTTTCATGGCCGACGAGAATTGAACCCGGGCTGTCGAGATACACTCTAAGCTGAGCTGACCAACCTGGACCGACCCCGTTCCCGAATGATTAGAACTGGCCCCCCAATGTAAAATTCCTGGCTTCGTCCCTGGCCATGGATGTTACGTGCGGTCAAGACCCTGCCTCACTGCTTGCTCCAGTTCTCCTGTACCAGTACTTCACAAGTTGCGTTGCATAGAAACCTTTCTTTTCTTTTCTCTGTTCTTTTCATTTCTTTTTACTGCTCAATCTGCCGCCATGGATTCGACAGGTTCACCGGACCACCATTCCAAACAGTCCATGATGGAGTATTTCGGTGATCTTGATGTGCAGAGAGTTCTCGTGTGCTCGCAAGTCGCGGCACAGTTTCTTCAGTCAAAAAGAATTCAGCTCATTTTTTCAAAGAAAAAAAAATCAGCTCGTGACTGCTGCGCCTCCTTCATTGCACGACATCTTTGACTTTTGAGTCCGAAGGAGACAGGTACTCCAAATTTCACTCCAAATTGCAAGACCAGCACCTGATTTCATTATTTAAACACAAAACATGTTTAATTTTCAAACTCAATCTTTCCCTCCTACCCACCCTACCCTATCCAGCACCAGACCCCATGCACGGTTGCACGCATCGCATGCATGCCCAAGAAAAAGCCACGAGGAAAGGGGAGGGAGAGAAGGCTCCAAAGCCCAAACCCCAACAGCAAGAGGAGGAGATGAGAGCAATGCAAGAACCCTAAAAATTAAACAATGGAGCCGCAACACAAATCCAGCTTTGTTAATTCGTTTTGCTCCTCCTCAGAGGGCACAACAAACACAATGCAAATGCCACAGTTTTTGTTTATCTCTCTCTTCTAGGACTTGCCAAAGTTATCAGCTCATCAGCAGCTCATGTCCTGACCACACACCTTGCCTGCATCAGTCCACCAAACCCATTTCTGTCTCCTGCCCAATCTTTGTTTTGCCCCCTACTGGAGTACACCCTCCGTCCCTTTTTGTTGGTCGCAAAAAAACAGTGATTCCCCTCACAGACACGCTTCCCGGACGACTATCAATAAGGGACGGAGTAGTAGGTCTCACACACACAGAGGCACCCTGTGCATGGTGTCTTGTCTTGACGTTTCTAGTTAGCCTCACCAGTGTGTAGTTTAGCCTAACACACGTTTAGTTTAGGTTTTTGAGGTCACACGTTGCCCGACGCTTGATGTCATCCTTATGCAGATGCCCCCTGTAATTTAACACTGATTGTCTGTCTGCCTTTGCAATCCAACTATCAAGGATGACAAGATTCCTTCAACTTGCAGTTGTTGATTTGTGCCAAGGGAATTCCAATTTGTCCCTGTCTCATCTCAGCTCTCATGGGCTGCTAAATTTTGGCGCCAACTGCACATTTCAAATGGCAGGATTCCAATAGGGCGTGCAAGTTCTTCTTCTCCTATGCAACTAGAAGCATCATTTTGTACAGGGTGTAGATCTTAAGGATGCTATTGCAATGCTTTTAAGGATGCTATGCATGATCATTCCAAAGCGGCCAAATGCATGCCCTAAGGGCCTGTTTAGTTGGCCAAAAATTTTGGCAAAAATTTTTGACCCCCCTTCGAAGGTCTATTAGAGGTAAAAAATGTAGACTAATTACAAAACTAATTACACGAATGGACGGGAAATCGCGAGACGAATCCATTAAGCCTAATTAATCCATCATTAGAGATTGTTTACTGTAGCACGACGTTGTCTAATCATGGCATAACTAGGCTCGTTAGATTCATATCGAAAAATTAGGTAGGGGTTATGGAATGGGTTTTGTCATTAATCCACATTTAATACTCCTAATCAGTGTCGGAAGATTGATGAGACGGGTAGTTGGGAAAACTTTTGGGAACTAAACAGAGGTGTGCCCTTTGATGCTAGATTGATAGTACTAGCAAATGTTTGGATGTGATCATGACTTTTGGTGCAGCAGCAGTGCAGGGTGGTAGTAGCTGCTAGTACTAGCTAGGGTTGGTTTCTTTGGCTTGCTTGCAATCCAAGAGAAAAGGCCTGCAAAAGGTGTACCAGCACCTCACATTGTGGCACACCACACATGTTGGAAACCCCACTCAATCTAGCTGCAGCAGTGTGCCAGTGTTGCAGCAGCAAATGTGATGTGTGAGGTGGCTGAGGATTCAAGGCTGATAGTTTTTTGCCATCAGAACAGTGGTTTACCAATGCTGTGCTGGGGTTTGACTGGAGTGGACTGGATTCTTGCGGTGGCTGATGAAGAAGACACAAGAGAGTTTGTGTCCATGCACTCCATATGACCATTGGCATATGCATGAAGGCAGGCAAGAAAGAACAAGAGCCATGAATGTTTACCAAACCAGTAGTAGTGGACAAGTGTCACGGGTGGAAAAACACCCTTCCGTCCCGGTTGGTAAAGACTTTAAGTCTCTAAAGTCCACCCGGGACGAAAAGAGAGAGACAAAAGGCCCCCCTTTGTCACCGGGTGGGCAACCGGGAATAAAGGGTGGCCTTTATTCTCGGGTGGTAGCCCCGCCCGGGACAAAAGGGGAGGGCACACCAGCGCCTGTGCGCCACCCCTTTAGTCCCGGGTGGTAGCCCCGCCCGGGACAAAAGGGGAGGGCACACCAGCGCCTGTGCGCCACCCTTTTAGTCCCGGGTGGTATTACCACCCGGGACTAAAGACCCCGCTGTGATTTTTTTCAATTCCAATTGTTCTAATAATGTTATACGCGTATATTCTCATGTATTTGGGTGTAATTTACGTGTACGTACAAATGTTTGCACTAATTGTACGTGTCTACTATACGTACTATATGTAGAGAATAAACTTATAAATAAATATATACACACATTATATTACATCGAAAGCATAGATAGTATTTTCTAAAAGTAGTATATATATATATACATCAAAATACTGTTTCATTCTAATTCTAGTCTAAAGTTCCACCGAAGGTGCTAATTAAACTTTATGAATTGGATGACCGTCATAGTAATTTCTGCCTTGTGGATTAATCACCTGGTCCATTATGAATCTGCAGAGACTTTCTTGAATCGCCAAGAGTCGGTCCTTCTCAATGATTGCGTCCCTAATCATATTGTTCTGTAATGTGCAAATAATTTAATATATTACACACAAGAATTAAATATATAAGCGGTTAGAAAAAATGTATTATTAATTAGTTTAAAATAATACTTACAGTATAATCTGACGGGTCTGCCTCGCAGAAATTGTGGATGAACTCACACACATAGTATGCACATAAATGTGTCCCTGGTTCCTGTCTCATACACTAAATTGAAGAAGATAATTATGAAAAATTAGTGTTATACATTTTTAATTTACCCAAGCTGAAGTTGTTATTTGGTTTACGTACCGAAAAATTTGTAGAGAAGTTTATTCTAGGTCTCCATGTTCCAGGGTTGACAGCCTTGAATTTTTCCCAAGCTCTGGCAGAAAATAATGAAAGTTAGAGCTATATAGTGTTAGTAAAAGCACACTATTGCATAAAAAGGAACGTATGGATAGAATTATTACTCTTGAAACATATCTTGAAGGTCCAAGTATTTGTTCGGATCTCTTCTCAACGAATCAAAGAAAAGGATGTTGCTTCTGTTGACATCAATTATGAGAATCCAGTGGAAACTGTATATACATGGAAGCTCAAAAGATTAGAACTAAATAATGTTAACTAAGATAATTAGAAATGTGAACCCTTAGTAATTAAGATGGTAATCACACTTACTCGAAGTTGTAAGGTAGAAGTATCAAATCCTTGTAATGCAAATTACACAAGGTCCTTAGGATTGTTTTGAATGTTGTTTCTGGTTGGAGCTTTACTTGATCTTGATTAACTAAAGATGGGTCCATGAAACCTATTCGTTGGTAAACATTCTTCCGCATGTTATGCATTTCCAGGCTACAAAAAATGAAAGACAAAGTTAATAATTAGAGTATACATTAATTTGTTAATTAAGGTATGTATTGCACCGTTACTTACAGGCACCAGGCCATGACAAGATCGGTATTCAAGGAGTCAAGATGGTAAATTTCATAAATATCCTTGAATCGCAGCCAGACCAACTTCTCGCCTTCACCAGCAAAATCTCCCGGTTTAACAAGCATGCCAATCATCTCCAGGCCCGCCTTAGACGTCTTCATGTAGAAGTCATGCAATCTGCGCATCTGAGTAGGGAGTTTCTTCACCAACTCAGGCCTGACAAAAGATTTCTCATGCTACAGCCCAACATCACCGAGCCACGTATAGCCCCAGCTCGTCGGTGATGTTGGACTGTAGCTAGTTAGGATGTAAGGCTACTGGTACAGAACGTCTAACCGACTGTATATATGGAAAAAGAAAAAAAATAAGAGAATGCCTAAATGTATTCTAAATAAAAACAAGAAATACTTAACAAAAATGAATTAAATAGGTAGGTAGTATATTTTCATTTGGTAATGACCATTTTTTTAATAAACTAACTTTTAATAAATTAAGCTAAATGTAAAATTAAATGCATCTCTCATCTAAAAGTTAAAATCAATTATCTTTATAGCAAAAACTATAAAATTCGAGGATAAATCCCTATGTGAAACTATGCTTCAAAAAAATATGTGAAACTAAATACAACGTTAGCTAAATCTAAAACATCTGAAAACATCATCTCCTCCTACCACCTAAAAATATAAATCCATATTTTCTCCATTTCTAACCATAAAAACGAAATTTAATCATAACAAATGAAGGAAGGATGAAGAATCAAACCTTAGCAACACTTTGGAGGAGAGAAATCTTCATAAATTGATGACGAAAAAATTAGACATCACCTCCCTAGGAGAAGAACTAGCTAGCTCTTCACAAACTATCTCTTAAGCTCTCGGGTGAATGTGAGCTCGGGCAGAGGAAGAAAAAGGGAGGCAGGGATATATAAGCGCACCCTTTAGTCCCGGGTGGTATTACCACCCTGGACTAAAGATGAGCCTTTAGTCTCGAGTGGTAATACCACCCGGGACAAAAACTTTAGTCCCGGGTGGTGTTACGACCCGAGACTAAAGGGTGTCTTTAGTCTCGGGTCGTTATACCACCCGGGACTAAAGTCTGGCGCCAATAATTACGGCTCAGAGCCGTTGGACGCAAGGCCTTTAGTCCTGGGTGGTATTACCACCCGAGACTAAAGGGAGACGGCGCAAACAGCCTTCCGAGACCACGTCTCCCCAAAAGCATTTGTCCCGATTCCAAAGTTGAACCGGGACAAATGCTTGGGAACAAAGGTCGTTTTTCCACCGGTGTGTGGTAGCATGAGGAGCAGTAGAAAGTTGCTGCTAGTCTTTTTTCCATCAGTGTTCGAAGTTTGGAACTGACGAAAATGACTCGCTGTGCTGATTCAGAAGTCAGAACTAGTTCCATCAGGTCATTGACTCGTTGTATAGCGAGATTTAAGCTGCCAGAACTAACAAACAAACCCTGACGATAGGAAGACACTCACACTCACGGTCACGGGCCAAGATCTTGTGACCTGAAAACGTGACGCCGGCCATTATCTCGCCGGTCAACGCTCAGCATCAGCATCAGCTGCATTGATGCGCTTCACGAAGAGGCATACGAGTATGCTGACATGTTCTTTCATGCGCCTGCAACACAGAGAAGAGAACAAATGATCCTGTTTAGGAGTCCAACTTCCCCAAAATACACTATACAAAAAGAAGATTTCCCATCACATCAAACATCACATCAAAAATGTCGGCACATGCATGGAGTACTAAATGTAGATGAAATCAAAAACTAATTACACAGTTTGGATGTACTTTGCGAGACGAATCTTTTGAGCCTAGTTAGGCCATGATAGGACAATATCTACCACAAATAAACGAAAGTGCTACAGTGCTTTTCAGTTCGGAACAGTTCTTTTCAGCCCAAAATCCGTGCAAAATCTCCCAATTTTACATCCTAATTTTGACTTCTAAACACACCTAAAAACCTCCATGGCTCCATCCATGGCGACCTGTTTATTAGGGATGGAACTAAAACATCCGAATTGTATCATAAATTGATTTTTTTAGATCACAATAAAATAAATTTGGTGCTAATTTTTTATGCATTATAACCAGCTAATTACTGGAAAAAATAAAAAAATTAGCTACAATTTTTTTATGGATTATTTGCTTTCGATAGAGGGAAAGGTGAAAAAACATCCGTATCCGAATCCGAATTTCTTTTCATCATTTGATCAAAATATAGCACACATTTGGGGTTTATTTTGTATGAATCTTAACAAGTACAATGCCAAGAACAAGAATATAAATTTTTGGATACAAAATATTATGCCTAATTTAGCTAAAATAAAAAAAGAACGGCTAAAAAATGGTATCCGAATTACTATCCGTTTCCATCCCTACTGTTTATCACAGGAGGAGGAAGAAAGGGAGAGCCAAGAGCAACCCAGAAGAAGCCGATCGAATATACCAAGACTGGCGCATGGCTACAGTGGATGCAGCAAGTCAAAGACCATGGATCTCTCGGAGGTGACATGTCCTGGTCCTCTGCATCGGCTGCGTAGGTTAGGTTGCTGCAGTAGAATCGATCAGCAACAGGCTTCGACTTTTGACTGGGCTTTTCGAATGGATTGACCGGATTCAAAGAGGGCCTCCGGTAAAACCGATGATGATCCACGCTCATCATCACCATTCATGAATCATTCCTTTTCAGAAAAATCATGAATCATGACAGAATACAGAATAGCTTCTTTTTTTTTTTGGGAGAGAGGATCATGCATGACAGAATCGTGTCCTGGAATGGGCCTACGATAGTGGAAGATGTAGCTGCGGTCTCAAGGCCCAGATAAACATGTTACGTCACGAACTAACTGCCATAATTGTTAGGGTGGGCCTCTGCTCTGGGTCCAGTCCAGCTCCTTGAACTTTTCCATTTGATGCAGAAATAAACCACATTCTACACTAATAACAGCAGCATCCATCACCAAGATTACCAACTGATGAAGGCATTTCAGAAGGATTACAAGTTGAATGCGCAACAGGGGTAAGCTCTCGCAGTATGCATGTAGCTGCTGCATCAGCACAGCAGTAGCAAAATGGTCATTTCAGGAGCATCTGACAAGGATGTAAAGCCTGTTTAGTTGCCAAAAATTTTGGCAAAAAATTTTTGGCAGCACCTTCGAAAGTCTATTAGAGGTAAAAAATGTAGATTAATTACAAAACTAATTACACAAATGGACGGGAAATCGCGAGACGAATCCATCAAGCCTAATTAATCCATTATTAGAGATTGTTACTGTAGCATAACGTTATCTAATCATGACATAATTAGGCTCGTTAGATTCGTATCGAAAAATTAGGTAGGGGTTATGGAATGGGTTTTGTCATTAATTCACATTTAATACTCCTAATCAGTGTCGGAAGATTGATGTGACGGTAGTTAGGAAAATTTTTGGAAACTAAACAGGACCGTAGAGCATAGTGTTCAACCATAGTGCAAAAGCAAGTTGACAAGGAAGTTGCTGCAATTAAAGTTTGAAGGAAGATACACACTCACAGTTACTCTGTTATGGATGGCGATTGAAGGGGAAGAGAGCTGCGAGGATTAGAGGCTGGTTTGTGGAGAATTAGGGTTGAGGGGCGCTAGAACGCCGGCCGCGGGGCTGCGCCCACGGCCGGGCAAGAGGGAAGAGTTTTCCTTCTTAATTCTTGCTTGATTAGATTGATACATCTCCTCTCTTTAAATTGAGAGGATTACTTGACCCCTAAGCAAGATCTTATCTCTAAACCTAACTCTAATGGGCCTACCGAGCCGACCCACTAGACCTGGCCCATTAGTCCCTTGACATTACCCTGCCCTTTTCCGAGTAGCTCGTCCTCGAGCTGCAGCATGGGCACCTTGACAATGACTCGACGCCACACAAACCTATAACTTGAAAATAAGCCTTTTACATCTCGACTTATTTGATTATTCTTAATCTGAAATAGACTCAGACTTTTTATTGTCCTACTCTCCGATGGTAGGTCCGCATGATGAAGTTGCATGTGTACGACCACTTGGATCCCATGGAGACCATCTGAACGAGAGGGGCGTAGGGGCACAGCCACCTGGAAGCAGTCGCGACGAAGACCAACGGAGACGCCCGCGTGGAGGTCGGAGACGGAAAGCTAGTGCGTCCCCGCTGGTGACAAGGAGGAACACGCCTCCCCTACCACCACCCTCGCAGAGTTGGAGTACGCCGTCCGCGGGAAAAACACCATGCACACCCTTGGACACAACAGCGGATCGGCACAATTGCTGATAGCCATCGAACGAGTCGAGGTCGCGTCCCTCTGCATCGAAGGCGAAGGCGACCGCCGCCAAGGCTGCCTCCCGATCCCGCACCTGCTTGTGTGCCTTTTGTAGCCGCCGTCGCGCTAGGAGGCTGCATGCCCGCTGCCTGAAGTTGCGCTGTCGTGGTGTCTGCCTTTGCGCGGCGACGAACAGCCTGAAGGAACTGCTACGGGGTGCGGGGCTGAATCAGCTGCAGATCGAGTAGCCGCCCCACCCTCCGGCGCGCTAGGAGGCCGCGTGCTGCAGCCTGGAGGCGCACTGTCGCTGACGCCTAGCAAGCAAATGCCGCATGACGGATCGCCTCGTCGGCCAAGAGCGCCTGTTGTGCGCCTGCGGATGAGGGCGGCGGCACGAGGTTGATGGCTGAGGACGCCAGCTGCTCGCCCGCGAAGGAGATTTTCGACGCAGCCGGAGACGGCGACGACGAGAAGACGGCTCCCTGTGTGGAGCCCAACACCCACGGAGGGATGCGCGATGGCGACAGCGGGAAGGATAGGAGGTGAAGCGGCACGCCAACGGAGGCGGAAGTACCGGCGCCAGTGGTGGTGAGCGGGGCGGACGGGGCCGGTAAAGCCGCCGACAGCGCGGGCGAGAGGACCGGCCGCGACGGCGACGAGGAACCGCCCGCCACGAAGTCGCACAGCAGTTGCATCTCGTCCGCCAGGCGCTGTATGGCGTCGCCGGTCTCCACGCGGAGGTTGGCGATGGCGTTGCCCTGATCGCGGACGACGCGGGTCATGGTGGCCACCGCCTGCCCTAGCCCCTCCAGCGTAAGGGGGGTGCCGATGTTCGCCGTCAGGGCCACCGTGGAGGGAGTGTGCACTGGCGCCATTGTGGCGGACAACGCTACAGTACCCGCGGTGCTACAGTATCCGCGGGGTACTGTTCACTATATCCCTCCAAGTGTAGCCACAGGTACTGTTCACTATATCCCTCCAAGTGTAGCCACGGGTACAGTAGCCACGGGTACTGTTCACTATATCCCTCCAATGGTCTGCTTGCAAGACTTCCAGGAAACAGCGCCACCTCCAAGTGTGAACACATATCCAATTGTGGCCTTTAACTCATCAGCATCAGAAATCCAGTTTGCATCACTATATCCCTCTAAGACTTTTGGGTCTCCGGAATAGTGAATGCCATAGTTCATTGTGCCCACTAGATAGCGCATTACCCTCTCGAGAGCACGCCAGTGTTCACTGCCCGGGTTTGAAACAAACCGGCTCAGTTTACTAACTGCATATGCAATGTCAGGTCTCGTGGCGCTAGCCAGATACATCAATGAACCAATGATCTGGGAGTATCTCAGCTGATCCACCATTATCCTCAGGTTCTTCCTTAGAACCAAGCTGGCGACGTAAGGAGTTGGTGCGGGTTTAGAGTTGCTGTAGCCAAACCGACTAAGCATCTTCTCAACATAGTGAGTCTGTGATAGAGTCACCCCACCATTTTCTCCCTTTATCAGCTTTATGTTAAGGATAACATCAGCCTCTCCCAAATCCTTCATCTCAAACTTTTGAGACAAAAAGTCTTTGACCTCCTTGATCACTTCAAGGCTCGTGCCAAAGATAAGTATGTCATCTACATACAGACACAAAATCACTCCTTCGCCCCCACCATAGTGATAGTACACACATTTGTCAGCTTCGTTTGTCACAAAGTCAACAGATGTCAAAGTTCTGTCGAACTTATCATGCCATTGCTTAGGTGCTTGCTTGAGGCCATAGAGAGACTTCACCAGCTTACACACCATTCTTTCTTGACCCTTTACTACAAAACCTTCCAGCTGATCCATATTGATCTCCTCTTCCAACTCGCCATTTAGAAAAGTTGTCTTAACGTCCATCTGATGAACGAGAAGACCATGAGAGGCTGCCAGAGAAAGTAGTACTCTTATGGTAGTCAATCGAGCAACTGGTGAGTAAGTATCAAAGAAGTCTTCTCCTTCCTTTTGGGTATAACCCTTGGCCACAAGTCTAGCCTTGTACTTATCAATAGTATCATCAGGCCTAAGCTTCTTTTTGAGCACCCATTTGCATCCCACGGGTTTGCACCCGTAAGGACGCTCAACAACCTCCCAAGTTCCATTTGTCATGATAGAGTCCATTTCACTCCTCACTGCTTCCTTCCAGTAGTCAGCATCAGGTGAAGAGTAGGCCTCTGCAATGGTCTTGGGAGTGTCACCCACGAGGTATACGATGAAATCATCTCCAAAGGATTTCTCTGTCCTTTGTCTCTTGCTCCTCCTAGGAGCCTCATCATTATCCTCCTCAGGATGCTCAATAAGTGTAGGCTCATTGAGTTCCATCGGCTTGGTGGGGTCGTCCTCCTCAACAGACTCTTGCCTAGATGAACTTGTTTCATCTCTCATTGAAAAAATATTCTCAAAGAATGTAGCATCTCTGGACTCCATAATTGTACCGACAAGCAAGTCAGGCACTCCAGATCTTACTACCAAGAATCTATAACCGACGCTGTGAAACGCATACCCCAGAAAGACACAGTCCACCGTCTTTGGTCCAAGTTTATGTTTCTTGGTGATTGGCACACTGACTTTGGCCAAACAACCCCAAGTGCGTAAATATGAAAGAGTTAGCCTCTTCTTCTCCCATTCCTCGAATGGTGTTACTTCCTTATTCTTCATAGGCACACGGTTCAGGACATGACAGGCCGTCAGTATCGCCTCACCCCACCATTCCTTAGATTGTCCCGCGGTTTCTAACATGGCATTCACCAAGTCAGTCAGCGTGCGGTTCTTTCTTTCGGCAATCCCATTGGATTGGGGTGAATAAGGCGGTGTCCTCTCATGAACGATACCGTGTTCCTCACAGAATGAATCAAAAGTATTAGAGAAGTATTCGCCACCTCGATCCGGCCTTAGGTGTTTAATCTTTCTCTCAAGTTGATTTTCTACTTCAGCTTTATAGATCTTAAAGTAATGTAACGCTTCATCTTTTGATTTTAACAAGTAGATGTAATAAAATCTAGTGTTATCGTCTATCAAAGTCATGAAATATCTTTTACCACCCTTTGTCAACACACCATTCATTTCGCTCAGATCGGAATGAACTAATTCTAGAGGTGCCAAGTTTCTCGCCTCAGCTGCCTTATGTGGCTTGCGAGTTTGTTTTGACTCAACACATACGTGGCACTTAGAATTTTTTACAGAGGTAAACTTTGGAATTAAACTCAAACTAGCTAAGCGCATCATACAACCAAAATTAACAAGACAAAGCCTCGAATGCCAAACATTTGATTCATCATTCATCACATGGTTCGCAACATTATTATCAAACGATAAAGAAAAGCGGAATAGGCCTCCGCTATCATAGCCTTTTCTAACAAAGGTACCAAACTTAGAAATGATACATTTATTTGACTCAAAGACTGATTTAAACCCGTCTCTACACAGTAGAGACCCGCTGACTAGATTCTTCTTGATGGTAGGTACATGCTGCACATTCTTCAATTGTATGGTCTTCCCCGAAGTGAACTTCAGAGTGACCGTACCAGCACCAAGAACACGCGCATGGGCACCTTCCCCATCAACAAGGATGTAGTCCCCCCGACCTGGTAAGAAGAAAACATAGAGACGTCAGCACATACATGAATATTAGCGCCGGTGTCTATCCACTACTCTGGTGAAGAACATACTGAAAGAACTGTAGGTAAGAAATTACCGTACCCCGATGTTCCTCCACCCTCGCTAACAAGTAACAACCATGTTCGCTGTCTTAGGGGCCTTACGATCTTTTCGATCCGGGCACTTTGCAGCAAAGTGATCCGGACTGCCACAGGTGTAGCAAGCACCCCCCGGCTTTCTCTTCTTCTTATCAGGCCCGTCGGCTTGCTTAGCCTTGGGCGGTTCTGTTAAGGCTTCTTCCTCTTGTTCTGGTTGTTCTGGAACTTGGGATTGCCCCTCTGTACAAAGTTTGCGCTTGAGGAGCCGGCTATTGCCTTTCCACGTGTGTTCTCTGCTCTTACCTTCTCTTCAACATCAAGAGTCGCAACATGGTCATCAAAAGTGAATTCCTTTCTCTTGTGTTTTAGAGAGGTAGCAAAGTCCCTCCAAGAGTGTGGCAACTTAGCGATAATAGCTCCAGCCACAAACTTTTCGGGCAACACACATGGGACCTCTCTGCTGTAGTTCTCAAGCTCCTTAGCGAGCGCCTGTAATTCATGGGACTGTTCCACCACAGGACGGTCTTCAACCATCTTGTAGTCTAGGAACAGTTCCATTACGTACAGCTCACCGCCGGCGTCAGAAGCTCCGTACTGAGCCTCAAGATCCTCCCAAATTTCCTTCCCCGTTTTGTAACGGAGATATGTATCCACCAGATTATCAATCAGAAGGCTGATCACGGCACCCCGGAACAAATTATCATCTGAATTGAACTTTTCCCCCAGACACCCTCGGGAGCTTTTCCGGTGATGACATACATCACGTTCATGGCAGTGAGCCACAGGGTGGCCAACTCACGCCACCTCTTAAAGTTGGAACCATCAAAAGGCTTTGGTTTAATTGCATTTGCAAATCTAGTGACACCAAACATATTCCTATCAACATAATAAGGTTTTTGGATTGTTAGATGATAGGCAATATTTTGGTATATTTTAATTCCATAATTAAATAGACATTTCAATATTGCTGTGAGTGAGACAATCCATGTGCAAATGTTCATGTTTAAACAACAATTAAACATAAACCTATTCATGATTATACAACTAATAAGCATGAATATTAGTTTGAGAATGTACCCCGTGGAAGGTCGGGTGACGGCGTCACCCGAAGTTCCGCTATCACTTGGATTAGTCATACTAATCGTACAGTGACCTCAGTCGATGTAGCCGTACGAATTCGATGCAGGAAGATGATCGCAATGAAGACCCGACTGTAGATGAAGTAGTCGTTCGTAGTCGACGTAGAGGAAGTAGTCGTTCGTAGTCGACGTGGAGGAAGTAGTCGTCGTAGTGGAAGTAGTCGTACGGGAGCGAGCAGTCGCGTGAAGACGCTCCCCAAAAACCTTATCGCCCGCCTATCCCGAGCAGGATCTCAGTAGCAGGACGAGGTTCCGGAGGCTCTGCTCTCGCCGGTATCGTGCGCGCGGTGCAAGCGATGGGGATGTAAAAGCAAAGCAGCAAACAGAGGGAGAAGGGAGAGGTCTCCTGAACAGGAGTACCTGAGTTGTGACTTGGTGTGTTGAGGAGGAGGAGGAGGGCCTCCTTATATAGGCGAGCAGGTGCGGAGGGGGGATGAACCTGGACATAGCGGTTAAGACACCTGAGTAGTAACGATCGCAGTTATTGCTCAGTAACGGTCACAGCCATTATTCCTGGTCGCGGTTAAGGCTCTGTAACGGTAACAACCATTATTCCTTTCCAACAACCAACAACAAAAAGATGCTCCCGCCCCAACTCATCACGTCCGCACCGCCCGTCCCGGCGCGGCGAGCGAGCGCGCGCGCGCGTGTGGCACGCCTATCTCCTTTATTCAACTTCACAAGAGGTGTACCGAAAGGTTACCTCATAAGTTGGATGGGAGACTCCTCTAATACCCATTTGGTATTTATCACTTTTCCCTAGTATTAAACAAATGAACTTTTAATTCTTTCATTATTGTAATAAATGGCTCTAGGCCCATTTATTCTAACAGCTAGAACCGCTAGCCCCCCTGGTAGATCCGTCCCTGGTTCCCACTATCACAAAACAAAAGACTGTCAGGTCGTACTCCAAACTCTCTTATTTCTTCAAAACAAACGCACCATATACATCAAATTGCCAATTGATCTTCTCCTGCATGAAACACAAGCGACATCGCAACAGAAGCAAAGAAAACATTTTCATCTGTTGTATATCAGAGAGATCAAATATGTTTAACACGAGCGATATCGCAACAGAAGCAAAGCAAACATTTTCATCTGTTATATATCATAGAGATCAAATAAGTTTATTATTAACTCATGCAATATAATTTATTGAATGACGACATATAAATATAAAGAGTGATATAGACAAAGACAAGTAGATCATGTTGTTTCAAGTAATTCTGATATGGGTCCGCGTAATCACTTTGCCCCCTGCCAGCTAGCTAGCTAGGGCATGCCCTCAAGAGCTGAGGCCATGGCAGCGTGTAGGAGAAAGTCGACGTCGTCCGACGATAAGCATCATTGGGCGCCACCTGCAGCTTCTTCGTGCCCATGTCGACAGAGAAGTACAACTTATTCTTGTCCCGGTCCCTTGCCGACAAGACGGCCGTCCCAGTGCCGACGGCGATAACAGACACCATGGTCCACTGGAGTCTCTTCCCCGGGCAGCCGACTAGCAGCGCGCGTACGGCCTCCGACAGCTTGGGGATGCTGTGCTCCAGCACCCACTCGCCGCCACGGACGCGGCGGAAGAACTCCAGCTCCTCGTCGTGCACGTGGATGATCCACGTCGAGGGCGGCGAGGAAGAATCGGGACCGGCGCCGTGGACGACGCACGACGGTGAACCTCGATCTGTTCCACGAAACGATGCCGATGGGCAAGTGGACCGCGGAGAGTTCCAGGCTGGCGTTGTCAAGGACTTTGACGTTGCCGGTCACCGAGCCCAGGTAGACGGATCCATCGACCCGGCCGGCGACGTGCCCCGTGTAGTCGACGTCGTTGCTGCCTGCCGGCAGCGTCAGGAAGCGCCAGCCGTCGCCGCAATCGGCGGCGGAGAACAAGCAGACCTGTGGTGGAGCTTCATTTCCGTCGTGTCCGTGGAAGCAATAATACAGCACCCTGAAGTTCGATATGGAGATGTTTCCGTCGCCGTCGCTGTCGAGCAACGCGACGACGAAGCCAGCCAACTTTGCCGGCGGACAGGGGATCCCTTGGTACCGGCGTGTCAGTGGGTCGCAGACGATGAGGTTCAGATCGTCGCAGAGGACAACGAGGCCGCCGTGGCAGTCGGCCACCCCCCAATCCGTGCTGGTGGTGATGCGCCGGGGGAGGAAGTCGAGGGTGAAGCGGCCGCTGTTGATGACGGGCAGCGCCGCCGGCGGCGACGGCGAGGGCACGAACGCGATCGGGCGCGTGCTGCGTTTGTGGTAGTGCCCGACGATGACCGGAGGGTGGAGGGAGCCGGCGAGGCGGAGGAAGGCGCGGCCTCCGTCGGCGCTGGCAACGGCGCGGAGGAACTGCCGCCAGGCGCACGCCGCGCGGAGGAGCCAGAGCGGAGAGTCGAGGCGGATGAGGATCTGCCTGAGCATGTCGTGTGGGATATCGTGGATGCTCCTCGGCTCCTCCTCCTCCTTCTCCTTCCTTCGCCGTTGTCGCGGCCGCGGCTCCATGGGAGGCGGCGCACTCGATGATCGGAAGCCCTAACGGCGAGCCGCGAGCGACGGATCGGAGAAGTGGCGGCCAACCCGCCGAACACAAACGCGGCACAAATTATAATGGACCGCACCCCAGTCCCCAGCCCAGCCCAGCCCAGCACAGCAAAACAGGAAGATTTGTTGAGAAAGAGTGTATTTTTCATTTCTCAAGTATTGTAAGTGTGTACTAACATTTATCTTGTATGTTTCATTTGGTACAAATCTACCAAATCAATTCTTAACTAGCTAAATCGGTACATTTATCATCTTTAAATTTTTTTAATGATAGTTTAGTATGGATCATATAATGTCGATTTAGGGCATATAATCTTCTTACTGATCACCACTTAATGTTGAATTAAAAGTTTGATACGAGTCGATAGTCATCTTTATGGAAGTTATCATCCTGATGGCTTGGAGCATTTGGACAACTAGAAATGACAAGACTGGATTTTTAATGACAACGCCTCCTCTATGCACTATGGGAAAGCCTAAAGACGTCGAGTGCCAGAGACACTCGGCGAAAGCCAAAAAACACTCGGAGTCACCCGCTCGGCGACCAAAAACTCGGCAAAGGAGGCTTTGCCGAGTGTCAAACGGCGGGCACTCGGCGAATATATGTTGGCCGAGTGCCGACACGACACTCGGCAAAGGTACTATCAAGACGGCGGGAGGTAGCGGCGAGAGGTGATGGCATCAGGCGGCCTTGCCGAGTGTCTACAACCAACACTCGGCAAAGCTTTTTTTTTAAAAAAATAAAAAATGGTGCCCCCGCTGGACCCCTCCAGGCCATGCAGGTCCACCGCCGGCGCCACATCGTAGGGAGGAGGAGGAGGAGCAGCAGGGACGCGCCACCGCTGGTGCCCTCGGCCGTCCAGCTAGCGCTGGTGGCCGCACCGCCTAGTGGAGGAACTGTGATGGTGCCCCGACCCGCGCCCGCGCTGATGGTGCCCGACGGAGGAGGAACCACAGGGTCTGGCAGAGGAGGAGGTCGCGGATTTGGCGACAGGAGGCCAGCGCGGGCGTGGATCCGGCGGCACCGCCGGGAAGGAGGGGAGGGGGAGCGCGGGCGGACGTGGCATCGTCCGTGCCGAGCAGGAGCTCCACCAAGAGTCGCAGCACCGCCGGAGAGGAGGACAGGGGGCCGCGCCGTGCCGCGCTGCCGGAGACAAGAAGAGGGTGCCGCCGCCGAACACCTTGTTGATGGCCGCGAACTGGGGGGAGGGATCTGGTGGATGGATTTTGGACCAATGAGCATGCACCATTTAAAGGGACGTGATTGATAACGTGGCTGTTTTGCCGAGTGCAAAAAGGCAACACTCGGAAACTAACTTATTTGCCGAGTGTCAAATAAAAAACACTCGACAAACTTTTTGTCATTTTCTTTTTTTCTTTCTCCTTCTTTTTCGTAATCTATTCTTCTGAATTTATTTCAATTTATTTTGTCAAATTTACTCAACTGATTTATTTTATACACTTATAGCTAAAATTTAATTTATATCAATTAAAATTCTATAATGAATTAAAATTTCAATTTGTATCAACTAATTGCAGTTAATGAATTAAAATAACCAAATGAATTCTAAAATTCACAAAAATTTCAAAGGCTACAATCTAGGTTGTCCATTGCTTATAGAAAATGTTTCTAAGTCAAACTCAAATTTGACTACCATTGTTACTCCAAATCTAACCAAATTCTTCTCAACTCTCTGAAACTTCTTTGGAGATCCTTCTGTTTGTAAGCAACGCGCGTGATGAATTGCGCGAAACCTTCTCAACTATTTACCACAACCTCCACATATGATATTATGACATCTTGACAAATCTTATAATTTTTTTGGACTTAGTTTGCATTTTATAGAATTAAAAAACAATTTGTCTGCAAGCACACGATCATGTTTACAAGACATTCAAAATTAGCTTTCATTTAAGGAGCAAGGTCCTAAAATGGTCTAAGTATCATGAATAACATTTTCTATAAATTTTATAGCATTAGTGGAATCACTTTCGGTTCAAATTTGACTTAATAAAAAAAATCCTTTGAATGGAATTAATAACTTAATATCACAAACAGATCGAAAAATATATGAAAATTCAACATGGAGTGTCAATCATTGTATGAGAGCTATAGAAAAAGTTTGAAGGCGAGAGGAAGGAAAAAAATTTAGTTTGCTGAGTGCCACCATAAAACAGTCGGCAAAGCTTGTACAGTGCCGAGTGTTTGGTGCAAACACTCGGCAAATAGTTATTCGCCGAGTGTAAGCGTGAGACACTCGGCAAAGCCCTGACGCCATCACAGCCTCGCGGCGTTGCTTGACCACGTGTCTGATATTTTGCCGAGTGTTTGCTGCAAACACTCGGGGAACAACTATTCGCCGAGTGTTTCCCCTGTAAAACTCGGTGAAGTGTGTTAATGCCGAGTGCTTTTCTTTCGCCTTGTGTTTTTGGTGCTACACTCGGCAAAGTTTGAGTTTGCCGAGTACCTGACATAAAACACTCGGCAAAAAATTTAGCACTCGGCATCTCCGGGGTTTCGCGTAGTGATGATTGCTTGCAAAATGAAATTTGTCTCAGAATTCTTCTTGACCCTCCTAAGAGCTAAACCGAACCTGGTGCGTGCCATGGAATCCTGCTTTGGCTCCCTGTAATTTAGCTATTTTCCTCCTTTATCTCAGTATGGGTCCTGCCCCTCCTGTTTCTTAAAAGAAAAACGTAAAATCTAAACAGAGAGGCCTCTCCATTTAGCCTTAAATGGAGAGCCCTCCGAGGTTACTTTCTGCGACACAAAAGTTACTTCCTACGACACAAAGTTACTTCCCGCGATACAAAGTTACCTCCTGCGACACAAAGTTACTTCCTCCGAGGTTACTTCCTGTGACACAAAAGTTACTTTTCGCGATACAAAGTTAGTTCCTGCGACACAAGTTACTTCCCGCGACACAAAGTTACTTCCCTCACCAGAAAGTTACTTCCTCCTATGTGTTTCTTTCTGTTGAGGAAAGTAATTTTGTGTCGCAGGAAGTAATCTGAGAGGGCTCTCCATGTATGACTACATGGAGAATCCTCTCCATGTAGTCGCCTCCAAAGAAAAATATATATCGTTTTAGGTTTTCTAAACACATAGATTGAGACTCATCCTTATGACTTGAGTGTAACATCCCAGAAAATTGAAAGTGTGAAAATGTGAGAAAATTTGAACTTTTGATTATTTGTTTAGTGGCACCTTAATTTAAACCCGGCGGGCGCGACCTGGCGGGAGGGAGTCCAGCGCGCACGCACAAAACCCCTGCATCCTTCTCCAATTTGGCTTCCTCGCCATCTGGGGGGAAATTTTCCCCAACCTCTGTTCCGCCGTTAGGAGAAAGGAGAAGGGGGAAGAGGAGGGGAGAAGGGGGAAGAGGAAGAAGGGAGGCGCGTCGCCGTCGCGCCGTCACGCTGAAGCAGGAGCGCCCAAGACCAGTGCCTCCCGTGAAGAGGAAGAGCCCGTCCGCGTCAAGCCACCGCCGGAGCAGAGCAGGACCGCCGCCGTGAACATCGCCACCGCTTCACCAACACGGACTCCTCTGCAACGTCTTCACCTACGCCCCACCGTGAGCACCGCACCGGCCTGCTTCTTCCCTTCCTCCCTTGGTCTTCCTGTGTTGCCGGGAGCGCACCCCTGCGATGCGCCGACCGACCTTCGTGTCGTGTCCATTCGCGAGCCGCCGCCGTAGCACACCACAGTGCCGCGCCGGACCTCACCGTTCCTCTTCGTCGTGATGATGCGCAGCTGTGACCGGCCTCCGTGCCGAGGAGCCTTCTGCAGGGATCGCTGTCGCCGCTGCTGTTGCGCCGCGCCGCGGACTCGGTTCGCCGGGCAACTGCGTGCGCTGGCCGGCCATGTCGCGGCCAGGCGAGGCCTGAGCGCGCGCATGTGCCCTGGCAAGCACACCCGCGTGCTAAGCCATGCCATGTTGAGCTTCTGGTCGTGTGCGCGCCGCACTACTGTCGTTTCTTCGCGCACCGCTACTAGCTCGCCGCCGCCGTCTCCACCGCGACATGCCCGGAGCTCTGATGCGTCGAGCGCGTGTTCATGCGCTATTGGCATTTCGTAGCGTCGATCACTTAAGAACAGATCTGGGACCCGTCCTTAGCGTCAACACCAGGAAACGCCTTTAGGCAGCTCTCAATGTTACACCTAATGGCACCGGGTTAGCGTGAACATCGAGACTTGCCAGAGGTTAATCTAAACGATCATGAACGAATCTGCAAGCGCACAGATAAATCATTGTAGCATTTCCCCAAGGAAGGAGAGTATTCCAAGGGTATCGTATCCGTGGAAGGCAATGGCAGATATCTTAGACTTATGCTTTTGCTCTGAATGTAAACCAAGAGATAGATATAGGGAACAACACACTCAAAGATAGGGGTAAGATAAAAGATATACGGGGTAGTGTGACACACACACTCAGATCTACCTCTACTCTAGCACACTACGACTTAGGGGGAACATACGAGTTAGCTCTAGGTTCTAATGTACTAAACATACAAAGCTAGAAGATACAAGAGATGGGCATGAGTATTGCATGAGAGAGATAAGGTTCAGCACCCAGGTACAAACGGGGAGCTATCCCGCGACGACCAACACTCTGCGAAACTAGACTTTAGACTCCTACAGCAGGTACCCCAGCGCGGAGGTTGCCCAAGGATCCAACGGGGCTGTCACCACCCGAGGACCGACCTCTATCGTTACGGGGGGTATGCTCATAATTATCGTAGCCAGACAACCCAGGCACCATGCCTACGTTGCTGCTAGACTCCACCCGGCCCGGGCTATTGTGACCCATGGTGAGAGCCACCAGAAGACTGGTCAACTAGACCGAGTACTGTAGCTTGAACACAGACCTCATGCAACACTCTCATGCCATCTAACAAGATCAACTAAGGCTAGACATACGAAAAGATATGAACTCTCTTATGTCTAATCAATAAGATCAAAGGGTCGTGTTCGTGAAGAACACGAGCCTCTAACTTATGAACAAACACATAAGGAAGGAGTTTATCACCCTTCAAGTGGATCAAAAGGTAGTGTTCACGAAGAACACGAGCCTCTAAATGATGAACAGAGGATGAACTCAAGAACATATCAAGAATATGATCTTCCATGACTTTATATGAAATAGCTGAATAACTGAAGTAGATCAAAGTCATACAAAGAAATAAAGATAAAAGAGAACTCATACCTAGACTTCCAAGAGGACTTGGAACCTGAATAAGAGCTACTCTAGCCTACCCCCTAGCCTTGGAAACTAAAAGTGAGAGGAGAATGAGAGAGTGGTGTGTGAGAAATGGGAGCCCCTCCCCTTCTATTTACAGGCAAGGACAAGGCTTGCTCGGACGCCCAAAGTGCCCCTAAACACCCGGGAGTGAGGCAATGGACCAATAGGGAGCTACCACGTGGAGGGCCAGGATGGAGCCCCCTAGGTCGGTTCGGTCGATCCTAGGATCGGCCGGCCCCCTAGGGTGGCCCCACCTAGTGGCCTTCCTCTGGTTGGCTGCCCTGTGGGCCCTCTGATCCATCCCCGGTGCATGGCTTGATTTGGTATCCGAGGTGGGCCCTTTGATCCATGTGAAGTCCATGTGGCGTCCTCTGATTCGTCGGTGAGTGCCTCCCCTGGATCGATGACGTGGATTGCCATATTTCCCTTGGTGGCAGCCACCTCCTCAGCTGAGTTGGCATGGTTTCTTCATAGAAGGTGAGTTTCTATCTCTTTTAAAGGGTAAATCACCTACATACAAATAATCTCCAAGGACAAGTGAAACTACATTATTCAAATCTAAATGCTAGTAAATAATGCATATGCCTCCATTTATGTGAGAATATTGAGGGTTGGAAATGGTGAATTTCAACCGTCAACATGTGCACAAGCCCAGCTTAGCCTCTGCGTCCTTGTGTATGTGCATACGCATGTATCTGGTCCCCGCGCACCCCAGCGCATGGCCAGAGGACGCGCCGAACCTTGAGCACCGCCGCCGCTGTGTCGCCGCTGCTCTGCACCGGGACAGCCGCGGTGTCGCGCCTCGCGTACGCCCAGGAGCTTCTCCCCAGAGCTAAGGCTGCGCGGAGGTGACCACGGGCACCTAGGGGTCTCGGGCGTCAGCTTGCTCGAGCCCCGGAACCATCACCGCCACCGTTCGCCGTTCATCGTCGCCGCCGGACGCGCGCCGGGGTGCGCCGACGCGCGCATGCGTGGCAAGGATCGCCGCTGAGCCCCAGCAGAGTCCGAGGGGGTCCATCGGACATCTCTGCTGCGGGATGTGAAGAAGGCCACAGATGGACCTTAGCCCATTAAGACCCATCGCCGGCCCTCTTTTCTTTTATCCTTTGGACTCATTTTTTAGTTCAGGGAGGTGTGTCAGACTTTGCTCTGTTGGCCCACTGGGCTGAGTCCATTGGGCCCATTTCGGCCCATTAAACACTTTTGGCCCATTAAAGCCCACTAATCTGTGACGCTGACGTCATGCTGACGTCATCACATATTTTCAAAATTAAAATCCTTTTCTGAGTTATAAATGAATTTGGAAATTAATTTATAAATCTATAAACCTTTGAAAATTCATAACTAATTATTTATAACTCCGAAAAATATGAAACCAATTTCATTATTTTTTCTAAAAATGAGACGGTGCTGTTTGTAGCTAATTTGGATCTGTTTGGATCTTTTAAAATTGGGTTTCTTTGGATTTATGCTTAGTTGATTGCCGGTAATTTAGCGTCTCGTATCTCGTGCTGCACAGACCCGAGCTACGATGCGGAGGAGGCCTACGACCCCGACTTCAACCCTGACCAGGACTACGGACGCCAGCCAGGTGTCATGTCACTTCCAACCATATAGATCCTATGCATGCTTTAGTTGCTAGTGCTTAATTACTTCTTATGCATGTTTTGGAATTGCATAGACAATTGATTAGCCATGCCTTGGAATTGTTTATCCTGTCCTTGGAATACCTACTTTTGGAACTAGCTACAGACCCCTTGCTAGTTCCCGACTTTATTCATCCATATATTTTACCCTTAGTTATGGATGGATCTCAGGTTTGGACCGAGGTTGGGATATCTCGGTATTCTTGCGTGTGTTCTGGGTGAGTGTGTATCCTTGACGTGTTACCGCGGGAGCGAGCCACTTTGGTTACTTGTGAACGTCTGTCTAAGGGAGATGCGACCTGGCCTCTCGCCCTAGCAGCATGTCAGACGGTGGGAGTTGGTGAGTGCTTGCTCTTGCAATTAAGGACCGATCGACAGTTTAACCGTGATCTTTGGGCTATTTACGTGCAAACCGTTCGCCTTGTTATGGGCGGGGTTCGGTCCGAGAACTAGTAAGTGGATGGCATCCAGCCTGTAGGTGGATCGGTGTGATCGTGTGAGGGGGACGGGTTATACCCCCCGAGTAGACGTCGCCCCGGCTCCTCCGGGGAAGGTTTCACAGCTTCGAGGCCCTGCTGGCAAGTTTTGCGCCCCAGTCAGGACGAGTCTGGCTCGGAGAGGCAGGAGAGTGCTATCCACTGCTAGGTCTCCGACCGTTAGGTAGAGAGGTGGATCGGGGGCACCCGATTCTGCTCTACTCGGCGGGTCCAGTTGTACAACCTCTGCAGAGTGTTAAACCTATAGCTATAGTCCGTGTCCACTGGTATGGACAGCCCACGGGTCTGTTACTCTGGCTAGTCTCTTCTTGTGATGCTTTCTCTCCCCTGTGTGTGAGCCCGGCTTCGTGCCGTTGAGACGTGGGGATAGGAGCCGGTGACCCCACGTCGCAGATGAGAGTGGGATGCTGTGACTCGGTTGAGATCCAGTGCTTGGTGTTCTTTCCTTGTTGGGGTGTTGACCCCAGAGGCGTTGTCCTCGGAGGTGTGGATCTCCTCGGAGATGGTGACCTCTCGGTATTTTTGCATTCCTTGATGTTGCTACCGCTGCTTGCATAACCTTCTACAGCCATAAATAGGATTACTCATGCATATTAGAATTGTTCTCTTTTGCTTATGCTCTTTGTTGGGAAGCTGACATGACCTACTCGCTTAACGAGTAGATGACGGGTTTCCAGACCAAGAGCCGGACTACGACTTTGAGCACGATGGATGGGAGGACTGAGGCTCGCCCTACACTCGAGCTTGCCTGTGGATATGGAGTCTACTTCGCTACATGAGTTCCGCTGCGTAGATGTTTACTCTGTTTGATTCTGTCCTATTGGACTTGTACCCGGCATGTGCCGTGATGCTGTACTCAGATGCTTAATTATTATAATATTATTATGTGGACCTTCATATATTTCCTTCTGTTGTACGGTTTTCTTTACTTTCTGAGACAGGGATTTGCACGTGATAGCCTTCTGGGACTATCACAGAGGTGCAGGGATCGGGTTCCCTTCTTTGGAAACTCGGTTCGTTTCATTGAGAGATTCATGAGAGTTGACTTATCATAAACTCTCATTCTTTTCCATCAAATATCCCAAAAGCATAGATTTGGGACTATTGATAAACCACTCATGGCTTAAGAGATTCATGGGAGTTGACTTATCCTAAACTCTCATTCCTTTCCATCATATATCCCAAGCATAAAGATATCGAGTGTGTCAAATAACCAATCGATTTTTTTCTCTTGCTTGAGGAAGTCAACACCACAACACAATCAAGCAAAACTTTGTAGCAGAGACCAAAACAAGTTAACTTATGCAATAAAATTGTCAAACACCTTATACATAAAAGTGAGATAAGTATATATGTCGATGGTGTTTCAAGTAAATTTGGTTTCGGGACCCATTTGCAGATTGTATTTGGAACAATGCTGCGATTCCCTGCTACCGCCACTTCCTCTGGCTTCTGCATCACCGCCGGCTCCCAACGGCCGCGCTGCTCCACCATAGGAACATCATTGAAATGCCTTTCTGCGCGCTCTGCGGTGAAGTGGAGGATCACGAACACCTGTTCCTCCGGTGCCCCCGTGCAGCTCAAGTCTGGCGGGCACTCGGTTGGCCGTGTGCTGTTCACCTGCTTCACTGTCATGATCTCTGGACCATGCCTCAACTATCTGAAGAGCTACCGGACAAACTCCGCTCCACCATCGTCATTGCCATCCTGTGGAACATTTGGAAAGGTCGAAACATTGTGGTCTTCAACAGAGCATCCACTCCCCCGCTTGTTGCCATCCATGATGCGGATGCTGATCTGCAAGTTTGAGCTCACCGGCTGCGCAACGAAGATCACCGAGCTCACCTCTTGCTGTGGAGTAGTGTCTTATGTAATCACAACTAGCTGTCCATGTCCCCCCCTCCTCCCTTCACAAAACATGTATGCTCCAGACTTGCATATTGATCAATATAAATGTTCATGCCGGCTTCTTACCTGCCGTAGTTGACTAAAAAAATTGGTCCTGGGGCACTCGCACTTTGCCTTCTACTAGTCCTCGCTAGGGTCTATAGGGCAGGCTTGAAAGAGCTGAGGCCATGGAAGAGTGTAGGAGATAGCCCGCCTGTAAGCCTCTTGGGGCACCACGCCTGCAACTCAATGTCGATGGAGAAGAACCACCTTCTGTTGCCATGGTCACACGTTGACAAGACGGCGGTCCCAGCAGTGCCGGTGGTGATAACAACCACCGTGACCCACTTGGGCTTCGTTCTTGACGCCCGACAGCCCGTGTGTCGCCTCTGACAGCTTCGGGATGCTGTGCTCAAGCACCCACTCGATCGCCGGTGCCGCGGGCCAGGCGAAAGAACTCCAGCTGCTCACCGTACGCGTGGATGATTCGGCGAGGTTAGATCGAGGCCAATGCCGGCACCATGGATGATGGTGAATGTCGATTTGCAGGTGGTGAACATTGATCCGTGGTTCGACGTGTCAATGTGGCTCAGTATTTGCATTTCTTAACCTCACCACTAGCTGCGCACCTAGAGGGAGCGTATAAGAGCGACCGGGTATACCGACGGGTACGAACGAATCCGCAAGCGCACGGAAATACCGTTGTAGCACTTCACCTCGGAAGGAGAGTATTCCAAGGTTATTGAATCCAAGGAACGATGTGCACTATCTTCTACTCTAGTATAGATGGTCCAAGGACACCAAACTCCAGTTGGGATAGATATGGGTTGAGAAGTACTTTCTCGAGGAACTTAACTCTCAAGATGGATCTGACCACTATTAGTCCTCCCCATGGGGCGCCAGCCCGTCCTAACTTTTTAGGGAGAGGCCAACGTTCTGGCAACAGGGCCCAACTCGGTACATAGGTGCGGAGGGTTCCAAAGGGTCCAACAGGCTGTCACGACTGCGGCCTACCTCTATCGTTACGCGAATGCACATGGTCTTCGTAGGATAACCAGAGCCCAGACACCACGTCTACGCTACCGATTATTACTATAGCACGGTTACGTCTGCTAGCCCGCTAACAACACTATAGCAACCCATATAAATACGGGACTACGAACTAGAGAGAGAACGGTTCAGATCAATCTAGTGATCAAGTTACGGAGCAACAAGAAAGCTTTTGGATGCAAATGAGACACAGCAAACCTACTCAGCTACACAGGATCTAAGCATGCAAATAGATACTTGAACTAATGTATGAGCTCTAAAGGATCGAAGCCTTGTGTCATGAAGAACACAAGCCTCTAAACTATGAACGAGCCAAGAACACAAGAACATATCATTCATGCATGAAGTCCACTTTAGTCTAAATAAGAAATGCTAAAATACTCACTTTGCTCTAATTGAAGAACACGCATCCACGAGGACATCAACTCACTCCTCACCCTATACCACCGAGCACTCTAATCACACACACAACTCATGGGAGAGGTGAGAACTCACCTCTCCAAGAGAGAATGAGAGGAGAGGGAGAGAGGAATGTGTCTCAAAAGTGAGCCCCTCCCCTCCTATTTATAGAGGAGGGGTGGCTCGCTCGAAGGCTCATTTGTCACCAAAACACACTGGGCTGCGCCTTAGGACCAATGGGGGACGACCACGTGGAGCTGGAGATGAACGGAGACAAAAGGGGAGCGGCCAAACCGGGGTTCGGCCGAACCTTCTTTGACACGCTTCGTCGTGTGCTTTCTCTGAGAGGCTGGAATGTGGGTCCCACGATCATTCCCAGGTGCATGCGGAGTTTTGAGGTGGTTTGGGTCCCCGGTGGGCCCTTGGATCCTTGTGCTGCACACGTGGCGGTGTTTGATTCGTCGGGAGTGGCTTCACATGGATTGATGAGGTGTCATGGACACATGGCATCCAATGTGGCACATGTCACCACGTGGTCTGGTGTGGGTCCCACCGGGTCCACATGATATCAAGAGGGTGATCTTGTCTTGTGCATATCTTTCCCATCCGGACTCCGAAGTATACAAATGATATATCCATTTCGATCGCCTCGACGAGCCCGTCACAATGGTGCAGTCCAAATTGGCATTTGAGGTTGTTTATGATGACGTCCTTTAATTGCCATTGGACTACTTGCTCTCAACTATGCCATTTGGCACGTATTCCGGTGCATCCTGCAACAAAAGCTAGAAACACCAACACTTGTGGAAATCATCAGTATCAAGCCCTATTCTAGTGTTGATGATCCTTTTACATTTATTTTATGCAGGTATTGACGGTGTAAAAGTAGCACTTAACAGCCGTCAACACTCAGCAGGTTGACCTTGGAAAATTCCAAGCTGCCATTGTCAAGGACTAGCAGGTTGCCGGTCGACATGCTCAGGTATAGAAACCCGTCGACATTCCCCGAGCAATCATCTGCCCATCACCTCAGAGAGTGTCGGTTGCCGCCACTACTAGAAAAATGACTTTTAGTACCGGGTCCAAACTCTTATTAGTACCGGTTTTGGGCCCGGTACTAATGTGCCTCTTCGTCGTCTACATCTCCCTCCCCGTCCCTCCCGTCACCTCCCCGTTCGTCCGTCCTCCCTCCCCTTTTTCTTTTCTTTTTTTACTATTATTTTTTCCAACACTAACACAGATCTTTTCTCCAATATTTCATCACAAATTACACATTCACAAGAACTACACAATTGACAATTCACAACCAGATCCATAAGAACAACTACTAAACCACTGATAAAACTATACATACATAGATTCACAAAAACAACAGGAGAAATCACACTCAGAGAACAAATCACACACACAGATTCACTTGTCAGGACAAGCCGAGCTCCTCAAGGCCACCGGCCTCCACCCCAGCCAGGAACCGGTCGCCGCGCTGGACTCCCTCAGCGCGCTGCGGCCGCGGCCGCCGGGCCCCATCCCCGCGCCTGCGCCGGGTCACCGCGGCCGCCGTCCCCACGCCAGGGCGCCGTGGTCACCGAGCCCCGTCCCCGCATCCCGCTCTCCCGGTCTGCCCGCGCCCTACATCTGAGGAGGAAGAGATAAGGTATGAGATTGAATGAGAGAGAAAAATGAGAGAGGAAAGAGGAGAGACGGGAGAGAGGAAAAATGAGATAAGGGAGGCAAGCGTGTGGGAGATAACGGAGGGATCTATTAGTACCAGGCATTAACTCCCTCCGGTACTAATGTATCTCACATGAGTACCGGGTGGTATATAGACCCAGTACTAATGTGACTACTAATGTGAGTACCGGGTCTAGTCCAGCCCGTTACTAATGTGCGCCCGGAGGAGAAGTTTCGGAGCCTGCCTTCCCACTCGGTACTAATGTGCACATTAGTACCGGATGAAAAAAAATCGGTACTAATGTTAAAATCTATCTAGAGCTAAATGTTGATTCCCTAGTAGTGCGCCGTCGGTTGTGGAAAACACTCGGGGCGAGGAGACTCCAGAGAACTGATACAGCACCCTGAAATTCGACAGGTAGATTTCACCTTCGAGCAAGAAGGTGTCCGCCAAGTAGTTGTCCTCGTTTTGCGGCACACTGTCGGGAGGCTGATGCACCGGAACTAGTGTGCCAGGTGTTGTGTCAGTAGGTAGCAGACGATGAGCTGTGGCGGCGGGCGGCCGGACCTGTTGCGGAGGAGGACAAGGCCGCCGTGGCAGTCCTTAACCGCCTAGTTGTCGAAGGTAACCTTCCAGTCCGCGCCGGTTAAGAGCGGCTCCGAGAGGCAGTCGAGGGAGAAGCGGCGACGAGGGCACGGACGCGGTCGGGAGGGTGATGCCCTCATGGTAGTGCCCCGACGACCGTCATATATAGTCGCAACGATTAATTGTCCCGGTGTCAAATCAAGACAAAATAGAAATATTACTATTCTTATGAACACAAGGGTTTTGGACTTGCCACAGCAAGTAGTTCATATTCTATCTGTCCAAATTACTATTCATTTTGATTTTTCTAAATACATAAATTTTGTTGTGCATCTATACATAATATACATCTAGATGCATACCAAAAACTATATATTTAGAAAAGCTAAGATGAATAGTAATTTTGGATGGAGAGAGTACATACCAATTGCAACAACAAAACCATATTTCATCCAACTCTAAGGATTAGTATTTTTTAAAAAATGTAGATATCTTTGGTTTGTATATGAGAAAAAATGTATTTTTCATCACTTAAGTATTGAAAAAGTGAGGCATTCATCTCTCAAATTTGATTCATTTGATGTAAATAAACCTCTTAACTAACTAAACCAATGCACTTCATTAGATGATAAGTAGGATTCATTCTTCTTGGTACTCATCGCTTTGCCTTTTCTAGCAAGGGCAGGCCTACAAGAACCGAGGCCATGGCAGCGTGTAGGCGAAAACCTCGTTCGTCCAATAATGAAAGGCCTGCTTGTTGGGCACCTCCTGCAGCTCCTTCGTTTCCACGTCGAAGGAGAAGAAAGTCCGGTTGCCAACACCTACATGTAACCACACGCATAGGAAGGCAAGCCCAGTGCCGCCGGCCATGACATTCACCTCCGGCCAGTACCCGCTCACCATGCAGCTGGGCACCGCACGCGCTGCCGCCTCCAGCAGCTGGTGGATGCTGTGCTCCACCACCCACTCGCTGCTGCCATGGACCCGACGGAACACCTCCAGCTTCTCGCCGTACACGTGGATGATCCGCGTCGTCGGCAGTGAGGTGGGTCGGCGTCGGCGCCGTGGATGATGGTGAACGACGACCCGTGGCGCAAATCCGAAGTGTCGACGTGGATGGGCAGGTCGACCTCGGAGAACTCCAAGTTGACGTTGTCAAGGACCATCATGGTGCCGGTCATCAGGCCCAAGTAGGGAGCGCCATTGACGAGGGCCTGGATTAGGGCCCCCTAAGCAACAAGATAAGCTCCCTGGAGATGGAGTCCTCTGACACCATTGACAATGTCAAGGCTAAGATACAGGACAGGGAGGGATGCAGATCTTCGTCAAGACCCTCACTGACAAGACTTCCCCACTTCTGAGTATCTTCCGCCTCGCACGAGTACGCCTCGGCTCCGAGTACTCTCCGCCTCGCACGAGGACGCTCCGTCTCCGAGTACACTCCGCCTCGCCTCCGACTACCCGTTCGTACGAGTAATCTCCGTCTCTGACTAAGGCGGGGTCCACATAGGGAGCCGAAGCGTGGGTCTGGGGCCCCACACGAATGTGGCGCCGCCCCAGCCCCCAAGCTTCTCCACAGTGACACGCGTGACACCGTTTTCCACGCCATGCAAAGACCGCAGCTGGCGCGATGGGAGGACGGCTCGGTCTGGCAAGGGCTGTAATGGCGCACAGTGCACCCTCACGACCTCCGACACGCCGTCACATCCAACGCCAGCTGCACGCCACCCCGTCGGAGCGCGCACTCGATTACCATCTACTGACGCTTAGGCCATAACGTGGCAGGCCTAAGTCGCACTCAAGGAGGCTGAGTCATCGCGTGAACTACTAGGAGGAGGTGCCAAGTGCCCAGAATAAACAGTGACGACAACACACGCGGCGGCCTCCGGCGACACCACAGCTCAGCGCTCTCCCACACCGCCTGACGGACATCAATGACGGAAAAGATTTCACAACGCCATAGCTCTGTGGCTTATTTTTCGTTTTCCCTCTTTGTCCCTCACCCTTGAGTCTATAAAAGGGGGAGGAGTGCAACCGACGGAGGGGCTGACCGATCACCAAGTTTGTAACCCCTACTACAGACATTCCTGGCATAGGAACACGAGTACTCGGAACTAGACGTAGGGTATTACTCCTCGGAGGCCCGAACCAGTATAAAACCCTTGTGTCTCTTGTGTCAACCATCCGGATCCGACACACGATTCGATACAAATCTACTGCCGACGGTTGAGAACCCCGACAGCCGTCGATCCGGCCGGCGACAGGCCCCCACTACTAGGGAATAAGGCTTCCATCCCAGGGCAAATTTGACATTAGTACCGGTTATTTCGGCACCCGGTACTAATATGAAATAGAACCGGTACTAATGTCCCGTGCGCAGGAGGAGCCACGCGAAGCCCTCGCGTGACCCACATTAGTACCAGGGCTAGATTCCACCCGGTACTAATGTGGGCCACATTAGTACCGAGTTGAAAGCTTCTCGCGCTCTGAGAAACATTAATTGTGGATCCAAAGTGATGTCCCAAACAATCCCCAAATAAACCCAACATGCTTGGCTGAAGGGACAAGCAAAGAAGAGGTGAAGAATATCCTCTTCCACATTCTCCACACAAAGAAGACAAATATACGATGGCAGATGCATATTTTTCCTATGAAGTATGAACCTGTCTTTGAGAAGCAGCCAAACGAAGAACAACAGCTTGGGTTGAGCTCTAGATAAATTGCAGGCCACACTAGCCATTTGGCTTTCTCCTCACAGATGTTAACCGTTCCACGGATAAGAAGGGGTGAGTGGATGAGATTGCTGCGCGATCGAGTCGAATTGAGAAGGTTGAAGATGATGGGAACGTTATACACATGTTAAATATGTTTGGAAGTTTTAACAATACACATTATATATATATACACCCAGCAGTAATTACTGACCAAACTGATTAACAATTACTGAACTAAGTCCTGGGATTACTGAACCATGCTCACTGGTTCAGTAATCTCGCGATTTGGTTCAGTAATTCTTATGCAGTTCGGTCAGTAATTACTGTTGGGTGTAGAATCCATTCTACACCCAGGGTGTAGAATAGCACTACCGTGTATATATATATATATATATATATATATATATATATATATATATATATATATATATATATATATATATATTTGCGGTGATAAATGAACGGTTTCTAAATTTGCTCAGACATTTTTTTAAAACCCACAAACTTCTTATAGTAGTATGTATCTCATAAAGCTTTCGCTCTACGGTTACCTACCCATGTTGGGTCGTCGTTGGTTTATAGCCGCACATCCTCACTCGATAATTGGGCCGGCCCACTATAGCATGTCACGTGCCTCTTCACACCTTCTTCCCAGATCATCTTCTTCCGCAAGACTTCGACACTCAAATGACCTCATACGCTCCGCACATGCTCCAACCTCTTCTCGGGTAAGAGGTCCTTGATGAAGTAGAGTGGTAGACTCTCGCCATCGACTTTACATAAGGCGATCGCTCTACCTCGCCTCATCTTATTAGCATCTCCGCCGCTACAGTTCCTCGATCGCCCGATAATACTCTCTCAAATCGCAACCTCACCCACGCTGCTGCCGTCCTACCGCGGGCAACGCTACTTCTGCGATCTGCGAGGTGATCATGACTTTTGGTGCAACAGCATGAGCAGGACCACGGTGTTGCTACGCCTGTAATGCCATCGCGGGCTCCAGAAGAATGCGCCGATCGAGAAGAGGGGGCAGCGCAGCCGGCACCGTCGGTGGGTCGCCGCGGTGAGGCTTGAGCAGCCCCACGTGGAAGACGTCGTGGATGCGGGCACCTGACGGGAGCTGTAGACAGTATGCGACAACACCGATGCACTCCAGCACCTGAAACGGCTCGGCGTAGCGGGGACCAAGCTTGCGCTTGGCCTGAGGTCCAAGGACTGCACCTTCATGTGAAGAAGGCGCAGCCAGACCCAGTCACCGACGGAGAACTCCAGGTCGTGGTGGTTGGCCTTGTAGTACTTCTTGGAGAGCTGCTGTGCCTGGAGAAGGCGCTGGCGCACCTCCGCTAGCATCTCATCGCGACTACGGAGGAGGGCCTCTGTCACCTCTGTCTTGGCCAACCCCGGTGTGTACAGCAGGATGGGTGGCCATAGACCACCTCGAACGGTGTGGCGCGAAGGGCGGTGTGGAAGGAGGTGTTGTAACACTACTCCACCCAGGAGAGCCAGTCCACCCATGTCTGTGGTCGATCACCAGTGACACAACTCAGGTACGTGGCTATCACCTAATTTACCACCTCGGACTGGACGTCAGTCTGCGGGTGGAAAGCGGTGCTTATGCGCAGCTTCATGCCTGCCATACTGAAGAGGTCACGCCAAATGTTGCCAGTGAAAATGGGGTCCCGGTCGTTGATGATGTGTCACACCTTGAAATTCCCGAATTTCAGGATGTGATTAGGAAGAAAATTTAAACAACGATTTTCTCTTAATTTTAAAATTTTCCCAACATTTTATTTTCTTTACAGGGAATATAGTATAGAAAAGAAAAGAAAATATTATTTGATTCGTAAATTAAATAAGTGGCTTGATGTTTGTTGCATACATGCTGGTGCATTTATTTTGGTTGTTCGAATTCAAATTTCAAATTGAATTCATTTGCTTGAGCTCTTTTAAAAAAAATGCAAAACCCTTTCTTTTATCCCTTCCCCTTTCTTCCTGTTTTTGCACGGCCCGTCAGCCGGAAGTCCGGCGAAGGCCCCCGGACTATGCTGCTCTGCTCGCATGACACCCCTCTCCTTTTCCTTGTTTTCGGCCTGCTTCAGTTCGCAGCCTAGCACCGTCGGCCTCACAGCGGCCCAATAGTCGGCCTAGCTTGGCCTGCTCCGCCTTCCTCCGCCCGCGACCGCTGACGAGCGGGCCCCGCCCGTCATCCCCGTCCTCCCGTCGCACCTGAGCCGCACCCGAGTCTGACCCGGCCTCGTTCCCGTGCCGCGCCGCCTCTCCCCGGCTTGGCCCGCATGCTAAGGGTGGCCCCTTCCCTGTATAAGTGGCAGCAGCCGCCGCCACTCGTGCCACGCTTTCACCCAAAACTCTAGCCGCACGAGCTCCCACGCGTGCAGCCGAACCCTAGCTGCGTCGCCACCTTCGATCTCCGCCACTGTCACCTTCCCATCGAAGAGGAGCAGCTCAGGAGCTTCGCGTGGAGGTGAGAAGCTGTCTGCGCCACTTGTTCATGTCCCCGTGCTCTACATCGTCTGTACGAGCTCGCTGGAGTTCTTGTTTCGCCGCCGACCGCCCCGCCGAGCCGCACACTGTCGTCGTCGCCTGTGTGTTTGCCCCGATGCCCTAGCTGAGTTCGATGTGTCACGCGCTTCGTCCCAGGCCAAACCGCGTGTCAAATCGTGGCCGGATGCTCGATTTCGAGCAATGCCGGTGAGGTCCGCCGCCGCGTGTCGCCGTTTGCCATCACCCGCGCGCCGCCGCTAGCCGTCCACCCCGTGATCGACGACCCAGATCGATCTGGACCCCGGGTCAAACTAGACGGTACCGGTCAACCGAGCCTTGAGCAGCACCTTTTGCATAATAGCCCCTGGGTTTTCAAGTTTTGAAGTTAGGTCCTTCCGCAGATCAAAGATACTTTTACGGATAAGTCCTTTTCTTTATGGTTTAGACCCCAGGCTTTCTAGTTTTTGCACCCAAGATCCAGCCCTGAAGTTTTGCCCTATAGACCTTGTGTTTATAAGCGTAATCTTCTTTTAGCCCTCGGTCTTTTGCAGTTAGGCCCCTGGAAGCTTAGTTTTCCTGCAGATAAGCCCTTCAACCTTGTATAGCTCATATCTTTTGCGTTTTAGCTCCGTTTTTAGCGTTCTTTATATCCACACGATCATCTCGAAGCGTAGAACAGTTTTAGCTCTCTGTTTTGTGCTGTTTGGTGATTGTTTCTTATTTTATTCCATTGTTTGCTTGTATGTGTTATGATGTGGTGCGTAGAGGACGATCTGTATGTGGAGTTCGCTGCAGTTGAAGATTTTCAAGACCTTGAGCAGCAGCAAGAGTTTGTTGAAGGCAAGTCCTTGATGCATGCCCATTTTACCCATTACAAGATGCATTTTCATTAAACTGTTTATTTATTTATTGCTTGCATCAATATGATGGGTCCTATATATTTAAGGTTCGACTAGACTTGTTTTTCCTATGCCTTGATCAACCTGGGTTTATTTTCATGTTGGGTAGACCCTACTTAGTTGCTAAACTTAGGTTTATGGTGGTTCTAATGAACAACAATGTTAATCTTGATTTACTTATGCTATGCATTCATTAATCAAGACCACAATTTGTTAATCGGAACATGGAGAACCACCCAAGACAACAGTGCAACCACAAGACATATGGCTCTGTCCTGGTCAATTAATTAGGAACTTTAGGGTGTGATATGTATTACCTAATAAGGGCGAGGGGGTGGCGGTAGATGATGTATAGCCCAGCCCTCAACCTAATCTGCTCTATGGTAGCTTCACAGTTTGAGAGAGGGTTATGCGTTGCGTTGACCATGTAACCTAGCGAGCAGTCCACACTAGAGAACCTTTGTAAAGACCTCATAGCGTCCCTATGCAATCACAGCTCAGTAGTGTGGTATGATGCTTGGCCGGCATGGTATGGTTGGGTTCAAAGTTCCTAGAACTTTTACGCAACTTGTGGGTAAAGATGTGCCACCTCTACAGAGTGTAAAACTAACCGGTTCGCCGTGCTCACGGTTACGAGCGGCCTGGTGTTGGGGAAATTCATTTCGTACCTAACCCTAGTTCCCATTTCGGCTAAGACCTTCGGGGCTAAGACCTTCGGGTCGCGGATCAACGATTTTGTGTCTTTGGTGGCTGTGCAGGTTTGGCGACTTCAGGGCTCAGGGGAGCGAAGGTCCAGAAGCTACAGGCGCCCGAAGGTGGGGGAGGCCTTCGAGCCAAGAACAAAAGTAGCGCGAAGAGCGGCGTGCAAGAGCGAAGCGAAGCAGGTCGTCCCTAAAGACGAAGAGCTGAGCACAAGAGCGAAGCGAAGCGGGTGGCTTTGCGGCGCGAAGGGTGACGAGCAAGTGCGGAGTGAGGTAGGACGGGTCTTCGGAACGGTGTTGTTTCATCGAAGGAGTGAAGGGGAACTGAAGCTCACGTGGAAAGCACCACGCTGTAAAGTGATGAGTTGGAACATAGAAGTTAGCAGGGTTGGGGTGAAAATACTGTGATGCCCTCGGAGATCCTTCACACAATGTAAAAAGTAAGGGCAAATGTGTAAAGCGTAAATGTTACGAGCCTATTTAAAGGACCCAAGAGGAATGAAAAAGGGGGGTTGAGCCCGAGGAAAAGCTACTTTAGCTTGCCCGAAGGCGCGTAAAGTTTTCCATCCGAGTGTTCGAGTGAGTGTTTTCATTGCATTTGTTGGCCCCTCTTCGGGGACGGGTTTCTCCCCAACATTTCTGGCGCCCACCGTGTTTCGTCCCACCACAGTTCAATGGCACCGAAGAGGGCACCAAGGAATACCAATACCAACCCACAAAGAGCTACCGATGATCCGTCGGGAGTAGAGTCCGAAGGTCCAGCCAACGAAGGGACGAATGCAAACACAGACATAGACTTGGTGCTAAGTCATGCACCAACTGGTCAAGACGGAGCCCTCAATGACATCGCAGACGGCAACTTCTAAGTGGACCTCCTAGATGCAGGAATCATGGATGAGGACATCATTTTGCTAAGAAGGGTAGAAGCAACTATAGCAGCAAGACTAAGCCAGATGCCAAGTTCGTCCAACATCCGGACAAGAGCCCAAGCAGAAGCGGTGTTTCTCAAGGACAAGGGACCACAAATAGGTGATCCATCCCAAGAACAACTAAAGTATCAACAGATGCTGAAAGACATCCAGAAAAAGAGATCTCTCCTAGAGCAACTTCGTAAGGAGAAAGAACAACAAGCAGTCAGGCAGAAGACAACCCAGCTTCAGGAACAAATGGTAATTTTGCAAGCACAGCTAAACTCCTTGCAGGAGCAATCAGCACAGTTCGAGTCACGGCCAGAGCAGCAACAAAAAACATCACCGCGTCAGGGGAAGAAGCGAAGCAGGCTAGTTGTGGTGGATGAGTCTTCATATGAGTTCGAGGAATCATGGGCATTCTACTCTGACGAAGAGGCATTCGTGGAACGTAGACCACGCTACAAGCGCAAGGGTTCGCAATCTTTCAAAGATAAACCATCGACACCACTCTTGTTAGCTCGAGCAAGCGGATTGGCCACCAAAGTTTAAGTTGCCATCTTCGCTGCCAGAATACGATGGTGAGTCAGACCCGCGACAATTCATTCTTTGGTACAGTGTGGCAATCTCTTCGGGAGGGGGTGATGACAGAGCGAAGGCAAAGGCAATGATTATGGCATTAAAAGGCTCTGCTCAGCAATGGTATGCGTCGCTTCCCAAAGGAAGCATAGGTTCATGGAATCAGCTTAGGGAGAAAATTGAAAGCAACTTTCAAGGGTTTCAACCCCAAGAACTCATGACAAATGACCTTCATCAGATAAAACAAGGGGAAAAAGAGCCGTTGCAAGAATACATAAAGAGATTCACAAAGGCCAGAGCAAAAGTGCCACATGTCGAAGAGTCAAGTGTAATTGACGTTGTTATAGGCGGACTCAAGGTGGGAACCTGTGGGGAATACTAAGACAGGCGTAGGCCAGCTTCAGAAAAGAGATTGTTCGAGGTCTTGCAATCATACTGCTTGTCCGACCGGGGAAAGCAAAGAAGAATAGAGGATTACCATGCTAGGAAAAACGCAGCGAAGGCTAAGGAAGAATGAAACAGGAGGCGAAACACGAACAATAGAAACAGAACAAACAGCCCAACGTACAGTAGGAGGGGTGTGAACAATGTTTCATCCAAAGGGGCAGCAAATAACCAAGCACCTTCGATGTCCAATCCGCAAGGATCCGCGAAATACTCAACGCCGCCTCCGTTGCCAGTTTGTTCCATACATGGCAGGAACAAGGGTCATTGGACATATGAATGCAGGGTGGCAGTCAAGCGAAAAGAGGAAGAGGAAAAGAAAAGAGCTACGCAGAACCAAGTGGGTTTCCTCAATAGAGCTCTGTCCGCAGCACCTTCGGTGGCAAATAGCTCAGCGTCAAACTGGCAATCTATGTACCAGCCACCGCCGTGCCCACCACAATATTTCCAACCTCTACCATATCCACACCAATTCCACCCAACTTACCACAAGAGCAAGGGCCAGTGCCAAGTGCATCATATCAACCAAAGGAAAACCCACTGCAATCCCAACAGAAAAATGCCCGAAGGGCAGAACAAGATGACAGATACCAAAGAGTCAACATTATAAACAATGACTCAGATGATAGATATCAGAGGGTGAATGTTATAAATGCAATAACAGGGGGATGCTGTTTCCCTGAGTTCCCATCGAAGAGGCAAAGGAAGGATGACCGAAGAGAAGTCAGTCACCTATCTTCGGGAAAAATATTTCGCACAAGGTGGTCGCACATCCCAATAATCTTCATAGAGGCTAATTTGAAGCTGAAAAGGTACCCTCATAAGGATCCACTAGTGATCAGAGCAATATTGGGAAAGAACACAAAGTACATTCTGGGAAATGATGTTGGAGGAATTTTGGTAGACAACGGCAGTTCTGCAGATGTTCTCACCTAAGATTTGTTCAAGAAAATGGAATTCAGGGATGATCAGCTGCAAACGTCCACAAAACCATTGTATGGCTTCGGTAACAAGAAGGTCGAAGCTCTGGGAACAATTGAAATGAATGTTACATTGGGCGAAGGGGCACTAATGAGAATAGAGATGGTCAATTTTGACGTGGTGGATATCCCTTATTCCTACAAGGCAATCTTCGGAAGAGGAGTGATAAACAAATTTGCAGCAGTAATTCACATGCCGTTTCTGTGTATGAAAATCCCAACGCATAATGGAGTACTGTCAATCTATGGTGATCAGGAAGACACATGGGACAGGGAGTACAACACAGACATAGATCACAAGCCGGTACACTTGGTGAGATTAGATGAAGGCAAGCAAGAAACCGAAGATGACATGCAAGAGTCATTGATCTTGAAGCAGAAAAGGAAAGAGGAAGAAAACAGAATCAAACCCATGCGGCACACGAAAAGAGTAAAGCTGAATGACAGTATAGATGAGAAAACAGTGATAATCGCTAAGGACCTCAGCGAAGAAGAAGAGGTAGAGTTGCTCAATTGCCTAAGAGACAACCAAGATGTCTTCGCGTGGAGCAAGAAGGATCTCAAGGGCATATCGCGTGACGTGATCGAGCACAGCCTAAACTTAGAACCGAAGGTACCACCGAGAAGGCAAAAGTTAAGAGTGATATCGCCAGAAAAAGAGAAAGCAGCACTTCATGAAGTCCAGAAGTTGCTTGACACGAGGGTCATACGCGAAGTGCATTTCACTACTTGGCTATCTAACATCGTTATGGTCCTGAAGAAAAATGGAGATCAGAGAATGTGCATAGATTTCACATCTCTTAACAAGGCTTGCCCGAAGGATGATTACCTGCTCCCAAGAATTCATGTGATGGTCGATGCGGTGGCCAGATCCGAAAGAATGTCACTTCTGGATTGTTTTTCGGGATATCACCAGGTGTGAATGCGAAGCAAGATGAGGACAAGACAAGTTTCATAACACCATTTGGGGTTTATTGCTTCGTAAGAATGCCCGAGGGTCTGCGCAACGCAGGTCCAACTTTCAACAGAATGGTCCAGATAGTTCTCGACCCGCAGTTGAAGAGGAACGTATGAGCATACGTTGATGATGTTGTTGTGCACAGCAAACATAAAGAGAATCACATCGAAGACTTGGCGAAAACTTTCCAAAATATGAGAAAGTACGGTCTCATGCTGAACCCAGAGAAGTGTATCGTTGGTGTTTCTAGGGGGAAGTTGTTGGGATGCATGGTGTCAAAATCAGGAATACAAGCAAACTCGGAAAAGATAGAAGCAATAAGAAACATGAGGCCACCAAGAACCAAAAAAGATGTCCAGAAACTCACTGGCAGACTCGCAGCGCTCAGTCGTTTCATTTCCAAATCAGCAGAGTGAAGTTTGCTGTTTTTCAAGCAACTGGCGTGGCAGAAAAACATCACATGGGGAGAAAATGAGTAGTTGGCCTTCGAGGAACTTAAAGCATATTTGGAACAGTTGACGGTAATGGCGAGCCCAGGGCCCGAAGTGAAGTTGTTGTTGTATGTGGCTGCATCCAACCACGCGGTAAGTGCAGCTTTGGTTGAGGAGAAGCAGGATGGCAAAAATTTGAAACAAGTGCCATTATACTTCATATCAGAAGTGCTCAATGGAGCAAAGAAATTTTACTCAGAGTTGGAGAAAATGGCGTATGCTATTGTAATGGCAGCCAGGAAGCTGAAGCATTAGTTCCAAAGCTACAAAGTGGTCATTCCAACCAGTTTTCCACTTCGCGAAATGTTTGAGAACAAAGAATCTTCGGGAAGGATTGGCAAGTGGGCAGGGGAATTATCACAGTATGAGATAACCTTCGCATCAAGAACAGCAATACAATCTCAAGTGTTGGCAGATTTCGTGGCAGAATGGGCTCACGCAGACAAAGACACAGCAAAGCCGCTAAACAAGGAAAAATCATGGGAAATATTTTGTGACGACACGTATTGCAACGATGGCGCAGCAGCTTCTGCAATCCTCAAATCACCTTCAGGGATAAAAATGAGATATGTGGCAAGGTTAGAGTTCGACGGATACACAAATAACGTCGCAGAGTACGAAGGGTTGCTACTGGGGCTCCGGAAGGCAAAGGCAGTAGGGGCATGAAGGTTGGTGTTGAACACAGATTCAGAGCTCATCACAAACCAAATAGGCAAAGCATACAAAGCAAAGAAAGACGAAATGTCCTTGTACCTAAAAGCAGTTAGGACAATGGAGAAACACTTTTTTGGGTTCACAGTCAAGAAGATACCAAGGGAGCAGAACAAGGAAGCATTTGCTTTAGCAAAAGCAGGGGCTACGAAGCAACCACTACCACCAGATGTGTTCTATGAGACATTGAGAAAAATGACCACGCACCTCACATAAGTGCAACTGAAGCTCATTAGCGTGATCACCAGTGAAGATTGGAGGGCACAAATAGTCACTTACTTGGAAGGGCATTATGAGCCATAAAACGAAGCTGACAGGAAAAGGATGGCAGCAAGAGCAAGGTCATTTGTCTTGAGAGGGGAAAATTTGTACAAGGTAGGCGTGTGCACACCATTACTCAAGTGCGTTTCGCACGAAGAGGGAAAAGAGTTGCTCAGAGAAATACACGCGGGAATGTGTTCCTCACACATAGGAACAAGAAAGCTGGTAGCGAAGGCATTTCGTGAGGCATTCTATTGGCCAACAGCAGTAAGAGACGCCGAAGAGATTGTAAGAAAATGTGACAACTGCCAGAAGCACATAAACTATTTGAAGTTCTCACCATATGAAATCCAGCTCCTACCTTCGGTATGGCCATTTGCAAGATGGGGGATGGACATTGTTGGGCCTCTGCCAGCAGTGCCGGGAAATTACAAATACGCAATAGTGGCTGTAGAGTACTTCTCAAAGTGGATTGAGGCGAAGGCAGTGCAGACAATAACTTCGGTGGTAGTACAGAAATTCTTCTGGCAGAATGTGGTCTGCAGATTTGGAGTCCCATATGAGTTGACAGTGGACAACAACAAGCAATTTGATTCAACAGACTTTCGCAAATTTTGGTTTCCACCTAGGCACAAAGTTGTGTTTTGCTTTGGTGTATCACCCACAGTCCAACGGAGCTGTGGAAAGGGCCAACGGGATAATCTTCACAGGTATAAAAAGAAACATCACTGGCATGTCAAGAGGCAAGTGGGCAGAAGAGTTACCAAGAGTCATATGGTTTCACAACACCACAGAGTCAAGAGCTACAAAATTCACGCCTTTCAAGTTATTGTATGGTAAAGAGGCAATGGTACCTGAAGAAATAAAACTGGGGTCCATTTGCGCCGAAGACGCACCAGAAAATGATGACATGGCACCAGCACTAGATACATGCGAAGAAGCGAGGCTACAAGCACTGCAAAACATTGAGTCATACCAAGAAGAGACTAGAAGATGGAAAGACAGGAAAATCTGAAGGAGGAACATAAAGACAGGGGACATGGTCTTAAGGAAAAAGACAAGAGGAGGGAAAGTTGCAGGAAAAATGGGATGATCCATTCATAGCAACAGAAACAAGACCAGGGTCTTTTAGGCTGACCACGCTAGAGGGGCTGGACGACCCTTACTCATGGAACGAAGACATGTTACAAAAGTACTGGTTGTGAAAGGTGTAACGGCAAAGGGAGAATAATTTTCATTGTATCTTAGCTTATTTTTCGTAGTTTCTTTTCGCTTAACATTTGTGTAATATACATTTTCATTTGTGTTGCTGCAGCCGTACTCTTTTCCTCGTGGGGAGAGTCCCTAGTTCTGTATTCATCAGCACGACAGGGATGCGAGGTTTTTAACGAGGTGGTCTTCTTGTGTAATATCTCTTTGGAAATTATGACAAGGACTCCCCAAAATATCATCGGTGTGCATCAGGAAGTCCGAAGTGACACAACTCAAATGAAATGAGTTGTCACTTTCAGCACAGGATTCAAAAAACAAAAATAACGCATAAGTGAACAATTACGTTTAGATTCAGAGAAGAATGCAAAATGTAATTGGTTCACTTAAAGTGCTCGCAGCGAAGCCGAGCTCAAAAATAAGGAAAAAGCCTTCGGCGGCCAATGCGCGAAGCCCCTCGGGAAAACCCGCAGCGATAAGTCGACTCGTTAAACGGCGTAGTCGCAAATCATCTCCTTCTTCTTTAGCAAGGAAAGAAGCCTTCGGCAATGTATGCGCGAAGCAAAACACGAGACCTGATTGACGAGTCATCTCGAGGACAAAAAATTTCTTACTAGCATGAAATAAAAATGTCGCGTCATGGCATTGCACGCAAGCATCATCTCACTCTACAGTATGAAATTGTGCGAAGGCAACACGTGAAAGTAAAAATCGCGGTCGCCGCATCGCAATAAGAAAAATACGTATCCATGACAAAATTGGTTGTGAAATGCGGAAAAGGAAACTAGGGGGAGGCGCTTCGCAGTGTGAGTTCCCTTTCTCCCGAGTTCCAAAACCAATGCTTTGAGGAAAATGAGACAATTCATTACATCGCAACAAACACAGAAGCAGTAGCAAAGTTACAGACACAGTGGTATACATCATTACATCCAACACACCCGAAGCAACTTGTTAACTTGTTAATAAGAGCGCTTGTAAATGTACTCATGCACGCCATCTTCGGTGAGATCGACAATTTCAACCTTCGGCATCACAATGGAAGATTCACCACCAGCCGAAGGGCTTGTTGAAAGTTGCACAGAAACAGAAGAATCACTTCCACGAAGGCGCCGGTGCGAAGTCGAACCATGAATCAGACAGTTTCGGGTATGTTGCTCGAAGAAATCCTTAGACGCAATATTACGATCATCGTATCGTTTGATTTTATAGGACCAGAAATCGTCAAAGGACACTCGAGGAAATTTCGAGTGAAACTTTCGCCATATGGAACCAGACATGAAAAAATCACCACGGTTTATAACAATCGGGTAGACATCTTCGTCTATCTGCGCAGGGCACAACTCCGGCACCTGCGCAGATTCGCAAAATATTTCAGTTACACAGGCAAAATGTATTCTAAAACTCCTCGCCTAACGCTAATCACCGTAGCCTCACTCCTCACACCTCTTCGCTCGTGTGGGGAACGGCCGAAGTAGTTTGCATGTTAGTAGAGGCAGCGCCCTGGGTTCCACCAGCCGAGGAGGAAGGAGCAGTAGGAGCAGCAGCTTCACTGCCAATACCGGAAGCATCAGCAGTCGACAAAGGAGTGGAAGAGGACGGAGTTGCCGTAGCGCCGGAGGTGCCCAAGACTTGTTCAGAAGCAACAGGGCTGGGGCTCGTCTGAAAAAAGCAGTAGTACAACTGAAGGTAAGGGACAGCAATACCTAACAGAAGTGCAAGAAAAAGTAAATTTGCCAAGAGTAAAGACAAATACCTTGTGCAAAACACGGTGGGCCTCAGCCACCGCGTAACCAAATCCAAACTTGTGATAAAACTCTTTAACAAAGTTCTTCGCAATGTTCTTCGGTAGCGCAGAAATCCTGTCAATGTTAGTTTCTTGGGGCCATGTGAAGGAACCATCGCGCATTTGCTGAGAGCAGACTTAGAAACAACCGGCTCAGATCCGTCAAAGGGGGTACTCAGAAAAGAGTACACAGAGTGACAGATGGTACGAGTAGCAACCCCAACACTTAGTTCACCAAATGACCGACTAGCCGAAGCCAGAGAGGAAACGCCATCAGATAGCCACTTGAAAATGTCGCTGATGTATTGATCCTTGATGCTATAAGGGCCAGGAGCGGTACCGAGGTCCACAAGAAGATTGTGAACCTTCTTGCAGATAGGAACGATGTGTTTTTGAACTTTGTCGCAATACTCATCATGTTCCTTGACGAGAGCAGCATGAGTAGTCTTCAGATCATCCAGCTCTTTCTGCTTCCCTTCAGACAAGCCCTTAACACCTTCACTTTTCTTTTTCTCGCTTTCAATAGCCTCTTTCAGTTTCGAGACGTCACTTTCAAGCGAAGTGTTTTTCTCAGAAAGAGAAGTTATCTCCGAAGATAAAGCGGTGTTTTTCTTCCTCTCTTCTTCTACGGCAGCAGCAAGGGTCTCCTTATCTTTCTGCATATTCTTGACCGTAGTGATTTGTTTCTCAAGAGCAGAAGACGTAGTCTGGTTGTGAAGGTCGAACTGACGGATATCGTCACGGCACCGACGCTGAGCAACCCTGCAAGCAACGAAGGTTTTCATGGCAAGATCCTCTGCTTGGGTTAAAACTTCATCAGTGCCTTCGCAACCCAAATATTCTTCCATGATGGGAAAGCTGAAAGACTAGCTAGCTTCTTGAAGCAGGGTGCGCTCGCGGTCATCACTGCAGAATTGAAGAAGTTTCCTTTTGCGGTCACCAAAAAATCGAGAACCTTGCGGAATCCCGAGACGACGCGCAACAACAGAAGGAGAATCAGTGCTAACGAAGACATCAGCGCTTCGGCGGCCACTATCAAACTCAGTGTCAGAACTGCTATCACTTACGCCAGCATCAGCAATAGTGGCCGCAACAACTTTGCACGAAGAAGAGGGCGCAAGCCGACCAGCAGGAGCAGAAACAAGAGTGGCACCTTCAGCAGAAACAGGGGCTTTGCCACTAGGTTTAGGAGGAGGAGCCAATTCTTCATCACTTTTAGGCTCGCGGTCACTAATGTCAATATCGAAGGGGCGGGCAATGGTCCCAACAGCTGCGTCTCGAGGCGGGGACAACAAAGTCACATCAACTTGCTCTTCTGTGTTTCCAGGGTCAGATGCATGGGTGCTCCGCCCAGACAAAGCTGGGTCACCAGCATTCCCATCACTTTTGTTGCCATGACTCCGATTTCCGTCACAGCCATCTGGACTAGACGACACAGTCTCGGGAGACGCAGATCTTTGCTTGCGGCACCGCTTAGGCTGGCGGTTACTTGCAGCTTTTCCACGTCTTTTACCAGGACGCGAAGAGGTGGCAGCAGCCGAAGGTTCCACAACAGTGCCAGAACTTTTCTTCGCGGCACGCTTGGCAGCAGCTTCACGACGAATTAAAGTAACTTGGCGCTCGCCAGCAGCAATAGCAAATAATTGGAAGACGCGATTGTCGCGACGACCACCAATCCGATTGTTAATATCATTGTCTTCTTTAAGGCTGGTGGGGCCAAGTATTTCATTGGCAGCGTCCTCAATCAGAAGAACATCAATATCTGAAAAAAACAAGCGAAGACAAGTAAGTAAAAACGTGGAAAGGTAGTATAACGAACGAGCAAGTTTATACGGCAAGATATACTAACCTTCAAGTTTGAGGCTGAAGCTTTTCGCGAAGTCAGGAATCTTGAGGGGGGCTCGTGAAGTCGCTCCATGCAGCGATGGACCAACCCGATTTGACGGGAAAAGCCTTACAGCAGCAGTACTCTTCGACAAGGTCACGAGTACCCATGACCTTCGCAATTTTCCTGAAAGTGACCAAAAACTATCGAGACTGGTCAGAGTCATCAAGAGCAGTGCCAACACCCTTCGGCAAATCCTACAGCTCCTTGCAAACCAGCGATGTGGAGCTGTCATCCACCTTGTGGTAAAACCAGAAAGTGTTCCAATCATCCTCCCATTTATTCTTGTAGCAGATAACAGGGGGCTCCACATCGGGCCTATACCTAAAGTTCAGCGAAGCAAACTGGGCTTCCTCCTTAACATACGTGTCACCTTCGGTGCGCTCCATATAGAGGGGTTGATGATGGATGGTGTGAGCGCAAACAAAGTTAGCCACAGTAGGACTAATACCCATGGTCTTGCATGCCCACATGAACAGACTAAGCCGGAGAATGGAGTTGGGAGTAAGGTGATGTACGTACATATCGAAGTTGCGAAGAATAGCAACGACGATGGGATCGAGAGGAAACCGAAGGCCAGCAGCGAAAAGATCACGAAAAACAACAACCTCATCATCCCTTGGAGTCGGGATCACTTCATTTCCAGGAGCCCTAGCTTGGCCGCTCTCGAAGTACTCGAGTTTCTCATACTCAACACGAAGCCTCGGAGTCACGCGACTCCGGCCAAAAATCTTAGTGGTGGCCTTCGGGGGCTTCGGCGCAGCAGCTTTGGGGGCCATCACAGCGGCGTGAACAAACAAGTGAAGCAAAGTGGAAGCTACAAAACGAAGAAGACAAATAATCTAAGTGAGCAGCAACAAAAGAGACGCAGGAAAAAATGAAGCGAAGAGGTAAGGCAAAATTCAGAAACATTTACCAAGAGAAGGAGGCGACGGAGCAGGCAGGCATATAGAAGTAACAGTTAGGGTTTTCACCGTGGGGGTGGGGGGTGGCTTTTATAGCCTAAGCGGCACGCCAATCTAGGAATACATGGCGCGAGGATATAGGAGTGCGCAGAGCGACTGTTACAGGAAGCATATCGCGAAAAAATAGGAGAATCACACCAAAAAATCAGGAAAAAAGATCACATCATCAAAGGCAATCGTATCACGAAAAAATAGGAGATCCGAACGGCTACGAACCTGCAACATGTGTAAAAACATACGACTCGACGAGCCGAAATGGGGAGGTGCTTCAGTACGAACAAATTTCTACCCGTTTTTGTTTCGCTAGTTCGGCTCGTCAAGGAGGCTAACCTTCGCTAGAGAGGGGCTAATGTTGGGGAAATTCATTTTGTACCTAACCTCAGTTCCCATTTAGGCTAAGACCTTTGGGGCTAAGACCTTCGGGTCGCGGATCAACGATTTTGTGTCTTCGATGGCTGTGCAGGTTTGGCAACTTCGGGGCTCAGGGGAGCGAAGGTCCAGAAGTGTAACACCCCAGGTGTTTATCTCTTTTTAATCAAGAAGTTAACCTAAGCTCATGGTGTTAAAGGAAAAATCAATCAAGTTTGGTGAAAACACCATTAGGAGCAAAGCTTGGTTTGAACTTGATTTCAATCTTCACATAGAACTTGAACTTTTACCAATATGAAAGTTGTCACCAAGATTCAGGAACATAACCTTGAAGTTTGTCACTTTTGGAAATTAGGGATGGAAAAAGGAGTAAACCCTATCTCACTTGATTAACCTCCCTAAAGGATTTTCTGAGTTCGTTTGATGGCTTGGCCACAATCTCAAATTTTTGTGTAGTAACTTCAAAATCGACCAATGTAAGAGTTGATGGATTCCTCAAGATTAACATTTCTTCTTTTAGGTGGAAATTGAGTTCTTGAGTGAAAAGCCCTCAAATCTTTGAGTCAAACCTTTCTAACAATGGTCAAACCCCTATGTCATACACCCTTCTCTAGAACTTTGGCCAAATCTTCAATTTTTCCCAAAACACTAAAAATTCGGCCAATACAAAAGTTGCTCAGAATTTCCAGGGACACATTTAATCTAATTGGCGATTTTTGAAATTTTGAGTGCAAAAGCCTCAAAATCTCGGTCAACGCCCCGAGTTCTGTTTTGACCGTGCCGAGAAAAGCTGGAACTTCAAGCCAAATTTCTGCCCAATCTGTTGAGTTTTGCATTGGTCAACCTTTGTGAAAGTTGTAGAGGGTTGTCTCATCTATAACTTTGTTTTTGGCCAAATTTCGAGTTAGTTGTGGTTTTGAATTTTTCTGGTCGGTCAAACCACCCTAAGCCGAAACGGTTTGCTGCACCGGCCGCCAGGATGCGCGCTCTGGCCGCAACGTCGCGCCACGAACGCCGTCCCGGCGCCCGCGTGCACGCGCTGTCCTGCCCCGTGCTACCTAGCCCAAACGCCGAGGTGGGTCCCGCCGTCCGTCGCCCGATGTTGCCTGTGACTCGTGGCCGTCCAGCTGTCGCGCCCGGCTTGCTTGTCATCGCCACGCGTCGTGCCGTCACCATGTCCGCCGCCATGCACTACGCCGTACCGCGCCACGCCGCCTGCGCATGTGTTGAGCTGGCCAGCAGGCCGTCGCACTGTGGCAGTGCTGCAGCACCTCCCGGCCGCCTTTAAAAGGGGCTGAGCTCCCGAGCTCGTCGCGTCGCCGTTACAGCGCCACCAGGCTGCCGGTAGCCGCTGCCAGAGCACCGCCGTCGAGTTCCCTCGCTCGAGCCCGCTCGCTCTCGCCTGAGCTTCTCAGCAGCACCACACGACCCATCTGGAGCCTCCCGTGCCACGCATTGTTGAGCCCCGTCGCCCAGTTCGCCGGAGTCGTCACGCCCGCAGTTAGAGATCCAGAGCTCCGCCGATCCTCGCCGCCGGCCGTCTCTCCGCCCCGTCCAAGCACCGGGACCAACCCTAGGTGATGCCCTAGCACTCCTCCGCCCTTTCCCCCACCCTACCTCGCCGCCGTTTAGCCGGAATCCGGCCAACAGTGCCGGCGGCCATGGCCAAGGGCACCTGTGCAATGATTGCAGTCTTGCCAGGGTGTAATCTGTAAATGGGAGGACCTTTGTGTAAAGGTAGGGGCATACTTGTGAATAAGAATCTGTGACCGAGGACCTGGATGAAAGTAGATTCTATAAACCTAGATTCAAATTGCTGAGATCTTGTAAAATTCATAGTGAATCAAAGAAAAATCGGAAAAATGCAAACTCAATTTCTCTGTGATCCATATGAACAGAAGCAACTTTTCTAGAAAGGATGTTTGTAAATTTCTTCCTAGTTTTTGAATAAATTTGAATTGATCAGTTTGTATAGATTTGCAATAATTTGAAATAAAGAGCAGATCTGCATGTGAAATTTTAATATGTTGTTAGTATGATCATTCTTGTTCTTGTGTAGAAAAATGGCACATAGATCAGTTATATATCTTTAGTTATGATTTAATTTTTATATATGGCAGCATATAAGTTTCTGTTTAGTTTTAAATAATTAGTTAAGCAAATAGGATTGATCTTTTTGCAGGAGCCTATATATGCCTAGATGAAGCTATGGTAATAATATGAGTAGCTTTTGACATGTGTAACTAGCTTAAATTAATTTAGGTCTTAAAAATGAGCCTTTTTAATAAAGCATGTTGTAATTAGTTTCTAGCCATGATAAATTTTGAGTAGTCTTATTTTCCCTTGTTATGGCTATAGTAAAAGTTTCAGACCTAATGCATGCTTTAATATTTCTATGTGATTTATTTCTCTTTTCAGCACTGTTAAAATGTTGTATTTTTCATGCTAGATCTATAGCTTAGTTTTATCTAAAATTTTGTGAGTAGCTCATTTATGCCATGTTTATGCTCTGTGTAAATTCTTGATGCTAGAACATGTATAGATCTCTCTGGATAATTCAATCATGTTTAAGTCAGCTAGTTCTTACTAGATTTTTCATTTGTAACATATAGCTTAGTTTGATCTGAATTTTGGGCAGTAGCCTTGTTGCCATGATATGTGCTTGTATAAATTTTCTCTGTGTTTGTTTGTGTGTGGAATATCCAGAATTAAGTTTCGAAGTAAATCAAGTTTAATAAGTGGAATAAAAGAAAAACCAAAATCACCTTTAATGTGAGGTAAATTTAAATCACAAAGCTTCACCAAAGTACACTCTGAACAACACCTTTTATTTCGGTGAAGTTAAATACATTAATTAATTTAAATATGCACATAATCACCATCAAATAAGTAAGATAAATAACAAACATACATTTGCTTGATAAAGGAAGAGTATGCTGAATATATTTGTCTAGGCGAATGTGCCCAACAATACACCCCATGTTTACCCTTTAAATCTGAACCAAGTTCCCCCTCCTTAAATACGAATACTTAAAGTTTATACATATGCATGTTGTGTAGAACATCCGGATGAGAGCTACGAGTTGGTGCCGGAAGCTGAAGGAGAGCTAGTTGAAGGAGAAGGTGAACGTGTTGGATGTGCCACAAGACCCGAACCAAGTTCAGAGGATCTCCATACTGACTTTGCTAGTGAAGGCAAGCCCCGGAGCATAACCTATGTTTTCAATTTATGCAATTATCTTTGTTATGTTTGTGCATTTAAGTTTCAGGAGTTGTATTGAAACCCTAGATGCATGATCTTAGGTTCCTATGTTCAAATACTAGTATGATAAGACGCTAGTTGCCATGCTCTAAGGACACCGTAAAAGTTGAGTGATGTTCGTCACTCGCGAGCTATAGGTTTCTTATGTTGGAATCATAAGATATGCTAAACTGGATTGCTCACGTGGTAAGAGCATGGGACCGGATCCGGCCAAGTAGGTCTGTGGTTAAGCATTTGAACGTACTAAACATTTGTCGGGAATGGGACCGGTAAGCCTAGTACCTTTTTGATCTAGCTAGGGAACTCTCTACCACAAATCTTGGGATTCGTTCCCCGACTTGCAACCGGTGGTGCATGTGTGAGTCTGGTAGGACGTTGGGCCGTAATTCCAGAGATCCTTGGACCTCAGACTGTGGGCTTTGATCCTGAACTGAGGATGACTGGGAACCGCCTGGTTGGTGCGTACCCCGCCCTTTGGGCTTTTAGTTGTTATCTTGGGGTATGCATTCTCCCGTGTGTTTAGGTCCACCTTGCAAGGTTATTAATCGATCGATCGTCGGCCTCTCACCGTTATCCGAGATTGCTTATCCATACACTCTATGTCCCTTAATGATGGAATTGAGAAGTAATATTGTTGTATGCTTAATTGTTTGCACAACTTATGCTTGCATAGCTGCTTACCTAGTAATGGATAATCAACTAGAATTTTGAGCTAAAATTTGAAAGTAAGGACCTACTCTTTGTTGCTTTTCAGCAAAAGAAACACACTAGCCAAAAAGCGTTGCATATCTAGAGAGTTGGTGATCTCCCATCACCAGACGGTTAAGTCTTGCTGAGTATTAGTATACTCAGCCTTGCTTTGTTGATAACTTTTGCAGGTGTTGATGTGAATGATGGTTACCCATGGACTGGTTCTCTCCCACCCTTTTGGGAAGTGAGTGGGAGGATGATAGTGCTTAGTGATATCATGGATGGCCTCCCGTGATGTTACTTGTGACATTTAGTACTTTATTTCCGCTGTGTTTTCAAACTCTGAACTGTTTACTTTCCTGTATGGAACTTGGTTTGTAATAATGAACCTTTGATGAATATGATGTAATAAAGGGTATATTGAGTATCTCTGGACTCACCGTCGTGTGAGTTTTAATGTACAATCTTTGTTCCTTTGTTATAAGTGATTTACCGGGCTTGACCCGGCAGATATCGACAAGTTAACTCTTCTTTAACGCATAGTGACCAAGTGGATGGTTTATGTGTTAAATGGGAATTAATTTGGACTGTTCTGTCACAAGAAGCTTTAGGCGCCCGAAGGTGGGGGAGGCCTTCAAGCAAAGAGCAAAAGCAGCGCGAAGAGCGGTGTGCAGGAGCGAAGCGAAGCAGGTCGTCCCCAGAGACGAAGAGCTGAGCACAAGAGCGAAGCAAAGCGGGTGGCTTCGCGGCGCGAAGGATGACGAGCAAGTGCGGAGCGAGGCAGGATGAGTCTTCAGAACAGTGTTGTTTCATCGAAGGAGTGCAGGGGAACTGAAGCTCACGTGGAAAGTGCCACGCTGTAAAGTGATGAGTTGTAACATAGAAGTTAGCAGGGTCGGGGTGCAAATACTGTGATGCCCTCAGAGATCCTTCGCACAATGTAAAAAGCAAGGGCAAATGTGTAAAGCTTAAATGTTACGGGCCTATTTAAAGGACCCAAGAGGAATGAAAAGGGGAGTTGAGCCCAAGGAAAAGCTACTTTAGCTTGCCCGAAGGCGAGTAAAGGTTTCCATCCGAGTGTTCGAGTGAGTGTTTTCATTCCATTTGTTGGCCCCTCTTCGGGGACGGGTTTCTCCCCAACACCTGGACCCTCACATGATTAAACTATGGAAGATGGACTTTAAACTTGTGCATTTCATCTTATGTTACTGCTGCATATGTTAATTGGGTTTGGTATATACTTACATTTGCTTGTAAATAGTTGCTTAATAAAATTTTGACCAACTAAAAGTGCTTATCGCTTTAACCTTATCAGCCATCCACTATAAAGCCTTGCATGTTGTTTATGTATTATTCTCTTACTGAGTACCACATGTGCTCACGCTTGTTGTTTATTTATCTTGCATCTACACTACTCGGTCTGCTGCTCAGACGGAAGATTTGAAGATTTTTTGGAAGACTTCGATGAGTTCTAGACGTGTGTTCCCCAGTCGACTGCCTGTTAAGGACGTTCGTGCTTTACTTTCCGCTGTTAGCTACTCGCTTCGTGTGTTGGAATAAAAGACTATCGGTCATGTAATAATGATACGCTATGACATTGCATTTTGGTATTCACCGAGTCGTTTGCTTGTATAAACTTGATCCTGGACACATGTAAATTATGCATTTAGTTTTGCCTTTTAAACCGGGTGTGACAAAGTAGTACTAGATCCGTGTTGATTGTAGGACATTAGCCTAGTTAGAAAATGGTCAGAATTAAGGATTATAATATCTTAGAAGCCCTTCTCACTTCATGTTTTGCTTTAATTCTTCTTAGAGTAATATTCTTATCCTTGCTTTTACCCCATCCTTGATATTCTACTTATTATCTATCTTGTCCTTGCTAATCTTTTCACTCTATGCTTTCTCGTTCTTGCTCTAAGGAATCTTGTATGTTTGTTCTGTTCCCTCTAATCTTTTCCTTTCTTTACCCTGACCCCATTCATAATCGCTCTCAGTATTCTAGTGACTCTATCATGCTCACACCAAAGATCTTACTTAATAGGGAATAGGAGCCTTAAGATCATTCATAGTACAATCGTTAGATGCGAACGTCTTTAGTTAACGTGTGCTTAGTTTAGAAGTGTGCTTGCATGCTTGATCTTGTGATAAATGCTTGATTTGGATCTTTGTTTTGAGTGCGGTGTGTTGTGGAGTAATGACCACAGCGACATCAGTTTTTAGTAGTGAGTTTGCTTAGTTGGGTTTTAATTCTGCCTTAATCCATCTTCATCTTGTTTTATCATGTTCCTTTTGTATCCATATCTATTCATCTACCATGCAAGTTGAGTGGATGTCAAATCTGTTCACGTCGGTTTCTGACACAGCCGTACTGTTTTAGTTATATCTCAAGCTACATAATTCCAATTGATATGAAACCAGTTGGGTTAGTTCACAAACTTCATGGAGGTTTTTCTTTCAAAACTTCAGGACCATAGGGTATATATTCAGGGAAATACATACGAATTAGTGGAGCTATCAGAATCTGTCAACCTTGCTGACACAATCGCCTTGTTTATTTTATATCTCAAGTTGTAGACCTCTGATTGAAGTGATTCCAGTTGGATTGGTTCCATAATTTTAGACCCCCTGTTCTGGTAAAATTTTCAAATTTATGGATATGAGAACTAAGATTTACACCTGATCTTTTGGAACTAATAGAATCTGTCTTAATCTGAAAATCCATGTTCCTTCATCCTTTGGAGTTATCCCTTTGTTCTAGTATCTAAGTAAGTGATTCCTAACACTCAGATGGTGACAACCAGGTCAGGGTCAGGAGTTGATCAACCAGCAGTGAGCCGTCAGGGGAGAAGCAACAGTTCCGGCAGCGCACCTCAACAGCCGCTGATGGATCCAGCGATGCAGCAGTTCTTGCAGGCTCAGACTTAGTTTCTCCAGAATCTGACCAACCTGCAAGCTCAGATCAACAAACCACCTCATGGACAGCAGCAATAGCCAGCAAACAAGCATCAGGAGTTTATGAGCCACAAGCCCCCAAGCTTCTCTCATGCTGCTGATCCGTTGGAGGCTGAAGACTGGCACTGTAGAGAAGATGCTCACCATTGCCCAGTGTGATGATAGGGAGGAGGTCTTGTATGCTTCAGCGTGACTTCAGGGATCTGCTTCAGCATGGTGGGATGCTTTTTTCGCCGCTCATGCCAACCCAGATGCTATCACTTGGTAGGAGTTCACCACTAACTTCAAGAGCCACCACATACCTGTCGGTATCATGAAGCTAAAGAAGAAGGAGTTCCTTGCTCTCAAGAAGGGAGGGATGTCAGTGGCAGAGTACATGGACCAGTTCATTGAGTTGTCTCGCTATACACCTGAGGATGCTACTACTGATGTGAAGAAGCAGGAGCTATTCTTGGATGGATTATCTGGACCACTGTAGGATCAAGGATACCGACTAGAGGGGGTTAATACGCGGTTTAAAATCTAAAAGCACAACACTAGAGAAATTTAATTAGAACCATAAGGAGGATTATATTTCTAGCTATACTAGGCCTATGTTGAAGGTTTGCAATCTAGGATGATAAGATACAATTCAATCTCTAGAATATAAAATGCTCAAAGTAAATTGCTTGAAAGTAAATTGAGTAAAGAATTAACCGAGCACAAGAGACGAATTTATCCCGTGGTATCGATGACTTGCCGGTCACCCCTAATCCATGTTGAGATCGATTCAATGTTCAAACGCTCCTCTATCAAGTCACCACTTGATCTTTGAGCCGGTTAGAACCAAAGAACCACTCCAAATCTCTTTTCCACTAGAGTTGCTCATCACCACTCCGGTGAGGTGAGCACAATACCTCTTACACCAAGAGATCCGGAGCCACGCACAATCTTCTTGCGAGCTCCAACGGATTCACCACCACCAAGCCGTCTAGGAGGCGGCAACCTCCAAGAGTAACAAATCAAATCGCTTGCTTGATGATTCCCTAGTGCCACAAAGATCAAAACCTTGATGCAATGCACGAGATGCTCTCCATCTCACCAAAGATGCAACCTCTAAGCAAAGTGAGTAAGAGAGAGGAGAGGGAGAGCTCAAAAATGTTGTAAGAACCTTTCAAAGTGCCAAGAGAGCCTCTCCCATCCTGGGCATGCAGTATTTATACTCCCCCTTCACGGAGCTAATCGTTATGTTTAAAATAGTTCAAAAAACGATACTCATGGACAGTCCGCGACACCATCACGGACAATCCGCATTCAAATATCAACAGTTAGAACGTGTGTCAGAACTAGCTGTTGGAGCCAGGCGGACAGTCCACCAGCACCCCGCAGAAGTCTGCGCCTACCTGGCAGACAGTCCGCGGCGCCCTTGCGGACAGTCCGCGAGACCCGCTCAGTCCAAAAATGTTTCTGTCCAACTTTTGATTAAAACCAGACAATTCACAAAGCCCCTGCGGACAGTCTGTGGCAAACGCGATTTTTCCACCAAGTTAGACCATCGAGCTCACAAAAAGTTTTCTTTAAAAACAAGCGCATGGACAGTCCGCCCAAGAAGCACGAACAGTCCGTCCCAACCACAGAAAACAACATTTTCAAAGGTTTTCAACGAAGCGCCTTTCAACTTTCTAAACGCCACTCATCTAAATGCAAAACATGCAAGTTCTTGACCAAAGTGGCTCTATGAAAAGTCAAGCTAACGGAATTGATCCCTCTTGATAGTACGGCTATCTATCATATCAATCCGGTCATTTATCATCCACTAATCTCCTTATGACCGGTAAAATTAGAAACCCTATCTTATACCTTTGCCTTGAGCTCTTCTTCATTCAATAGCACACATGCCTTCCTCATTGTAACCACCATGAGCTCAACATTTCTCCAGACTAACCTATTCTTATATCTCAATAAAAATGTTAGTCCATGATGATTGTCATTAATTACCAAAACACAAATTAGGGGCCTAGATGCCTTCAATCTCCCCCTTTGTGGTAATTGATGGCAACCATTTTAAGGAGTGATATAAGAAAGGTTTTGAGCCTTGAAAACACTTACTCATCTCAATGATTTTTCAATAATAAGATAGAGTGAATGCCTCCAAAACCAAATTGTAGAGAAAAACTCCCCCTACATATGTGCATACCATTTGTTTTTGAATTTCACACATATACATAGATATAAAAATTTCAACAGAGTTTCCCCTACAAAATAGAGATTAAGGCAACAACAAAGCATATATATTTGTATAGCTCAAACATCATATGGGTTAGCCTCAAACCTCCACAAGAACTAGAAGAAGCCATAAGAAAGAAATTTAAGCTTACACACATAGTTCATCACATAATCAAGCCAAGTTGTAGTTCTCAAGAACACACAAGCCACAGAGTATCACAAATTATTACAAGCAAACCAAGTTCATGCATAACACAAATAAACATGCAAATGCTAGAGTTTCAAAGTTCAATGCATGCAAATGAAATGAGCTCCCCCTCAAGATAACATCACTCCACAAATCTCTCCCCCTTTGGCATCAAGTACCAAAAGATCTAGTCATCCTGTGGTGGTGGAGGAGGAGGAGGATAATATAGCGGCTGTGGAAGGAACTGTGGCGGTGGAGCTAGTGCTGGATAGTAGCTGTAGAAGTAATCCCTGAAATCCCCAAAAGTTGTATTGAGAGTATTGATGTTGGTCTCAAGCTGTGACTGACGGTCAGAGATCTCCTTGTATTGCTCAGAAGTAGACAACTCTGAAAATCTATCATTTAAGGCACTTATGTCACTCTGAAGGCTTGTCTGCATCGTATCCAACCTAGTCATCATGGGCTCATGCATGGTGTTATATATATGATGGACAAAAGTGTTAAGGCAAGTGTCAATCTGCCCTTGAAATCCATGTTGCATAGCCTGAAAAGAATTGCTCATTTGTTGTCCATAGGCCTCAAAATGAGAGTTGAAACCAGCTTGCATCTGCTGAAACTGAGTGTTCATGGACTGTGGAATATTTGCAAAATATGGATCAAAGTATCCAGCTGGAGGCTCCCACTGTGGCTGCATAGGAGGCACAGGAGGTGGAGGAGGAGGTGTATATTCTGAGCACCCATATCAATATTATCATTTTGCACATTCTCATTCTCAACTTGTGCTTCCTCACCTGCTGGAGCATCCTCTGCTACTGCGGCAGCTCCATCACCATATGGAGTCATTGGCCTAGCAAAGAAAGCTGGAGCATTGATGAAAGGTCGAAAGACGGTATGCTTAGACTCACATGGACCATTAAACCTAGTCTTGAGCTTGATCATTGACATAATATATGGAGCAAAATAGATATTTTCACCTGGGACAGTTTTCTTCTCAATGATTTGCTCAAGCATCATCTTTACAACATTGAACCGAGTCCCGTGCATGATATGATTGATCACATTCCAATAATAGTCATAGATCTTGTCTCTATTTCCTCCTTTAGGCATGAATGTTTTCTAATAATATTATTGATTGCAGCAAGATGATGCCTAAGCCCTATTGGCTGCCCATAAACAACTCTGACTCCCAAATCAATAGGCTCATAAAATATCTAGGAATTTTCAAATAGTGCCTCTAGGTAGACATCGCTGCTAACCTCTTCCTCAGTGAAATAGGCATAATTCAAATTATTAGCAATTGCAAACTCTTCAAAAGTAGCTGAGTATTCGATTTCCTAGTCATCCACTGAATAATCTCATTATCAAAGTCAATTTCCATTGTAGCATAGAACTGCCTAATGATAGTATCATTCCAGTCACATTTATACTCAAGGAAAGGTCTAAGCTCTAAATTCTCAGATTTCTCAGCCACACCAACTAATTGATCTTTAGACTCAAGATAGGCAAAGTCAATGGTTTGATGAGGAAAAACTATGCAATCGACCATGTGACCAAAGAAGACACTGTCCTGGACCCTCTTGCCTCTGCATATTCTCTTTGTCTCCAATTGTGCTTGGGTGCGGTGTATGAGAGCACATCAATTATTTGATCATGACCACCTCCTCCCCATAAGTTCATGGCCTCATCCTCTTCAACCATATAATCCGGCTGCCCAGTGTTTGATTCTATCTCAGTTGACTGCTCATAGTCACTGTCTTTAGGATCATCTGGCTCTTCTTCCGAAATGGCATCCTTTCGGTGTCGCTTGGAAGTGCCAAGATCCTTTCCCTTTTTCTTTGAAGGACCTTTCTTCATTCAAACGGCCATATTTGAAGCCATCTTGCGAAGACTATCATAAATCAAGTATTGCAATGAGTATCAATCAACATACATGAATATTCATATGAGCATATAAGAAACCATGATACCCCTGTCCAAACTAGGCGGAAACAGCTGCTCGTGGACAGTCTGCAAGGGACCGACGGACAGTTCGCGGGCACTGTTCACACGCAGTGAAGATGAACAAGGGGTCCGAAAATTAGTATCCTCATATCTTCAATCATACTCAGTTTCCTCCCACCAAAATTTTGCCATAGCTTCACTAGAGTATCCTAAAAATATTCCCCAAGCCAAAACTTCAACCCCATGGACAAATCATAGATCAAAACATGAAACCCTAGTCACCAACTTGCTCAAAGATCTGAGAGAAATACAATGTAACTTGAAGAAATACCCGGATGACATGGTGGAGAACCTCACGGAGAGTCTGTGGATGTGCTCGGACGGTCTGGGGAGTACCCCAATTCAAATCCCCAAGGAGGGGTCTTTTTCTTCTTCAAGAGCAAGAAAGAGGGAGTTAGAGATGTGTGTTTGAGGGTTGGGGAAGAAAGAGATATGTTCCCTTCATTTAGTCCCGGCGCCGGTGGGTCCCAGTTTGGCCGACGCACGCGGACTATCCGCGGACCACTGGCGAACGGTCCACGTCTTCCCCTCAGACGGTCCTTGACCTCGATGCTGACTGTCTGAAATTAACATCCAACCATACAGAGACGTCCGCGGTCACTGATGCCCAGGCAAACGGTCCGGGGGACCCCTGTGGACGGTCCATGGGATCCCTGTGAACAGTCCGTGATGGTGTTGCAGACGGTCCGTCTCCTTCTTCTTTTTCAGCCCGAGATACTGCAATTTGAGATACAATTGATGAATTTTTGGGGTCATTGCTCATTATGCATGGAGAGAAATTTCAAAATGATTAAATGCAGTTAGAGTGCAAGATAATTATGCATGAAACAAACCTAACAAAGGTTAGAGAGCATAAAACATGAGACAGGCAAGGATTTTGCAAGATAAATAACTTAAAGATGAAAACATGTAAAGAAACACATGTGCTAGCCCTCAAGCCACATTTGAGAAGTCAATGACATTCAACTCATTTCTCAATTTGCAAAACCGAGATTCATCCAAAGGCTTGGTAAAGATATACGCTAATTGATCATCCGTACTCACACCATCAATCTTGATATCACCCTTGCTCACATGATCTCTAAGAAAATGATGCCTAATATCAATATGCTTGGTTCTAGAATGTTGAACCGGATTATTGGCAATCTTGATGGCACTTTCATTGTCGCATAAGAGAGGAATTACCTTGAATTTCATACCATAATCAAGAAGTGTTTGCTTCATCTATAACAGTTGAGCACAACAACTTCCCGTCGAGATATATTCTGCTTCGGTGGTGGAAAGAGCCACTGAATTTTGCTTCTTAGAAGACCAAGATACAAGAGAGCAACCAAGCAATTGACAACCACCGGAAGTGATTTTTCTATCAACTTTGCATCCGTCATAGTCGGAGTCCGAATAACCAGCCAATTCAAATTGAGCACCCTTTGGATACCAAAGACCAATGTTAGGAGTATATTTCAAATATCTCATGATCCTCTTCACGGCGGTCAAATGACATTCTTTAGGGGTAGCTTGAAATCTAGCACACATGCACACACTAAACATGATATCGGGCCTAGATGCAGTAAGGTAAAGCAAACTACCAATCATAGATCTATAAAGCTTAAGATCAACCGGTTTACCTCCCTCATCAAGATCAAGATGCCCATTAGTGGCCATCGGAGTCTTGATGGGTTTTGCATCCTCTATACCAAATTTCTTCAAGATATCCCTCACATATTTAGATTGGCATATATACAAATGTGCCTTTCCTTAGTTATTTGATTTGAAGACCAAGGAAGAAGCTTAATTCACCAATCATTGACATTTCAAATTCCTTGGACATCATTGCACCAAATTCCGCACAAAATTCTTCATTAGTCGAACCAAAGATAATATCATCAACATAGATTTGACAAATGAAGATATCCTTTCCAATTTTCTTGGTGAACAAGGTTGTGTCAACCTTTCCAATTTTGAAACCCTTGGAAAAAAGAAAGTCCCTAAGTCTTTCATACCAAGCACGAGGTGCTTGCTTCAAACCATAAAGAGCCTTAGAGAGCTTGTATACATGATTGGGCTTCTTTGGATCTTCAAAACTGGAAGGTTGCTCAACGTACACCAATTTATTGATTTTCCCATTCAAGAAAGCACTTTTGACATCCATTTGAAATAGCTTAATATTGTGAGAACATGCATATGCAAGCAAGATTCTAATAGCCTCAAGCATAGCCACAGGAGCAAAGGATTCATCAAAATCCAAGCTTTCAACTTGAGTATAACCTTGAGCGACCAATCTTGACTTGTTCTTCACAACTACACCATCTTCATTTTCCTTGTTCCGGTAAACCCATTTAGTACCAATAACATTATGGTCTTTAGGACTTTCAACCAATTCCCAAACTTGATTCCCGGTGAAGTTATTCAATTCTTCTTGCATGGAAATCACTCAATCCAGATCATCAAGTGCTTCATCTACATGTTTAGACTCAAGAAAAGATACAAAAGAATAATGTTGACAAAAAGATGCAACCCGAGATCGAGTTTGAACACCCTTACTAATATCACCCATAATTTGATCTATGGGGTGATCTTTGGCAACTTGATTATGAACTCTTGGTTGATCAACCAGTTCTTGAGTTGAAGTAGATGGTTGATTAGTAGAGGCCAATTGATCACCAACTTGTGAAGAGTCAATGTTGCTAGAATCATCAACTTGTTGTTCTTGAGCACTAGTAGTGGAAGTAGAAGGATTCACTTGTATGGAAATAGATGGTTCCATCTTCATCTTCCTCTTCTCTAGGTCTCACATCACCAATAGCCATGGTCTTCATAACGTTGCTCAACTCATCACCTCTCACATCATCCAAATTTTCTTTTTCATTATGAGAGCCCATAGTTTCATCAAATTGCACATCATAAACATCCTCAACAAATCCCTTGGACTTGTTGTACACTCTATAAGCCTTGCAATTTGATGAATAGCCAAGAAGAAATCCCTCATCATACTTGCTTTGAAATTTGGACAAACGAGAGCCTTTCCTTAGGATATAGCATTTGCAACCAAAAACCCGAAAATAAGAGATGTTGAGCTTTCTTCCAATGAGAAGTTCATATGGTGTTTTGTTGAAAAATCTATGACAATATAGTCTATTTGATGCATGGCAAGCGGTGTTGATTGCTTCAGCCCAAAAAGAATCTGAAACCATGTATTCATCCAACACTTGCCATCTCAACTAAGGTCCTATTTTTCCTCTCAACTACACCATTTTGCTCCGGTGTATAAGTAGTTGAGAATTCATGCTTGATTCCCTTCTCATCACAAAATTCTTCAACATTTGTATTCTTGAATTCAGTTCCATTGTCACTTCTCACTTTCTTCAATTTAAGCTCAAATTCATTTTCGTCCCTCCTTGCAAAACTCTTGAATATATCACAAGTATGAGATTTGTCATGAAGAAAGAATACCCATGTGTATCTTGAATAGTCATCCACAATCACAGGACAATAGCTATTTCCACCAATGCTTCTATAAGTAGTAGGACCAAATAAATCCATATGCAATAATTCCAAAGTTCTTGTGGTTGACATAGTACTCTTGTTAGGATGAGAGTTGGCAACTTGCTTACCGGCTTGACAAGCACTACATAATTTATCTTTTTCAAATTTAACATCTTTCAAGCCAAGAACTAGATCATGCTTCATTAAACGGTTGAGTTGTTTCATGCCAACATGACCTAGTCTCCTATGCCACAACCAACCCATTGAGGCCTTTGAGAATAAGCAAGTGGTCAAACTAGCCTTCTTAGATGAGAAATCCACAAGGTATAAACTTTCATGATGAAAACCCTTAAAGATAGTATCTTTTCCATCAAGAGAAGTGACCTCAAAATCATTGCTAGTGAAAGTGCACTTATAGCCATTATCACAAAGTTGGGCAATAGATAGCAAGTTAAAAATTGAGAGAATCAACTAGCAAGACATTGGAGAGATTATAATCTTTAGAGATAGGTATATCACCAATGCCTTTTACACCTCCCTTGCTGTCATCCCCAAAAGTGATCTTGTCAAAGTCGGAGATATCTTCATCAAGATGAGAAAAGATTTTTCTTTCGCCGGTCATATGATTAGTGCAACCAGTATCAATTACCCAATGTCTTCCTCCGGCTTTGTAGTCCACCTACAAAAGAAATCACTTCCTCTTAGGTACCCAAATTTTCTTAGGCCCTTCAACGTTAGTGCCAAAACCTTAGGTACCCAAATAGATTTCTTTCTATCACAACCAATAGAGCGACCAACAAATCTAGCACAAACAACACCCTTTGAATCCTTTTCAAGGACACATGATGGATCAAAGGATATGGTCTTCTTGCTCTTGCATTTGTGATTTATGTCAACTTTTGTCTTTTATTCATGACACATCTTGAATTTTTCTTCATCTTCAAGAAACATCTTGGAAGTGACAAAAGTAGTCTTCTTGGGAATGAATGCCATTTTCCCTTGCTTCGGTACATAATCAATACCATTCTTGTTCAAGGTAAATTTTTGATTTGTCCAACAATGATTAAACCGGACATGGCTTCCAAAATACCTAGCAAGATCCTTGGACAAGCACTCAATTTCCTTTATCAAAGATTCATTTTCCAATATGAGTGATGAATCACAAGAAACATCCTCACTCATGCAAGAGCTAGTGCTTGTGCTACAAGATGGGTTAGTTGCACATGAAGGATTATTTAATATATCACATTCAACACCCATGCTTACTCTTCCTTTGACTTCTTGTGCAAGGAGAGAGTTGTGAGCTTCCTTGAGCTCCTCATGCTTTTCCTTAAGAATCCCCCACGAAGTGTTGATGGTGTCATGGGAATTCTTAAGGTTGGCATGAGAAGTATTTAGCTCCTCATAGGAATTTTGAAGTGAAGCATTCTTCAACTCCAAATCCTTCAACTTTGACCTCTCCTTGCACAATTTGTCATCAGACTTAATAAGCATGTTCACAAGAGCATCATAAGAAATAGCATCATCATCACCATTGGCATCCTCAATTATTACCTTGTTTTCACCTTTTGCCATGAGACAATATGGCTTGGAGAAGAGTGAAGGAGATTCCTTGATAGCAATTCCGGCAAGACCCCTTGAAGGCTTGTCATCATCATCTTCATCATCGGAGCTTGCATCGGAATCCCATTCAACAAAATAGGATTGCCAATTCTTCTCCTTCTTGTAGTACTTTTTCTTCTTGTTCTCATTTTTCTTGTACTCATTTTTCTTGCCCTTCTTCTTGCCATACTTGTCTTCTTTCTTGTTTGGACAATTGATTGATATGTGTCCAACCTCACCACAAGAGAAACAATCTTTTCCTTCAAAAGGATTCTTCTTTAATGATTGACATTTCTTGCCAAAATTCTTCCTCTTCATGATTCTTTTAAGCCCCCTAACCACAAGAGCCAATTTTTCATCCGTGTCACTCTCTTGATTTTCATCAGCATCTTCTTCTTGAGTAGCTTTGTCCTTGAGAGCAATACTTTTCTTCTCCTCAATCTTAGCTTCACCATGAGCTTCTTTTTGTGATTGCTTGAACATGTCATGAGTAAGCACCTCACCAAGCACTTCCGTAGGAGTTGTGCTCTTCAAGTCGAACCTCACAAGGAAAGTCACAATTGTTTCATATTTCTCGAGGAGACATGTAAGGAACTTGTGAGAGAAATCTTTGTTTGGAACATCAAAATCAAGGAACTTGAGTTCATTCACAATATCATTCCATCGGTTGAACATGGTTGAAACATCTTCATCCTTCTTCATGGTGAACTCACTGAACTTTCCCTTATACAAATGAAGCTTTGCTTCCTTCATGGAGGAAGTTCCTTCATAAATTTCCATGAGTTTCTCCCATATCTCATTTGCTTGCTCAAGACCTTTGACACGGTTGAACTCACTAAGAGTAAGAGCATTATAAAGCACACTTAAAGCTTGATCATTGAGTTTTCTATTATCCTTGTCAGTTTGGCTCAAATGATCTGGATCCAAGATTGCATAATGCTCTAGCACAATCCTCCACAATTCTCTATCTATGGCCTTAAAATGAACCTCCATTCTTTTCATCCAATAGTCATAATTGTTCCCATCAAAGACCGGAGGTTTCCCCACATAAAACTTTTATCATCGGCCATTTATCCTACCCCGGGATGGTTAAATCCTTCAAAAATGGAGTACTTGGCTTTGATACCACTTGTAGGATCAAGGATACCGACTAGAGGGGGTGAATGGGCGGTTTAAAATCTAAAAGCACAACACTAAAGAAATTTAATTAGAACCACAAGGAGAATTAAACGTTTAGCTATACTAGGCCTATGTTGAAGGTTTGCAACCTAGGATGACAAGATACAATTCAATCTCTAGAATATAAAATGCTCAAAGTAAATTGCTTGAAAGTAAATTGAGCAAAGAAGTAACCAAGCACAAGAGACAAATTTATCCTGTGGTATCGATGACTTGCCGGTCACCCTAATCCACGTTGAGATGGATTCAATGTTCAACCGCTCCTCTATCAAGTCATCACTTGATCTTTGAGCCGGTTAGAGCCAAAGAACCGCTCCGAATCTCTTTTCCACTAGAGTTGCTCTTCACCACTCCGATGAGGTGAGCACAATACCTCTTACACCAAAAGATCCGGAGCCACGCACAATCTTCTTGCGAGATTCAATGGATTCACCGCCACCAAGCTGTGTAGGAGGCGACAACCTCCAAGAGTAAAAAATCAAATCACTTGCTTGATGATTCCCTAGTGCCACAAAGATTAAAACCTTGATGCAATGCACTAGATGCTCTCAATCTCACCAAAGATGCAACCTCTAAGCAAAGTGAGTGATAGAGAGAGAGGAGAGGGAGAGCTCAAAAATGTCGTAAGAACCTTTCAAAGTGCCAAGAGAGCCTCTCCCACCCTGGGCATGGAGTATTTATACTCCCCCTTCATGGAGCTAACTGTTATGTTCAAAATAGTTCGAAAAATGATACTCATGGACAGTCCGCAACACCATCATAGACAGTCCGCATTCAAATATCAACGGTTAGAACGTGTGTCAGAACTAGCCGTTGGAGCCAGGCGGACAATCCACTAGCACCCCGCAGATAGTCCGCACCAACCTGGTGGACAATCCGCGACACCCCTGCGGACAGTCCGCGAGACCCGCTCAGCCCAAAAACCTTTATGTCCAACTTTTGGTTAAAAACAGACAGTCCGCAAAGCCCCTGCGGACAGTCCGCGGCAAACGTGATTTTCCTCCAAGTTAGACCATCGAGCTCACAGAAAATTTTCTTTAAAAACAAGCTCATGGACAGTCTGCCTAAGAAGCACGGACAGTCCATCCCAACCACAGAAAACAACATTTTCAAAGGTTTTCAATGAAGCGCCTTTCAACTTTCCAAACGCCACTCATCTAAATGCAAAACATGTAAGTTCTTGACCAAAGTGGCACTATGAAAAGTCAAGCCAACAGAATTGATCGCTTTTGATAGTACGGCTATCTATCCTATCAATCCGGTCATTTATCATCTACTAATCACCTTATGACCGGTAAAATTAAAAACCGTATCTTATACCTTTGCCTTGAGCTCTTCTTCATTCAATACCACACATGCCTTCCTCATTGTAACCACCATGAGCTCAACATTTCTCCGGACTAACCTATACTTATATCTCAATAAAAATGTTAGTCCATGATGATTGTCATTAATTACCAAAACACAAATGAGGGGCCTAGATGCCTTCAACCACTTCAGTACCAGCTCATGTCTCACACCTTCCCAACCTTCCAGGAGCTGATTGATAGAGCCATATGCTTGGAGTCCAAGCACAGAGAGTTGTGAGATCTGAAGAGGAAGGCCACTACTTTTGGACAATCTGGGAGCATCACCCGCCCTTGCTTTAATCCACAGCAGGGAGCACCATTCCGCTCTGGAGGTCCGAGTGATAATTTTGGGCAGAATCAGTTACAGCGTAATATTCAACCATTCAACCACCCCATTCAACAGTTACAGCAGTCCACTCCACAAACCCCACGGGCCAATGATCAGCAGCCTAGTTAGAACACCCCTGCAGGAACCCCAGTGAGACATAGTGTGCCCGACACCCCTGTTGGCAACTCTTGCTTTAAGTGTGGAGAGGCTGGTCACTTTGCCAGCAATTGCCCTCAGAGAAGCATCCAGACTACCCTAGTGCAGAGTCAGCAGATGAGGAATGGGAACCAGACCCCACAAAGCTCCAAGGGACAGCAGAACTCCGCACGTGGCAGATTGAACCACGTAAATGCAAAGACCGTGTTTGGTATGTTATTTATCAACACTACCCCCACCTCAGTTCTATATAACTCTGGAGCCTCACAATTCTCAAAATCTTTCTTAGTCCATCCGAATCTCGAGGTCGAGATTCCTTTTAAGGGGGTAGATTTGTCACACCCTGAAATTCCCGAATTTCAAGATGTGAATAGGAAGAAAATTTAAACAATGATTTTCTCTTAATTTTAAAATTTTCCCAACATTTTATTTTCTTTACAGGGAATATAGTATAGAAAAGAAAAGAAAATATTATTTGTTTTGTAAATTAAATAAGTGGCTTGATGTTTGTTGCATACATGCTGGTGCATTTATTTTGGTTGTTTGAATTCAAATTTCAATTTGAATTCATTTGCTTGAGCTCTTTTAAATGAATGCAAAACCCTTTCTTTTATCCCTTCCCTTTTCTTCCTGTTTTTGCGCGGCCTGTCAGCCGGAAGTTCGGCGAAGGCCCCCGGACTTCGCCGCTCTGCTCGCGTGACACCCCTCTCCTTTTCCTTGTTTTCGACCTGCTTCAGTTCGCAGCCCAGCACCGTCGGCCTCGCAACGGCCCAGCAGCCGGCCCAGCTCGGCCTGCTCCGCCTTCCTCCGCCCGCGGCCATTGACGAGCGGGTCCCGCCCGTCATCCCCGTCCTCCCGTCGCACCTGAGCCGCACCCGAGTCCGACCCGGCCTCGTTCTCGTGCCGCGCCGCCTCTCCCTGGCTTGGCTCGCACGCCAAGGGTGGCCTCTGCCCTTTATAAGCGGCGGCCGCCGCCCGTGACCCGCTTTTCCCCAAAACCCTAGCCACACGAGCTCCCACACGCGCTGCCGAACCCTAGCTACGCCGCCACCTTCGATCTCTGTCGTTGTCGCCTTCCCATCGAAGAGGAGCAGCTCAGGAGCTTCGCGTGGAGGTGAGAAGCCATCCGTGCCGCTTGTTCATGTCCCCGTGCTCTACATAGTCTGTATGTGCTTGCCAGAGTTCGTGTTTCGCCATCGTCCACCCCGCCGAGCCGCACGCCGTCGTCGTCACCTGTGTGTCCGTCCCGATGCCCTAGCTGAGTTCGCCGTGTCGCGCGCTTCATCCCATGCCAAACCATGTGTCAAATCGTGGCCGGATGCTCGATTTCGAGCAACACCGGCGAGGTCCACTGCCGCGCGTCGCCGTTCGCCGTCGCCCGTGCGCCGCCGCTTGCCTTGCGCCGCTGCTAGCCGTCTACCCCGTGATCGACGACTCAGATCGATCCGGACCCCTGGTCAATCCAGAGGGTACTGGTCAACCCAGCCTTGAGAAGCACCTTTTGCATAAGAGCCCCTGGGTTTTCTAGTTTTGTAGTTAGGTCCTTCTGTAGTGCAAAGATCCTTACGGATAAGTCCTTTTCTTTATGGTTTAGACCCCAGGCTTTCTAGTTTTCGCGCCCGAGATCCAGCCCTGAAGTTTTGCACCATAGACCTTGTGTTTATAAGTGTAATCTTGTTTTAGTCATCGGGGTTTCGTAGTTAGACCCCTGGAAGCTTAGTTTTTCTAGAGATAAGCCCTTCAACCTTGTATAGCTCATATCTTTTGCGTTTTAGCTCTGTTTTTAGCGTTCTTTATATCCACACGATCGTCTCGAAGCATAGAACAGTTTTAGCTCTCTGTTTTGTGCTATTTGGTGACTGTTTCTTATTTTATTCTATTGTTTGCTTGTATATGTTATGATGTGGTGCGTAGAGGACGATCTGTACGTGGAGTTTGCTGCAATTGAAGATTTTCAAGACCTTGAGCAGCAGCAAGAGTTTGTTGAAGGCAAGTACTTGATGCATGCCTATTCTACCCATTAGAACATGCATTTTAATTACACTATTTATTTATTTATTGCTTGCATCAATATGATGGGTCCTATATATTTAAGGTTCCACTAGACTTGTTTATCCTATGCCTTGATCAACCTGGGTTTATTTTCATGTTGGGTAGACCCTGCTTAGTTGCTAAACTTGGGTATATGGTGGTTCTAATGAACAACAATGTTAATCTTGATTTACTTATGCTATACATTCATTAATCAAGACCACAATTTGTTAATCAGAACATGGAGAACCACCCAGGACAACAATGCAACCACAAGACATATGGCTCTGTCTGGGTCAATTAATTAGGAACTTTAGGGTGTGATATGCTTTACCTGATAAGGGCGACGGGGTGGTGGTGGATGATGTAGAGCCCAGCCCTCAACCTAATCTGCTCTATGGTAGCTTCGCAGTTTGAGAGAGGGTTATACGTTGCACTGACCATGTAACCTAGCGAGCAGTCCACACTAGAGAACCTTTGTAAAGACCTCATAGCGTCCCTATGCAATCACACCTCGGTAGTGTGGTATGATGCTTGGCCAGCATCGCATGGTTGGGTTCAAAGTTACTAGAACTTTTACGCGACTTGTGGGTAAAGATGTGCCACCTCTGCAGAGTGTAAAACTAACCGGTTAGCCGTGCTCACGGTTACGAGCAGCTTGGACCCTCACATGATTAAACTATGGAAGACGGACTTTAAACTTGTGCATTTCATCTTATGTTACTGCTGCATATGTTAATTGGGTTTGGTATATACTTACATTTGCTAGTAAATAGTTGCTTAATAAAACTTTGACCAACTAAAAGTGCTTATCGCTTTAACCTTATCAATCATCCACTATAAAGCCTTTCATGTTGTTTATGTATTATTCCCTTGCTGAGTATGACATGTTCTCACGCTTGTTATTTATTTATCTTGCATCTACACTACTCGGTCTGCTGCTCAGACGAAAGATTTGAAGATTTTCCGGAAGATTTCGATGAGTTTTAGGCGTGCGTTCCCCAGTCGACTGCCTGTGGAGGATGTCCGTGCTTTACCTTCCGTTAATAGCTACTCGCTTCGTGTGTTAGAACAAAAGACTATTGGTCATGTAATAATGATACGCTATGACATTGCGTTTTGGTATTCACTGAGTTGTTTGCATGTGTAAACTTGATCTTGGACACATGTAAATGATGCATCTGGTTTTGCCTTTAAAACCGATTGTGACACGATGGAAGACGGGAATCCGTGGAGGCGTACAATGTCGTCGATGAAGGCGCGAGCAACAGACGCTGTTGTGTAGGGGTGGTCGAGTGGGATGAAGTACGTGTACTTGGAGAACCGATCGACGACCGTCAGGATCACCGATTTGCCGGTCACCTTGGGTAGGCCCTTAATGAAGTCGACGGAGATGTCTGCCCACACCTGGGAGGGCACGTCCAGCGGCTGTAGCAGCCCTGCCGACTGACGCGCCTCCGTCTTGTTGTGCTGGCAAGTGTTGCAAGAGCACACCCAATCCTGCACCAGCACACTGTAACACCCTAAATTTGAATTTATGAATTTATTAAAATTTTGTTAGCAACTTATGAATTTGTTTAAGGATTATAAGGAGTTATTTAAATTTTCTAGGCATTTAAATAATTTTCTTAAATAAAATAAATAAATATAGGAGTTGAGTGTTGCATACATGCTGGTGCATTATTTTTGAGTGTTTGAATTCATGTTTGGTTTGAATTCAAAGTTTGGTAGCAGTTTGAAAAGGTTTCAAAAAAAAGTTCAAAAGAATTCTTTTTCCCTCCCTTCCCTCTTCCTGTTTTCGCTCAGCCCGTTTAACCCTAAGTCCGCTGGACCTCCCTCTTCTCCGGCCCAGTCTGCCTTGTCCCTCCCCTTTTCCGTTTCAACCGCGCGGCCCAGCTTCGCTTCTGGCCCAGCGTCGGCCCGCTAGCACCCCCCGCCGCTCTTGACGCTGGCCAGTGGGATCCCCCTGTCATCGCCCTCCTCACGCCGGGAGTTCGATCCGGGACGGGCTCAGGTCCGAGTTCGTATGCCGGCGCGCCCTCGCGTCCGCGTCTGACACGCACATCCTGGTGCCTTGGCCCACACGCTAAGGTCCGCCCGCACCTTTATAAGGTGCTGCCTCCCCCTCATCCCGGAACCCTAGCCGCCAGCCTCGCAGCGCCGCCGCCCTCGAACCCTAGCGCCGCCGCTGCTAATCGCCACTGTCGTCACCTCCCCATCGATGAGAAGGCCACTCGAAGGACCGCAAGCTCGCAAGGAAGTCGTAGGCGCCGTCCGTGGTCGAGTTCGTGCCTCGGTTCGCCCGTAAAGCCTCGCCGGAGACCTCGCTGTCGCTTCCGTCCGCCTCACCGTGCAAGCTGCCGTCTCCGTTGAGCCGCAGGTCGAGCGAGAACTCTTGTTTAGTTCGTGTGTTCGCGCTTCGTGTTTTGGTGCTTAAACCGCAGCAAATCGAGCCCCCTAGCTCGATCTGGTGTTACGCCGGCGAGATCGCCACCGCTCACCGCCGCTCCCCACCGCCGCTCGCGCTTGCGGAGCTTCCCGTCCGCCCGATCTGTTTTAGATGGCGCGGATCTAATATAAGTCACCGGTCAAACCCAGCATACCAGTCAACCCCACCGGGTCATGCACGTTTTGCTTAAGAGCCCCTGTCCGTTTTAAAATAGCATGCCGGTCCTCCCACCATAGAAAAACCCTTACAATTAGGTCCTGATCTTTACGGTTTAGCCCCTGTAGTCCCTGGTTTTAGTCACCGAGGTCCATAAGTTAGTTTTTACATGTTAGACCTCCGGTTTATACGTTAACTTATGTTTTAGGCCTCGGTTTTTAGCAGTTAAGCCCCTGTAGCTTAGTTTTCTCGCAGATAGACCCCTGTATCTTGTTTTAGCCATAGATTATGCGTTTTAGCTCCGTTTTTGGCGTTCTTTATGTCCAAACGATCATATCGAAGAGTAGAATAGCTTTACGCAGTTGTTTTGCTATGTTGTTGCTGTTTGGTGCATGTTTCTTATTTGTTTCTTTTATTTGCTTGTATGTGGTTGGTGTGATGCGTAGAACATGATCGCTACTTCGGTTACGCTGCAGTTGAAGACTTTGAAGACTTTGAGCAACCCTCTGAGTTTGTGGAAGGCAAGTCCTTGATGCATGCCCTTTTTCCTATACAACTGCATTTTAATTACATTATTTACTTTATTGCTTGCATTAAACTGATGGGACCCTATGACTAAGGTGTGACTAGTGTTGTTTACCATGTCCTTGTTAACCTGGGTATTTACTTTATGTTGGGTAGCACCTACTTAGTTGCTAACTACGGGTTGAGGATGGTTTAATTATACACAAAAGTAAACTTGATTTATTTTATGCTCTGCCCTCATTAAGCAAGATTACCCCTATTAATCGGAACATGGAGCGACCACCCAGGAACCAGGTGCAACCACAAGACAAATGGCTCTATCTTGGCTAATCAATTAGAAACCTTAGTTTGTAGTATGCTTTACCTGATAAGGGTTAGGGGGTGCTGGTAGTTGGTGTATAGCCCGGCCCTCAAGCTGATCTGCTCTGTGGTAGCTTCGCAGTCTTGAGAGAGGGTTATGCATTGCGCTGTCATGAAACCTAGCGAGCAGCTCATACTAGGGAATCTTTGTAAAGGCCTCATAGTGAATCCCTAGCCACTCACCAAAGGCAGTGTTTAAGGGTCTAGCTAACCCGGGCAACTTGGGAGACATGACTTGTTGGTAAAGTGTACAACCTCTGCAGAGTGTAAATCTAATCGATTAGCCGTGCTCACGGTCACGAGCGGCCTGGACCCTCACATGGGTAAACTATGGAATATGAATTAATCTTGTGCATTGCATCCTGTTATTGTTGCATTTGTTATATCTCTGGGTTGGTATACACTTACACTGCTAGTAATAAGTTGCTTAATAAAATCTGACCAACTAAAATTGCTTACCGCTTAAACCATGTCAGCCATCCACCCAAAGAGCCTTGCATGTTGTTATAGATACATTCCCTTGTTGAGTACGACATGTGCTCACGCTTGTTGATTTATTTCTTGCAACTACACTACTCGGACTGCTGCTCAGACGGCCGCTTTGAAGATTTTCCCGACGACTTCGAAGACTTCTAGGCGTGTTGCTCCGGTCGACTGCCTGTGGTGGACGACTCAGTTTTACTTTCCGCTGTTAGCTACTCGTACGTTGAGTTAAATTATTGGACATTTGGTCTGTAATAATAATAACGTTGTGACACTGCGCTTTTTGGTACTCCACTATGTCGTTTGCATGTGTGAACATGATCCTGGACACATGTAAGCTATGATCTAGTTTTGCTTCCAAAACTGGGTGTGACAAAGTGGTACCAGAGCCGTGTTGACTGTAGGACGTTAGCCTAGTTAGTAATGGTCGAAATTAAGGATTTTTATTAGAAGCCACACTAATGCTTTCTTTATTAAAAATCTATTTTAAACTACTTATTTTTAATTTTTACCTCATCCTTGTTTATCTACTCACTGTCTTAACTCTATATTGATATCTATAGCTTATGTTTCTTTCTTGCACTGTCTTCTCTATCTATAGATGGTTCGTCGGCTGAAGACCTCTCGCACGGGCGCTTTCTAGTTTCCCCACCACCTGGAGGACCAAGATTACTACTACTATCCCATGGAGAGTAGAGAGCATGAAGAGCATGAGGGGGATACTGACGAGGAGATACTGATGGAAGCACCACCTGCAGCACCGTCTCCAACACCCACTCCGGAAATCATCCAGCTGTCAGATGATGAGGAGCCAGAGGAGGAACCAGCTCAGGAGGCCGCTGCAGAGCCTGAAGGACCAGAGGAAGATCCTGAAGAACCAGAGGAAGACCCAGAAGAGATGATTCCAGAAGGAGAGCAAGAGCCTGAGGAACCTGAAGACCCAAAGGAGGTAGAGGTGGAACAAGCCCAGCCTGCCGAGGAAGTAGCCTGGAGGGAAAGCATCCATCACGTGGATGGGAGAGGCATTCCCATGGCTGACAAGCTCAGAGCAACAGTGTTCCGTCTGGGGCACAATGTGGCGCCAACCTACCAATGCGAGCTATGGACACATCCATGGTTCGAACCCCAGTGGGTGGTGACTGCTATCCTGTATCAAGATGATCCTATTCATGGGGACAAGGAGGTGGCAAGGCACAAGGATGTTGCTCAAAGGACCACCAGAGATGCTGGGATAGCTGAAGCTGCAAGGAGGGCACTTTATGAACTCTCCCATGACGCACGTGCTGAGCTGGAAGACACTTCCTACAGATACACGCCCTACAGAGCTAGTGGGGAAGCAAAGACCTACATCGCTCCCGCTCCAGCTCATGAGGGAACCCTGAACCATGTTCGAGAGTTGTTGACTGCCGTTAACACTGCCCTGGACGACGCCAACAACACCCTTGCTGAAGCTCAGGAGAGGGTCATCTACTTGGAGGCTCAGAATCGTGAATTGCAAGCTGCTCTGATGAACAAGGAGGAGTCAGTGATCCTTGAAGATGAAGAGCCCCACACCTCTCCATCACCTAAGAGGCCCCGCTACAACTCTCCAGACGCTCGCACTGAACCTCTTCAAGAGGATAGGAGTCCTTAGGTGTTAGTCAAAGTTTTTGTAATCGTTAGTTTTGAATGGTCGTTAAAGTGTGTTTAGTTTTTAGGAGTATGTTTGGTTTGTGTGAGCATGCAACATTGGATGATTTGGTTTTTGTTTGAGTGCTGTGTGTTGTGGGGTGATGACCACAACCACATTGGTTTAATAAAGTTAAGTTAGATGGGGTTAATATTTCTGTCTCAATCAATCTTATGCCATCTTTATCTTTATCCCTTCATTATTAATCTGTCAGTCAGATCAGTTGTTACCAAATCTGCTCACGCAGCCCTCTGATACAGCAGCACTAAATAATTTTTATCTCGAGCTACAGAAATCCAATTGCTGCAATTCCAATTGGGTTAGTTCAGAAATTTTGTGTATGATGTTCTGTCAAAAATTCAGAATTTTGGGGTATAAATCCTGGGAGTTATGCACGAAGTATTGAAGCCATCTTAATCTGTAAATTCCTGCTGACACAGTCACCTTAACTATTTTATATCTCGGGCTACAGACATCCAATCGAGTTAATTCCAGTTGGGTTGGTTCAGTAATTATGTACACTTCATCTCAGAATATTTGCACAATTTTTGGCTGTTCACGCAGAAAGTTACAACTAGTTCTTTGAGATCAACAGAATCTGTCGTAGTCTAGAATTCTGCATATCATAAACTTTTAAACTTTTCTCTTGATTCAATCATCTAAAACTGTGTCCCTAACACACAGATAGTGGAAACCAGGTCAGGATCAGGAGTCGATCAACCCGCAGTAACCCGTCCCAGACGAGGCAGTGGTTCCAGCAGTGCACCTCGTCAACCACAAATGGATCCGACTTTTCAGCAGTTCCTGCAGACGCAGACGCAGCTTCTCGAAAACCTGACCAATACAGTGGCCAATCTGCAAGCCCAAGGCAACAACCCACCCCATGCTCAGCAGCAAGCTCCTGTGAACAGGCATAGGGTGTTCATGAGCCATCAGCCTTCGGTGTTCTCCCATGCAGCAGATCCACTGGAAGCTGAGGACTGGTTGAAGACCATTGAGAAGATGCTGACCATAGCATAATGCGATGACAGAGAGAAAGTCCTCTATGCTTCAGGGCGACTTCAGGGATCAGCTTCGGCATGGTGGGATGCTTTTGTCACCGCCCATGCCAATCAGAATGCAATCACCTGGCAGGAGTTTACCACTAACTTCAGGAGCCACCACATTCCTGCCGGTCTCATGAAGCTAAAGAAGGAGTTCCTTGCTCTCAAGCAGGGAGGGATGTCCGTGACGGAGTACAGGGACAAATTCACTGAGTTATCACGCTACGCTCCTGAAGACACTGATGAGGACAGGAAGAAGCAAGAGCTGTTCCTGGAAGGACTAGCTGGACCACTGCAATACCAGCTGATGTCCCACACTTTCCCTACCTTCCAGGAACTGATTGACAAGGCTATAGGCTTGGAGCACAAGCGCAGGGAGTTGGGTGACTTGAAGAAGAAGGCCACCAACTCTGTGCAGTCTGGAAGCATCACTCGTCCTCGCTTCAACCCACAGCAGGGAGCACCGTTCTGCTATGGAGGGCAGAATGGGAACTTTGGGTAGCAGCAGTTCCAGCGCCCCATGCAGCAGCAGTATCAGCGCCCTACACAGCAGTTCCAGCATCCTACTCAGCAGAATCAGCGCATTGGGCAGCAGACACCCCACCCCGCTTACCAGCAGAACCAGCAGAGGACTCCCATTGGCACTCCAGCAAGGCCTGGCGCACCTCACACCCCTGCTGGCAACTCTTGTTTCAAGTGTGGTGAAGTTGGCCACTACGCCAACAACTGCCCCAAGAGGACTGCTCCAGGAACCCCCGTGCAGAATCAGCAGATGCAGCAGATGAGGAATGGGAACCAGACCCCACAAGTCAATAAGGGACAGCAGAGCTATGCACGTGGCAGGGTGAACCACGTGAGTGTGGAGTCAGCTCAGGAGAACCCACAAGTAGTTCTCGGTATGTTCCTTGTCAACTCCACCCCCCGCCTCGGTCTTATTTGATTCTGGAGCATCTCATTCTTTTATGTCTGCTCAATATGTGGCTAAGCATAGTATACTCATGCAAACTATGAAACAAAACATGGTAGTTAGTTCACCAGGGGGGAGATGAAAGCTTTATATATATGTCCTAATGTTAATCTTAAGATCATTGGAGAAGACTTTTGGGCTCAGTTGGTAGTTCTGGAGTCAAAGGACATTGATGTCATTCTGGGTATGAACTGGTTAGCTACGCATGATGCAACGATTCAGTGTGCCAAGAGGGCAGTTCTTCTCACCAGTCCTAAGGGAGACAAGGTTATGATTGTAGCTACTCCACCAGCAGCAACAGAGGGTACAGTGAATCAATTGGATGGCAAAGCTCTGGAGGATATTAAGGTGGTGTGTGACTATCCAGATGTGTTCCCTGATGAGCTACCAGGTATGCCACCTGATCGAGATGTTGAGTTTGTTATTGATCTTTTACCTGGTACTGCTCCTATTTCTAAGCGTCCTTATAGAATGTCTAGTGATCAACTGTTTGAGCTTAAGAAACAAATTAGTGAATTGTTAGAGAAGGGTTTCATTTGTCCTAGTTCTTCACCTTGGGGGGCACCTGTTATCTTTGTGGAGAAGAAGGATGGTACTCAGAGGATGTGTGTGGATTATCGATCGCTTAATGATGTTACTATTAAGAACAAGTATCCATTGCCCCGCATAGAAGATATGTTTGATCAGATGAGAGGTGCCAAGGTATTCTCTAAGATTGATTTGCGTTCTGGTTATCATCAGATGAAGATCAGGTTATTAGATATTCCTAAAACTGCATTCACCACTAGGTATGGGCTTTATGAGTACACCGTCATGTCTTTTGGGTTGACTAATGCACCTGCCTACTTTATGTATCTGATGAACAAGGTCTTTATGGAGTACTTGGATAAGTTTGTTGTGGTATTCATCGATGATATCTTGATCTACTCCAAGGATGAAGCAGAGCATGAGGAGCATCTGAGACTCGTGTTACAGAAGTTGAGAGAGCATCAGTTTTATGCAAAGTTCAGCAAGTGTGAGTTCTGGCTTAAGGAAGTGGCTTTTCTGGGTCACATCATCACTAATGGAGGCATTGCAGTCGATCCTAGCAAGGTCAGAGATGTGTTGAAGTGGGAGCCACCTCGGACAGTCAAGGAGATCAGAAGCTTTCTCGGTCTTGCAGGGTATTATCGTCGGTTCATTGAAGGATTCTCTAAGATAGTGAAGCCTCTCACATCACTACTAGAGAAGGATAAGGAGTTCAAGTGGACCGAAGCATGTCAGGCTAGCTTTGAGGAGCTTAAGAAGAGGTTGACTACCGCCCGAGTATTGGTGATGCCAGATCTGCAGAAGAGCTTCGATATCTACTGTGATGCGTCTCGACAGGGTCTTGGTTGTGTTCTTATGCAGGAAGGACATGTTATAGCTTATGCATCGAGACAATTGAGGAAGCATGAGCAGAATTATCCTACTCATGATCTGGAGTTAGCAGCTGTGGTTCATGCTTTGAAGATTTAGAGGCACTACATCATGGGGACAAAGTGCCAGATTTACACAGATCATAAGAGTCTGAAGTATATATTCACTCAGAAGGACTTGAACTTGAGACAGCGTAGATGGTTAGAGCTGATCAAGGATTATGATCTGGAGATACACTATCATCCTGGGAAGGCTAATCTAGTTGCAGATGCTTTGAGTCGGAAGGGACAGGCCAATATGGTACTCGCATTCCAGTTGCCTGAAGAGCTGATGAAGGAGTTTGAGCAGCTCAACTTGGGGATGGTTGTACAGACTCAGGGAGTTACCTTGCAGGTGGAATCTACATTGGAGCAGGAGATTCGTCAGGCACAGCTTGAGGATGCTGAGATTAGAGAGATCAGAGTGACTATGGAGAATGGCAAGGCACCGGATTTCACAGAGGATGATCAGGGGACTATATGGTTCAGGAAAAGGATTTGTGTGCCCGATGTGGGAGATCTGTGTGAGACATCTTGAAGGAAGCCCATGATTCTGCTTACTCCATTCATCCAGGCAGCACTAAGATGTATCAGGATCTTAAGCAGAGGTATTGGTGGTATGGGATGAAGAGGGATGTGGCCTCTCACGTAGCATTGTGTGATACTTGTCATCGAGTGAAAGCTGAACACCAGAGGCCAGCCGGATTGCTTCAGCCACTGAAAGTGCCAGAATGGAAGTGGGAAGAGATCAGTATGGATTTTATAGTAGGACTACCATGGACACCTGCCGGGTATGATTCTATATGGGTGATAGTGGACAGACTGACTAAGGTAGCTCACTTCATTCCGGTGAAGACTACTCACTCAGGTGCAAGGTTGGCAGAGCTTTACATGTCTAGAATTGTGTGTTTGCATGGTGTACCTAAGAAGATAGTGTCCGACAAAGGTACTCAGTTCACGTCTCATTTCTGGCAGAAGCTTCATGAGTCTATGGATACAGTGTTGAATTTCAGCTCAGCTTATCACCCGCAGACAGATGGACAGACTGAGAGGAATAATCAGATCCTTGAGGACATGTTGAGAGCCTGTGCTCTTAAGCATGGAGGTAGCTGGGATAAGAGTTTGCCATACGCAGAGTTCTCTTACAACAACAGCTATCAGGCCAGTCTTAAGATGGCACCCTTTGAGGCTTTGTATGGAAGGAAGTGCAGAACCCCGTTGTACTGGAGTGAGGCAGGAGAGAGTAGATTGTTCGAGACTGATGTTATCAAGGAGGCAGAAAGGCAGGTTCAGATCATTAGGGACAACTTGAGAGCTGCACAGTCTAGGCAGAAGAAGTATGCTGACACAAAGAGGAGAGACGTGGTGTTTCATGAAGGTGATTTTGTGTATCTTAAAGTGTCACCGATCAGAGGCTTACGCAGGTTCAAGGTTAAAGGGAAGCTGTCACCTCACTTTATTGGACCCTTTAGGATCTCTGAGAGAGTGGGAGAGGTAGCTTACAGGTTGGAGTTACCAAATCAGCTCTCAGATGTGCATGATGTGTTCCATATCTCTCAGTTGAAGAAGGGATTCCAGCCGCATGATAAGGAGCCATTACCTATAGATGGGTTGGAAGTTAAGGAAGATCTCAACTATACTGAACATCCTATCAAGATCTTGGACACTCTTGCACGGGTTACGAGGAATCGGGTGATCAGAATGAGTAAAGTACAGTGGAGTAATCATACAGAGGATGAGGCAACATGGGAAAGAGAAAAGGATATAAAAGAAGACTACCCACATCTCTTTGCTGATCCATCTGAATCTCGAGGACGAGATTCTTCTTAAGGGGGGTAAGATTTGTAACACCCTAAATTTGAATTTATTAATTTATTAAAATTTTGTTAGCAACTTATGAATTTGTTTAAGGATTATAAGGAGTTATTTAAATTTTCTAGGCATTTAAATAATTTTCTTAAATAAAATAAATAAATATAGGAGTTGAGTGTTGCATACATGCTGGTGCATTATTTTTGAGTGTTTGAATTCAAGTTTGGTTTGAATTCAAAGTTTGGTAGAAGTTTGAAAAGGTTTCAAATAAAAGTTCAAAAGAATTCTTTTTCCCTCCCTTCCCTCTTCCTGTTTTCGCTCATCCCGTTTAAGCCCTAAGTCCGCTGGACCTCCCTCTTCTCCGGCCCTGTCCGCCTTTTCCCTCCCCTTTTCCGTTTCAACCGCGTGGCCCAGCTTCGCTTCTGGCCTAGCGTCGGCCTGCTAGCACCCCCCGCCGCTCCTGATGCTGGCCGGTGGGACCCCCCTGTCATCGCCCTCCTCGCATCGGGAGTCCGATCCGGGACGGGCTCAGGTCTGAGTCCGTACACCGGCGTGCCCTCACGTCCACGTCTGACACGCGCGCCCTGGTGCCTTGGCCCACACGCCAAGGTCCGCCCGCCCCTTTATAAGGCGCTGCCTCCCCCTCGTCCCGGAACCCTAGCCGCCAGCCTCGCAGCGCCGCCGCCCTCGAACCCTAGCGCCACCGCTGCTGACCGCCGCCGTCGTCGCCTCCCCATCGACGAGAAGGCCACTCGAAGGACCGCAAGCTCGCAAGGAAGTCGTAGGCGCCGTCCGTGGTCGAGTTCGTGCCTCGGTTCGCCCGTAAAGCCTCGCCGGAGACCTCACCGTCGCTTCCGTCCGCCTCGCCGTGCAAGCCGCCATCTCCGTCGAGCCACAGGTCGAGCGAGTACTCCTGTTTAGTTCGCGTGTTTGGACTTCACGTTTTGGTGCTTAAACCGCAGCAAATCGAGCCCCCTAGCTCAATCTGGCGTTACGCCGGCGAGATCGCCGCCGCGCGCCACCGCTCACCGCTGTTCCCCGCCGCTGCTCGCGCTTGCGGAGCTTCCCGTCCGACCAATCTGTTTTAGACGGCGCGGATCTAATCTAAGTCACCGGTCAAACCCAGCATACCGGTCAACCCCACCGGGTCATGCACGTTTTGCTTAAGAGCCCCTGTCCTTTTTAAAATAGCATGCCGGTCCTCCCACCATAGAAAAACCCTTACAATTAGGTCCTGATCTTTACGGTTTAGCCCCTGTAGTCCCTGGTTTTAGTCACCGAGGTCTATAAGTTAGTTTTTACATGTTAGACCTCCGGTTTATACATTAAATTATGTTTTAGGCCCCGGTTTTTAGCAGTAGCCCCTGGAGCTTAGTTTTCTCGCAGATAGACCCTTGTATCTTGTTTTAGCCATAGATTATGCGTTTTAGCTCCGTTTTTGGCGTTCTTTATGTCCAAACGATCGTATCGAAGAGTAGAATAGCTTTACGTAGTTGTTTTGCTCTGTTGTTACTGTTTGGTGCATGTTTCTTATTTGTTTCTATTATTTGCTTTTATGTGGTTGGTGTGATGCGTAGAAGACGATCACTACTTCGATTACGTTGCAGTTGAAGACTTTGAAGACTTTGAGCAGCCCTCTGAGTTTGTGGAAGGCAAGTCCTTGATGCATGCCCTTTTTCCTATACAACTACATTTTAATTACATTATTTACTTTATTGCTTGCATTAAACTGATGGGACCCTATGACTAAGGTGTGACTAGTGTTGTTTACCATGTCCTTGTTAACCTGGGTATTTACTTTATGTTGGGTAGCACCTGCTTAGTTGCTAACTACGGGTTGAGGATGGTTTAATTATACACAAAAGTAAACTTGATTTATTTTATGCTCTGCCCTCATTAAGCAAGATTACCCCTGTTAATCGGAATATGGAGCGACCACCCAGGAACCAGGTGCAACCACAAGACAAATGGCTCTGTCTTGGCTAATTAATTAGAAACCTTAGTTTGTAGTATGCTTTACCTGATAAGGGTTAGGGGGTGCCGGTAGTTGGTGTATAGCCCGGCCCTCAAGCTGATCTGCTCTGTGGTAGCTTCACAGTCTTGAGAGAGGATTATGCATTGCGCTGTCATGAAACCTAGCGAGCAGCTCATACTAGGGAATCTTTGTAAATGCCTCGTAGTGAATTCCTAGCCACTCACCAAAGGCAGTGTTTAAGGGTCTAGCTAACCCGGGCAACATGGGAGACACGACTTGTGGGTAAAGTGTACAACCTCTGCAGAGTGTAAATCTAATCGATTAGCCGTGCTCACGGTCACGAGCGGCTTGGACCCTCACATGGGTAAACTATGAAATATGAATTAATCTTGTGCATAGCATCATGTTATTGTTGTATTTGTTATATCTCTGGGTTGGTATACACTTACACTGCTAGTAATAAGTTGCTTAATAAAATCTGACCAACTAAAATTACTTACCGCTTAAACCATGTCAGCCATCCACCCAAAGAGCCTTGCATGTTGTTATAGATACATTCCCTTGTTGAGTACGACATGTGCTCACGCTTGTTGATTTATTTCTTGCAACTACACTACTTGGACTGCTGCTCAGACGGCCGCTTGGAAGATTTTTCCCGACGACTTCGAAGACTTCTAGGCGCGTTGCTCCGGTCGACTGCCTGTGGTGGATGACTCAGTTTTACTTTCCGCTGTTAGCTACTCGTACGTTGAGTTAAATTATTGGACATTTGGTCTGTAATAATAATAACGCTGTGACACTGCGCTTTTTGGTACTCCACTATGTCGTTTGCATGTGTGAACATGATCCTGGACACATGTAAGCTATGATCTGGTTTTGCTTCCAAAACTGGGTGTGACACACACGGTCGCCGGGGATGTAGAACTCGGAGCGTATGCGATGGAGCTATTTCTAGACGCCCTCGTGCCCCGCGGAGTGCGCTAGGAGGAGGGCCTGATGGCGCATGCCCCTGGTCCGGGAGGAAGATGCGGCTGTCGTGTAGGAGCAGTCCGTCGTCAAAGTGCCACGACGCCTGCTGCTCGCCGGCACCTAGGCACAGTAGCATGTCTTGCTCGTCCGGAGCCTGGGACGTTGTGCGGTGGACCTCGTCGAGGAAGGCGAACGTCGGGCCGGAGCGGACGCACATGGCGCTCAGCCCGACGATGTCCCCTGTAGCGTGCTCGGCGTCGCGGTGGGACAAAGTGTTGGCCACCATGTTGAGCTGCCCGGTATGGTACTCCACCGTGAAGTCGAACCCGAACAACTTGCTGATCCACTAGTGCTGGGGGACAGTCAACATGCGCTGGTCCAACATATACTTCAGGCTTTAATGGTCAGTCCGGACGAGGAACTAACACCCCCACAAGTAAGGGCACTAATGGCGCACTACCTGTACTAGACCGATGAGCTCCCGCTCGTATGCTGCCAGCTTGAGTTGGCGGCCAGCAAATGGGCGGCTGAAGAAGGCGACCGGTCCAGCGCCTTGGTGGAGCACGGCACCGAACACGACACCGGACACATCGCAGTCGACGATGAAGAGCTTGTCGAAGTCCATCATCTGGAGGACGGGCCCGGTCGTGAGGGCATGTTTAAGCGCCTCGAACAGGTCCTCAGCCTCCGAGTCCCACGCAACGAGTCGCGGATGAACTTCCTGTAGTACCCGGCCAGCCCCAGGAAACCTCGGAGGCCGCGGGTAGAGCGCGGCTGCGACCACACCGAGACTGCCGCCACCTTGTCTACGTCCATGGCGACACCATCCGCCGAGATGATGTGGCCCAGGTAGGGCACCGAGGGCGCCCCGAACGAGCACTTCGAGCGCTTAAGGTGCAGATGATGCGCTCGGAGCTCGTTGAGGACGATGGTGATGTGCTGGAGGTGTTCTGCCCACGACGAACAGTAGATGAGAATGTCGTCAAAGAAAACCAACACGAACCTTCTTAGGTACAGGTGCAGGACGTCGTTCATCAGGCCTGGAACGTCGTCGGGACGTTGGAGAGCCCGAATGGCATCACCAGGAACTCGTAGTGGCCGTGGTGCGTGCGGAAGGCTGTTTTGTCGATATCAGCCGGGAACATGCACACCTGGTGGTACCCGAGCGGAGATCCAACTTGGTGAAGAAGCGGGCTCCGTACAACTCGTCTAGTAGTTCGTCCACCACTAGGATCCAACTTGGTGAAGAAGCGGGCTCCGTACAACTCGTCTAGTAGTTCGTCCACCACTAGGATCGGGAACTTGCCCTTGGACGTCCTGGCGTTGAGGGCGCGGTAGTCGATGCAGAAGCACCAAGACCCGTCAGGCTTGCGGACAAGGAGGACCAGCGTAGAGAAGGGTGACGTGCTCGGCCGGATGATGTCCTGTGCGAGCATGGCCGCAAACTGGTGTTCCACCTCGTCCTTCTGCAGCTGGGGGTACCGGTAGGGACGAACGGCGACGGGAGTAGTGCCCGGAAATAGCTGAATGCAGTGTTGTATGGCCATGCTGGCGGCAAGCGGCTCCTCGAGATGGCTGCGTGGTGCTGCAGGAGCCGGTCGAGCATCAGCCGGCTGGGATCAGCGGCTGTCAGGGCCACGGCCGCCTGCGGAGCACCGAGCGGGAGGCTGCTGGGGCTCCGCGCCGCAGGAACTTGCGCCCCTCACGTTGGAAAGCGACCGTCTGGGCGTCGAAGTCATTAGTGACGAAAAAATAGAGACACGTTTTACCCACGTCTCCTTTGAAGCTTTCTTACATAGTGGCTGCAGCGATAGAAATAAAGGGTCAGCTCATGGAGCCTCGAGTACTACCATACTAGGTAAATTCCCCGCGCGTTGCTGCGGGATATGTCACTTGATTTTCAAAGATTATTAGATGCAATTGAAAAAAGAGTCAAAATATTTTAATTAATTATTTGATGCATTTGATAAAAGAGTGGAAATTTGAGTTTTTTACATTAAGGTAAATAATATTTTACTGCCTTTTTTTGGTTCATCAGACATAAGTGGTTCATCGCTTTTCAGCCTTTGCTGCTGGCGTGGATGTAGTGCTGATAAAATGAAAGTTATGGTTGCCAAGTTCTTGTTCCAGTTAATCTCCAACAGGTAAAGGCGTTTCCGATTGTCTAAAAAAACTTTTTCGATCCACTAATAGAGAGATTACCAACTGTAACCTAATATATAGTACTCTGTATAACCTTTGGAAAGCTCTTTTACCACCACATGCTAATTAAAAAAAGGGTATTGCTCCGAACCTGGACAAAATTACCGGACGCGGGACCCACAGCATCACGACCAAACGATTGCCATCCACTCGTTTTCTCAAGCCGTTGCGCGTCTCCCTTCGCTTCTGCCATTTATTTTCTCCCTCCATCCTCAGATCCACTTTTCTTGCGGCGAGCGGAGCTACCACTGAAGAGCAGCTGCAGCCGGTGGTGTGTGGTCAGGCATGGCCGGTGCGGCACGGCGAGAGGCCCCTCCACGGCCAAGGGCGCGGCCAGGTTGCCGTCCATGGACAGGGGAGCTCTTCTCCGCGACGCGGCCATGGACGGAGGGAGCAACGGCGGGGCTCCGGATCTCCCGCGGCCATTGGTGCGGAGAAGGCCGCGGGGCTCTCCACCTCGTCTGAGTCGCCTGGGCGGAGGGAGGACGGCGGCCTCCTCCTCAAGGCCGGATCTAGCGGCCGTTGTTGAGGCCGGGCGAGGAGGCGCCCTCCTCCCTCCGGCGTGGCGTGTGGCCTCTTCCACCAAGCTCGGGGACGCCGTCGTAGATCGAGAGCTCGAGGATGCCACCACCGACCAGGAGCTTAGCCACGCCGCCGTCGACCTGGAACTCGGGGAGGAAGCAGCGGCAGGGCTCCAGATCCCTCGCGGCCGTCGGTGTGGAGGAGCAGACCGCGGGGCGTGGGCTGGTGGCGGCGGCGAGGTCAAGGTCGGGCTCCCATCAGCGTGGCAGGCCCGACCTCCTCCTCCACCAAGCGCAGGCCACACATCCTCTCCCCGCCTGCTGGGGTGCGGCCTCCTCGTTCACCGGGCGCGTCTCCCTCTGGTTGGCTTCGCCGGCCTCTCTCTCCCCTCTTTGTGTGGTGCAGACCTTTTATGGATGCGTCGGGGAGGTGAGGTGGTGGGGCGGCAGTGGGAAGGCGAGATGGTGTCGTTCGGGAGGTGAGGAGGCGGCAGCGGAGGAGGTGAAGGGGCGACGGCGGACTTGAAGACGCGACGGGCAGTCGAGGTGGTGGGCTGGCCACTGGCGTGAATTGGGAGGTGTTGGACAGGGACGGCGGCGCCTTTGAGGCGCCGCTGGGATGCGAGGGGGCGGCGTCGGGTGGAGAAGGAAAGGGCGCTGCGGCCTACGGGTGGAGAAGGAGGGGGGATGACGTCACCAAATGACGTGGATGGGCTGTGGTTTGAGAGAATTAGCTAGTGGGGCGTTTTTATTAAGTTTTGTATGATTCCATCTCACGAATCACGAGCAGATTAGAAACAATTATCTATGCATTATATTCAGAATAGAGTTTAAACCATTAGCTAAGCACTAATTATCGATGCGTACTATATTCCATCTCACGCATCATGAGCAGATTATAATTAAAATGATGAAGCCACATTAGCTGGCTACTATATTCCATCTCAAGCATTTATTTTTGCAAGAAGCTAGATAAAAGCGGAAAGAAAAATGGTGAAAACTATAAGGAATATGGCCAGGGATAGAAAGCCTGAGATCAGCAGGTTGTTGCAAGCAATTAGTGAAGGCTTCACATTTCATCAATTGTAAAGGCTTGAGGTACCAGTGGATGTTGGAGCAATCTCTTTTCTTAAAAGCTCACCCCCTCTCCTCTCCTCTCCGCGTTTCCGGGCCGACATATCGTCAGGTGTGCGTTTGGTCGTTTTGCGAAAAAGCCCTTCGGTTTGCAAGGAATAGCCAATCGGTCCAACATGTCCAGAGCGCACAGGAAACGTGTTTGAATATTTTGCAAATAAACACTCAAAATAAACTTTATTTGTACAAAAAGAAGAAAAATTCGACGATGGTGTCAATTTTGCAAATACAACCCGAAGCATTTTGCAAGAACCCCCTCCCACCACCCCAACCCCGACCCAATACCCCCTCCCCCGCCCCCCCGACCCTAATGACCTGCAATCTCGCTTCTCAGTCCTTACTCCCCTCCCCCGCCGCCACCCTGCTCTCCTCCTCCTCGCCACCGCCTCTGTCTCTCTCTCCTCCCATTCCCTTCCCCCTCTCCGCCTGCTTCCACTGCTCTTCCCCCGTCACGGCGCCTCCCCGCTCTCCACTGCTACCGCGCCGCCGCACCGCCTGCTCCTGCAAGATCCAGATCTAGTGCAGGGGTGTGTCTCGGAGTTGGACCGATGGCACCACCACCCGTGCACCGGGGGCTTCGGCATGTGGCACGGTGGGGCCGGCCTGGATCCTTTCCTCCCCACGTCACATCCATGCCACCGGCATAAGCTTCGCCTTCAGTTTGGATGCCGCTGTTGCGCGGTCTGACCGAGTTGTGGAACGGCCGGCGGCCGGTGCTTGGGTGGGCACGACAGCCCAGCTCGAGCACAACAAGGCCACGGGGGCGTGTTGCGGTGGGCCGGTCCCGGCTAGTGGCATTAGGGTGGCTCGACATTGTGCTCCCGTCGACCTCGAGCATAGCAGCAAGCACTGGCAGCACGCCGGACCTGCTCATGAATGGAAGACATCAAGTGCTTGCAGACTAGCACTCATCTACCTATGTTAGTCCCCTGTGCCCTCTCTCTTTGCCCCTTCCCCTCTTCCGTCCGGCTCTCATCTTATTCTCCACTCTCCTCTCTATCCCTTTCTCTCAGATTTTGAGCCGCAGAGCAAGTGAGACAGCGAGGGAAGGGCGACAGTGGTGTGGTCCCCACGATCAAACGCTGCAGGCACGGCGAGGCAGGAAGCATGCTGGACGTCCCTAGTGCGACCCTTGCTCCGATGATTAGTGCTTGCCTGCTTGGCATTGGTGTTCTGGCACTGGTGCCCATGGAGCACACGAGGTGTTCGAGGTAATGTGTCTCCTGTACTTATGTCTTGTGCATGGTTTCTAAAACACCAAAGAATACCTGGAAATGGGTATAAGAGATCCTCTTTTGTTTCAGAGGTCATGTGCACCCGACCTTATTGGCCTAATTCCTCTATACTGAACTATTGATGTACGTATTGCTGTTGTGCTATACTGAACTACTAATGTACGTATTGCTGTTGTGCAGGTGAGGACTATTTATCTTTTCAATAGTAAGATCCTTGAAGCTCCTTCTGAGGTGGAAGTTTCACTGCTTTTGGAAATATTTGAGTGAGTATGCTTATGAAATCACATGCCTGATATGTTCTTGTCTTTGCTATTTTTTTTCAAAAGTGAACAACACATTGAACCAGCCATGGTATGTCAACAACATGTTTCTCAATGATTTGACATGGATAGATTTTACAATGGATGCATATATTAGATACTAGAAATGGGATTTGTGGAATCTTTTTCTTACCGGATTGTGTTTGTGTTTGTGGCCATGACAATAATTAATATTGCATATATATTAGTATACTCTGGTAAAACTGAGGATATACTAAAACCGATTTGACATTTCAGTATACTCTAGTTCTTAAGCACAATAACTTTTATTTGACATTTTGGACAATCACTTTTATTTAACAATAATTCTTTTTTTGCTTAGCTTGGTGCAGAGAAGTGATATGAAAGATCCACGTTGTCTACCGTTGTCTACTACTCCAAGTTTGATGTCCACGATTTCATAGGAAGGTGCTTTGTTGCTGCTCAGTGGGGGCTTCATATTGTTGCTGTGAAGGTAGGTTCAGGTTCCCTTTTTTGTTAATGCCCCCGTACTTTTGTTAGTTAGGTTTGGCTGGATGAATAACTATGGTTGCTTAGCCCTACAAGCTAAATACTCAAGGAACTTGACTTACAGGAACGATCACATGAGAGCAACTCTCTACGAGTAAAGGGAAGGAACCACATTATTATGTGTCAGTTCTGTATAATTTCTTCCTGTACTATTGTGGTTTGCTCATTATACAACAATTTCCTATGAGGTTGAAAGTCTGAGAAGGGGGTTCAGCTAAGGCTTATTCATTATTCAATTTTCAGAATAGTTCACTGTAGGATTCATTAGTTGTTTCAGTTCTCAATAAATTGCATTAGAAGAAGCATATGTTCTGTCAAGATACGGTCTGTCCAGTTAGCTTGGAGGCCTTGGAACTCAGAATAGGTCATTAGTGTATAGCTAACAACTGCTTTAGTTAATAGTAGGTAAAATGGCTGGCCATGACCTACCATGCTGCAATGTAATTCCCCTAATTCATTTTATTCTTGGCTTAAATGAGAATGTCAGACATCAATCCCTTTGATGTTATTTGCTGATAGGTTTAAAAAACTCAGCCATGCCTTCTGTCATCTGCTTGCTAGCTTGATGAAATACTTCTCTCTATGTATATAAATCAGGCAATGCACAATTGTTCAGAGCCGTACTGGTGGTGGAAGGATAAGCCCGTCTCCCACCTCTATTGCATTTCACGCATGATCTAAAATCTATACTCTGCTAACAGGATTGAGATAAGTACAAATGTGACATGAACTAATTATATCCCTGAACATTTTCTGAACTGCATGGTACTTTGGTGCATCCAGCTGAATCTTTGTTCCTATCAATCAACAAAAAAGTTTGCCTGTGTAATTCTCTATTAGCTTGTTGGCTTGAATTACAGTTCCATAGGATGCATTCAAAGATATCAATGGCTTTCATTTGTTTGCATATTGCAAGTCCTATACAATATTGATTGTAAATGGAGTTTGCAGTTTGCACGGCATTGAAATTAAAGTTAGAATTTGCTTCACTTGTGCATACTTTCAAAAACATTATGTTTACTGGTTTAGAGCTACTAGAATAATAAATTTAATCTGTTGGCTTGTTTCAGGTCTGTTGAGGGTTGATTCTTCTTTGATGCCTTCATGGCTTCTTGTGTTGCGGCAAAGGAAACAAACTGATGAGTCAACTAATTACTTTGCTGGTTATTTTGGTAAGGATTTTCAAACCTTTCGACCTTTCCTCCTCTTCTTATGGTCTGATTGCTATAAACTTCACAGCAATGTCGAGCACATACATGAACCTTGAGTACTCAGATTTCTTAAAACAAACACCTCTGCCAATAGTCAAGGTGGATGGATATGCTGTAGTATTGCCAAATTATATTCCGGACAAACTCCTTTGACGATCAATTAAGATGCATGGATGTGATGTAATATTTATGTATTAGATGGCAGACAAACACCTTTGGTGATGCTTAAGACTGTATGTTACTCATGTACTTTTATGATATGCCGATCTTGAGCGCCTTATATGCTGTCATTTAATGTTTATAATGTATCTCATATGCTTTTGTATCGCGTTTGTGCTTTTATTTGCATTCAGTCTCCACCATTTACTAATATACACTATAGGGCGCGCAACATGCGCCGGCCGTTCTAGTAACTAGAAAAGCCAGCTGCCCACTGGCGGACCTACCGGCCGCCTCCGCCGAACAAGCAGGTCTATGGCCGAGACGTGTAGTTTATGTGCTTGATGGCGACGACGTCAACATATCCCCATATAATTTGAGGGTGCCCTACTACCAGTGGCTCAACGGTTTTGCTGCCGATCCTCAAGCGGCCTGAGCACGTGGATGGCCAGGCACGTTTATGTTCTATAGTAGTATATCTCTTGTGGTTGCATATATACCAATATATTTTTATATATTTTATATTCATTTTCCAAAAATAAATGCGTGTTTCAAATTTTTTTCGAAACTACACCTCCGCCGTCGTTGTAAAGGGGTGTTGGCCCCAGCCGCCCTTACAAAGGGCGTCTACTGCCTACCGCCTGTTAGCATGGCGGTTGTAGTTGTAGGTGAGGCTCGGCGGGCAGAAGGCTGGGCTTGCGGTAGGCAGGGAGAAAGGCTGGGCTAGAGGCTCCAACCGCCGTTTTAAATAGCTGGCAGCCCAACCACCACTGCTAACGGCGGCTAGGCGCAATTGCTGTTCAAACCGGTGTTTAGAGCTTTCAAGGTTTTTTTGTTTTTTTGTAGATTTTCAGGTGAAAAAAAATGAACACGAACAACACATAATATTACGGATACAAATACGAGTATCGATAGAACAAAAGTAGTTTACACACCAATAAAATAGAGTTTACAACGAACATAACTACATACGGCCATGCTTAGTTGCGCGCGGCGGTCCCCTAGCCGCTGCCCTTCTGGCTGCCTATGCTGCCCTAGTGTGGTCGCTGGGGTGTTGGCGCGGCTGCTCCCGATCCAGACGACACCTCCTCCACTACGAACGCCTGTGGGGACAACAACCCCCCTAAATTGTCCGTCGTCGCCACCGCATCCAACCCCGCCTGCGCTGCTGCCGCTGCCTCCTCGAACCCCACAGTCGCCACCGCGTCCTGCTGCTCCTGCGTCAGCTGGGTCCCGTGAAGTGGTGCCCCTACTAATTGTGTGCCGCCAATGACCTCCAGGTTCTCTGCCCGGTCCTCAAGCGGCTCCATGTCCACGAAGAAATCATCAATGGAGGCCGTCATGTTCCGGTCGTCCGTGGACGTCGGTGTGTCGACAAAACCAAAAGTTGCATTATTGAATAGAATTTGGTAAGTACGTATGTTTTCAAGATCATATCGAGTTTGAGATAAAGGCACGTGGAAAACCTGTGGGCTGCTACTGGTGCTGCTGCTGGTGCTACTGCTGAACTGGCGCCTGAAAAGGCACGTGGAAAACTGGTGGCGAAGAATGTGTCGGTGAAGGTCCAGCCCAAGACGAATGTCCCGGTTGGGCATCTCCCTATAAGATTAGATGTCACATAACAACACCGCATGTCGTGCAAACTACAATGGAGAAAAGAAGACGTACCTCCCCCTCCCCTGCAGAAAATAGACGGCCGCGGCACGTACATCAGAGCCTGGTGATACGTTGGAGCCTGACCGTACGTTGGAGCCTAGCTGAACCTCGGCGGCGGGCCGTGCATCGGAGCCAGACACAAAAACTGAGTACGCGGCCGTGAGGAGGTTGACGCCACCTGGGTCGATCGAGCAGTGGAGGTAGAGCTGCACGAGGACGAGGAGATACGTGGAGGCAGAGCTGCATTGAGGCCAAGGTAGTTCACCCGCGCCAGTACCTCTTGATGGCGTCTATCGCCCTGTCGTACAGCTGCTCGTGTTGCGGGATCGTCATGTGCATCGCCACCGCACGCGCCTGCTGCAACATGCCACACACCTCGACAAGCACGTCGTGCTACCAAACAGAAGATGGATTAGTTTGATCGAATGTAACCAAAGAAGGAAGGATGAATTTGTAGTTTCAAACTTACCGCGGCGCCAGAGGTCTGATCCCGTCCGACGGGATACCCTGCGAGGTGATGACCTCTGGCTCCTAGGTGGCACGAACATCACGCGCGTCCATGTCCTCACCAAGTACCACTGCAGGTACGCTCTCCAGACCTCGTCGTCGTGGGACCACTGCTCGACGACGACGTAGTTCGCACCGCCAAGCCAAGCCTGTATGTGTGTGAGCAGCTTAGGCTCCCATCGCACCAAAGCCTTGACGCCCTTCCTCGACCACCTATCAGAAATGCATCTAATCTGTCAACAATTTAGTTACTTATGTGAACGAAAACTTAACGAGTTAACGAAACTAACCTGTGCACTGCAGGGGGACGATGTGTACGACAGGCACGAGGGACTCCTGGTACCTCCCGAACTGCCTCATCACACGCTCCGGGTGGTACTCCTCGACGTAGACGTCGAACATCACCGACGTCTTCATCAACCAGTATTGCTGGTCTCAGACGTAGAGCGACGAGAGTCCCTGAGGTGCGCGGGCGGCAATGGTGTACGGCGTCCAAACAACATCATGGTCCAGCAGGGAGTCGATCTGCCCTCGGAAGTCGGTGTACGACCTCCTGGTCTGCTGCGTGTAGTCGAACTGCATAACACACAAGAAGTTAGTTACTAACAACATCGAAATCACTGAAAAGTAACGAACAAAAAAAGAAGCACGTATCGGTCGGTGGCACCACAACGAGCCCATGGTGGGCCGGTCGGCTGGGTCGTGTCGAGGTGGCAGTGCCGGGTGCAGACTCCGCTCGACAAAGGGCGTACCCACCGGCAGGTGCTCATACGACCAGAGCTGCAGTAGCAAGGGACACCCGAGGAAAATCCCCACGCTGGACGTGCCCTTGGACACGCCAACACACAGATCTCTGTAGGTCGCCGCCAAAATAGCACCGCCCCAACTGACCTGGGGGACGTCCTCCAAAGGAGCATCGGTGATTGCCTGAGCATGGGGGATCAGTAACCTCGACATCGCATTTCCCTGGGATCTGCAGAACATCACGTACCCAAAGAGCCACAACAGGTATGCCTCCAAGTGTCTGGCAACAGCCGGCTCGTCAGTGTCTGCTCTCATGTAGTCGGCCTACACAAAATGGGAGTTTTTTTTAATTGCTTGCTCACTTACGAAAACATATTAAATAAATATATCGAGATACGTATGATGTACTACCGCAACAAGCAGAGGTAGGTCTGTGCTCCTGAGTGGGGGACAACAGCACGGCTGGGCCGGCGACGTTGTAAACCACTGACACGAACCTGGCAAGCAGATCGTCACGCCACGACTCGGGAATGTCTCGCACCCCCATCGCCTCACCGCCACATGGTAGCCCAAGCAAGACGGCCACGTTATCCAGAGTCAGCATCATCTCCCCCAGGGGAAATGGAACGTGTGCGTCTTTGGGCGCCACCGGTCCAATAGGGCGCAAATGAGCCCGTAGTCAAACCCGAACCTCGTGTGGCAGTCTTGCAGATGAAGCGCGCCCCGCATCAGGCCCCCTCGACCAACCCCACTAGGGGAAGAAGTCCTGCTGCGCGTAGCCTACTCCAAAGAATGCACCAGCTGCCGGTGTAATGAAATGAAATATTATTACATTCGTATTAACATTAATAAGGCACTGTATTAGAGCAACTCCAATAGTTTGCTATATTAGTTTGGCATCCATCTAATTTTGGCAAAACATGAAAAATTAGCCTCCAACAGTTTGGCAAAACAACTCGGTATCAATAGCAACTTGGCATCCCTCCCCTCGCCGCGCACATATATGCGCGCAGCTATCCGCGACGCATCCTTCCGTAATATAAGAGGTGGAAGGGTATAAAAATAATTTTGTTTTTTTTCTCAAGTTTCCTGATTTAAGTTTTAAGAGGTGGAAGGGTAGAAATATACTTTTGTTCTCTCTCAGGGTTCCTGATGTAAGTTAAATATAGATTTGGCAAGTGAATTATGCCAAACTGTTGGAGATGAACTCTTTTTTTACTTGGCATATCTTTTTAGAAGTTGGCAAAATACCAGATTTGCCCAAGTAAATTTTGGCAAACTCTTGGAGATGCTCTTACTTACTTGGGAATCCAACAGTCGTCTAGCGGCATGTAGTGCGCCGGAGCCCGAGCACGTACAATGCCTAATGTGGCACCACAAATCACGGACAAGTACGACCGGTGCTCCCTGTCGATCCTCTTATTAAAGATTCCTGAAAGCACGTACTGCACAGCAGGCTCAGGTGCAGGAGGCTGTTGTGCCATACATACAAAAAAAATTATAATGTCTAAACAAAATATACCTATTTTCCAAAACTTGTAAACCAAATCTAGAATTTCTAGAGTTTCTAAACTATTTTCTAGAGTTTCTAAACTATTTTCTAGAGTTTCTTGAAAAAAGTATAATGTCTAAACTATTTTCTAGAGTTTCTAAACAATTATCTAGGATTTCTAAACTATTTCTAGTATTTCTAAACTATTTCTAGAATTTCTAAAATATTTTCTAGAATTTCTAAACTATTTCTAGAATTTCCAAACTATTTCTAGTATTTTTAAACTATTTTCTATAATTTCTAACTATTTCTAGAATTTCTATACTATTTCTAGTATTTCTAACCTATTTCTAGAATTTCTATACTATTTCTAATATTTCTAACCTATTTCTAGAATTTCTATACTATTTCTAGAATTTCTAACCTATTTCTACAATTTGTAAACTATTTTCTAAAATTTCAAAACTATTTATAGAATTTCAAAACTATTTTCTATAGTTATTAATCTATTTATAAATTTCTAAACTATTTTATAACTATTTTAAAACTAAAATAGAAGTATCCAAAAAATTCCTGGAGGGCAGGAGGGAGCGGCGGCAGAGGGGCTGCCGCCGTTTTACAGAGGGCGGCCCCCCTATCGCCATTGTAAAGGACGGTTGGACCTACCGCCACTTCACACGGCGGGTGGAATCCAACTGCCGTTGTGAACAGTGGTAGGAGTGACTGCTGCAGCCGCCTTTTCCAAAGGCTGTTGGGCCCATCAACCGCCGTTTGCAAGGACGGGTGGGACTAACCGCTCTTTACAACAACGGCGGAGGTGTAGTTTTGAAAAAAATTGAAATGAGAATTTATTTTTGGAAAATGAATGAAAAAATATATAAGAACTATATTATACCTGGGAGTTGGTGCTCCACGGATCGAACCTGGAACTATCCATACAAGATACAACCATTCGACATTGCGAGGAGCACCCCGCGATCCATTTATTCCTAAGCGGTTGGCTAGGTGCGGAGGTGCCCCAATGGTTTTCGTGGGTCGATCCTTTTTTCAGTGAGACATGCATACACACAGGTGGTCCAGGGAACTTCCTGCTACTGCTCGAGCTGTGTTAGACTGCGTAGTATGCATAGGTGCTCCACGGCGTTTAATGTTAACCGTAATTATTATACTAATGAAAATATATATGGCATAGCACCAAAAACTGCATTCGCAAGCAGATGTTCTGTAAATAGGAGCTGTGAGACTTGTTTTGACTATTACTCCAAAAATGTTGTGTCCTCTCGCCACTATCCTGCGGTATACTTGCATAGATCTGGGAGAGGAGGAAGACGCGTCAATGGAGAAGTCCTGCCCAGGGTTTTTTACCGACCAGAATGCTCAAACCGCCGGGGTCCGGTTCCGGTTTACCGATCTGGTTTGACCGGAAACCGAAAAAATCGGACAAATTCAAATTTGAAACCAAAACGCGTAGTGCAATCGGTTTCCAGCAGTTTACCGAGCGGTTTGACCGGTAAGCCGGACCGGTTTGACCAGTAACCGGTAGTTGAACAAAAAAACTGATTCAGTGAAGAATTTGACGTGTTTTCAAATTTGAATTAAAAATTGGAAAATAAAATAAAAATTTCTAAAAATATTTCAAGGTTTGTAGAATCAAATGGTGTCAAAAATTTTCAAATATTATTGCATTTCATATTTTTTGCGGGCAATAGAAGTTGAACTGGCCAATTTTTTTCCTTTTTCATTTTTGGTTCAACTTCTAATGCCCGCAAAGTATACTAAATGAACTAATATTTAAATAATTTTGGCACTATTAGATTCGTCGCAACTTGAAGTATTTTTGAGAATTTTTGAATTCAAATTCAAAAATTGAATTTAGGCAGTTGGGAACCAACCGGAACCGGACCGGACCGGTTTGACCGGTAACCGCGGTTTCCGGACCGGTTCGGGTTAGGATTTTTAACCCTGGTCCTGCCATGAGTACAGGAAACGCACAATGGGACACTTGATTGGCATATCAGCATACTGTGGCCTGGTTCTATCTCTTGTGTCCAAAACCACGGTGGGACACGCACGATGCGAGCCGAAGGTTGGAGCAGCAACCACGGGGCGGGCGCGGGCATTGGCAAGTGGCTACAGAGCGGCGGTCGATGTGCGCAGAAACTCTTCAGGAGCGCAGCAGGAGGCTGTGTGGGCTTGCCTGAGACCAGGCTCAACAATAGTAGAGATACTAGGATCGTGCCCGTGCGTTGCTACGGACAACAAAAATATTTAAACCAAAAGATTTTGAATTAACGTGGTTATAATTGTACGGAACAACATCTTGTCATTATATTATGTAAAACTGAAAAACAGCATCTTGTTATTATACATTACATATGCTTATTCTTTGAGCACGCTGTTTGCCATGCATGATGCAAGGCATAGGGCTATTGCGCTGCACGCTCTCAACATTGTCACCTTGATCTAGTAAAAAACGTTAGGCTTGTGCATGCAGCGGGCAAAAGGCATAGTATGACTTCAAGAAAAAAAAATGCAAGAAAAGGATGAATCAACATAATTCTTTTGGCATCCTTTTTGCAAAAAGGAAAAGGAGTCCATGGCTTTCTCTTTACCTCTGTAATGAATGGTCAGCAGTTAAAAGCATAGGATGACTTCAAGAAAAAAAAGAAAAATGCAAGAAAAGGATGAATCAACATGTTGATTCATAATCTAACACTCTAAATTCTTTTGGCATCCTTTTTGCAAAAAGGAAAAGGGGTCCATGGCTTTCTCTTTACCTCTGTAATGGTGAGCAGTTAAAACAAGAGATGTGGTTAACACATCATATCAGCTAGCTGCATCACCAAGTTCAGTCAGAGCATGTGACACCCCAAGGCCAATGGCAATGGCATCCACACGACATAATTGTGCATAATTGAGGATGGATTTATGTACAAAGCTGATGCCATGATTGTTTTTCTGTCTCGAAGCATCCTAGCATCTTTAGACATTCAGGCTTCGTAGACAGCTGCAATGACGAGAGGACCTGACTACCTATAGGAATCATGTGCGGCACCGGCGGAGCTGCCACAGCTCACAACTGGTCTTGTAGATGCACTCCACTCCCACACCAGCCAGGCAGCCTGCCAACTCCAGTGAGCTCCACCCTTGACTGCTTGCCTGAAACAAAACAACAAAGTGTTTGTGCCATTTGATCTATCAGGATCATCGTTGATGTTACACTGAACAATACAAGTCTTTTCTTACAGTTAGTGAATAATGTGGCAATATCGCTTATTCAAACAATGAATAAGTGCATTCAGACAATGAAAAAAGTTCAGAAACTGAAACTAAGTTCAGTCTGCCTGATGAGCTTCGAATTTCAATTTCTGCCAGCTCTCCTACTCATGTAGCTTCACGTGGTGCCAATTCAATTCAGCAAGAAAGTAATCAACTCACATCGTGCAGCTTTTCCACCTAATCAGATGGTATTGTTGTGAAATAGATCAATTATGAAATATATAACATTTTGGGCAAACTTAAGATCAATGATGTTTCCACATGATCTTTTCTTATACTCATGTTCAATAAAATAAGTTTTTTTTTGTATGCCAAACATCCAAAATAATTAGTGCTCCCACACTTTGGCATACAAAATTGTTGCAACATGGAATGTTAAATTCAGCAAAAGGGAAGTTATTCATGTTTATCGACAGTGAACAGTAGGCAACAATGCTATGTTAATGATCGGACTCTTATGAGAATTCCATAAAAATGCTGCACTATAACCAGAGATAGTCTGGTGTCACCTGAGTTTTAGCTTTCAAATGCTTGCACATTATTTTCCAGTAAAGAGCAATCTCAACATCCATGAGTTGGATAATGGAAAGTTGTTCTTCTCAAAAATGTTATAAGGATGCAAATATCAGACAACAGAAAAATAAGCAGCTAGGGATAACTTCATTTTTCTGGTATTTCCAGACAAAGCAATTTGACAAAACACAGCAATTCCATGGACTTGGCATTTAGGTTTGCTTATTTCATTGGAGTTAATTGTTTTATCCTTTGTCAGCAATTCACACTGATAAGTTGACCAACAAATTCTGCCTAAAGGTCGGTTGGAGAGTAGGATATAGACTGCGTCGAAGAATCTTTATGGACATAAAGCATTAAAGGGCTTGTGCTTTTATTATGATTTACCTTTATTCTCAGCATTTGTAGTGAAATACTACCTAATACAGTGCCCATCTTGCACTCACAAAGCAGCCTCTTTCAGAAGCACATCCACTGCAGATTTTACTACTGATTTGTATGTCTCAATATCAAGAAACCCGAGAAGGGCAATTACATCTCCTCTGCAATAATTAACAAGCCACTCATCCTTCAGCATCTTCGGGTCCCCGTTGTTTACTGAAGCAGGCTTATGAGAGAGGCCCCTGTGAAGGACTGTAGTCCTTTGTTTGATGCTGAAACCAAAACAAAAACCATAAATTCACTGACACGGTAAAAAAAGTGAATTTCATACATAGCTACACAAGCATTAGTCTGACCTACTCAGAATGTATATGACTACTCACCTGATATTCGAGGGCTTTCACTTCTTGTTTTTTTTACAACATTTACTCTTAAAGTGTGAATCTCCAAAGTGCATCTTTGTACTCCTGTTTAGAAAAAGAACCAAAGGACAGCACAAGGTCAATAAGAATTAAAGATAGAAAATGGTACAGTACAGGCTGATATACTTAAGCAATGGAATCAGATCATGCATCTCTTATGTTTTACACATTCTATGAGTGGTACAAGAAATTGTAAGCGGTCACTAAATGAATAGGTTTAATTACCAGACAGGAAATGCCCTTGTCAATGTCTACAGATATCTACAGATATTTTTAACAGGTTGCATACTTGTTAGGTTGTTCTCCCCGTTGGTCATCTCACCTTCAACCAGCAGGACCGAAACCAGACCAAACCAGACCAGGTCTCTCCATCTCCCATCCCCACTGACCCTTCTCCAACTTGTCTCCTTTTCTAAAGAAAAAATGTATTAAGCTATGCAAGATGGTTACCTGATCGAAGTGAATGTACATGTTACCGAGTACTTGGTCTGTGTAACCTACAACAAAGATTGCCTAGAAAAACTGCAGGAAGCTCCTATCTTCATCAGTTGATCCACCATCAGGAAAAGCAGTGGACCCTCCACCACTGTTAGTTGAGACAACAAACACACTATTAGTTCGGTGGACTAAATAACTCAAATTTAACCGGTAGTTTGCAGCAAAGCCCTGTTCTGAACTACTGAAGAATCGATCAAGAAATATCATGTGTGCAGTATGGTTTCAAGAAATTTTGAGAGGTTAAACAAAAACAACACAACAGAATCCTACCTTTTTCAATATTAAAAGTTTATTTTAGCAATCACAGGTTCATGATAATGGGTAACCCTAGGGACATTAGCGGTTCTCAAAATCTAATAATTAATAAAGGTCAACAACATCGGTTTAGGTAACATAAGGAAAACTCTGCTACACATGCTACAATATCGACCCTCTATCAGGTACCACATCCATATTGAAAGAAAATAATCATGCTAGAATTTACCACATCAACGACGATTCTGTCAGTAGTAGTCTTTGATCCGACATGAGCTCCTACAATTGAAAATCGATGCAATCAGAGGAAAGAAACTCCAAGACATATGGTATGGATAAGGCTTTACTCCAAATCTGCTGTATAAGATAAAGCATCGAACTTGGGTAGCTTGTCTTCAGCAGATGCCTAATGGATGTTGTCGTAGAATATTGACCCAAGAGCATAACCATTGGCTTTGCATCAAAATCACTGCATGTCTGGAAAATGGTAAAAGTGATGTAGTGGCATGTATGTAAGTAATCACATTATCACATATAACTTCCAGCAAAACTAAACAACATATGATGGGGAAGCAAAATTGTTGAATCTGTATGCAACTTCCAAAGGCTTCAGTTTTTTGAGGTATAGTTTTTTTAAGGCATCAATTACAGAGGTTAACAGCAGTTAGAGGCATATGTACCTGCAGAGTGCCAAATGAAATGCAAAATCAGTCGATATGCACATTACATGACCATTTCATCAGGAAGTGGTCTGAACACCTACATGAAAAAGGTATCCAAGGTATCCTTTAATCAGAAAATTTCCAATGTAGATTCAGAAATAGAGAAAATTAGATTTGTATCACCATTAAAATGAGTCTTTCGAGGAGAATACAGAAAGAAGCAAAGTGCATGGCCTTTTCATGAGATTAATGGTCCTTTTTTAAAAAAAAACTGTCCTGTGTCAAAAAGATTGCATATGTAAATGTGGAAATCATCCACACCACGCATTACCTATTTCACGAAGCACGAATTAGCAACCAGAAATCTAAGTGCATATATACATAAACATTGATGAGTTCTTCAAAACCTTTCTCTTGGTCAGATGTTTAAAAGGTTCTTGCGAGTAGAGACTAATGTATATGCGACGCTTAAGAGTGTCCACATTAAAGTCCTCTGTTCTAGAACGGACGTGTGGGCTGCAGCACCTCTTACCGCGGTATTGTTGTCGCTGGGCGCCGCAACGGACGCGGGAGGAAGCCTTGGTGGCAGCGGAGTCGACGGCGGCCCAGAGTGCGGTGGAGTCGAGGTCGCTATCGTCCATGGCAGAGGGAGACCGCGCGGTTTTGTGCTGTTGCCGTCGAGGAGGCCGCCACCGCCACCGGGTCTCCTTCGCCTGGTCGACGGCGCAGGCGACGACATGGAAGTGGCGGCTTGAAGGGTGGCCAGGGAGTGGAGGACGAAGGGCGATGGCGGCGGTTAGGGTTTGAGCCGCGAGGGATTGGGAGGGCGCGGAGGCTAAGAACAGACGCGAGATTGGGCGCGACGAGTAATTGGGGGAGGGCGCGGCGTGCGGGGCGGACGCGGGATTGGGGGAGAGCAGGGCGGACGGGCGCGCTGTGGGGGCGGACGCGGGGAGGAGGCAGGCGGCAGCGGATCTCAGGGAAGAAAAAACGGAGTGCGGCGGCACGCGGTGCTGGGAGGAGGAGTGCGGCGGCAGATCTCGAGGGGGAAACAGAGCGGTTTGCAGTGGGGATGTAGGAGGAGGGTGCCGAACCGCGGATGGGAGGCGGACGCGCGGAGCGGGGCGACGGGAGCGGGCCGCGGGGAGGCAGACTCACGGATGGGAGGCAGACGCGAAGCGAATGACGCATCAAGTTTTAGTCTTACTTTCATTCTTTTTAGGAGTAGAGATAGTGGTAGAGGTGCGCCGTTGGGGCGACCATACGTAAACAGCAACAGGGATGCTGGGAAGAGGCGGACGCTAGATACCAGGATAAGGATTTACACATGAACCATTCCACTTATCATTCATATGTTTTTATTGTGACGAAAACAATCTCTGAAAATTACATCATTGAACATTGCAAAGAAAAAAAAGAAGGGAAAGATGTTACACGATCGATTTGACTAAAAGATCATGTACAACATGCAAACAGGCATAGACAAGGGGAACACCCTTGTTAGCTAGCCATCTTATTGCTGGAACAGCGGAAACGGGAGGAAATCAAACACTCCGATGACTGAAAGGAACATGCCCGCAGGTACTGCAGGCTGGAGCAGGGTCGAATACTAAATTATTTAGAGATGATGTGAGCACCAATCTTTGTGACGAAAGCTGTGTCATGGCTTCCAAAGAAGCCCACCACGGTCTCATTCTCTGGCACAGTAAATCTGAATGGAATGCCGGTCCATTCTCCAAAAGGACCATACTCACCGTAGTTGGTGACGATCTTCAATTGACACAGATAGGACGTGTTTGCTTTGTGACCATGCCCAGAGATCTCCTTCACATACTCTGATGGGCCAAACTTTATCTGTAAAACAACACAGAATTCTAAAATTAGATATATCATCAAGTATTTATTAGGTGGCGTATATATAGCTAGCTACTAACTCCATGCCTCCCAAGAAGATATAATTCTAAAATAATATTAGGTCAAACTATGTTAATTTATATAAAAAGATATACATTATATCATACAACTAAATAAGCAAGTATACGTACTCTATCTGTTCTTTTATTTCATAGGTCGCAGTGCTTTAAGTCAAAAGTAACTATCTTTGACCATCTAATCAATAGTATAAAAGTATTTCTCATAGTAAATCTAAAAACATAAATCTTTATGTTATGAATCTATATAATCAAAGATATATATGCTTGACTAAGAACAAAACTAATACGACATGATTTGCAAAACAACCGCAGGCACATGCATGGTAAAGTATGAAATCTACTCACCTCGTGAACGTACAATTTACGATTCTGACCCCAAGGACCAGCGGTGCGGATTTGCCCCTCTTCATCACTGTAGGAAAATTCAAACCCTTCAACTACACCATGATGGTAGATTGTTAAACTTTCTAGACGTTGTGATTTGCCTTCCATTTCCTTATGGGTGCCTCCATTTCCACCCCATGGTCCTCGCTTTATACGTATAGGGATCCTTGGTGGTCCAGGGACCCTGAAATTGGCGGAGACGTTGCCACAGGTCTCCATGGTGGGATGATCAGTGGGTGTGCAGGCCATTGCTACCTAGCTACTGCCGCTACTTGACTCAACTTGTTGTGCTTCTATGAAAGGTGATAAAACACAGGTGCGTACGTAGTCCTATTTATAGCCCCGGCCGGAACTGCAAGCTGCTTCACGGAGGGGCGACGGTGGGGTGCGTCAGCAAGGAGATCGTCAGCAAGGAGATCGTCAGCAAGCGATAGCTATGAATGCCCTAACAGCTGTACAAATTAACGTGCCCATGCATATATATCCATTTGAGTTAAATGCATCATCAGTACATAAACTTGACGAGTAGGTGCGCTTAGGTACATCATCTTTCAAATTGTTCATTTGAGAACAACAACTTGGCAGGTGGGTGCACTTATGTACACTACTAGGGAAAGATGCTTTCGTCCCAGAGCATTTTTGACATTATTACCGGTTTTTTTACACCCGGTACTAATGTATATATAAACCGGTACTAATGTATGGATGAGAAGGGAGAGTCCCGACACGCCCTCGTGAGGGCACATTAGTACCGGGTGGGGACTGCCCCGGTACCAATGTGTTCACATTAATACCGGACCTAGTTCCTACCGGGTACTAATGTGGCCTGTCCCCGGTATTAATGTGGATACATTAGTACCGGGGCTATACAAACCTCGGTACTAATGTGATCCATGTCTAGATCCGTGAAGTGCCTCCGTCAAAAAAAATCAGCAAACCGGCCTCCACTGTACCACACCGTCCACACACCTCGTGCTTATCCTCTCATCTCCCTCCTGCCTATCCTCATCTCTCTTTCTTCCTTATCCTCATCTCTGCCATTCTTTCTTTTCCCTCTCTCATCGATCTCTTCTTCCTCTGCCTGCAGGAGGCAAGCGGCGCGGGCGCGCGGCGGCGCTGGAGGCACGGCCGGCGGCGCGCGGCGGCCGGCGGCGCGGGAGGCAGAGCGTGGTGGCCATCGGCGCAAGAGGCGCGCGCGGCGTGCTGCGGCCGGCGGCGCAGGGATGCGGCGGCGAGCGGGTCTTGGATGCGGTTAGCGCTAGTTCTTGTGCAGTAGGGTGTTGCTCTTCTAGTTCTTGTGATGTTTTTTGTGATGAATGTGTTCTTGTGGTGATTTCTTGTGATCTTTTTGTATCAAATGGATGTTGTAACATGTGTATCTTATGCGAATGATTCAATTAACGTTGTAATTTGATGATTTATTGTTGAATCGATCTATGTGTGTGAATATTGTGTGATTGATTGAAGAAGAACAGAAGAAAATAAAGGAAAAGAGAAGAAAACGAGGAAAAGGGAAAGAAAAAAAAAGAGAGGGGGTGGACGCGGACGGACGCACGCAGACGGGAGGATGGGGACAGACGTACGCATGATGGAAGGAGCACATTAGTACCGGTTTTCCTACCTGGTACTAATGTGACTTCACATCAGTACCAAAGGAACAATACCAGTTTGAAAACCGGTGCTAAAGGGGGGTTCAACACCGGTACAAAAGGTTGTGTCCCTGGTAGTGGTACACCATCTCTCAAATTGTTCATTTGAGAACAACAACTTGGTAGGTGGGTGCGGATGGGTCACCGAGATAACATGTGAGAAAAAAACCACATAGATAAATCATGTGTCAGCGAATATATATATATATATATATATATATATATATATATATATATATATATATATATATATATATATATATATATATATATATATATATATATTAAAATCCTTGCTATACGGATTAGCTAATACTCCTTAAAAAACCACTTGTTCTATCATGACGATCACTAGGTTTTCAGGATCTTTTGTAGGATCACTATGTTCTGCTTGCAAAATTTCATCCAAGCTAGCATTATGTCATGTCTGTTTAAGTTAAAATTAAAGCTAACACTATATTCTGACTGATTAAGTTGAAGAAGGGAACGTGTGGATGTCAAGATATGAAATCGATGTTGATTTAAATATGTTGCAAGCCAAGATATAATATAATTGAGTGTAGATGTGAGTCGAGGTCATTTGGCAATACATAGAGGTGATATATGTAGAACAGTGCTCTGTTCAATCTACACCTACAAATGAATTTTGAGGCTAAAGGAAATGTGGAAACCAAATATGAAAATGAATACAACTCAAATAAATTGTAGGATTAGCAATCTATGAGCTATGAATGCCCTAACAGCTGTACTAATTAACGTCAGCAAGGAGATCGTCAGCAAGTGATAGCTATGAATGACCTAACAGCTGTACTAATTAACGTGCCCATGCATATATATCCATTTAGATTTATTTTTGCGCTTGTCAATCGGTTGCACTTGAGCCGTCGTTGACCCGAGATTTTTCCAGCCACTGGATTAGCATCTTCTAGGTAACCTCCAAAGTCCAAACGGCCCATGATGCTGATGTCGGATCAGTATACTCGAGTCAAGAAAACAATTACACGCTGATCGGGCCGGGTCATCAGTCTTAGAATTAAACTAGTTGAGTCAAGAAAACAATTATTCATGCTGATCGGCCGGGTCATCAGTCTTAAAATTAAATTAGTTGAGTCAAGAAAACAATTACATGCTGATCGGGCCAGGTCATCAGTCTTAGAATTAAACGTTTGATGCCAACGCAACGCGCGTGGTAAGGAAGGATTTGAGGGACGACGACGGGATCCAGCACGTTGGCAAGATCTCTTGTGAATCCAATAGGAAAAAAAAAAGATCACCGTTCGACGCTGCTATTTTGAAATAGCCCATAACAGCCTGACCGAAAAAAACTAATTAATAATCGCGAATGGGCTTGTAGTCCAATGGTATGACAGTCCAGTGGGACGTTACCCACCAGGGTTCGAATCCTGGTGCTCGTACCTTTTCCTAGATTTATTCTCGGATTTTCTAGCGCTATGCAATATGGTTTTGTACGTGTGTTCATAGGAGTGAGTGTGCGTGCGTGTTGTGAGCGTCTGCGTTGTACTGTGTAATTTTAAAAAAACTAATTAATAATCGACCCCATGTGAGCTACGTTCACATGCTGAGCGATAACCTGTATAAACTTGAGTCAACACTCAACAAAAAAAATACAAGTGGGGATGCACTCACATGATGATGATAGTCACTACTACAAAAAAACCATTTGTAAGAGCGTCCCATATTTTTCAAGAGCGGGCGAAATTGCCGCCCGATCTAACAAAAACACGCGACACTGTTTGGATATAGTCTGAGGTAACAATGTCGTCGTCAAGTGGCGTTGATAATGGCCATGGCCGTGGCATAGTCTGTCGCCGTGGCGGCTGTGGTGGCCGTGGCCGTGGAGGTCTTGGTGGCGGTACGGAGGACCCGTTGCCTCGACGTCTAGGATTGCACTTTCACCACGAGATTACCTTGCAAATGGGTGATCCGACACGTGTAGCCAACGTGGTAATATAATAATTAAAATTACATGGAAAATGGGTGATCCGACACTTGCTTTACAAAGATTTTTTTCATTTCACATGGAAAATCTATAATTTTAGTTACATATAATTATTGTATGTTATCAACAATATCAGATGGCTTAGAGATATTATCGATGATATGGGTGGTACTCGTCCTGTAGTGCAAACTGAGCGTGTTGAGAACACAACAAGAGTGCATATCTCTTTCACCGTACCTGCTCGATTTGTAGACTACCAGTTGTTGCCAGTAGGCGTGCCACGCCCAATGGTTCTCATTGCAACAGTGAGCTCAGCATCACCTATTCGGTTTACTCGAGAAAGGACTACCGTGGAGAATTGTCTACAACAGTTCCAGAATGTTGGGTACTTCATGCCAGACCTTTCCTATTTTAAATTAAGGCAACTCGAGACAGGTGAAGACAATGTGGTTCAGACTACAGAGAGACTTTGCAGGGCTCATCGAGATGTGGTATTGTTGATAACATACAATAAGAATATGTGCATATTCATTTATCACTTGGAGTATGTTTTTCCTACACTCGTGTGTAACTACTTCTACTAGCTAATTGGGTTAGCGGGTTTGTCAGGATCCTATAAATATAGAATTAAGAATAACATTTATTAATTCATTAGATAATAATTGAGAAAACTCCCCCGCGTGCTTCGTTTTCGGCCGGATGCAACAAACGACTGCAGTCTCCCGAATGGATAAGCCTGACATGCTTTTGACTTTTTTGTGTGGAGATACATACTTCTTGGTAAGCTAGTTTGCATACATACATCAATGAATATTAAAGCTAGGATGCCCGCATACTGTTGAGTACGGGTTGAGAACATGGCTAACCGAACATGCGTTTGACTACACCTGATTAAGTATGTCTACATACTTTTTTTAGACAGTATGTCTACATACTTTTTGACGTATGAGTATATGTACATACTTTAAAAAATCAGTATTAGTGCATACACGTTAGTGCATACTGGCCGGAGTATATATGCTGTATGCATGCATACCTGAAAAAAAATGCCAACATACACGTACATACTTATTCATACCACAAGTCCACAATCGAGTATGCACACATACTAGTACTGGTTAATAGGGTCAGAGTATATTGATTAGGGAATTCTGTGCATATCCATATATACATACATACACATACATTTCATTAATCAGGAGTGTATTTATTAGGGTCGTATGAACACATACATACCCTTGTGGAGTATGTACGCATACTTTTTCTTTAAACGAGAGGTCGATGATCTTGCCGGCTCCACTCATTATACGTAGTGAATCTTGATGCCACCAGGCAGGGGCGGATCTATGTTGGGGCAAGCTGGGGCGGCCGCCCCAGCTAAAGTTAGGATTGTACAATTACCCTCTCTTCGCTTCTGAGCTCCGGCGACACACACCTGGATGTCTAAATCGCGCCATGGTTGCGGCCTTGTCGCTAGTTAGACGATAACAGAGGTAGAAGAAGAAATACCTCTTCAAACTGGGCCTATTACCTTCTTCCAGCCCAATGACCCAGCAGCCCAAAACGGCAAAACGCCTAAAACAGGCCCATTAGCAACATCCATCACAGCACAACACACATAGACAGGCAGCGACAACCACCGGTAGACTGGCCTACCGCACAGGGACGCACGGCCACGGCTCTCGGCGGTGCAACCCTAGGTGGCTATGTCCCGTGGCGGGCGGCGGCTTCTCCAGGCGGCACGCAGCGGTGGCTCCGGGCACGGCTAGGCGGGCGGCGCGTGGTGGCATCTCCAACCTCCGGCTCCAGGCAGGGCGTGGTGTGGCAGGCGACAGCTCATGGAGCACGGCATTGTGCCGGGGATGGGCATGGCCGCGGCGACCGGGGCTCTGGCATTGGCCGCGGGATCGGAGTTACTCCGGCTCCGGCAGAATCAAGACTGGTGGCGGGGGTGACTTCGGTGGTGCGTTGGTGCAAGAACTAACAATTTATTATTCAAATTTGAGGTAATATCTTAACTTCGTATTAAAATTGTGTGATTTGCAATATATAGATGCATTAGTGCGATCTAAATTGTAATGTTCTTATTTCGATTTAGTGGATCATTAAGTTCGCCCCAGCTGAATTTTATTCCTGGCTACGCCACTGCCACCAGGGCCATGGTGCAGATGTACTTCATGGAAACTCGAGTTGTCCTACTGGAAGTGGAGACGTTATCCGCGCGATTGCTGTGCGACGGCTATGGCACCACCTTTCCGTGGTTGTGCACCAGCGCAGATGAACTAGTACATGGCACGGAGAACGGTCGTCACGGCGGTGGCGGCTCACCCGAAGAAGCGAGACAGATGCCGGCCGCTTCATCCTCGAGTGCACGGCGGCGGCAACAGCTCACGCGAGGTCTCCCGGCCAGCTTCATCCGCGGGTACGTGCTGTACATGGACGAGGGTGCAGAGCGGCCGCGCAGCTCACACGAGGAACAACGAGACGAAACCTACTTCATCGGCGGCGGTGGCAGCCACATCAATCAACCCTGCAGTAAGAAATTGGCGTGAGATCGAGGTTCATTACAAAACAAATGTACCGATTCACAAATCAACATAACAGCACGCGGACACACGTCCCCAAGATGCATGGCGGGGTCGTACGGCCACTGCTGATGTTCACGGCGTTGGTACCGTACCGTAGACGAACGAATGACCGGATAGATGTGAACCGGAGGCGCCGCCGCCGCCGAATGGTTTTTGCATTTAAACGACGCGGAGAGCTTTGCACGCATGAACTTCTGCGATCTGAAAAAAAGGGATCGCCTCGCTAAGAACGGACGGGAAATATGATGGTTTTATTTCCTATATAGGATCTGCCTAACGCGAACCTAAACCCGTTACTCTCGCCGAACCGTATAAACCGTGGAAAACACTTCAGGAAGGAGGTAGGAGTAGTTACACGTGCGTGTAGAATGAATTTTCTATATATATATATATATATAGACCCAGGGTAGCAGCGCATCCCCGGTGGGTAGCTACTACTCCGCACGAAAAATTCACAAGTTTACGAACATTGATAGCCATTGTTATATCATCTAGGAACATTTTAACCACAGTTGTATCATCTAGGGAAATTTTCTAATTTATCTAGCTTTTTTACTTTGCTTGATTATTTCTATATCCCAAGTTTTACTTGCAAATATGGGTACTTATCTTTAAGTGGCAACTGACTAAGCTATAGACAACCATATCCAATTTTTGACTTGCAGATGTATTGAATTATGATTAATCAATGGCTAGATTAGAACTACTCATTGTATGGATCCACGTTTTGGACGGTTGATATTGTGCGGGCAGCTACGCACCCGGGGGTGCACTACTACCACCCTGGGTAGCAAGTTATTTCCTATATATATATCCTTTTAATTTATTCTTAATTAATTTGTTTCTGTTACATACATATTTTTAACTTTCATAAGGTTGTATATCTCATCATCATCTGATTGTGTGTAGGATCTCTCTGGTTCTACCTATGCTTCAATTAGCTTCCGTGCGATTCTTAATCAAGTTGTGGAAAGAGTTGGGGTGGATTACTATGGTGGGGAGCCATTTTTCACCAGCAATTGGAGGAATCAAGCAATTCTAACTTTCTACAAGCTAGCAAAACCCGAGCCTCCATTGTTTGATGTTTGCACTGCTGTGTGTGACACTCCTCCGAAAGCAGAGGAGAGTGCACTCGTGCGCGCTTATTTTGAGGGAGTTCTAGGCTGGACGATTGCAGACATTAGTCATATTTCATATTTCATATTTCATATCTACAAGCGCGTGCTGGATTAGCTCCAGGTCCTCAGTAACATTATGCATGCATGGACCAGACTTTGTACCGTACCCTATTATATTAGCTTGTATGAATTACCCTATTATATTAGCATGGACCAGGCTAATTTATTTTTTATATGATGTTATAAGAATGTATGTCTTATGTGCTCAAACATGTAGTGCACTACCTCCAGTTCCAATAAGAGAAAGCTGCCCAACCATAATGTTTTCAGTGACACCTCTCAGGAGGTCAGCTTCAGCCTATACAGTTGCTCTTAGACACCTTTTCTAGAGAGTGAGAGAGACTGTCGACATCTCGCTTGAACAACTTACTCTGTTGGAACTGGATGTTACATGCGCTATGTCAGCTTATAGCTTTTAAACCAGTACTTCAAACACATCTATGAATTCATGTATTGTCTTCAAATCATCAACATGTTGGTTTGGTACTATTTTCAATTTAATTGAATTTGCGCTTAGGGATTCTGAATACCATGCATTCAGACAAATATTGCACTACCTCCAGTACCAATAGGAGCAAGCTGCCCAAGCATAATGTTTTCAGTGACACCTCTCAGGAGGTCAGCTTCAGCATATATAGTAGCTCTTAGACACCTTTTCCAGAGAGTGAGAGAGAGAATGTCGACATCTTGCTTGAACAGCTTGCTCTGTTGGTACTGGAGGTTACATGCGCTATGTCAGCCTATAGCTTTCAAACCAGTATTTCAAACACATCTTTGAATTCACATATTATCTTCAAGTCATCAACATGTTCAGGAAGCATGTTTATTATTCTGAGTTGGTTTAGTACTATTTTCAATTTAATTGATTTTCCATGCAACATCACCGGGTAATTAAACGTTGACTTGAGTCCACCCCTGAAAAGATCCGGAATGGTGTCAAATTTTTACACAAGGTCTCCTGTAACTTAGGAGACAAATCCTTGTGGAGGTCGATGCAGAATTCTTATGTTTTCGGTGTGTAATTGACCATAATTTGTCTCATGCATCATTTAGAAAAATACAATAATACATTTAATTATCAGAAAAACCTAAGATCTTTCGTGGGGTTGTTGACAGTTCAATAAGGCGTCAGGTTTCACCGCAAGCTTACGGATCATGTAGTACCTTTTTCCCTCGAGTATTACCCAAGGTTATCGAATCCGTGGAACATATGCAACGCAAGATTCAATCCAATAAAGCGAGAAAACACTATCTTCTTGAGAAGTTTCAAATGCATCTAATCTACTAAACACGAGAGGTAGCGAGAGAAAGCAAAGAGATAACTGATCTAGAGAGTCTAGATCATGCTTTTGTTATAGTTCCAAGCGAGAGATGAAGATAGCATTGTGAATCTCATAAAAAGCATATTTAAACCGTGGCCTCCATTCTAATCCTCGAAGGCACCCACAGTACACGTTATTGACATCCTGTCACGATGCTCCCATTTCTTGTGTAGGTGAACCTAAGAGCACGTTCGTGAAGAATGCGTTGAACCCACTTGGTAGATCTGGTATGAACCTCTAGCCACCGCGACTACAAGAACACCCCGAGCAATCTATCTAGAATAGATTGAAGATGAAGCAAAACCAAGAGAAGACAAAATCGTAGAGAAGGCACTTGATCGCTAGAAATCAGATTCACAAAAAGACTTCACCATGAATGATTACATGAACAAGATCACCACCGGGATTCTACCTCGATCTTGATCCTAGCTCCGAAACTCTGACGTGGTCTTCCATGCAAGGTTCCCACGTCGGCTAGGGAAACCCTAGACAACTAGTATGACCATCCTCTCCGAGATGGTGTCCCTCTAGCTTCTCTGCTCCTCGGCGGCGGATGACGAATGGCTTGATCCATGGCTCTTTGCGTGAGGACTATAAATAGCCCGAGGGTAGGTCAAAGGGGGTGGCAAACTGGACCCGGAATGGGTTGGGCCGGCCGGCCGGCCTGGACTGGTCGGCCTGGGCCCACTTCGGCATGTTTCGCCCTTGGTTTTCTTCCAGATGCTTCTCGTGTTTTCTTGAGTTTTTGTCGAACTGCATGTGGGTCCTTGACGTCATTTTCCCCGTGGTTTAGATAAGGGTTCTTGGCGCGCAAACTCCCGTATCTTTTGTTTAGGTCCCCGGAGATTTACGGCTTCATGCTTCAGTCCTCGAGTCATTTGGAGTCATGTTCACTTCGTGTCTTGACTTGTGCCGGACTTCATGATCTTCTCATAAAGTGCTCGACAAACTTTATCCAGAAGTCCTCGTTTAGGTGCTTAAAGCATGCGTAAACAATATACTCCAAAAACCACATGCGACTATGAACTTGATATATCACGAGTGTTAGGATCGTGAGTTTGGATATCAAATTATTACCAACATTCAAGGTAAACTCATGGCTAGGTTGACGGAAATCAACCACCAACACCCCCCCACGCTTAAACCTTACTCGTCCTCGAGTAAGCCTTCAATGGATATTAGTGTTGCCTTTCAATGTTCATACCCTGCACTTGATCATTCATGAGAAAACATAATACTCTCTAAATTTATATTTGTTTAAAGTTCCATAAAGAAACTAGCTTTCATCCCTACGGAGGGTGGATATCAATTAAGCTCTTCCCACAAGAAGTTAAACATGCTCCCGACTTTCAAATGAGTCTCAGAAATTTTGAAATGAAGTGCAAGATGAAGAAAAAGAGTTAAACCAAGTTCAAAAATTTAAGCCTCCTTGCATCTTGCTCATGAACTCTCATCTCATCAAGTCTATCAAGCCTATTTGTTCTACTTCTTTTCCCTCTCAAAATATATATAAGTGGAAGGCTTTATCTGGAGCTTTGGGAAAAGTTTAGTCCTACCAAGATATTATAATCGAGATATTATCAAAACAAGACAAGCTTCTCATGGTCTTACCGAGACTCGTCAAAAAGGTCATTGGAAAAATAATGTTCTCAAGGAGGGGGGAGAGAAAAATACACACACTTTGAGATAGGTGGACATGTGCAAGAGGCAAAGAGTGATCCCGAGGCACAAACGAAGTCCTCGTTATCGGATTGCACATGGTTGGAAAGATGAGTACGGGTCTTGATCTTGAATCCTCTTAAAATTCCTAATGCATCTAGAGAGCCCGGGAACTTTATTTATTTATTTTTTCTTTTTTATATATACACATATATTTTTTTCTTCTCTCTTTTTTTCTTTTTTTCTCTCTCTTTGTTTTCTTTTCTTTTTTATACTCCCCCGAACTCTAGGCTACATTGGTACCTACCTTCTTGGCAGCTCCCCCCATGCTTAGACGATTGCAAGTCCTTGGGCAAAGAGGTGGTGAAATTTTTGTGCCAAGGTAGGTACTAAAAGTAATATATTTTCCTCGGAAGAAACACTTGAAATCTTCTAGGGATCCCTCACGCACCCTTTATGTCGTCTTGATAGGGACCGTTGCAAGAAAGCTCCTGGGGATGGTCCGATCTTCATGGCGGTAGGTTTCATAACAGGATAAATTGCTGCAAGCAGCGGGTAAATACTTTATACCTGACAAAAGTTGGACCAAGCGATGGGGAGAGAGGCATCGAAACCACGAAGACTTCGACTCGATCTCCGATCGACCGCAGAACCACAAGCCGGAACTAATCCACACAATACGACGCAGCCGAATGGAAATCGTAAAGCACGAAGTAGCGGAACCCAGAGGGTTCTCTTCACAAGTCCAAGAAGAATTAGGAAGAACAAGGGGTGTGCAAGGCACTCAGCAGCATCGGCTACGACAAACCATATGAGGCTATCAATTCATGATTATCCAAAACTTGGTTCTCAATGGTACATAGAGGGTATTTATACTAAGAACTACTCTTCTAGATGAGTATGGGATGAGTATGAACTGAAGAGGCCGCGTTGGAAGGTGGAAGGCCAACTGGTGGAAGCATTCATGCAGTCCTCTTCGGTTCACGCGCGTCTGCTCAGCTTTTGCGCAGTCTTCACTAAAATGGCCATTACTCCTAGCTCAGAATTCGAAACGATGCACCGTTTGTTGGGTTGGAATCTTGACTTCAAGGAGCTTCCAGTTATGTATAACTTGGCCCCCGTATCTTCCTGAGATGGTACAGACTTGGACGTGAAGTTGATGCTTCTACTGCGTAACCTTGAGTCTTGTGTGCGTAACTGGCGACGACGGACGGCAGGGGCCGCCGCGGGACGGCATGCCGGCGTGGAGGGGGCCGGTGTCGAGGACGACGTGGGCGGCATTGATGAGGGCGGTGTCGAGGACGACGGCGTGGACGGCGGGGCGCGGCGGACCGGCGTGATCGAGGGAGGGCGGTGGTGCGCAGCAGAGGAAGAAGATAGGGAAATTTTGGCTAAGTGTTGGGGGAGGAGGGGCACCACGCCTTATACCTCTCCACATTAGTATCAAGGCTAAACTAGCACTGGTACTAATGTGCACATTAGTACCGAGGCTGATTGAGGCCTGGTACTAATGTTCACATTAGTATCGGTGCTAGTTTAGCACCGCTAGTTTAGCACCAGTACTAATGTGGCTTTTCATTTCGCGCCATATGGAAAAGCACATTAGTACCCAAAATATCGACTTCTTCTTCCACATGGGTGCACGTCCATCCTTGTCGTTTGGAACAGATTGGGCACCAGAAACCTTTCCAAACACTACCTTCAAATCTTTCACCATAGAAAATACAAGTTTACCATCACGGTGCAATGGCTTCTTACGTTTTTCTTCAACACCTTCAAAATGCTTTATTCCTTCTTCTCTTAACGGGTGCTTAGGAGGAAGAAATCGACAATGGCCCAAATACACAATCTTTTTACTGTGTTTTAGATACACACTGCAAGTATCATATAAACAGTGCGTGCATGCTCGGTATCCCTTGTTTGTTTGTCCTGATAGATTACCAAGTGCCGGCCAATCATTGATGGTGACGAACAGGAACGCTCGTAGGTTGAAGGTCTCCTTTTTGTCCTCATCCCACACAGGTACACCTTCTTTCTTCCATAACATTTTAAGATCCTCAACCAACGGTCTCAGATAAACATCGATGTCATTGCCTGGCTGCTTTGGACCTTGGATGATTATTGACATCATGATGAACTTTTTTTCATGCACAGGCATGGCGGAAGGTTGAATATGCATAAGGTCACAGGCCAAGTGCTATGACCGCTACTTAACTCACCGAATAGATTGAATCCATCCGTACTTATACCAAACCGAATGTTCCTTGCGTATTGTGCAACCTCGAGGAATTCTCTATCAACTAGTCTCCACCGCGACCCATCATCAGGATGTCTGATCTTGTCATCTTGTTTACGCTCTTCTTTGTGCCAACGCATCAACTTTACATTAGCCTTACACCTGAATAAACACTTCAGCCGTGGTATCACTGGAAAGTACCACATTACCTTAGCAGGAATTTTCTTCTTCTTCTTCTTCTTCTTCTTCTCCCTCTCAACATCGTAAGGGTCATCTCGTGGGATCTTATAATGCTGCGCTCCGCACACAGGACAAGCCTCCAATTTCTCATATTCTACACCTCGGTAAAGGATACAGTCATTAGGGTACGCATGTATCTTTTGAACCTCCAAACCTAGAGGACAAATAACCTTTTTAGCTGTCGACCATATACCCCTGGGTACCCATACATGGAAGAATACGAACTCATACCATAAATCCTTGTAATCCTACTAGGACTCGTACCATGTAATCCTACTAGGACTCCTATCTTGTAACCGACTAGGAACCCGCCTCCTGGACTATATAAAGGAGGGCCGGGTACCTAGGAGGAGAACAGGGCAACACCTCAATCCCCAACCCCTCCGGGGAACACCCAAGCGCAGGGCGCCATACATGATACTCCAAACAGGACGTATGGTCCGCTACTCTGGCAGCCCAAACCTGTATAAATCTGTGTCCCGTGTCCTCGCGCATACCTTCGAGTTCCAGTTCTGGCGATCCTCCACCGCACAATCTACTACCTCGGGTACCCCCTTGGTAGGCTTAGTGGTCGAAACACTGACAACTGACGCGCCAGGTAGGAGCAATCGTCGAGATCATCAGGCGAATTCGAAAGACCTCAAAATCAATCTACACGCAGAGTTGTTACTCACAACTACGTCTGCCAACAAGCATCAACTCCAAGGCGGATCCAGGCGACTTCGTGTTTCAGTCCAATCTGTTTCCCACGATTCCGTCGTCGTACAAATCCACCGAGGAAGCAACTCGCCGAGTTTGAATTCCAATTGGAGAGCTCATGTCCATCACGGTGCAGTTCGAGTTCGGATCGGACACCTCCTAACCAGTGTCGACATGGTGACTTCCTTTCTTCCGTCCCGGACTCGACAACCAAGTCAAAGTCGAGCTGATTTCCTTTTCCCCCGTCCCGGATTCGAAGCTACCAGCCGCGAGAAGCGTCTCGTGCATGACAACATCAGGTGCAGAGCATCAAGCTGCTGCCCCTGTCTTTTCATGCGCCAAAATTCAGTGTGCTTGAGTTCTACTACATGCACACGGGAAGTTTCCACGACACCTCCGTCAACTCCAAGTACAGCACGTGGAGGCAATCAAGATTTCCACTTTTTCAAAATGTGCTACACACACTCGGAGGCAGCCAGCTATTGTTTGTGTCATTGGGAATCCAATGGAATTCTCCTACGTGCACACGCAAGGTTCCCACATGATCTCAAGACCAACGCTTGATGCACAACTACTCGAGTACAACTACATCGACGTTTGGTAGCGTCACCTCGTCATCGACTACGCCGTGCACCGCCGCGACATCGTCTCGCGGCTGCACCGGCTCTACCTCGACTACGTCGTGCGCCGCTGCGACATCGTCTCGCGGCCGCAATGGCTCTACCTCGACTACGTCGTGCGCTGACGCGACATCGTCCTGCGACCGCACCGGCTCTACCTCGACTACGCCGTGCGCCGCCGCGACATCGTCCTGCGGCCGCACTGGTTCTACCTCGACTACGCCGTATGCCCTTGCGACATCGTCTCGCGACCGCACCGGCTCTACCTCGACTACGCCGTGCGCCGCCGCGACATCGTCCTGCGGCCGCACCAGGTTCTACCTCGACAACGCCATGCACTGAAGCGACATCGTCTCGCGGCCGCACCTACTCATCGTTGACTACTTCGGCTACTCTTCTCGGCTAGTTTCGACTAGAGAACTAGTCGAGAACGGCTGCTATGCCCCCAACAACTAGTCAGATCCATCTCCGACTAGTCGGCTTCATCAACAACCATTGCGGTTCCATCATCGGCCGCCATGTCCTCGTCAACACTCGTCCACGAGTTCATTCAAACCCGCTCCAGCGGTACAAGCCGACTTCGGTCGCATCTCCAGACCGCTCCTGCGGTATCAGTAAGTCATTTATTTCAATGATTACTTTTTCTTTTTCTTTGGCTTGTTTTGCGCATGCAGGACAACACGCCAAGGACTAATTATTGGTGTACGCTTCTCAACGGATTTTTACGAGAGCTATGTTGGCGTTTCTTAGCGCCGTCACTTTAAGAACATATTTGGAATCCATCCTTAGTGACAACACCAAGAAATGTCTGTTGGCATTTCTTAACGTCACAACTAATGACGCCCAGTTAGCGTGAACATCAAGACTTGCCAAAGGTAAATCTAAACGATTATGAACGAATCCGCAAGCGCACAGATAAACCATTGTAGCATTTCCCCAAGGAGAATATTCCAAGGGTATCATATCCGTGGAAGGCAATGACGGATATCATAGACTTATGCTTTTGCACTGAATGTAAACTAAAAGATAGATATAGGAAACAACAAACTCAAAGGCAGGGGTAAGATAAAGATATAAAGGGGTAGTGTGACACACACTCAGATCTACCTCTACTCTAGCACACTACGGCTTAGGGGGAACATACGAGTTAGCTCTATGTTCTAATGTACTAAACATACAAAGCTAGAAGATACAGGAGATAGGCATGAGCATTGCATGAGAGGGTAAGGTTCAGCACCCAGGTACAAACGGGGAGCTAGCCCGCGACGATCAACACTCTGCGAAACTAGACTTTAGACTCCTACAGCAAGTACCCCAGTGCGGAGGGTTCCAAAGGGTCCAACAGCTGTCACCACTGCGGCCTACCTCTATCGTTACGGGGGGTATGCTCATAACTAACGTAGCCACACAACCCAGGCACCATACCTACGTTGTTGCTAGACTTCACCCGGCCCAGGCTATTGTGACTCAGGGTGAGAGCCACTAGAAGACTGGTCAACTTAGACCGAGTACCATAGCTTGAACACAAACCTCATGCAACACTCTCATGCCATCTAACAAGATCAACTAAGGCTAGACATATGAACGGATACAAACTCTCTTATGTCTAGTCAACAAGATCAAATGGTCGTGTTCGTGAAGAACACGAGCCTCCAACTTATGAACAAACACATAAGGAATGAGTTTATCATCCTTCAAGTGGATCGAAAGGTAGTGTTCATGAAGAACACAAGCCTCTGAATGATGAACAAAGGATGAACTCAAGAACATATCAAGCATATGATCTACCATGACTTTATATGAAATAGATGAAAAATAACTGAAGTAGATCAAAGTCATACAATGAAATAAAGATAAAAGAGAACTTATACCTAGACTCCAAAGAAGACTTGGAACCTGAAGAAGAGCTACTCTAGCCTACCCCCTAGCCTTGGAAACTAAAAGTGAGAGGAGAATGAGAGAGTGGTGTGTGAGAAATGGGAGCCCCTCCCCTTCTATTTATAGGCAAGGAGGAGGCTTGCTTCGGGGCTCAAACTCCACCAAAACACCCGGGAGTGAGGTAAGTGACCAATGAGCAGCTGCCACGTGGAGGGACACGATGAAAGGAGGCAGAGGCGGTTCGACCGATCCTAGGATCGCCCGGCCCCTCCGGCCCTCCTTTCGAGGTGTGTTTCCTCTGGGTGGCTGCCCTGTGGGCCCTCTGATCCATCCCCGGTGCATGGCTTGATTTGGTATCCGAGGTGGGCCCCTTGATCCATGTGAAGTCCATGTGGTGCTCTCTGATTCGTCGGTGAGTGCCTCCCTTGGATCAATGACGTGGAATGCCATGTGTTTCCTTAGTGGCAGCCACCTCCTCAGATGAGTTGGCATGGTTTCTCCATAGAATGTGGGTTTCCATCTCTTTTAAGGGGTATTTCACCTACATACAAATAATCTCCAAGGACAAGTGGAACTACATTATTCAAACCAAAATACAAGTAAATAATACATATGTCTCTATTTATGTGAGAATATTGAGGGCTGAAAGTAGTACTTAACAGCCGTTAACAAGCTACACTATGTCGACTACTCTTGAGACATATCAACAAGTCACCACGAGGTTACTTCATCAACTCGGGGGCTATCTCAAGGAGGCAACTTCTAAAGTCCACTCCGCGCGGCACAAAGTCGACTTACTCAAGTCATATTCTTAAAGTCCACTCCGCGTGGCAATCTAAAGTCGACTCCGGTCGCACCTTCGCCTGACGGCATACTGCGTGTGTAAGCTTCGATGGAACCTTGCTGCTATAAGTGATTTTCAGGTCCAGGCGACTACCTAGCTGTAAACGGTTTTTCGGATCCATGCAACTACTCAGCTGTAAGCAGCTTTCGGGTCTGAGCTACACCCTCTCCAAGCTGCTACGGCTGCAACCACTCGTAGGGGGTCACGACAACCCTCTCCTGGCGGCTACAGCTATGACAACTCGTAGGGGGTCACGATAACCCTCTCCAGGCAGTTTCATTCTGCGACAACTCGTAGGGGGTCACGATAACCCTCTCCAGATGACTCCGTGTCGTATAGAGCAATAAGTGGCACATGTTGTCCTTGTTCTATTTCTTTAAGAGGCTGCAGCCTAGAGTAACACCCTTCATAGTAGGGTCTCAGTGGAACTCTAACACAAGTTGATGCTACAGCAAGATGAGTTCATCACACTGTCTTCTATGGTCTTACTCGTTCTTCAGAACATTCTTGCGAGTATTTCTCACTAGGCTCAATGCCTTAGAAGTACTTAAGACACTATTACTCAATAGTGTATCCAGACATTGTACTCGATGCAATGTATTTTCCAGATGGCTCCGGAGGCAAAACAATTCGTTTTTATGTTTTTTAATTAGCTTTTTTTGCCTTCCGGAACGTGCTTTTTATTCTTGGCTTTTAAGATTTGTGTTTCAGGTTTCTTTCTTGGCTCGAAGTACTCAAAGTCGACTTACTCAAGTCGCAATCTCAAAGTCGACTTACTCAAGTCGCAACTCAAAGTCGACTTACTCAAGTCGCAATCTAAAGTCGACTTACTCAAGTCACATCTCCAAGTTGACTTACTCAAGTCACATTCAAAGTCCGCTCTGTGCGGCATAAAGTCGACTTACTCAAGTCGCATTCAAAGTCCGCTCCACACGGCAATTTAAAGTCGACTTACTCAAGTCGCATCTCTAAGTCGACTACTCTAGTCGCATCACAAAGTCGACTAATCTAGTCGCATTCTAAAATCCACTCCGCATGGCAATCTAAAAGTCGACCCCGGTCGCATCTAAAGTCCGCTCTGACAACAATATTACTACTCGAAGACGACTCCAATTACTACTCAACAACAACTTCAGCATGCTCCGCTTCAGCTCGGGGGCTCAACTCCAATTACTACTTGACGTGGCTCATACGGCTCACCCAGCGATGAGCTTGGGGGCTGGACACCGCAAGAGTACTCGGATGATGACTTTCGCAAACACTGAAGACCCTTGGATTGATTCTTGAATCGTTCCAAGGCTAGGGGGCTACTATGCTACAACCATCAACCTCTTTTTTCAAGACAGAAGATGCAGATTCTAGACTGACCCTCAGCTTGACTCTTTGATTCAAATTCAGGCTCGGGGGCTACACTCCATATGGAGTGCGATTTTTGCAAATCGCACCTCCATATAGATTAAGACTTCAAGACAAGATAGGTATTTTTTGGAGACTTCCTGGGTTCGAACTCGGGGACGCCTGGGAACTACTCATAGATGAACTAGAGCACATTCCACTCTTTCAGAAATTCAAGTACTATTGAAGACTTCGGCTAGCAGTACTCGAGATGATCAAAAACTACTCGACGAAGCTTCAAGACTACTTGAACTCGCTGCTCAAGACTACAAAGTGTTCGGGGGCTTGTCGACCATATACCCCTGGGTACCCATACATGGAAGAATACGAACTTATACCATAAATCCTTGTAATCCTACTAGGACTCGTACCATGTAATCCTACTAGGACTCCTATCTTGTAACCGACTAGGAACCCGCCCCCTGGACTATATAAAGGAGGGTCGGGTACCTAGGAGGAGAACAGGGCAACACCTCAATCCCCAACCGCTCCGGGGAACACCCAAGCGCAGGGCGCCATACATGATACTCCAAACAGGACCTAGGGTCCGCTACTCTGGCGGCCCGAACTTGTATAAATCTGTGTCCCGTGTCCTCGCGCATACCTTCGAGTTCCAGGTCTGGCGATCCTCCACCGCACAATCTACTACCTCAGGTACCCCCTTGGTAGGCTTAGTGGTCGAAACACTGACATTAGCTTCGTACGTTGACTCCGGCAATTCGTTCTCCTCTGGAAGCATGTCCTTTACGATCATCATTAACTCATCAAAGCCCTTGTCAGAAACTCCATGTTTAGCCTTCCTTTGCAGCATTTCCAATGTGCTACCGAACTTCTTGTGCACCTCTTTGCAATCTAGGTACAATGGTTTCTTGTGATCTTCTAACATACGCTCAAACTTCTTTGCCTCCTTCACCTTTTCGCAATCTTCCTTATGCTCTCGCAACACCTGACTTAGATCATCGAGCACCTCATCATCTTCTCCTTGTTCAGGCTCTCCCATTGCAACACAATCCTCACCCATTGGATCATCTCCCATTGCAAAGGCACCTTCTTGAGTCCAATCAGGAATATTGCCGTCCTCTTCTTCGTCATCTTCCATTATAACCCCTCTCTCCCCATGCTTTGTCCAAGCAAAATAGTTTGGCATGAATCCCCATTTGTATAGGTGATCGTGAAGAGTCTTTATATATCGTTGAGAAATCCTTCAAATTACTGCATTTTCTGCATGGACAAATAGTGAAGCCGGACGGGGGCTTGTTGGATTCCGCTACTTCTAGAAATCCACGAATCCCATTAATGTATTCATGGGATATTCTATTGTCGGTGTACATCCATCGCCGGTTCATCTACAAATAAAGTATCACCGAACAAAATATATTATTATCATGTAACAAATTCATGATTATGTTACACAAATTCATAGTGTTTAAATCTATACTGCACATGAAATATAAAATTTTTCCTAATTTTCTAATGAGTAAACAATTTTTTTAATGAAGAAAACTATTTTTCTAATTAGGAAACTGTGAGACATGGGTACCCCTGGGTCCCCACCGACCAGGCTCACGGCCGTCCCTGACAAGTAGGTCCGGCCTACCAGAAGACCTGCCGACCTGTCAGTGGGCCCAACCGACCTAGTTGGCAGCCCACACGACCTCCTGAAGACCTTCCAGAAGATTCCCCCGACGACCTAATTCAACACGACCTCAAGACTTGGCGTACAAGACAAGACATCGGTGGATTTCGACCAAAGCAGATCGACAGATAATGGCAAGTGTTGTAATCTAGACTTAGGTCTCCTGGTCGTAACCGACCAGGAGTCTGGGAACCGACCTCATCCGCTGGCCAATATAAGGCGGACGAGGTGACCCTTGTATCAATACGCAATCCTTAAGCAATCTACACCAACAACTAGACGTAGGGTTTTACTCTCCGGAGGCCCGAACTAGTATAAACTCGCCGTGTTCTCTGTGTTCCGTGTGCTCTTGCACAACCTTCGAGTTCTTAGCCTTAGATTCCACCTCACCGAACAACTAAACCACAGGGATTAACACCCCCGTGGGCTATCTAGATCTCACCATCTGACAGTTGGCGCACCAGGTAGAGGGGAATCAAGGTTCTTCGTGCAACTCGATGGCTTCGACCAACGGCGTCATCTTCCCGAAGAGCATGGCAGACATCCTCGCCAATCCCGTCGACATCTGCTTCGGCTCCATGCCGGCGAAAGCCACCGCTCCAGCCGCCTGCCTCGTCATCGAGAGCAACGCGGTCACCTCCGACCAACAGATCGGGACAGATCTGTTGACGGAATCCCACCCACCCACTCCTAGCGACCTGATCGCGGGGATCGATCGTGTTTAAGGCATGCTCTCCGACACGATCAAAATCTGCGAACGCGTCAAACGCCCTCGCAGGACCTCATCATCAACCAGCATGCCTCTTGGCTTGCGGAACGTAGCTCACATAGCATCCCGCTGCATGAAACGCAAGATCCAGATCGAATCTGGACCCAAGACACCAGATCGTGGAAATCGCAGGAGTCACCTCGACGAACCCTGTCCTATCCACGAGAATCCCAAACACACGGCTCGCCAGTGCCGTGTCCTCAAGAAGCTTCGACGACCCCTTACTGCGGCCCATCACTGCCAGATGAACCGGGAGCCATCTCCGGACCGCCTCACGTTCCAGATCGCCCGCACAACTATCTCCCCGAACTATCCGGGAGAAGAGCTCGAGACCCTAGATCGCGAGGTCTTGGTCGTCTCTGCGGATGTACCACCGCAGGATGGAGAAACAGATGAACAACGCGTGGAGCGCGAGAACGCCAACGCCGACAGAGCTGCTCGTCGGCAACAAGAACTCGCTGCAGCTGCCCCAGCCGCAGGTCAACATGCAGCCAATGCTGGGCAAGGAGTGCCAAACCCTTAGAACGTGGAACATCTACGACGATTCTTCCCGTAGAATAGTTTTTAATTACAGCTATGTTTTCCTTTTTACCTTTTTCAGATTAAATAAATATTAGCTCAAGCAGTCATCTGCTGTGTGCCGAGCCCTACCTTCTCCTCTCTCGTGTCATCAACCCTCCCCCTCGACACGCTCGGGGGCTTGGCTAAAGCCAACACATGGGTCGTAAAACCTGAGGGTTATAACCTTCTCCTACTCCTCCCCCTCGACATGCTCGGGGGCTTGGCTCAAAGCCAACCTAAGGGTCGTTCGACCTGAGGACATCATCCCTAATGGGTATAAGCCCTCTGTCGCTGCGAGCATGCTTGGTCGATAAGGTCGCCAGACCTGAGTCCTAGACTCCTCCTCGCGCGCCGACCTCACGTAAGCCTCCACGCTGAGCTGTGGAGGTCGGTAAGCCAGCCTCTCCGTGAGTAGTGGTCAGCGAGGCAAGAAACAACACGTCGTCATCTACAAGACTACCAAGCTCGCGCAGGCACAAGGCAAGTACTTCACTTAGGCATAACAAAATATTCATCAAGAATCATTGTTTACACGACAGAGAAGAGGAGGAGGTACAACTCTCAGTCCAAGACTACTGCCCGCCGTCATCACCTTCATAGTCCAAGGAGTTCGCCACTTCCATGGCGGCATCTTGAACTTCCAGCTCCAGGGCTGCGAGGTCTTTTTCAACATCAGCACCCCCCTTGACCTTAGCCATGTCAACATCGGGGTAGTGCGACTTCACCCTCACCAGCGCATCAGTAGCCGCCGCCAAGCTCGTCGCCTTCAGCAACGTGAGGAGTCTGTCAGGAGTCTCTATGAGATGATCAACAACAGACTTGGCCTTCCCCCTTCAACCGGCACCGCTATGCAGTCCATAGCGTAATTGGCGGCGCCCTTCAGGTCGTTCAGCTCCACCTCATATTCTGCAATGGTTACTTGGTCATTCTGCAATGACTTCAAAGCCACCTCAAGATTGACCTCAAGGTCTTGCCGAGCTCGTTTCTCATAAGTCAGCTTTTGAGATACGGCATACTCACTGTCAGCAGCTTCTTTCATCGCCCGCTTGAGCTCTTGGCCCCCAGCCTCGACCTCACGAAGCGTCACCTCCAAGGACCGGACCTTTTCCTTGGTGTTCTTTAGATCGTTGTTGAGGTCCTCCTCACGCTTGCGGAAGTCTGCAAAATATCCAACAAAATTGATACTCAACACAAAGACCTCAGCTCTACAAGAGGATTAACAACATAAAGTCTCGACCTTACCTATGCTCACAGCATTGAACTGCGCATTGGCCTCCTGGGTCTTGCGCTTTTCCTCGGCGATCTCGTCCTCGAGCTTCTTCTTCTCTACGGCCACCGCCTCGCGGACCTGTTTGAGCTCTTGCTCAAGATCAGTAACCCGCCGCTGCGTCGCCTCAGCGTTATTCAGCAGGTTGATCCGGCTCTTCGCACGATCTGCTAGCACCTGGTATAACACAACAGCTCGTCAGTAACAAATCAACAACACGTCGTCAGAAATAACATCAGAGGCAAACTCACCGTCAATGCAACGTTGATGGTTATAATGCCGGTCCGCACGGCCTGCATATCTTCATTGTCGTCAAAGATGTCCTCCTGCCAAGGGGTATTATTCCAGTCAATCTCTCGTCGTGGCAACCTCGGGCTCGACGGAGAAGAATTAGGTACCTGTGCGCCAGATGTCCCCGGACCTTTCGGCACTTGGTCAATCTGGGCCTGATCCTTGACCAGGTCTTCCTCCATCCCACCAGGCCTCGCGCTGATGGGATCCACGTCAATGACCCGCGGAGAAGCCGACGTTCCGACGTCCCCCACGGCACCTCCTACTCCCGCATCATCTGCAGGCGGCGGAGTTGCCATCCTTGAGTCTGTAGCCGCCGGCGGAGTTGCCCCCCTTTCATCAGCAGCCGGTGGCGGGGTCGCCGTTCTCGCATCGTCAACCAATGACTGCGCCACGACCTTAGGGTCGGGCGACCTCGTGCGGGAAGGCGAGGCCTGAGCGCCCAGGTTGCGCTGAGGCTCTGCAACCGACCTACATAGTCCACCACGCACAAACAAGCATAAAAAACACGGCAACAATGAGTTAGAGATATCGAGTGTTCAAGACCTTACCTCGTGATGGTCGGGACACGAGGCTTCGGCCTAAAAATCCGCGGCCTATTCAAAACAGGCATCTTTGCCTGCGTAGCAGCGACAGCTCACTGCGCCTCCAATCCTTGATGGAGGGCATCCTCTGTCGTCTTCTGCGCCAACTCCCACTGCCTCTTGGCTGCGGGGCTCAACGACCTCCTCACCGATCGTTCTTCTACGACCGGTGGCTCTTCGGTGGCTTCGTCTTCTTCTTCATCAGATTCGACCTCCCTGGACGGAGGCATAGGAATCACCGGCGTCCCAACAGCCGGCGGAGGACTTGTCTTCCTCTTCCTCTTCTTCTCCTCCGCGGCCTTTACCACGGTGACCTTAACAGCAGCCGTCGAGACTGACTGCTTCGCTACCGCCACCCTGGTCTTGCGCCTAGGCTTCGCGGCACTACCCGCCTCCGGGCCGGTCCCGGCGTCGCCACCGACCTCAGTATCGGTGTCCTCATCGGCCTCCACCGACGAGTCAGACTCGTAATACTCCAGCAGCCGGGCTGCCGGAGGTTGATACTTGTCCGACCTCAGCTTCCGCCGGTTCTGCTCGCCTTCGCGAAGAGGTGCAGGGCACCAAAACTAACGTTCACGATCCTGCAACAACCAACGACCAAAAGGGTTAAACGACGTAAATCTACAAACAGAGTAAAACAACCTAAAATAGTCCCAGGACTTACTGGGTCAGCCGGCCTCTTCAGCGAATGTGTTTTGGGGCACTTCTTGATCTTCACCTTCCCAGAGTAGATCTGGGACACCCTGGCCGCCATCTCCTCCTTGGAGACCTTGCGGTTCACCTCACGAGTGGGGTCTGACTGCCCCCAGTATTCATATGCGGGGTGGACCCGATCCTTGATCGGCTGAATCAGCCGCCGGCAAAACGACCTGGCGACCGAACCCCCTGTCACACCCCGGTTCTTCAGGTCCTGGACCAGCTCCAAGACCTCCTTGATGTCATCAGCTTCACGAGAAGACAGCCCCAAGTCCCATTCAGAAATCTTCACGGGCTTGTGGCCAGAACGACGCAGAAGGGCCGGCAGCTGGTCAGCAATGTAGAACCACTCCGACCTCCACCCAGCAGTGTTGTTGGGGAGATCGCTGTCTATCCACTCTGACTTGAGGCCCGACCTCAAGCAGAACATTACAGCCCACACTGGCCCAGACCTCTTGCCAGTACTCTTCACACAGAACAGGTGCCTCCAAAGAAGAAAGTGAGGCGATATCCCCAGATATGCCTCACAGAAGTGGATAAAGGTCGATACTACGGTGATGGAGTTGGGAACGAGATGTACCAGCTCTAGCTTGTAGTAGTAGAGAAGACCCCGGAAGAAGTCACCCGCGGGGAGGTTGAAGCCACGCTCAAAGTACGACGCGGAGACGACCTGCTCCTTCACATCCTCGGTTGGGAACTCCTCCCCCACCACCGCCTTCCACTCCACCTCCTCCTTCGGCCTCAGCAGCCCACGGTCCACCAAGGATTGGATCTTGGCCTCTGTCATCGTCGACCACACCCACACAGTGCGTGGGTCCGGGATCGGGAGAGCTTCCGCCGCCATTTCCGAGCTAGGTTTGGATCTGGATTTGAAAGTACACAAGGTCTTGATGCGCATGCGCAGCAACGAACGGCGCGGGCGGCGGCGCTAGCACGCGGATGGCCGGAGCCGGCGATGGGATGGACGCGCGCGCAAGGAAAGCGAGCGCAAGGCTACCGCGGCTACGGCGCGGTGGCGGCGATAGCGACGGGAGGAGGAAAAAGATGAGTGTGGTCAACCCCGACCCTTGATATTCTATTATAGGGGGGTCCACCGGGTCCGCTCGTTGCGGCTCCTTCCGCCGTACGGTGCTCACCGCAACGGCTCTATTCCGATAATTTCGTGAGAAGATCACGCCGGATTTTTCGCCAAGAAAATGAGCAACGACTTAAGCTCCGAGTTTAGGTCGTCAGTCACAGTAATGTCACCAGGTCATCCCGATGACAATATTTCGATCCTCACAAGGTCGATAAGCCCCCAAATCATATCAATTTAGGTCTTTTGACAAATCATTTTGTCAAAACGACCAAGTACATGACAGAAGAGAGCGAACATTACACGGGTCCTCCGAAGGTACACAGGTCACCTGCGACCTCATTGGATCTAGAACCCGGCAAAAAAATATAAACGTACTCGAAGACCTGATCTACCTAGAGCAATCCTTGAGGCGTACTCCGATACAGTAGAGTGCGTCGCAAGAATTCTTCTAGCCTCAGGACCTCGATGGTGGCCTTGCGGTGAACAACTGCACAACGCTGCACGTAGTTGGGCACACTTTGTGCCTGACTATGGAATGCAAATACGAGCTTGCTCTTCGGCATGGACTGCAGACCCTCAACGAGCACCACACAGTCGTCGAGGACTTACAGCTTCACCTCGGGCCTCTACAGCATCACCTCCAAACTCTACCTGGTACCACGCAAAGGCACGGTACAAAGAGTGGGGGTGCTGCCTATATTTTGCAAGAATTCTTCTAGCTCCAAGCTTCTACAGACACAACATCCTACAATCTGGTGGACGGACACATGCCCATGGCATGGCCTCTAAACTCCTCTGCGGCTTCATAGCTGAGCAATGCTCGGTGCTTTCTCCCCTCAAGCTTCACGGTGCTATTTATAGCCAAAAGCCAGGCCTCGGGCAGCTGGCGAAGTGATGACACTGAAACCACATGGGTCCAGTAGGCTTGCAGACATGTGAGTAATTAAAGGCGACGACTTTATACCTGACTCGCGACGTCTTTGTCGCTAGCGCATCAATGATGCCTGAGCCCGCAGCAGAATCACATGGCTACAGTGCGCTCCTTGATTCGTGGGCAGTTTGTCGTTTTCTGGGTGGCAAGAGTATCTCCGACCACTGTTGACCCGTGACCCTGCAGTCTACGGAACAAGACAAAGCCTGACTCTGCGTCAGAGGGCCCGGCGCCTTACTACATCTACGGACGACGATGACTCCACGACCCTCCTCTACGACCTGATATCTTTTATTTGCACCCGCTAGGCTCTGCGTCCTGGTGCACCCGCTACGGCTCTGCACGTAAACGGACCTATTCCAATCAGCCTATATTTCTGTTTCCTGAGCAGAATGGTCGTAGGTTCGATTGAAGACCTTCTGGGGTAGGCGTGCCTCGCTGCTCTGCCAGATCCTTCTGGGCGCCTGGAGATCAGAAGCATCATGGAGATCTACGATTTTCGTCGGGCCCCCGTGGTCGGTGTGCCTATTGCTGAGGTTGTCAACACCTCAGTACCATGGCTCCACTGGATGGCTAGCAGCTATGTTGGTCATCTGGACACCAAAACGACCTTCTTGAGGTCGGTGTGCCTTAATACTTAGGTCTTGCAAAACCTCGGTATGTCTACGGCTCTGCCAACCTAGTTGGGCGCCCTGGATGAGTGACCTTCCGAGGTCGGTGTGCTCTTGTAGCCCTGCCAGTCTGCTCTGCACACCCAGGATTTTACGACGGGAATGACGGCCTCCCTGTGGGGTGCGCGCCTAATGGCCCTGCCAAGTACTTCCGGGTGCTTGGGCGCTTGTGTTTTGAGACCTCCCTGAGGTCGGCACGCCTCGAGTGGCTCTGCCAGACTCCTTGCAGCCATGCAGTATATCTGGGTGTCTCTACACTCCATACGTTCAAGATTAACATCACTTTGCAAAGCTTCATCGTCGGCGATTCTGGAAACTACAACTTCAGCTTCATCATTGATCGTTTCGACCACTACAGAAGACCTCTTCATGCGACACGCCGTTCAAGATCCTACTGGGTATCCTCGGATACTAGGCATTATTGATTTGAGGCTTCTTCGAGGTCGGCACGCCTACAAGGCCTCCACGAGGTCGGCCCTGCCAGACTCCTTGCAGCCATGCTGGGAGATCTGGGTGTCTACACTCCGTTCGACCAAGACCACGACTCAGTTTTTCTTCTCTTTTTTGAGCATCAAACCAGCCATGATGTCTGCTTCAAGGCTCGGGGACTACTCTACGAGTGCATCTTCGACGCCCTCTTAGTTTTTCTTCGTCGTACCGACCTGTTGGGAAACCTGTTTCTCATCACGTCGTTACTCGACCTACCTTCTTTCTCTTGTTTTCTTCGTCGTACCGACCTGTTGGGAAACCTGTTTCTCATCACGTCGCTACTCGACCTACTTTCTCTTTTTTGGATCATCATACCGGCCATCTTGCCCGCCACGATGCTCGGATACTACTCTATGAGTGCATCCTTGATGCCCTCTGAATTTTTTCATCGTCGTTTCGATCTATTGGAAGCCTGCTTCCTATAGGTCGTCACTCGACCTCTCTTCGTTCAGCAAGACTACAAACAGGTCAGCTGCTAAGCTGACTTGTTCTTTTATCTTTTGGACCGACGTGCATGCTATTCGACCTGTCGATAGCTCTACGACTTCGTCATGACCTTTCTAAGGTCGCTGCGCCTACACCTCGCTCGGGGGCTTGTGAGACATGGGTACCCCTGGGTCCCCACCGACCAGGCTCACGGCCGTCCCTGACAAGTAGGTCCGGCCTACCAGAAGACCTGCCGACCTGTCAGTGGGCCCAACCGACCTAGTTGGCAGCCCACACGACCTCCTGAAGACCTTCCAGAAGATTCCCCCGACGACCTAATTCAACACGACCTCAAGACTTGGCGTACAAGACAAGACATCGGTGGATTTCGACCAAAGCAGATCGACAGATAATGACAAGTGTTGTAATCTAGACTTAGGTCTCCTAGTCGTAACCGACCAGGAGTCTGGGAACCGACCTCATCCGCTGGCCAATATAAGGCGGACGAGGTGACCCTTGTATCAATACACAATCCTCAAGCAATCTACACCAACAACTGGACGTAGGGTTTTACTCTCCGGAGGCCCGTACCAGTATAAACTCGCTGTGTTCTCTGTGTTCCGTGTGCTCTTGCACAACCTTCGAGTTCTTAGCCTTAGATTCCACCTCGCCGAACAACTAAACCACAGGGATTAACACCCCTGTGGGCTGTCTAGATCTCACCATCTGACAGAAACTCTTTTTCTAACTAAGAAATCATTATTCTAATGAGTAAACCATTTTTCTAATGAGGTACTAGTGTTTAAAAGAAGGCAAGATTATGTTACATAAATTCAAACTGTTTAAATCCATATTCCACATGAAATATAAACTTTTTCCTAATGTTCTAATGAGCAAACAATTTTTCTAATGAAGAAAACTATTTTTCTAATGAGGAAACTATTTTTCTAACTAAGAAATTACTATTGTAATGAGAAAACTATTTTTCTAATGAGGTACTAGTGTTTAAATGAAGGCAAGATTATGTTACACAAATAAATTCAAACTATTTAAATCCATATTCCACATGAAATATAAACTTCTTCCAAATTTTCTAATGAGAAAAAAATTTTGCTAATGAAGAAAACTATTTTTCTTACTAAGAAAATATTTTTCTAATGAGAAAACAATTTTTATAATGAGAAAACTATATTTCTAATAATATTATTTTTATAATGAGGAAGCTATTTTCGTGACAAAGAAACTATTTCTCTAATTCTAGTATTAATATTCCTAGTCATTTCTCTTAGTAAGTACATCCAAAAGCATTTAATATATTTATTTATATAAAAAATATGAAAAAAATTAATTTGTATTATCATATACAACATCTCATCCAATTAACATAGCACATCCATTTCAATTAATTCTATTAAAACAGAGACAAAATACAATAAATAGAAAAAAATCCCCATTCTTAGTTCATTTTAAAGTGCTAAAATACTCCTATTTCAACCAATGAAACTCAATAAAATAAGCATGAATCAAGGGAGCATAAAGTAACTAACCTCTAGACCACTTCACTGAGTGAAATCGACGAGAAATAGTCGCAAATCCGGCAAAAGCTCCTCTAGGGCACCATGGAGAAGGAGGAGCTCGAAGTGGAGAAGTGAAGGAGGGGGCTCGGGCTGGGGGAGGAAGAAGCTCAGATATAGCCATTGCACAACATTACCGGCCCGTATTACGAACCGGTACTAATGTGACGACATTAGTACCGGTTTGTAATACGGGCCGGTACTAATGTTCGGCGTTCACATTAGTACCGGCTCGTATTCAACACCGGTACTAATGTGGAACATTAGTACCGGTGCTGAATACGAGTCGGTACTAATGTTGGCCATGAGATGGCTCCGCAGGACTCCTTTTTCGCACGGGATTTTAGTACTGGTTCTATTTGACATTAGTACCGGGCTACGAAATAACCGGTACTAATGTCAAATTTTGCCTGGGATGGAAGTCTCATTCCGTAGTAGGTGCTTCACGGAGTTTAATGTTAACCGTAATTATTATACTAATGAAAATATAATCTCAATCTGTTTACGTAGGCATAGCACCAAAAAATGCATTCGCAAGCAGATGATCCGTAAATAGGAGCTGTGGGACTTGTGTTGACTATTACTCCAAAAATGTTGTGTCCTCTCGCCACTATCCCGCGGTATACTTGCATAGATCTGGGAGAGGAGGAAGACGCGTCAATGCAGAAGTCCTGCCCAGGGTTTTTTACCATCTGGAATGCTCAAACCGCCGGGGTTTAGTTCCGGTTTACCGGTCCAGTTTGACGGGAAACCGGAAAAAATCGGACAAATTCAAATTTCAAACCAAAACGCGTAGTGCATTCGGTTTCCTGCGGTTTACCGAGCGGTTTTGACCTGTAAGCCGGACCGGTTTGACCGGTAACCGGTAGTTGAACAAAAAAACCGATTCGGTGAAGAATTTGGCATGTTTTCAAATTTGAATTAAAAAATTAGAAAATAAAAGAAAAATTTATAAAAATATTTCAAGGTGTGCAGAATCTAATGGTGTCAAAAATTTTCTAATATTAGTGCATTTAGTATTTTTGCGGGCATTAGAAGTTGAACTACCCAATTTTTTTTCCTTTAGTTGAACTACCCAATTTTTTTTCCTTTTTCATTTTCGATTCAACTTCTAATGCCCGCAAAGTATACTAAATGAACAAATATGTGAACAATTTTGACACCATTAGATTCGTCGCAACTTGAAGTATTTTTAGGAATTTTTCATTTTTTGAATTCAAATTCAAAAATTTGAATTTAGGCGGTTGGGAACCAACCGGAACCGGAACCGTACCGGACCGGACCAGTTTGACCGGTAACCGCGTGTTGGGGCGGTAGAAAACATCACCTCTAGGCACCGGGAGCTTGTCAGAATGAGAAGACCATTTGGCTTCGGCCTTTTTCAAAAATTCCAACAATAAACTTTAGGCTTCGCAAACTTCCGGGCCAAAAAGTTAACCCACACAAGAGAACACGAGGGTTAACGCGAAGAGCGTTTCCTCCGCAGAGAACGGCTGCAGGGCTTCGGGATGTTTTTGTTGTCACCGGGGCTCCGAAGGACTTACTTGTTCAGGGTATTTGATCTCAATGGACTTTCTTTTTTTAGGAAAACTAAGAAGTCTGGGCTTCAACAAGATCGTCGTGTGCTGGGAATCATTAGGTTAACCCGTATCAAGCTTTTTCTTGTAGGGAAGAGTCCGAAGCACCAGGGGTTCTTTCGAGGTAAGCGGAGAATGAGGATCAGAGCTCCGCTGAAGGATCCCGTTGGTCCAGTACTTCTTGGTCTCAGGGCCAAGCTTCGAAACCCAGGAATCTCTGACGGATGTGGCCTTAGGATGAACAAGATTGCGAAGCCCGGGGCTCTTCGAAGACTTGGTTGCGACAACTCAATCAAAGGCTATTGCAACACAGAACTGCCTCCGGTTTTCGCGGCGCATCCTCCGCTCTGCTGTCTCCGGCGTGATTCACGCTCCGCAAACTACGGCGTCAAATCCGCATCAAGTGTAAAAACCCAAGTTTGCCCCCGAATATTCTTTTGAGATGCTAGGGATGTAGGGCAAACTTGGGATGTAATTTTAGTCTTTGAGAACTATAAAAGGAGACCCTCACCCTATTGTAAGGGGGTCACCGTTTTTGGAAAGTTGAATGTGTAATATTCCAAGGGAAGCCATCTAATTAATATACGTGATTGCGAATAAGTTAATTGTGTATTTTTTATTAAGTAACCCTATCTCTGTTTGGGAGTTTGCTGTACCCAACAGAGGCGCCCACCATGTTCTTAGCCACTAAGGAACCCACGATGGCACCCTCAAAGAAAATACCTGTTGACCAAGAAGAGTCCTGAGTGGCCGCTAAGGAAAAAAGGATCATAGTCGCTCCGGAGCTCAGGCCGGAGGACGAAGACTTCGCACGAACTCGTAGTGAAAAAAGAAAAGTGGCGGGGAATGCCACACAAGACTCTGACCCGGAAACCAGTCTCACAAACGACAAGGAGGGCGCAGTCGAAAGAGAGCTGGACTCAGTTTTAAGGCAAATCGAAGCCATGAAGTGGGAGAAAGAAAGAATAGCCCTAGAGTTCGAAGCCCAGAAACAAGCTGATGAGAAGATCAAAAAGTTAAAGGCTGCGAAGCTACAGTTGGCTCGGATGCAGGAAGAGCTGGATGAGTTGCACTCCCACCGGCACACACCGCCAAGTCCCACCCCAAACCACGAGGAAGATCCGCCTCTGCGAAACGAAAACACAATGTTCAATTTCCCAACCCACAACACCGCAGGAATGTTCATGTCCGTCAACTCAACCTCGCCTCTGTCCATCGGCCTGCAAACAGCACCATGGCCTTTCACTTACAAAACAATCTCCTTGCCAAAGTATAACAGACTGACAAACCCAAGACAGTTCATCATGAGTTACGAAGCTGTTGTGGCTTCGGCCGGCAGTGACGAAGTCATTTTGGCTAAATCATTCATCATAGCGTGCGAAGGTGCGGCTTTGAACTGGTACTCGCTGTTACCCCCACACTCAGTCTACAGTTGGGTTGACCTAAAAACAAAACTCATCCAAAACTTCCAAGGCTTCCACACCGCAACCACAGATGAGGGAGACTTGTTCTACTGCATTCAAAAGGACAAAGAACCTTTGGCAAATTATGTAAGAAGATTTCTCCAGCTAAAATCCCAAACTCCAGATGTATCGGAGAAGGTTGCCATAGCTACCTGTATCAAGGGGCTAACTCCAGGGCAAACAACATCACACCTCTCAAGGAAAAAGCCAAAGACAATGCAAGCACTCTTGGCGAAGCTCGAAGAGTGTTGCACATCCGATGAAGATCACATGAGAAGAGTAGCCGAGAGAAATCGCCTAAGGCAAACCCAGAGAGAGCAAGAATGAGCTCCTTCACACCGAAGTGTATTAAAACAATAGAGCTCCATTCCCACCAAACCAAGTACTCCCAATCGAAGCCGCACCAGATACCCAAAACCAAAACCAAAACCCACCACAAAACCAAGCTCCACAGCAGGCTTCGCAAACTCCGAACCGAGGAGGCCATAATCAGAGAGGGAGAGGGAGGGGTAACGGACCATCCCCTCAAAACCAAGGCATCCGCCCTCGCTTGTTTTACTGTACATTCCACAGAAAACAACCTCATCACTCCACAGACAATTGTCCCGAAACCAAAAGAACTTTGGAAAGAATGGCCGAGGAAAAGAGGGCCGCTCAAACCCAGCATCAACTCGTGCCGCCTAAACCTGTCAACCACACTTGGCCTCAGCAATCTTTCCAGCAAAACCCATATCCCACCGCACCTCTGCTGCATTATTACAACCAAGGAAACCCAAGCTTCTTCCAAACCAGCACATACAATCAACCACAGCCAGCATGGCAAGCACCACCACCACATCAATACCAGCCACAGAATCAACAAAACGCTCAACCTATGCAACAAATCCCACCTCCGCCGCCCGGTATGCCAAACGTGGTTCCAAAAGCGGAGCCGGCCAACCCAAGAAATGATCCAAAAGCTCTGCCAACCTTCGGCTCAATCATGGCCATCTCTCAGACTAAGGCTCAGAATCAGGAGAGTTCTTATCGCCAAATGTTTCCAATCGTGGGAGGGTCATCCCTCGAGTTTGAGAAGAAGAAGATGAGGAGGAACTATTTTAGAGAGGTACCATAGTCCAAGACGGACCTCCGGTAAAGCCACCTTGGGCGCATGTGCCCATCACCTTCATGGAAGAAGACTTCACTCTAAAAACAGCCGCACACAATGACGCCATGGTCATGAAAACGATCATCGCAGGATGGGAAATTGGAGAAGTCCTGGTCGCCAACGGCAGCTCCACAGACATTCTTTTCGCCAAAACTTTCAGAGAAATGAAGATAGACCCACATTTGTTGCAAGAAGCGGATATACCACTTCTAGGCTTCGGGGGGAAACCAGTCAGAGCGCTAGGAAAAATCACATTGTCTGTTTCCTTCGGGAGTCTTGACAACCCAAGAACTGAGTTGATCACATTTGATGTAGTGGAAATGCATTACCCTTACTTGGCCATCTTAGGTAGGGGCTTTATCAATAAGTTTGACGCAGCAGTTCGGCAATTGTTCTTATGCATGAAAATACCGGCACTCAAAGGGTTCATCACATTGGTGATCAGCAAACCGCTAGGGACTTTGAAAGGGGCATAGCGCCAGGACAAAGAAGCATACATCATCTCACTCAAGCCGAAGCGGACGAAGCCGAGGAAAAAGAAAAAAAGAAAAAGTTCGCGGAGCCTAAAAGAGACAAGGAAAAAGTAAACATCAGTGCCGACGGCGAGACCAAAAGAATTCAGTTAGATGCACACATGCCGGACAGGGCAGTAACAATCGGAGCTGAGCTGAGCCTGGAAGAAGAACGAGAATTGTTGACGTTCCTGGCCAAGAATCAAGATGTGTTCGCATGGTCAGCCCACGACTTGAAAGGAGTTGATCAAGACATCATCGAGCACAGGCTAGAAATGGACAAGAACATCAGGCCCAAAAAGCAAAAGCTTCGCAAAATATCAGACGAAAAGGTCGAAGCTGTGAAAGCAGAAGTACAAAGGCTACTCGACGCCAACGTGATTCACGAAGCCAAATACTCAACCTGGCTTGCGAACACAGTCCCAGTGAAAAAGAAAAGTGGAAAATGGAGAATGTGTATAGACTTCACAGACCTAATCAAAGCTTGCCCAAAAGACGACTATCCACTAGAAAGAGTGGACAAAATAGTCGATGACACAGCAAACAACAAAATGTTGTCTTTGCTCGACATGTTCTCGGGATATCACCAAGTCAGAATAAGAAAAGAACACGAGGAGAAAATCAGCTTCATCACTCCCTTCGGTATCTTTTGTTTCTTGCAAATGCCCGAGGGGCTTAAGAATGGAGGACCAACCTTCACCAGAATGACAGCTTCGGTGTTTCCCGAACAACTACGCAGAAATTAGTTGGCATATGTGGACGATATAGTCATCAAAAGCAACAAGTGAGGCGATCACATTTCTGACCTTGTAGAAACTTTTGCAAATCTGAGAGCTGCAAACCTATGATTGAATCCTGAGAAATGTGTGTTCGGAGTAGCCGTGGAAAAGTACTCGGATGTCTCATAGAAACAAAGAGAATACAAGCTAACCCTGACAAGATACAAGCAATAATAAAGATGGAGGAGCCCAAGTCCCTAAAAGATGTGCAGAAACTCACAGGGAGAATAGCTGCGTTAAACAGATTTGTGTCCAAAGCCGCGGAACGAAGCCTCCACTTCTTCCAAGTACTCAGAAACAACAAGAAGTTCGAGTGGGGGCCTGAGCAGAGCAAAGCGTTTGCGGACCTCAAAATCTATCTCACCAACCTGACCAAACTATGTCCCCCGGATCCCGAATCCTCCTTATTACTTTACATATCGGCCTCGAGAACTGCCGTGTGTGCGGCCCTAATACAAGAAAAAGAGGTGGAAGGGAAACCAACCCAAGTCCCAGTATATTTTGTCTCCGAAACACTCACAAGGTCAAAGGTGTTCTATTTAGAGCTTGAAAAAATTGCATACGCGGTGGTCATGGCAGCGCGGAACTGAGGCACTATTTTGAGTCCCACATAATCATAGTAGTGACAGATCAACCTCCGCATGAGATTTTCAACAACAGAGAAGCTTCGGGAAGAATTTCAAAATGGGCTCTTGAGCTATCGGATCATGTAGTCGACTTTGAAAGAAGAAGTGCCATTAAATCTCAAGTCCTAGCAGATTTTGTTGTGAATTGGACTTCACCAGTAAGCTCAAGCTCCGCAGAGACTGAACAGCCATGGATCGCATACTGCGACGGGGCATATTGCCACAAAGGAGTCGGGGCTTCAGCGGTTATCACTTCCCCAACGAGGATCAAAATGCGATTCACAGTCAGGCTGGACTTCCCAGAGAATGAGAGAGCAACAAACAACACAACCGAGTATGAAGCATTGTTCCTTACCCTAAGAAAAATGAAAGCATTAGGGCAGCAGAGTTTCATTATGAGATCAGACTCAAAAGTCATCCAGGGCCACGTAAAAAAGACAACGAAGCCCGAGAGCCAGAGCTGGTCAAATATCTCGCCGCTGTAAGGTCCATGGAAAAGCATTTCAAGGGATTCACAGTTGAGCACATCCCAAGAAACTCGAACAACGAAGCCGACGCGCTGGCAAAAGCCGCAGCACAAAATCAAGCCTTACCTCCGGATGTCTTCTATGAGGTCCTCACCACGCCTACTGTGAAAGAACCCAAAGTTAAAACAATCAATGTCATAGAGAAATATGATTGGAGGGCTCCAATCCTGGCCTTCTTAAGAGGTCACTATGAACCCACTGAGGAAGTTTCCCTGAACCGCATAAGGCAAAGAGCCCGAAGCTATGAGATAATTGATGGAGAGCTATACAAGTCTGGTATATCAGCTCCTACCCTGAGATGCATTAGCTTCGATGTAGGAAAATAATTGCTAAAAGAAATTCACTAAGGTTTTGCGGTGCTCACATAGGCTCCAGAGCTCTGGCTCAAAAAGCGCTAAGGTAAGGTTTTTATTGGCCGTCCATCATCGATGATGCTCACCACTTGGTAAAAACATGCGAAGCTTGCCAGAAAAATTCCAGCAATCAGAGAAGTCCTTCGATGCCCACGCAACTGATACCACCTTCCTGACCTTTGCAAAGATGGGGAATGGACTTAGTTGGACCACTCCCGGCAGCACAAGGAAATTGTAGATTCACGGCTGTCGCCATAGACTACTTCACCAAATGGGTCGAGACTAAGCCGCTGGCAAGCATCACGTCTCACAACATCCAAAGGTTCTTTTGGCAGAATATAATTTGCAGATTTGGGGTTCCTAGGGAACTAACTATGGACAATGGAAAGCAATTTGATTGCAATGATTTCAGGGAATTTGGTCTAACTATGGGAACAAAGTTAAAGTTCGCCTCCGTATATCATCCACAGTCAAACGGGGTGGTGGAAAGAGCCAACGGCCAAATATTTTCTAGCATAAAGAAATGCTTGTTCAACTAGAGAAAGGGGAAATGGGTAGAGGAGTTGCCGAAGGTAACCTTGTCTCACAACACTAGCGTCTCAACGACCACAGGTTTCTCACCTTTCAAGTTTCTATTTGGCTCAGAAGCCATGACACCGGAAGAAATCAAGAACCAAAGCTTGCGAGTCCTAAAAGCACAAGACATGGGCTTCGAGGAAGTAGAGAAAGATTTGATCGAGGTAGACGTACTTCAAGCTGCTGAGAACTTGGAAAAATACCAGCAAGAAACCAAAAAATGGAGGGACAAGAAAGTTGTGAGAAGAAATACAGGTGGGAGACTTAGTCATCAAGAAGAAGAAAAATTTCGACAATCCGGGAAAGTTGCAAGAGCCCTGGGAAGGCCTGTTCATAGTAACAAAGAGTCTCAGACCAAGATCTTTCTATTTGGCAGATCAGTTGGGCAACGCGTTGCCACACACATGGAACGCAGACAGCCTTCTCAAGTACTACCCTTAGAAGTAGGCAGTGTAAAGCTCTGGCTTCGTAAACTTATAAACGGAGCCGGAGCTTAGTTATCTTATGCTTTTTTTTACATTTTCAGCACTTTACATTTCCAAGGACCGTACTCTTTTCCTTGCTTAAGGGGACTCCAAATCAGGAGGCAAGGTTTTTAACGAGGCGGATCCATGTACTCAATTTTAGTTTCAATGAAATTACATTCCCCTTAAAATCCTTCGCTTCATGCTCGTTATCTTCAGCAATTTATTTTCAGTCATTTACTTTCTACAAGGGGGTTTCTGCCCAAAGAGCAACGAAAAGCAACAAGCTTATACACGTTGTCTCATAAAAATCTTAGCACTCATGCCTAAGTACCAAAAAATCCCACATAGCAACAGACTAAGTTGCGGGATAAGTCGTTCATTAATTCTAAGATTTTCACAGGTTCAAATCAATCTTTCAGTCGAAAAGCAACATGATTGCTAATATTCGACCATCAAAGAAAAGTCTGCGAAGCTCGGAGCAAGCTTCGCTAGACTTTGGGGTTTCAAAAGAGAAAGAAACGACCTTAAGAGAATGTCACGATCATGAACTTCGAGAAAAAAAAAACGGGGGGGGGGGGGTTTCTTCAAAAACAAGATCGGTTTTTGCTATCTTCTCGAAGCCAGAGAATATAATAAACAAGAAACAAGGAAAAGAAAAAAATCTTACAAAACATCGTCCTTTTTAGAAAAAGCTTTCAGCAAAAGAGGGTGACGTTTTTCTTCAAACACAGGGCTGCCTCATACCACCACTATATTAAAACTAGAAAGGACAGCCAGTCCTAGAACGAAAGAAAAGGCAACGAAGCCAAAATATCTTACAATATTCGAACCAGCTTAATGTTTTCTTACAAATATACCCGCCGCGCGGGGCGTTCCAAGCACAGCAGTTTAAGTAAGGCAAAGAAAATGTTCAAGCTTCGCCATCTTTATCTTCGCCATCCTTCTGTGCGCCGGAGCTTGTCTCACCAGGGGCTACTTTGGGAGAGTCATCGTCTTCGCTCTCATCCTCAGACAAACCCGATCCTCGTGCCTCCTTTTCCTTAGCCTACAAAACAACAAAATAAGTGATCTTAAAAATAAACAAGCTCGAGAATCAAAAATAAGGAATTCACAAAAAAAATTCTTACCTCCGCAAGGTATCGCCGCGCCATGGCCTTGGCATGCTCTTGCCCCGACACTTCCCAGAATAGGACTAGAAAGTTCTTCTTAACAATTTGAACATTCTTCGAAGGAATTTCGCATTCAATTTCTTCTGCCTTCGGGAACTTATAGCTTCTAGCACCTAAGTCCAGAAAGTGGGAGCATTTACTCTTCTCTAGCAATTCAAGCAGAACTTCAACGCACATCGAAGCCGCGTAGTCGCTGGCTCTGGTCATCACACTAGGGAGATGGTCGAACTCCTGTTCCATCCATTCAAAAATTGCCTTGGCATCTTTATCACCAGGAAAAGGCAGGGGCTCCGCACCAAACTCCCCAAGAGCACGAGTGTACTTTTCATACAGAACACAGAATCGTCCTTTCAGGACACCTTTAACTGCATCTATAAAGTTCTTCTGACCTTGGACTTCTTTCTTAAGTTCTTCAATATCAGATTTCTGGGCTTCCTTATCCTTTTTTTAGAGAATCAATGACAGCGATGTCATCCTCCACTATCTTTTTCAACTCTTCAAGGACTTCATCCCGTTTCTCTGCGTCCTTCGTCAGGTTTTCTGCCGCGATCTTATAGGTGTTAATGTTATCCTCCAAGCTGGCAATCTTCTGCGTTTGCAGCTGGCGCATCTTAGTCAGAGAGGCATTCTCTTCTTTAAGCCTGATAATTTCGCGGTTCAGCTCGATGTTCTCAGCTTCGGACGTCAAAAACTTTTTCTCTTGAGAGCGATATTTTTCAACCAACTTCCTGCTCGAAATCATTGATTTATAACAAAGATCAGCCGATAGCCCAGCCAAGTGGCCAGCTTCCATATCTTCCAAAGATTTCTCATAAACTACAAAAAAAATATATAAGAGATTTCACCCCCATTAGTACATAAGCAACAACAAGGGAAGAATAAAACAATAAACGGGAACAAACCTTGAGAGTCAAAAGGCACCGAGGGCCCGGCACTGGTACCAGTCCCTGGCTGCTTCACAATCAAAGAAGAAGCCTAGGCTCCGGGGATTTCTCCATCTTCCAGCTCTTGGCCATCAGGAGCCCTCCCCTCCACCTGCGGAGCATCCTCTGAAGTCGCGCCTGCAAGCCGAGTAGAATCCCTTAGCTCCCAGAGCACATGAGACTCGATTACCCCACTCTTCTTATAAAATGGCAAGCGAATAGACAATAAAGTTTGTAAATCCCTCATACCAACAGCCTTGTTATAAGAATAGGTCGAAGGGTCGAAAGTGCTCCTCTCCGCAAGAACCATCTCCAGGGTGTGACCCTCCACAGCACCCGATGAGCTCACGGTTTCAGCTAGGGACTGCAGGAATTCAGGCGACGCCTTTGTATCACCTGAAGCTTCAGGATGGTCGCCTAAGCGTGATGGATTACCACCCTTATCCTGATCATTCTCGGCTCCGGGAAGTTTGACACTTTCTTCGACTTTGTCCGAACCACCAGTGTTACCCGCACCAAGGGGGTCCGCAACAGTGTCTTTTGGACTAGACACAATAGCCTTCTCCAGCTCAGGTTCGGCCAAATGATCCTTGTTTTCTCCATCACCATCGGTCCCTGAGTCTAGGAACTCCAAAGTATCAGAGGAGCCAAGAATATTGACCATGCGGCACGCATGCCTCGGCTTGGAGCCAGCTTTCTTGCGACGAAGGCTGGGCTTCGACGCCTTCTCAATAGCAGGGTTGCCATCTTGAATTGCAACCTGCTTTTTCTTGGCACGCTCAAGCTGACTTGTCTTCAAGGAAGACACCGGAGCCACGGTCTTCCGCGAGTCAACAACAGCGGCATCGCTGGCCGGCTCCGGAGAGGTCGCGGACTTCTTCTTTTTCTTTGCAGCATCAGCTGGATCTGACGCAACTTGAGCATAATCACGAGTACGTTTAGACGACGCCTTGGGCTTCGGGCGATCGTCCACTTCAATTCCAAGTTCAAAAAAAATTCAGTTAACGCAGCGGCCTCCGGTGGCTGACTTCCGCGAAGCCTGATGCTCCGCCTCCGTCTAGGGGCCAAGCAAATCCACCACACGCCACTCCACTTCCCCCACAAACTCATGAGCATTTTTTCCCTCAGGCATTTTCAGCCCGAAATGAGGAAAGGGGATTTCCTTCGTAAACCAATCAACCGATAGCCACTTGACCTCCCGAGGGTTCCAACCTGCAGAGAGGGGCCAAATCTCGGCGGCCACAAATTCCTCCATGACATCGCGGCCAGGAATAAACTGCGAAGCCAAGCAGAAAGCTTTCTCACAGTCTTTAAAGCCTCTAGTCCTCGCGAAGTCCGGACCCGTGACATAACTCAGAGGTGTCATGGTCGAGATGCTGAAAGAATAATACGCGGTCCCATCGGAGCCGCGAGGCATGTTTACCTTCACATAGAACCAGTAAGACAACCAGTCATCATCCCATTTGTTCTTATGAGCCGGGCTGAGGTCCACTCTTTCAATATCTTTCTTGGTGTTTTTCCTTCGGGTTGTGAAGGTTATGCACCCAAAGTGATTCTCGTAGATGGCAGGATCCCCATCCAACCGAAAGTTTTGTTTCTGAATGTGGAGCTCGTAGAACCGAACGAAAGCTTCGGTATCAACTCGCCCGTCGCAAGAACGCACGACAAAGAAAAACTTGGACAGCTGAACGAACGCATTCGGTGTCAGCTGATGCAGTTTAACACTGTAACGGTCGAGGATCTCAGGGAGACACCGAGAGCAAGGAAATCTCAAGCCGGCATTGAAGAAATCACGAAAAACTACGGCTTCGCCAGTCTTGGGCTTCGGAGTTGTTTCCCCTTCCGGAGCATGGGCAACACCTTCGGGAAAAAATCCCTTCTCCTCATAATACTTGATCAGGTTCTCAGAAACCAGCGAAGCTCCGAGAACAAAGGACGGAGTCTTAGACTCCCGTCCGGCCATGAGATCCGTCGGCGAAGCCTCCACCGCCGAAAGATCGTCACTAAAAGAGGCCTCTTTAGCCTTTGGCGACAGCTCGTAATCAACAATATCGCCAGCTGGCTCTTCTGGGGCTTCGGCCGGAGCAATGGAAACAGCTATCTCATCCTTAGTCATTGGCCGCGTAGTTTGCTTTGTACGAGCAAGAACTAATAGAAAAGTCTAGGCTCCGCAAAAGAACAAGCTCGAAAAGCAGTGACTAGGTGAAATCCCGTAGCAAGCACGAATCCTAAAGCAGCTAAGCAGGACGAAACAGGGGCTAAAGCTCCGGCGAAAGTAAGAAAGCAGGGGACCCCGACCCCCTCTCTATATAGCCCGAGGAGAGAGAAGAAGCGTAATGGTCTCGAAATACGAACAGGCGCCTCGGGAAGGAGCAATTCGTGTCGTTCAAAGGGTAAACGCGCGAAGCCAAATCAAAGGAAGCCCACAAACTCCCCGTCGCCGAAGGTGACGTTTTCTTCGTCTCAAGGACGCAAAACAAAATCGAGGAGAAGGGTAATCTTGTTGCTTAACGCTTCTCCTCAAGGGACTACTGTTGGGGTGGTAGAAAACATCACCTCTAGGCACCAGGAGCTTGTCAGAATGAGAAGACCATTTGGCTTCGGCCTTTTTCAAAAATTCCAACAATAAACTTTGGGCTACCCACACAAGAGAACACGAGGGTTAACACGAAGAGCGTTTCCTTCGCAGAGAACGGCTGCAGGGCTTCGGGATGTTTGTTGTCACCGGGGCTCCGAAGGACTTACTTGTTCAGGGTATTTGATCTCAATGGACTTTCTTTTTTCAGGAAAACTAAGAAGTCTGGGCTTCGACAGGATCGTCGCGTGCTGGGAATCGTTAGGTTAACCCGTATCAAGCTTTTTCTTGTAGGGAAGAGTCCGAAGCCCCAGGGGTTCTTTCGAGGTAAGCGGAGGATGAGGATCGGAGCTCTGCTGAAGTGATCCCGTTGGTCCAGTACTTCTTGGTCTCAGGGCCAAGCTTCGAAACCCAGGAATCTCCGATGGATGCGGCCTTAGGATGAACAAGATTGCGAAACCCGGGGCTCTTCGAAGACTTGGTTGCGACGACTCAGTCAAAGGCTATTGCAACACGGAACTGCCTCTGGTTTTCGCGGCGCATCCTCCGCTCCGCTGTCTCCGACGTGATTCGCGCTCCGCCAACTATGGCGTCAAATCCGCATCAAGTGTAAAAACCTAAGTTTGCCCCCAAATATTCTTTTGAGATGCTAGGGATGTAGGGCAAACTTGGGATGTAATTTTAGTCTTTGAGCACTATAAAAGGAGACCCTCACCCTATTGTAAGGGGGTCGCCATTTTTGGAAAGTTGAATGTGTAATATTCCAAGGGAAGCCATCTAATTAATATACGTGATTGCGAACGAGTTAATTGTGTATTTTTCATTAAGTAACCCTACCTCTGTTTGGGAGTTTGGTGTACCCAACACCGTGGTTTCCGGACCGGTTCCGGTCGGGATTTTTAACCCCGGTCCTGCCATGAGTGCAGGAAACTCACAACGGGACACTTGATTGGCATATCAGCATACTGTGGCCTGGTTCTATCTCTTGTGTCCAAAACCACGGTGGGACACGCACGATGCGAGCCGAAGGTTGGAGCAGCAACCACGCGGCGGGCGGGCATTGGCAAGTGGCTACAGAGCGGCGGTCGATGTGCGCAGAAACACTTCAGGAGCGCAGCAGGAGGCTGTGTGGGCTTGCCTGAGACCAGGCTCAACAATAGTAGTGATATAGTGGTAGAGGTGCACCGTTGGGGCACCATACGTAAACAGCAACAGGGATGCTGGGAAGAGGCGGACGCTAAATACCAGGATAAGGATTTACACATGAACCATTCCACTTTATCATTCATATGTTTTATTCTGACGAAAACAATCTCTGAAAATTACATCATTGAACATTGCATTGAAAAAAGAAGGGAAAGATGTTACACGATCGATTTGACTAAAAGATCATGTACAACATGCAAACAGGCATAGACAAGGGGAACACCCTTGTTAGCTAGCCATCTTATTGCTGGAACAGCGGAAACGGGAGGAAATCAAACACTCTGATGATTGAAAGGAACATGCCCGCAGGTAGCTGCAGGCTGGAGCAGGGTCGAATATTAAATTATTTAGAGATGATGTGAGCACCAATCTTTGTGACGAAAGCTGTGTCATGGCTTCCAAAGAAGCCCACCACGGTTTCATTCTCTGGCACAGTAAATCTGAAAGGAATGCCGGTCCATTCTCCAAAAGGACCATACTCACCGTAGTTGGTGACGATCTTCAATTGACACAGATAGGACGTGTTTGCTTTGTGACCATGCCCAGAGATCTCCTTCACATACTCTGATGGGCCGAACTTTATCTATAAAACAACACAGAATTCCAAAATTAGATATATATATATATATATATATATATATATATATATATATATATATATATATATATATATATATATATATATATATATATATATATATATATATATATATATATATATATATATATATATATCATCAAGTATTTATTAGGTGGCGTATATATAGCTAGCTACTAACTCCATGCCTCCCAAGAAGATATAATTCTAAAATAATATTAGGTCAAACTATCTTAATAATTTATATAAAAAGATATACATTATATCATACAACTAAATAAGCAAGTATACGTACTCTATCTGTTCTTTTATTTCATAGGTCGCAGTGCTTTAAGTCAAAAGTAACTATCTTTGACCATCTAATCAATAGTATAAAAGTATTTCTCATAGTAAATCTAAAAACATAAATCTTTATGTTATGAATCTATATAATCAAAGATATATATATGCTTGACTAAGAACAAAACTAATACGACATGATTTGCAAAACAACCGCAGGCACATGCATGGTAAGTATGAAATCTACTCACCTCGTGAACGTACAATTTACGATTCTGACCCCAAGGACCAGCGGTGCGGATTTGCCCCTCTTCATCACTGTAGGAAAATTCAAACCCTTCAACTACACCATGATGGTAGATTGTTAAACTTTCTAGACGTTGTGATTTGCCTTCCATTTCCTTATGGGTGCCTCCATTTCCACCCCATGGTCCTCGCTTTATACGTATAGGGATCCTTGGTGGTCCAGGGACCCTGAAATTGGCGGCGGAGACGTTGCCGCAGGTCTCCATGGTGGGATGATCGGTGGGTGTGCAGGCCGTTGCTACCTAGCTAGTGCCGCTACTTGACTCAACTTGTTGTGCTTCTATGAAAGGTGATAAAACACAGGTGCGTACGTAGTCCTATTTATAGCCCCGGCCGGAACTGCAAGCTGCTTCACGGAGGGAGGGCCCCTTGGGGCGACGGTGGGGTGCGTCAGCAAGGAGATCGTCAGCAAGGAGATCGTCAGCAAGTGATATATAGCTATGAATGCCCTAACAGCTGTACTAATTAACGTGCCCATGCATATATATCCATTTGAGTTAAATGCATCATCAGTACCTAAACTTAGGGTGCGCTTAGGTACATCATCTTTCAAATTTTCATTTGAGAACAACAACTTGGCAGGTGGGGTGCACTTATGTACACTACTAGGGAAAGATGCTTTCGTCCCAGGGCATTTTTGACATTATTACCGGTTTTTTACACCCGGTACTAATGTATATATAAACCGGTACTAATGTATGGATGAGAAGAGAGAGCCCCGGCACGCCCTCGTGAGGGCACATTAGTACCGGGTGGGGACTAGCCCCGGTACTAATGTGTCCACATTAATGTGGACACATTAGTACCGGGGCTATACAAACATCGGTACTAATGTGATCCATGTCTAGATCCGTGAAGTGCCTCCTCAAAAAAAAAATCGGCAAACCGACCTCCACCGTACCACACCGTCCACACGCCTCGTTCTTATCCTCTCATCTCCGTCCTGCCTATCCTCATCTCTCTTTCTTCGTTATCCTCATCTCTCCCATTCATTCTTATCCCTCTCTCATCGATCTCTTCTTCCTTTGCCTGCAGGAGGCGAGCGGCGCGGGCAGCGGCCGGCGGCGCGGGAGGCAGAGCGCGGCGGCCATCGGCGCAGGAGGCGCGCGCGGCGCAAGTGGCGCGGCGTGCTGCGGCCGGCGGCGCAGGGATGCGGTTAGCGCTAGTTCTTGTGCAGTAGTGTGTTGCTCTTCTAGTTCTTGTGATGATTTTTGTGATGAATGTGTTCTTGTGATGATTTCTTGTGATCTTTTTGTATCAAATGGATGTTATAACATGTGAATCTTATGCGAATGATTCAATTGACGTTGTAATTTGATGATTTATTGTTGAATCGATCTATGTGTGTGAATATTGTGTGATTGATTGAAGAAGAACAGAAGAAAATAGAGGAAATTACTTGTATAGCATCAAAAAATCTTGCTCTTCTCTTTGTGGCATCCAAATCTGAAATCTTCCCTATGTATGCACCAACAAATTTTTTCTTCCCTATCTAGCACTTCTGTTACTCCCGTCACCCTCCAACGTGAACAGTAAAAATGGCCCACCAAAAAAAGACTAAAATGCCCCTTGGGCCCTCTGCATCGTGGCCATGGCCATGGCCGGCACCGGCGGCCAACCCCAGGCCGTCGGGGGCGCGGGTGCAGACGTGCACACGGAGGTCGTCGCGGGCGCGGGCTCAGGGACACACGCCACCCCCACCGTCACCGTCGACTGCGCCTTCTGCGGCGGCGGCGACAGCAGCAACAGCCAGGGAGCTCGTCGAGCAGCAGCACGCGGCCGGGGAGCAGCAACACGCAGAAGCTCGCGACCGGGGAGCAGCAGCTCGTGGCGCAGGCGGCGAGCAGCAGCAGCAGCACACGGGCGAGCGGCCTGCCGCGCCGCCGGAAGCCGCGCGCTGGCGCCTGGGTGGCGTTGTCGCCCCGTACTGGTGCCGCCGGCTTGCCGGACTGGAGGCGCACGGAGAAGAGGGAGCTGACGGGGCGGTGGTCGGAGAAGCGCGACTCGCCGCGCGCGTACCAGTGCTGTGCTGGTCCATCCCCTCGCCGCGCCACAGGATGCGGTCGCATTTGCACATCAAAACACACTAAGTGAGCCAAGCTGCCGATGGCCAGCGAACGGCAAGGTGATTAGGGTGTGTGGCGGTGCTGATTAGTAAAAGATTAGGCGCTGTCACAGTTGATTCTTTTTAGCAGCGCAACCACTAGCTAGTAGCAAGTAGCTACGTAGCTACGTGCGTGCACTCGGCCGGGGAGCTCTCCGAGCAGCAGCAGCACGCGTCGCAAGCGGCGGTGAGCAGCACGCGGGTGAGCGGCCTTCGTTGGGGCGCACGTGGCCGGCGGAGCACCCGAGCATGCGGGCGGTGCGGAGCTCGTGACCCAAGTGGCGTGTGGGACGCGGCGCGGCGGCGGGCGTCGACCTCGCAGCCCGGGCGACGTCGGAGCTCCCAGCCCGCGTGGAGCTCGTGGCTCTGGCCATGGACGGTAGTGGATGTGGTTGAGGCGCTTAAGGGAAAATGAGAGGAGGAATAAGAGTACTAGTGGGGCCTGTGCGTCAGAGGGGGGCAACAATGTCTTTTCTTCTTAGACTTAACACCGTAACCTCTCTGTACCGACGGAAGTGCTAGATAGGGAAGAAAAATTTTGTTGGTGCATACATAGAGAAGTTTTCAGATTTGGATGCTACAAAAGGAAGAGCAAATTTTTCTGATGCTATACAAGTAATTTTCTCAAGAAAATAAAGGAAAAGAGAAGAAAAAGAGGAAAAGGGAAAGAAAAAAAAGAGAGGGGGTGGACGGGGACGGACGCACGCAGACGGGAGGATGGGGACGGACGGACGCATGACGGAAAGAGCACATTATTAGTACCGAAGGAACAATACCGGCTTGAAAACCGGTACTAAAAGGGGTTCAGCACCGGTACAAAAGGTTGTATCCGTAGTAGTGGTACACCATCTCTCAAATTGTTCATTTGAGAATAACAACTTGGTAGGTGGGTGTGGATGGGTCACCAAGATAACATGTGAGAAAAAAACCACATAGACAAATTATGTGTTAGCGAATATATATATATATATATATATATATATATATATATATATATATATATATATATATATATATATATATATATATATATATATATATATATATATATATAATCCTTGCTATACGGATTAGCTAATACTCGTTAATAAAACCACTTGTTCTATCATGACGATCACTAGGTTTTCAGAATCTTTTGTAGGATCACTATGTTCTGCTTGCGAAATTTCATCCAAGCTAGCATTATGTCATGTCTGTTTAAGTTAAAATTAAAGCTAACACTATATTCTGACTGATTAAGTTGAAGAAGGGAACGTGTGGATGTCTAGATATGAAATCGATGTTGATTTAAATATGTTGCAAGCCAATATAACTAGGTGATACCCCGCGCGTTGCTGCGGAAATTTTTAAACAAAATTTTAAGGTGAAATGTGAAAGTAGAAACACCAAAACGATTACATAGCGATATTCATCTGTAAACAATATTATATATGAAAGTATGCTAATTTTGTTGAGAAAGAACAATTTTTAAATGATTGATCCTACATGTATTTCAACTGCGAGAATTTTATGGCGTGCTACTTGCAAGTACAACAGGCTATTAGTCACAGAAAATCGATGAAGACATAAATATATGGTTTGGTGGATGTTGACATAGCTTGGTGGATGTTGACATGGCTTATAGTGGATAATGATATGGTGTGTAGTGGGTTATGACGTGGCGCGTTGAGAGGTAAGAGAAATCGTTAGTGGGTACCAATTATATAGTTTATATAGATATAATTGAGTGTAGATGTGAGTCGAGGTCATTCGGCAATTCATTGAGATGATATATGTAGAACAGTGCTCTGTTCAATCTACACCTACAAATGAATATGAAAATGAATACAACTCAAATAAATTGTAGGAGTAGCAATCTATGAGCTATGAATGCCCTAACAGCTGTACTAATTAACTTCAGCAAGGAGATCGTCAGCAAGTGATAGCTATGAATGGCCTAACAGCTGTACTAATTAACGTGCCCATGCATATATATCCATTTAGATTAGATTTATTTTTGCGCTTGTCAATCGGTTGCACTTGAGCCGTCGTTGACCCGAGATTTTTCCAGCCACTGGATTAGCATCTTCTAGGTAACCTCCAAAGTCCAAACGGCCCATGATGCTGATTAGGGATGAAAGTGGTACGGATATTATCCGTCCGACTGACCGAAAGGGTCACACACTCAAATGGTAAGATCGTATTCGAATCCAGACATTTAATATCCGTAATTATCCGTACCACATTAGTATCCGGAAATTCAAAGCTGAATTTCTATGATCCAAATATGATGAATATCACTATTCGACAAAAAATATATTGTCTGTATCCGTATTCGATCCGAGAATTCAGTCCGAGAAAGAAAAATTATTTGTATATGTATCCGCAGTATCCGTCCGTATCCGATCCGTTTTCATCCCTAATGCTGATGATCGGGTCAGTATAAGTATAAACTCGAGTCAAGAAAACAATTACATGCTTATCGGGCCGGGTATCAGTCTTAGAATTAAACTAGTTGAGTCAAGAAAACAATTACACGCTGATCGGGCCAGGTCATCAGTCTTAGAATTAAACTAGTTGAGTCAAGAAAACAATTACATGCTGATCGGCCAGGTCATCAGTCCTAAAATTAAATTAGCTGAGTCAAGAAAACAATTACATGCTGATCGGGCCGGGTCATCAGTCTTAAAATTAAATTAGTTGAGTCAAGAAAACAATTACATGCTGATCGGGCCAGGTCATCAGTCTTAGAATTAAACGTTTGATGCCAATGCAACGCGCGTGGTAAGGAAGGATTTGAGGGACGATGACGGGATCCAGCACGTTGCCAAGATCTCTTGTGAATCCAATAGGGAAAAAAAAAGATCACCGTTCGACGCTGCTATTTTGAAATAGCCCATAACAGCCTGACCGAGTTGGTACAACCAACTAATTAATAATCGCGAATGGGCTTGTAGTCCAATGGTAGAATGGTCCAGTGGGACGCTACACACCAGGGTTCGAATCCTGGTGCTCTCACTTTTTTCTGGATTTATTTCGGGATTTTCCGGCGTTATGCATTAAGTGGTAAGCGACGTTCCCGTTGACGACGAGGCGCCATTGGTGACTTCAGGAATCTTCAGATCTGTCGGTGCTCAGTCATTCGGAGGTGTTCATAAGGGTAGGATTTTCGTACGTGTATTCATAGAGGTGAGTGTGTGCATGTTGTGAGCGTCTGCGTTGTACTGTGTAATTCTAAAAAAACTAATTAATAATCGACCCCATGTGAGCTACGTTCACATGCTGATCGATAACCTGTATAAACTTGAGTCAACACTCAACAAAAAAAATACAAGTGGGGATGCACTCACATGATGATGATAGTCACTACTACAGAAAAACATTTGTAAGAGCGTCCTATTTTTTTTCAGGAGCGGGCGAAATTGCTGTCCGATCTAACAAAAACACGCGGCACAGTTTGGATATAGTTTGAGGTAATAATATCGTCATCAAGTGGCGTTGGTAATGACCGTGGTCGTGGCATAGTCTGTCGCCGTGGCGGCCGTGGTGGCCGTGGCCGTGGAGGTCTTGGTGGCGGTACGGAGGACCCGTTGCCTCGACGTCTAGAATTGCACTTTCACCGCGAGATTACCTTGCAAATGGGTGATCCGACACATGTAGCTAACGTGGTAATATAATAATCAAAATTAATTTGCTTTACAAAGATTTTTTTTCATTTCACATGGAAAATCTATAATTTTAGTTACATATAATTATTGTAGGTTATCAACAATATCAGAGGACTCAGGGATATTATCGATGATATGGGTGGTACTCGTCCTGTAGTGTAAACTGAGCGTGTTGAGAACATGACAAGACTGCATATCTCTTTCACCGTACCTGCTCGATTTATAGACTACCAGTTGTTGACAGTAGGCGTGCCACGCCCAATGGTTCTCATTGCAACAGTGAGCTCAACCCCGGTGGTTTAGATTCGGAGGGGCGATCTAGAGCCCAGGGGTACCCATGTCCCACAAGCCCCCGAGCGATGTGTAGGCACGTCGAACTTGATGGAATCATAACGAAGTCATGGAGCCATTGACTGGTCGATAAGTGTGCACGTCGGTCCAAAAAAGAACAAGTCTTTAGTAGCCGACTAGTTTGTAGAATCCTGAGAGTAGCGAGGTCAAGTGACGACCTAAAGGAAGTGGACTTCCAATAGGTTGAAGTGATGATGAAAAAACAGAGGGTGTTTGAAAAACGCTCTCGTATAGTAGTCCCCGAGCATTGAAGTAGACAGCAAGACTTCTTCGATGATCCAAAAAATGAGAAGAAGAAGAAATCAGTTGAAGAGCTGATTTGATGAGAAACTTGGTTTCCCAGAAGGTCGATCGACGAGGAAAATAAGAGGGCGTTTGAAAAATGCTCTCGTATAGTAGTCCCCGAGCATTGAAGCGGGCAACATCGTCGGTTTGATGGTCCAAAAGAAGAGAAGAGATCATGTCGTAGTAGTGGAGAATCAGTTTTAGAGACACTCAAATACGTTGCATAACTGCAAAGAGTCTGGTAGAGCCACTCAAGGCGTGCCGACCTCAAGAAGGTCTCACGCTAAAAAGCGCCCAAGCACCCGGAGATGCCTGGCAGGGCCAGTTTGGCGCGCACCCCACAGAGAGGCCTTCATTCCTTGAAACAACTCATCCAATGGTGTCCAGAATAGGCTGGCAGGGCTAGAAACGCACACCAACCTGCATGAGGTCACTCATCCAGGGCGCCCAACTAGGTTGGCAGGGCCTGAACAGTACGTAGGTATTGAAGAACCCTGGTACTGAGGCACACCGACCTTCGAGAAGGCCATTTTGGTGCCCAGATGATCAGCATAGCTACCAATTATCCAGTAGAGCCATGGTATCATGGTATTGTCGACCAAGGTAGTGGGCACACCGATCTTCAGGAGGCCCGTCGAAATCATAGACTTGGTTGATCTGGACTCCAGGCGCCCAGATGAATCTGGTAGAGCAGCGAGGCACGCCTACCCCAGAAGGTCTTCAATCGAACCTACGACCATTCAGATCAGGGAACAGAATTATAGATTGACTGGTATAAGGTCCGTTTACGTGCAGAGTCGTAGCGGGTGCACCAGGACGCAGAGACACAAAGAGTGCAAATAAGACGTAGAGCCGTAGTAGATGCGAATGTCGGCAAAAGATGTTGTAGCAGGTCGTAGAGCCGAAGAGGTCGCATAACTAGCAGGTACAAGACCATATGGCAGCTGGGCCATCTGACGCGGAGTTAGACTAGTTAGTGAGGTGAACTGTAGGTTCACGGGGGCAATAGTGCGGGGTAGCATAAGATCACTAGCCAATCCGCTTAGCACACCTGACAAAAAATTCGCATCCGACAAAAGTATTTGTCCGAGCGCAACAGACAAAGTCCGGCAAAGGCACATACTGTGCAGGTCACGGGTGGCGATATTGGCAGGAAATCATATGCATATAGTGCATGATGCGCTAGGTGTAGGACACCTAGATTTGTCGTCGTGCGTCAGAGGGAGAGGCGCCTGAGGAGGACTCACATGTGTATAGTAACTAGGGTCACGTGTCCATAGTGTAGAGGTCGTATGAGTTCAGAACTCTGCTATAAATAGAGCTAAAGCCCGGAGGCGAAGCAATCACCCCCAAAGGAGATCATGAAGCTTTGTTGTAGCCATAATATCATGCCATGGGCATGCATTCGTCTAACAGAGTGTAGAAGAAAGAAATTGTAGAAGCTTGGAGCTTGAAGAATACTTGCGAAGTGTGGAATAATCCACCAATCTCTGCGCCCGCATCCACCAAGGAATCCAGAAGGAAACCGGTGTGATACTCCAGGTTCTTGGTGAGTAATAGTTACTCATTGAGGCCTGGTGGTGAGTAGAGTTGGTGGTGAGTGTGCTAGGTCCCGGAGTCTAGTACACACCCGGGGTGAAGAACGCATCTGCATGCAAAAGGCAGGGGCCCTAAACAACTTGCTACGAGCAGCGTCGGGCCGCCGATCCCTGAGAGGTCTCCACGAAGATCTGGAAGCCAGAAAAAAACTTGCGATGTGCTCTGCTATAGCAGAAAGCATGGCAAGATTCACTCTATGTAGGTCAGATCTTCAATCATGCCCATTATAGGGACGATCTAGTTTGTATCTTGTAACTAGTCAAGGACCATATGTCGCTTATGACGACCATGTAGACATGGAGTCATGTATGTGAAGTTCACACTCTTCTGTCAAATTATGTGTAATAATATTCGTAGAGGAACTGGATCCCCTGCGACCTGTTGTGATGCCAGCAGGAAGCCCACTGACCTCAAGAAGGTCGAGGACGCTATCGGGACGACCTCAAGAGAGGTCTTAATGACCTAGTAGGCCACCAATGTGGAATTTCGAATAGATTTGCAAAATACGAGATTCAATTAGCATTGAGCCATTGGCGCAGATATCTGTTGGAAAGTAGTTGTTGGAGGAGAAAACGGTCTATTGGCACAGAGCTGTTGGGCTCAGCGACTCGTTGGCATAGAGACGTTGGGTGTACCGACCCGGAAACGGTCAGATGGGCCGCGGGGGCCTATTTATAGGTCGTGGCTTGTGGGGGCAGACCCCACTCGCACTCTCTCGCATCTGCAACTCGGCCACCACCACTCGAGTCCTTCGCGCCGTCGCAGCTAGAGCCAGAGCTCGACGCCACACACCGCACCACCGCCGTTGTATGCGTGCGAAGACCCTCTGCGTCTTTAGGATCAGATCACAAGGAAGAAGAGGAGATGTCAACGTGTCAGATCACCACGCTGGAGGAGCAGTGGTCCCCGTCGGAGATGACGGAGGCCTGGATCGAAGCACTGGTGGAGCACGGGCTGCTGAGGCCCAAGGCGAAGGTGGAGTGGAAGGTGCCCACCGGCCACGGCTTCCCCACGGAGGACGTCACCGAGCAGGTCATCTTCGCCTCCTTCGAGCATGGCTTCAACATCCCCACGGGGGATTTCTTCAGAGGTCTTCTTCACTACTACTGTCTGGAGCTGGTACACCTCGTCCCTAACTCCATTAAGACGTTGTCTTCCTTTATTCACATGTGCGAGGCCTACTTAGGCATACCACCACACTTCAACCTGTGGCAGTACTTTTTCCATGTAAAGAAGCTCGGCAAGTTGCTAGTCGTAGGTAGTGTCAGTTTCTACCTTAGGACAGGTCGTAAGGTAGACTACATAGATATGGAGCTGCCAGACAGCAATTCTGGGTGGAAGTCGGAATGGTTCTATATAGCGACCAAGAAGCCGGAGCTCCCGAAGCGCACAGGATTTGGGCAAACCAAGGTCCCTGAATGGGATCTTGCGTTGACGTCTCGTGAAGAGGAGGAGATCGCACCGCTCCTTGCCAAGGTCGCCGAGCAGAAGGAGGCCGGCCTGACGGGAGGGGCAGTAGCGATTGGCTTTAGCCGCCGCCTGATCCAGCCGATCAGGGATCGGGTGCATCCAACGTACGAGTACTGGGGTCAAACAGACCCAACTCATGAAGCCAACAGAAAGGTCTCTAATGAGGAGATGGTCGCCCGGGTGAAGGAACTCTTTTGCGGACGGATCCACAACAAGACTCGCCTGAAGGCGCACTCGTTGAAGCACCCAGCTGATTCAGTAAGTCGCTGACCTTACTATTGTCGTTTTTATCATGACTATTAAGAGGTCGACCTCACTAATAAGTTTTTGTGTTGTTTTCTCATGTGCAGGCACTTGTTACAGACTTTTGGTGCCCCGCGCCGCTCCCTGAGGGCGAAGAGGCGCGGAGGAAAATAAGGTCGCTAGAAGATGACCAGCAGCCACCTGTCTAGCTGGTGGACGAGTACCTGTCTGACTCGTCGGTTGAGGTGGACGGGGATGATGTGCTGGAGGTTGTGCAGAGCACCAGCCAGCACACCCGCTAGTCACGGCAGGCTGCGAGCAAGGTTGTGCAGTCAAAAGCGGAGGCTGCCAAGACGGCGAAATTGGAGAGCGCCAAGAAGAAGCGGAAGAGAGGTAAGAGCCCCACCCCGCCGCCGGAGGAGCAGAAGATGGATGAGGAGGTCGCCGCAGGAGACGACTCTAAGGAGGTTGACGAGGAGATTGAGATCAAGGATCTCAGCCCCGAGACCAAACGCCACAAGGAGGAGGTGATGAAGGTCACCCAGGTTGACCTCCAAAAGATCAGGGAGAAATACCGGGCTGAATCTGGGATTCAGTCACAGGTACCCCTAAGACCTCCCCCAAGGCTCTGAAGATACGCCGCAAGTCTCTTGCTAAGTAAGTAGATCTAACGACCTTCTTTGTCTTTATTCTTCACTTCGAATGTTTGGATGCTAACAAACTGATCTGTGCAGGTTGGTGACATCATCACCAAGCATGTCGATCACGAAGGAGTCGACACCAGAAGTTGAAGCCGAAGCTCAGAGCTCCGCTCCATCAGCGACGACCCCGGAGGCCGTGCTGGATCCCAAGCCAATCAATGTGCTGCCCTCCCCGGCAGCTCACGACGTTGCGGCAGATCAGGCACAGATCGAGCTGTCGCTGCGCCAAGAAATAGCCGCGCAAGGAGGACAGGGTCTGGCCATGTTTTGGCCTGAGTTTGAGACGTACCAGGCCAAAGAGTTGGACTGGAACGGCACACCCTTCGAGGATGACATCCTCGACGATTTTGAGGACACCAAGGTGATCAAGAGCTCCATCGTCAGCCTAGGGTAGGCCTTCTAGGAGAGAAGCCATTGTTGCAGTAGAAAGACGTGGGGTGTTCATCGACCTCTTAGCGAACTAACATTTTTGTTTTGGTCTTTGCAGAACATGGCTGCCCGAGCCTTGGCCCGACCTGACTTATGTAGGGGTGCTGCTGCTGTAACGCTGGAGGCGCACCAGTTGGACCAAGAGCTCCAACAGGTGAAGCGTGAGGCTGCCCTCGAGAAAAAGAAACTCGAGGACGAGAAGAAGAAGCTCGCTGACGAGCTGGCTGAGCAGAAGCGCTTGGCCGCCAATACTGATGATCTATTAAAGAAGGTCAGCAATGGTAAGGCCACGCTCCCCCAGGTCATAGAGTATGTTGGTTGGATAGATGCCCAGGTCGTGGAGAAGCGACTGAAGGAAGACCTCCAAGAAGCTGAGAAGGCCATTGCCACCCTCAAGGAGGAGAACAAGGCGTTGATCGGCAGTGAGTACACAATTTGCAAAAAGCTTGCTCATGAAAAGCAAATCAGGAGGGATCTGGAGATCGACCTTGTGGTTGCCAAGCAGTCACTTTATAATGATCAAGTGATCATTGCAGGTCATGAAGTGGAGATGGTCGACCTCTAGAACGCTGCGGGCTTCATTATGGACAAAGTCGTCCCGCAGCCCACTAAAGGGGAGCCAATGTCGTTGCTGGAGCGGCTCGTGGCGGCTCCAAAGAAGGTTGATGTGCTGCTGCAAGCTATGAGCAGGGCAGCGGTGATGGAGATGCTGGTGCGAGTGAAGTCTCACTTCCTAGAGATAGAAGTCTAGAAGATTGCTAGAGGTCCAAATGCAGACGTCGACCTTCGACAGGTCGAAGTTGAAGTAGAGGACGCAGCCAACAAGGTCGTAGAGAGCCTTGTCTTTGAAGATGACGAAGAGTAGTAGACTTGACTTGTAAATAGGTTAGCTTTTGCATGCCCTTGTTGGCCGGAGCACAACAATCTCTGTACTGTGTATAAACAAATATGAAATGAATCCATCTTTATTATGCAAGGTCTTTTACTTATTCAAACTTGACGGCTTGGAAGCATTTGTGTTTTTCAACTCACTAACCACTACTCATGGAGAGGACGGCTTATCGACCATATAGCTCAGCAGGGATACTTACATACGATCGACGTGTGAGCGGGGTCAAGGACCCAGGTTTGGCAACCTCACAATCAGGGTCGAACAAGCAAGAGACTTAGCAATTAAAAGGTAGAAGAATGATCCTTTGGTCGGGCGACCCTTCAGTTGGCAAGGCCAAGCCCCCGAGCATGTCGATGGAGAGGAAAACACATAACTCTCAGGTCTAACATCCCAATAGTTGGCAAGGCCAAGCCCCTGAGCATGTCGTGGGGGAGGGAATCAACACAACACACAAAGAAAGGGACAACAACTTTCAAAGGTCGACAGAAATCTGTCTAAAAACTAATCTTTATTGAAATAAAACTAATAATAGTAAAGAGTACATATATTAGTATTATACATATTCTACGGATAGAACCGTCGCAGATGTTCCATGTTCCAGGGGTTTGGAACCCCTTGATCGTCGCCCCACTGAAAGCGATAGGTTGATTGGCTGATGACTTCCGTGACGATGAAGGGGCCGTCCCATGGAGCAGATAACTTGTGCATCCCGTCGGTCTTCTGGATCCTTCGCAGGACCAGGTCGCCAACATTGAAGGAGCACTCCTTGATGTTGCAATCGTGATAGCGGCATATATAACTGCTGGTCTTGGCGTGCCTACCACATTATGGCCACCACTCTGTTTTCTTCAAGGCTGTCGAGGTCGACTCGACACGTCTACTCTGCTTCGCCTTCATTGTAGTGCTGGATGCAGGGTGCACCAAATACTATGTCTGTGGGGAGGACAGCCTCCGAGCCGTAGACCAAGAAGAAGGGTGAGAAACCTGTAAGCGAATTGACCTGAGTCCTGAGACCCCAAATCACATGTGGAAGTTCAGCTAGCCATCGGGTAGCATAATTGGAGCCTGCATCAAAGATGCGATCCTTCAGAGCTTGTAGAACCATGCCATTGGCACGCTGGACCTGGTCATTGCACCTGAGGTGAGCGACCGACGAGTAGTAGACGTCAATCATGCTGTCCTAGCAGAAATCCCAGAACGCGGAGCTGATGAAAGTTGTCCCAAGGTCGGTGATGATCCTATTGGGCACACCGAAGCGGTATGTGATCTCTTTGATGAATTTTGCCACCTCCTCCGATGTAACCTTGGTGACTGGTCGAACCTCAATCGACTTGGTGAATTTATCTACAGCAACAATGATGTGCTTGTAGCCGTTGGGAGCGATTTTGAACAGACCTATAGAGTCCAGACGCCACATGGCAAAGGGCCATGATGGGGGAATCGTGTGTAGGACATGAGCGGACAGGTGCTGCTATTTGGCAAAGAATTGGCATCCTTTGCACCTCTTGACGAGGTCTTTGGCATCGCTCATGGCCGTGGGCCAGTAGAAACCAGATCGGTACACCTTGCTGACCAGATTGGCAGAGGTTGCATGGCAGCCGCACTCACCACTGTGGATCTCAGCTAAGACCCAACACCCTCTGATTGCAAGATGCACTTCATCAGCACACTAGTAGAGGCTGCTTTGCGGTAGAGCTCTTCTCCAATCACGACGTAGTTAGCACTATGTCGCGTGATCTTTTCTCGTTGTACCTTATCATCTGGAACCAACTGGTGGACCAGGAGGTATAAGAAAGGCTGGCGCCAATCATCTTCTGCATCTGCCATAAGCAAATCCCGGGGAGGTGCGGGAGCTAGGTCTGACTGTTATGGACCCGGGTTGTCTGGATCTAGGATCTTGATTGATGGCTTGCGTAGGTCTTGGATGAACACACCGGCCGGAACCAGTGCTCGCTTTGAGCCCATCTTAGAGAGGACATCTGCGATGACATTGTTGTCGCGAGGAACAAGGTGGAACTCTACTCCCTCGAAGTGGTCTTCGAGTTTTCGAATCTCGGCGCAGTAGGCGTCCATCGTGTCTTTGACACAACAATTTTGTTGACCTACTCTATGACGACCTTGGAGTCGCCATAGGCGATAAGTTGCTTGATGCCCAGAGACACTGCGATACGGAGCCCATGGATGAGAGCTTCGTTCTCTGCTCCATTGTTGGAGGCCTTGTAGTGAATTTGAAGCACGTACTTGAGCTGATCACCTTTAGGAGAGATGAACAACACGCCAGCTCCAGCACCCTCAAGGTTGAGTGCATCGTCGAAGTACATGATCTAATGCTCAGGTCGTTCCGCAGACGGAAGGATCTAGATTTCTGTCCACTTTGACACAAAGTCAGCGAGGATCTGAAACTTGATAGACTGCCTGGAGCATAATTCAAGGTCAAACTCGCCAAGCTTGATAGACCACATGACGATGCGGCCATTGGCGTCTCGATTGCGAAGAATCTCCCCTAGCAGGAAGGCTGATGGCATCTTGATGGAGTTAGCTTGAAAGTAGTGCCGGAGCTTCCTTGACGTGATCAAAAGCACATAGAGCAACTTCTGAGGCTATGAATAGCGTGTTTTAGTGTCGGCCAGGACCTCACTCACGTAGTACACAGGTCGTTGGACAAGATAGGCCTGCCTTTCTTCTCGTTCTGCGATGAGGACGGTGCTGACCACATTAGTGGTGGCTGAGATGTAGAGGAGGAGCTTTTCTTTTGCCTTGGGAGGCATCATGATCGACGGAGAGGTGAGAGACTCCTTGAGCTTGACAAAGGCTTGCTGAGCTTCGTCATCCCACACGAACTTATCTGCCTTCTTCAATAGCTTGAAGAAAGGCAGACCTTTTTCTTCGAACTTGCTGATGAAACGACCTAGAGCCGCCATCATGCCATTGAGCTTCATGACGTCCTTCTTGCAAGATGGTCTGGCCATGTTGCATATCGCATCGATCTTCGCAAGGTTGTCTTCAATGCCTCGGTTCTCGACCATGAAGCCCAGGAGCAATCCGTAGGGGACACCAAAGACGCACTTGGTCGGGTTCAGCTTCCATTGGTAGGTGCGAAGGTTGGTGAAGGTCTCCTCGAGGTCGGCAATGAAGTTCTCGTTGTTCTCGGTCTTGACGACCACATCGTCGACGTAGGCTTCTAAGTTTTGATGGAGATGGGATGCCAGACACTTTTGGATCGCCTTCTGGTACGTGGCATCAATATTTTTCAGGCCAAAGGTCATGACCTTATAGCAATAGATGTCGTGGGGTGTTATGAATGCCATCTTGTCCTGATCGTCGGGATTCAAGGGTATCTGGTAATAGCCTAAATAACAATCAAGGAAGCACAACAAGGTGCTACCAGCCGTGGAGTCCACGACTTGGTCGATGCGCGGGAGAGGGAAGGGATCCTTGGGGTAGTGCTTGTTGAGGTCGGTGTAATCGATACACATTCTTAATCCACCAGTCTTCTTAGGTACAAGCACCGGTTGGCTAACCATACCGGGTGTTTACATTCACGAATGAATCCTGCAGCTAAGAGCTTGCAGACTTCTACCCCTATGGCCTCCCTTCGATCTTTCGCAAAGCGACGAAGCTTTTGCTTGACAGGTCTTGCAGTCTTGCTTACATCCAGGGACTGCTCAGCCAGACTCCACGGAACACCAGGCATATTATTGACGGCTGTTAAGTACTACTTTCAGCCATCAATATTCTCACATAAATAGAGGCATATGCATTATTTACTTGCATTTTGGTTTGAATAATGTAGTTCCACTTGTCCTTGGAGATTATTTGTATGTAGGTGAAATAACCATAAAAGAAATGGAAACCCACCTTCTATGGAAGAACCATGCCAACTCAGCTGAGGAGGTGGCTGCCACCAAGGAAACACGTGGCAATCCACGTCACTGATCCAAGGGAGGCACTCACCGACGAATCAGAGAGCGACACATGGACTTCACATGGATCAAGGGGCCCACCTCAGATACCAAAACAAGCCATGCACCGAGGATGAATCAGAGGGCCCACAGGGCAGCCACCCAGATGAAAACCACCTCGAGTGGGGGGGCCTAGGGGGGCGGCCGATCCTTGGATCGGCCGAACCGACCTAGTGTCGCCCCATCTCGTCCCTCCACATGTCACTCGCTCACTGGTCACTTGCTTCACTCCCGGGTGTTTTGAGGCCATTTGGTGCCCGAGGCAAGTCTCCTCCTTGCCTATAAATAGAAGGGGAGGGGCTCCCATTTCACACACACGACTCTCTCATTCTCCTCTCACTTTTAGTCTCCAAGGCTAGGGGGTAGGCTAGAGTAGCTCTTATTCAGGTTCCAAGTCTACTTTGGAGTCTTGGTATGAGTTCTCTTTTATCTTTATTTCATTGTATGACTTTGATCTACTTCAGTTATTCAGCTATTTCATATAAAGTCATGGTAGATCATATGCTTGATATGTTCTTGAGTTCATCTCTTGTTCATCATTTAGAGGCTTGTGTTCTTCGTGAACACTACCTTTTGATCCATTTGAAGGATGATAAACTCATTCCTTATGTGTTTGTTCATAAGTTAGAGGCTCGTGTTCTTCACGAACACAGCCCTTTGATCTTGTTGACTAGACATATGAGAGTTCATATCCATTTGTATGTCTAGCCTTAGTTGATCTTGTTAGATGGCATGATAGTGTTGCATGAGATTTGTGTTCAAGCTACGGTACTTGGTCTAAGTTGACCAGTCTTCTGGTGGCTCTCACCCTGCGTCACAATAGCCCGGGCCGGGTGAAGTCTAGCAGCAACGCAAGCATGGTGCCTGGGTTGTGTGGCTACGTTAGTTATGAGCATACCCCCCGTAACAATTGAGGTAGGCCGCAGTGGTGACAGCTGTTGGACCCTTTGGAACCCTCCACGCTGGGGTATTGCTGTAGGAGTCTAAAGTATAGTTTCGCAGAGTGCTGGTCGTCGAGGGCTATCTCCCCATTTGTACCTGGGTGTTGAACCTTACCCTCTCATGTAATGTTTCATGCCTATCTCTTGTATCTTCTAGCTTTGTATGTTTAGTACATTAGAACCTAGAGCTAACTCGTATGTTCCCCCTATGCCGTAGAGTACTAGAGTAGAGATAGATCTGAGTGTGTGTCACACTACCCTATCATATCTTTTATCTCACCCCTGCCTTTGAGTTGTTGTTTCCTATATCTATCTCTTGGTTTACATCCAGTGCAAAAGCATAAGTCTATGATATCCACTATTGCCTTCCACGGATACGATACCCTTGGAATACTCTCCTTCCTTAGGGAAATGCTACAATGGTTTATCTGTGCTCTTGCGAATTCATTCATGATCGTTTAGATTTACCTCTGGCAAGTCTTGGTGTTCACGCTAACTCAGCGTCGTTAGTAGTGACGCTAAGAAATGGCAACAAGCATTTCTGGCGCTGTTGTCGGGGAAGGCACAGGATTATCATGACTATGCTTTGCATCTGTTTATAAATCATGAGTAGGTTAGGACAACTCTCAATGCAGGCTAACCTTGATTGTCTTCTTTTATCTTTGGATGATGAAGACAGGTAGTGTATGATTGGTTTCGACTTACTGGAGAATTTCACTGAAGATCCCGAGTCACTAGTGAGGAAAGCTCAAATTCATTTCGACTCACCTCGTCGTACTCGTCTGGAAGGTGATCCGGCTTCCTTTGTACCATCCACGTCAAACGCTATGACCTAGAAGACACTTTGTGAGTACTCAGCTCCTTCTGCTGACCAAGTGCTGCAAGGCCCTGAGGTGGCAATGGGTACTGAAAATTTTGAGATCAAGACGGGTCTAATTACGATGGTACAGGCTAGCCCATTCTGTGGCAAGCCAAATGAGGATGCCAATGCCCATTTGCAGCAATTCCTAGAGCTATGCAGCACTTTCATCATCAGGGGTGCAAATATGGATAATGTTCGTCTTCGACTGTTTCCATTCTCTCTCCTAGGGAAGGCCAAGCAATGGTTCTATGAGAATCGTGATGCTATCAATACTTGGGATAAGTGTTCAGAGGCATTCCTCAAGAAGTTCTTCCCATTGGGTAAAATCAATGCTCTTCATGAAGAATTTCTGGTTTTCAGCAAGCAGCAAGTGAATCCATTCCAGAGGCTTGGGAGAGGCTTCAGGAGTATGTCCTCGGCCTGTCCTCACCATGGGATGGAGGATTGGCTTATTCTTCAAAGCTTTTTTTATCATTTTTTTCATTCAGTCATTCATTTTTTTTTCTTTCATCATACTTTTTCTCTTTTTTTTATTTGCTCCCCTTGAACTATAGACTATACTAGCACTTCCTTGGCAACCTCCCCCATGCTTAGACGTTTGCTCGTCCTCGGGCAAAGAGGTGATAAATATGCCAAGGCAGAAATTGAAGCTCTCATATTTTCTTAGAGAGAGATACTCGAAAAATCTTCTAGGGATCCTTTTGGCAGTCTCCCTTACTCTTGAAGCACCTTCCTTGTAATCTTCCTCAAAATATTCATCCATACTCATATATTTGGTTGTGGTCAAGGAGGTGAACACAAAAAAGATATATTTGGGTTTTGTGGTTGGATATCCAGCGAGGTTTGCGAAATTCCCAATGTGGAAACTCACAATGCACGAATAGAAGAGGCTAGCATAAAGAACGATACGCAAAAACGGAATGACCAGCTTCTTAGTCTCGAGCCAGAGAAATCAAACCTTGAATCAATGCAACCAAAAATAAATCTTGTAAACTAAGGTTTTTTGCACTCAATTGAATGTAAGGCTTTGGATAGGTAGAGCAAAATGCAAGCGGTATTAAAGACAAGGTTAACATATATATATATATATAAGAATAAAAATGGATCTTTGATTCATTCAAAATTGAGAGCAACGAAAAACAACTATGGGACTTAAGTTATTATAACCTCCACAAAAGATTAGTCTAGCATTAAATAAATTTTAGATTCATATTAAAAGAGAGCACTAGCTTAGTCATATAAAAACCAAGCACAAGAATGATCAAAGTGGCAACAATCATTATATATCCATAAGTAAGAGCATACAAGATATCATCATGGTGAGCTCAAGGTGACGGTGATTATTGTTGAAAACAAAAACAAACCTAGGTTGTACTCCTAGTAGCCATGTTATTCTATAGAGAGATATACAAAGGTTGCACCTAAGGTTGTGGAAAGCATAAACATATGTACAAGCATATAGAAAGACAAGAACAAAAAGAGGGTTGAGATTTGTTACCATCCTTTGATGCTTAAAGTGTAGCGCGGCCTCCCCCATGCTTAAGCATTGTACTTAACATGGAAGAAGAATTGTGATCCTTGCTCCATGCGGTCTTCTCATGTCCACCAAATCCTCCCCCATGCTTAGCAAGTTGCTAGGCATGGAAGATGATGAACCATCTTGAAGTCCTACCACCATGTGTGGATCATCATACTCTTCACTTTGTCTTGATTGTCCTCCAACGTCCACCCTTTGTCACAAGCCTTTGTCCCAATTGTTTCCATCCTCACCTCCTTCCATGTTGTCTCATTGCTGGTTCATCTTCCACAAATTTTTCTTATACTTCCAGAACAGAATATGTACTGAACCGTCGCTCCATTGCAAAGTGCTTGAAATTATCTTTCCAACGAGTGGTCATTCATCCTAATCGGACTTCGAACAAAGAAGTTATGCCCTTTTTACTCCGTGAGTGCAAGCTGTCCCGGGCTGATTTCAGAACGTGTGACACCCAAAGATTTTGTTGTAACTCCTCACACGGGTAGGGATGAAAGCGGATCAGATCGGATCGGATAATACCTTCTCCACATCCACATTCATATTTTTTATCGGATGTGGAGCAGAGTGGATATTACACGGATGCGGATTTTTTCGGATGTCGGATATGGTGCAGAGTCGGATTGGTGTCGGAGCGGACGCGAATAATTATAGTCGGATAATACATACTTATATTCAGCTTCAAATGGTGATCAATATTTTTGAAAGTAAAGCCGTAAAGTAGCAACATAATATGAAAAATACTCTTTATGATAAATAATAATGAAAGTAATCTTCACTGTCGAGAATGGCACTTCACAGTCTGACCTAAAATAACATTATTATGAGTTCTCAACTTATACTTAAGAGTATAGCAAGCACGTCAAACAAAATAACTAAATACGGATAGTTAACTAGGGTTTTTGATGCACGTGCACACACTATATATATATGGCTAAAATTTTGTAGGCTAAAAAATTGTGTATAGGTAAAAGGTCATAGTGTATGGGCTGTATTGGGCTGTCATAGGAGTCGGATATCCTATTGTAGGTCTCGGATTATCCGCATTCAATTATCGGATAATCCACATCCGTCGGATATCGCTAGCACCATATCCTAATCCGGATCCGCACATAATCAGATTCGGATTATCCACATCCGCATGGATATAGAAAACTCTTCTCCATATTTGCATAATTCGGATTCGGAGCGGATCGGATGCGGAAATTATGCACACCATTTTCATCCCTACGCACGGGTCTCCTAAAATGTTGAATCTTAATGCGTTGGAAAGAAGACTTAATGGATCTCCTGAACATCCAAATTTCCTCTTTCGTACACTTCTGAATGTGTGCTTAATCTTAATGAAAATAGCAGTGCTTCTTTCGAGATTTTGGAGGTGTTGATGATCTTGATTTCAGCCTTTTATCACGAACTTATGGGAGTGATTCACGATGCCTGCAAAATAATTCTAAAGCACAAAGTACCCCCTAGGTGATGGTCAGGAATACTCACTCTATGCCGACAAACCAAAGACATCCCCTAAGATCTTAACTTGTGGCATAGTTAATCTAGCGAAAGAAAAGTTAAAACCTAGTGGGTGTACGTGTGTGCAAGTGTGTATGCAAATGAAAGGATGGCATAAAACAAAACAATGTTTACACCAAATTCTAAGCTCCATGCTTACAAAGTGGTTGCCAAACTTTTCCCTTGCCATAAAGATTTATTAACCAAGGTCAAAACACCATGCTTATCCCAAGATTATCAATTCCTTATAGTGTAAGATAAGTAGGGCGCATTGCAAAGTTTATAAACCAATCAATGCAACATGATAGCAAGGTATGTAAAACTGAATGATGGTGCTCTCCAATCATGTCTAAACACCATATTTACACAAGATTGAAAAATTAAAATGCCTGCGAAGCATACATATAAAAGCAATCATCATAAAGTTTGACGAAGACCAATGCTAACATAAAGTGGATGATGACAATGAGGGGGATGCAAATGCAAAGAGTTAGCGCAAACAAATGTTAGCAAGGGTTGAAAAGATCAAACAACCAAACTAACAAGGTTTTAAGGGTAGGTTATGGGTATCCTATATTTTTGGCTCAAACAAGATTTTTGAAGAGAGGGAGTCTAGCATAGAAATTCTATATAAGGTGGTGTTGAAAGTCTTTTTATGGAAAACAAACCTATGGTCTTTAGGAAGGCTAAAGGTGTGGAAGATTTTCTCGTAGGAGGGCTAGTCAAAGTTTTTAGTTAGAACAAGGGATAGAGGTGGGCTTGGCCACAAGTCAACCCTACTCTTGTTGGCTATGGTTTTTGGTGGGGGCTAGGGGAAGGCTTAGGTTGGTTGGACAAAAATTTAGATCAAAACAAAGCATCAAATGCAATACAATGTAGATGAACAAAATGGCATGATATGGTGGTTGTCTAAAACAAAAGCAAGAGTTAGCCTAAATTAACTAGCCACAAGTTTAGAGTTAAAGTATGGTGCCAACTTCGTAGATCTCTCTAAAAAGACATAAAAGAAAAAGAACCTAAACACTAATAGGCACACAAAAAGGTCTACAAGTTTTCCAAGATCAAGGACAAAGTGCTCCCTCAATAGCATTTAAATCAAACAACATGGAGTTGTGGTATTTATTAGAGCAATGGTACAATGTTACTTGATGGTTCAGTTTAAGATCACAATTTAGATGGACATATTATATATATATATACACATAAGAAAACGGGTTGCCTCCCGCAAAGCGCTTCTTGGTATTTCTTAACGTCACCACTAGTGTGCACCTAGCGTGAGCGTAAGATCCACCTGGGTATACCGACGGGTACGAAAGAATCCACAAGCGCACGGGAATACCGCTGTAGCACTTCCCCAAAGGAGTATTCCAAAGGGTATCAAATCCAAGGAACAATGTGCATTACCTTCTATCCTAGATGAACGGTCCAAGGACACAACTCTATAGGATGAGATGAAGATGGAAAGGATCTTGCAGGTAGCGCGAGAGTTGAGAACAGTCTCTCGATTAGGAACTTCTCATTTCGGACACCGGCCCCTCCTGACTATAACAGTTGGTTCACGGCAAATGGTTGACTACACGCTGTATCCGGACGTGGGGGATTTCAGAGGGTCCAACGGTTGTCACTACCGCGGCCTACCCCAAGACAAACCGTGGGATACAGGGCAAACGAAGGATAATCTGAAGTCTAGACACCACGTCTACACCACTGATTACTAATATAGCACGGTTACGTTTGTCGACCCGTAACAACACTACAGCACTTCGTACGAAGATGGAGCGACGAACCCACGAGAGAGAGACCCGAACTCACTCAGATATATGCTAACTTATGCAAGGAATCACGGATGAACTTGGTCTAGATTAGGATAAAGAAGCATCCACTAACTCTGATTAGACTAGCAGGCATACAAACAGGTTACAAACTTATATGTTTATAACAGAAGATCAAGGGTCGTGTTCGTGAAGAACACGAGCCTCTAACTTATGAATAAACACAAAAGTATGAGAAACTCGATCATCAACTAGATCGAGGGAGCGTGTTCGTGAAGAACACGAGCCTCTAAATGAAGAACGAACGAAGAACACAAGAACACAGTATGAATGCCACTTTAGTCTAACTGAGAATGTCGAAATACTCACTTTATTCTAAATGAAGAACAGAAGCATCCGTAGAGGATCGTTCTTGAGGAAATGTGCCAAACACCATGGCACAACCCTAAGACACCACTCCACCTGCAAGTGCGAACATGTTACATCATTAGTGTGCCTAGTGGCGGGTTAGTTATAAATCAAAGCTCAAACCAAAGTGTAACAAGTGCTCTTGGTTGACGAAAATCGACCGTCAACACACGTCCCAGAGGATATGCCACCTTGCCAGGCACGACCCTGTAGAAGGGCTCATCACAGGTTGTCATCTTGTTGAAGTCGAACTTCATATTCTTCAGCGTCTCGGTGAATATGATGTTGAGGTTGTTGCCTCTGTCGATGAGCGTCTTGGGGAGCACGGCTCCATCTACTATAGGGTTGACGACCAGCGGGTAGGTCCCGGGGTCTGGTATGTGCAACCAATGATCTTCCCTGGAGAAGGTTATGGGGAACTCCGACCACCTGAGAGGTTGCGGAGTCTCTCTGTTGACAAGCCTGATCTCTCATGCTCCTGTGCGTTCTTGTCTGTGGCTTTGAGCAGCCCTGCGACCTCCGACGATGAAGTTTATCTCCACATTGGGTTCTTGGAAGGTGTCGTTAGGGTTGCCACTCGGAGGTGGAGGAGGAGGAGTCCTTTCCTTGCGTCGTTCACCATCATTGTGACGGTCATTGTTGCGGTCATCTCTGCAGTCATCGCGGTGATCATCATGGCGGTTGTCGCGGTGATCATCGCGGCGATTCGTGTCATCGCGGTGATCATCACGGCGATAAGGTCACCTGTCCCGGTCATCACGCCAATCAGGTCGGCGGTTCTGGCTATCATAGCGCCGGTTGTTGTTGTAGCAGTTGTCACCACTGTTGGTCTTCTTCGTTGGCTTGGGCTCTTCTGGTACGCCTAGAGCGTGCTTCAGTTCTACGCAATCACGCATAGAGTGCTTTGCCCCATGGTGGAACTGGCAGATGTCGTCAAGAGTTGATTGGAACTCGTCGCGCATGAAGCTGGAGTTGGCCATTAAGACCTCATTGGAGTGCTTGCGTGACTTTCCAGCACCGTCGGAGGCCAGGGCCCCAGACATCTCGTCGGTTCTGATCCCCTTGAAGTCGTGGACCACTGCAACTTGAGTATCCATGAGCTTGTTAACGTACGCCATGAGGTCGGCGATGGTCTTGGCTCCTGCCTCGTGGATCTTCTCGAAGAGCTTGATGTTGGTGATGCCTTTCTTGTATGCAGCGATGACGTTGTCGTCCTTGACACCATCGAGCTCGTTTTGATTCTCGAAGAACTGATTGGTGTAGTCTCAGAGGGTTTCACCAGTCTTCATGGTCACCCTTGCGAGGTGATGCGTGTTGCCGGGGAAGTTTTAGGTCGTCTGGTAGTTCGTAGTGAACAGCCGTGATAGACTTGCCTAGGAGGAGATGCACTCGTCTGGTAGGTTATTGAGCCATAAGAGTGGCGCTTGGCCCATCTCCAAGGGGAAGTAGCCCGCCATATGGTCTTCATTGCCTCCCGCTGCCTGAGCAGCTATGGTGTACATCTTGAGCCAAATACTCGGGTCGGAGCGACCATCGTACTTGTCAATGTTGGGATTGAACTCTTTGGGATAGCTCATGGTCCGGAGACGTCGCACGAAGGCTACGAAGTTATTGACGTTGCTGGAGCTAGGTTGGTCGGTAGTAAGAGGTCCTTGGGGGACGACGTACAGGTCATCAGGTGCACCATTGATCTAGTCGTAGTTGGCACAGTGCTGTATCTCTGCATCATGCATCGCCTGGAGGTCGATTGCTTGCAGCAGGTTGTTGGCATTAAAAGGGTCCAGGGGACCATTAATGCGATCGTAGTTTGCACGGCACTGGATCTCATGCTTGTCTCGTCATGGCTGCTGTGGGTTGGCTGCGGGAGCCTGTGCGACCTGGGCGGAACGTTCCCTGCAGCTTAAGGTCTTGCCCTGGCATTAGGTTGTTGCACCACCTCATTCTCGCCACCTCCCTCTTCAGCCGCGGGCTATTGAGGGGCTTGACCAGCGTTGTTGTTGTGGTGAGGTCGTACCAACCTACTCTTTGAGTGTTGAGTGCGCACCGACCTGTTGTAGCCTTGGCTCCTTTCCTCCACTTGGGTCATGGCGACCCTGATCTTGGTGATAGCTTGCCGTATCTGCGGGGTATCGGGCAGTAGCCCAATTTATGCCAGGGAAGCCCCTAGGTTAGCTTGGGGAGAGTTGAAGGCTTCATGGCCAGCTTCTTCAAAGTCCATCTGCAGGTCACGTGCGCATGCGATGTCGAGGTGGTGGCATCTGTTGTTGTTTCTCCTGCTGTTGCTGATGGGCTACACCTTGACCCGCAGGGGGTGGGCCATTGTCGTTGTTCTGTGTGTTGTCCTGAGGCACCGCACCACCACCAGCTCCTGCGGCGGCCTGAGTCCCTGCATTGGCCTGATCAAGTTTCGCCTGGTGGCGTAGAGCTCGATTGGCGTTGTCAACTTCGCGTTGTGCGCGTTGAGCGTCGGTTTCACCAGTCGGAGCTGGCACATCCGCTGAGACCATGAGGACCTCGCGATTTGAGAGACCGCGACGTGCCAAGACCTCGTCGCCGTAGGTATTGGGCGTGAGGATGACACGGGTGACCTGGAACTCGCCACAGTCTGGAGACTGCGCGGGAAGATGGATAGGGCGACCTGAGGTCGCTGTAGGGGGTGTAGGTCATGGAAGCTTCTTCAAAGCATGACACTAGCCGGCAGTCTGCTTAGCTTTCTTGTAGAGAGTGCAAGGATCATCTAGGAGGTCCCTGCGGTGCCCGCAGGCCAGAGCCTGGGGGTAGTCGAGTCCGACCCAGATTGGATTTGGATCTGCTTCCTCGCATGGTCGGAGACCACACGGACTGGGTTACGCAGGCCAAAACGCATGCAAGTTGGAGTTGGCTTCGAATTGCTTGGGCGCTGGATGCTTTCGCAGATCTTGATCGTGTGCGCAAGCATGGTTGCGACACGATCGAGCCCTGTGACAAGATCGCGAGGTGTGGGTGGGTGGGTTTCCATCAGCAAGTCGGATTCGATCTGCTGAACGGAGTTGACTGTGGTGTTGTCGAGGATGACTTGGCCGGCGTCTGGAGCGGTGCATCCCGACGGCATAGAGCCAAAGTTGATGTCAACGGGGTTGGTGAGTAAGTCCGCCATGCTGGCGGGGAAGATGACGCCGTTGAACGAAGCCATCGAAGTCGCAGGGAGAACTCTGGATCTGCCCCTACCTTGCGCGCCAACTGTGGGAGGTTTAGATCCGCACAATTCACAGAAGGGTCAACCCCGGTGGTTTAGATTCGGATGGGGGCGATCTAGAGCTAAGGACTTGATGGTTATGTGAAAGCACACGGAACACTACGAGTTTATACTGGTTCAGGCTTCCGGAGAGTAAAACCCTACGTCTAGTTGTTGGTGTTGATTGCTTGAGGATTGATTGGTGCGTACAATGGGGGACGCCCTACCCGCCTTATATTGGCCAGCGGACAAGGTCGGTCGCCCAGAGTCCTGATCGGTTAGGACCAGGAGACCTAAGTCTAGTTGATTACAACTATTTCCATATTCCCCGGACAGTCGGATCCACCGCCGTCTTGTCGTGCACTCCAAGTCTGGTAGTCGTTTCGGATAAAGTCTCAGGAGGTCGTGTGGGTCACAGACCAGGTCCATTGGGCCCACTACCAGGTCGGTAGGTCTTCTGGTGGGCCGGACCCACTTGTTGGGGACGGCCGTGAGACTGGTCGGTGGGGACCCAGGAGTACCCATGTCCCACAATAGGGTTTAGGGTTTTGATGTATACTAGTTTTAGAAAATACTATCTATTTTGATGTCTATAAATTATTATGTGTATGTATATTTATAAGTTTATATATGTAGATATATAGGTTTATATATAAGTCTAAGTACGTATATAGTATATATATTGACATGTATACATAGATATTAGTGCAAATATGTAGACGTACATATACATGTGAGACAACAATTAGAATATACGCTCAAATTGGAAAACAAAAAAAGGAGACAACGAGACTAAAGGGGGTGGGTGCAGGCACTAGCGTGCCCCCCTTTAGTCCTGGTTGGTAATAAAGAACAGGAACTAAAGGCCCCCTTTAGTCCAGGTTCGTTCACTCGGGACTAGGGCTGGACGCCAAGCCAAAAACTTGTGAGAGGGCTCAACTTGATGGCAGCTCGGCTCAGCTCGGTCGATTTTTTAAAAAGCAAAACAGTTGTTTTTGCTCATTTCATTAACGAGCTAGCTCGAGCCAGCTCGCGATCTGCTCGCGAGCCAATCAAGCTAAACACGTAGAGTCAAATATAAGGAGTCAATAAGGAGGCAGACTTTAAATCCACTGGTTCGCTCCTCCAAATCCCTAATTAATTTACGTCTGACATCCGCTCGACTTCCCATCCACTCAACTGATTTATTTAAAATTCATTCGGTTAGATAATGGATAGAAAGACGTGTGACGGTTAGGTTTTAGTAATCATAAAGATTCAAGTCTTTGAAATGCACCATGCATAAGGAGTGTAAATAAAATGCACAAGTCACAACTAATCAACAGTATGCTGATTACATATATGATTACTATATTATTTTGGAGACATAAAAATTTATGATTACTATATTATTTTGTGTTTCATATATATTGAGGTGCTAATGTCATTCCAAATTTACATCTAGCTCGCGAGCCTAATGAGCTGGCTCGAGTTATTAATAAGTTGAGTCGAGCAAGCGTTTTTGCTCGTTTTGTTAATGAGCTGAGTCGAGCTGGCTCGTTAAATTAACGAGACAGACCAAGCCGAGCCGAGCCAAGCCGAGCTGGCTCGGCGTCCAGCCTAACCCGAGACTAAAGGGGGCTTTTTGTCTCTCATCATTAGTCCCCGTTGGACTTGAGAGATCTAAGGCCTCTACCAACCGGGACTAAAGCCCCTTTCCCTACCAGTGGTAGAAAGGTGAGATTGGTGTAACTAGATGGATGTGTTGCATTGAGATCTCGACCGGTATATATGAGAGTAAAAGGCTTGGGGTGCATGACACTCCGGATACATATGTCAGTCTAAGATAGGAATATCTAAACTACCAATTATATTCTAACATCCCCCCGCACACTACGCCGGAATAGATTTGTGTTGGTGAGGACCGGAGTGTCCGACGGTCAGTGGATGGCCACTCCTTAGTGATGAGTGATTGAAAACATTATGTGGACCGATGTTGTGCTTTGTCTTGTGGATGTAGGCTGCGGCTTGATTTGTGTTGGTGCAGGTGAAGAACAAGCGCAAAAGGTCTTAGCCTTGCGGGGCCTCCGAAGTACAGGAGGGACAAGTAGGCTTGGTTCGATGGACCCGGTGGTCAGACGGGATCAAGTGCGAGTCACATGGTGCGAGAAGAGCAAGTCGAAGTCGAATGGTGGGTTCGTTGGTTGATCCAAAAGCCAACATCGAGCCGGGGAGAATGTGGCGGCCAAGTCGAGGAGCTTAGCGTGGAGGCTGCACCAAGCTCGCGGAGTTTGTAGTGGTTCATCAGAAGACCACTGGGTTCCTTGGTTGATCCTCAAAGCCAAGTCTGAGTGGTCGACGACTCGAAGCTGCATCAGGCCGGTCTGACCGGTGGGCCTCACCGGCCTGACTAGTGTGGACCGGTCTGACCAGTGGTAGCTGAGGAGCGCCGGGTGACTTGAAGTGAAGGACACACGTCGGGATCACAAGCTTGGCATCGAGGGTATGCAAGGTGCGGTTGATGGGCATCTGTCTGATGGAAAAGCTGTCAAGTTTCCTAATTTGCCCTTCAAGGGGTATGTATCGCCTAAGGGAATTTTAGTCTTTCGCCCCCACTGGTGGACCTCATATATAAACTAGGTGGAAGGGTGTTGGCAGCCATCTTTTGGGCTTTAGGGTTTTCATTCCTCTTAGCAATTTCTCTTTTTAGCTTCCTATTTTCTCTTTGGACTAGCTTGAAAGCTTCATGGTGAGATCTTTAGAGATGGATGGATCTTAGGGAGGCAAGCTAGACCTTGTATGAATCTTTCCTTGGATGTATAGAAGGTTTGGCGTGGTTCCTCAAGTGCTCTTAGTGCCTCTCTCATTTTTCTTTTTCGGTGATTTTTAGAGCCTTTTCCTAGCGATTTTCTTTCAGTGGATTTGAGGCCTCCCCTTTGCGGATTTGTTGTGGGATGCACACATGAGCCCCTTGTGGTTCTTTTCTTGGTGATCCTCCTCTTAAATCTGTGGAAAAAGGTGCTCGATTTGGGGTTTTCATTGGGGTTTCTTGGAGAGGTGTTCTTGGTGTTCTTAGTGGATCTTTGGGGACGATCTTCTAGGCATGGCTTGTCCATGAGGTGTTACACCTATCCCCAAAGTTTTTCTTGAATCCGTGGAGCGAATCGGGAGATCAGGGGATCGAAAGGGAGGAGTTGACCCGCGGGTGGAGTTCATCCCGAACTACTGAGGTATCACTGGTCTGACCAGTGGTGTATACCGGTTTGACCGGTCCTGGCCTGTTGTGGCTTTTCTCGGGGAGTTCATCACCAGTGTGTTGTATTTGTTCTAGGCTTGCTGTTGTTTCTTTCCTGTGCAGTTTTGGCCTTTGGAGGTTCGAGTACTTGACAGTTAGGGTTTTCTGAGCCAGCCCAGTCTAATCGGTGCTGTCCATCGGTCTGACCGGTGCAGGGCTTCTAGTGGAAACCCAGTTGTTTCTTGGTTAGTTTTCGCTACTTTCTCACTGAGTTCTTCTGGTGCAAGTTTGGCTTGGATGTGTCTCGGTTTGCTGGAGTTTTGGTGAGGTTCTTTTCAGCTGGGCTGGTTTCTGGATTTCTCCTTATTGTGCCACATCCTAGAATTGCCATCTAGCCTTGCTGGGCAAGTTAGGAAAAATTCAGAGGAGTTTGTTTTGGACCGGTCTGACTGGTGCCAGGGACCAGTCTGACCGGTGCTACTGGTTGTTGCTCGAGTTGCTTGTTCCGCTGCATTCTAGAGTAGTTTAGGTGGTTCGCTAGTTCCTAGGTCCAGTAGCACCCTAGTGGCTGCGTGGATTTGGCTAGCAGGTTGTCGAGGATCTTGGAGTTGCGTTTGGGACCATAGGCCGAGTTCGACTCTTCGGAGAAGAATTTTTATCAGCTCCCATTCCCTCCCCCCTCTTTAGTCGCCATTCTGGTCCTTCAGCTGGCACAAGGCATTTAACACCCGCCGGCACTGGCGGGTGTAAACATAGTGCTGGCGGGCGCTTATGTCACCCGCCAGCATAGATGGCACAGTGCTGGCGGGTGACATAAGGCACTCGCCAGCACAAATGTTTCCAGGTGCCTTATGTCGCCCGCCAGTGCCTTTGGAAAAACAAGAATCCCTTTTTTAAAACAGTAAAAAGTTGTCAAACCAAAAGGTTGTGAACTACAAAGTTTCATAAATCCTCAAGATGTACAACTTTTATTTGGGTTGTTTCTTCATTTAACAAAGTTGTAGTAATTTTGTTCAAAAGACATATCTCTCTAATATAGTTTCATGAAACTATATTAGAGATGTATAAGATTTGTGAAGAATGTTACTACCACTATACCGGATGACCAAGTGACCAAAAGAAAAGTTGTTGATCTTCAGAAGTTATAGAATTTTGTAGTTGAACCATTTTTAATTTGATTACTTTCGTCAATGAAAAGTACATCTGAAATTTTTTGAATTTGAAAATTTGAATTTTTCAAATGACCTCGAATGGAGAAACATTCTAAATAAAAGCTGTACATCTTGAGAAGTTATGAAACTTTGTTGTTTACAACTTTCTTGTTTGAAATCATATTGTCAACCAAAAACTAAGTTTGAATCTCTCAAATTTGAAATTCAAATTTTGTAAACGACCTCGAATGGAGAAACTCCGAAAATGAAAGTTGTAGATCTCAGAAAGTTATGAAACTTTGTAGCTGACAAGTTTTTTATTTGAATCCGTTTAGAGCCTCGAAAAAATGATTTACACTCGGTGTAGTTGATGCGAACATACTGATACTTGTGACATATGGATCAACTCCATGCAGTTTTTCCTTTCTTGAGAATGGTGTTTTCTGCAACAAAGACAATGACAAAACAAATGAATTATTCGTATATCATGCATATACTTTTGCCTTTTTGTGCAATCTTTATTCAGGTTATGTAAAACTTGGAGTAGTTTCTTCTAAAGAGGAGAAAGATCAGCATTACATATGGACATTAGAAGCCATCATTGTCAAACAACTATCCAAGGTGAAAGCTAAATTAAAATTCCATCTTTCTTATTTTCCTATGACAAAGCTACTACTTGGATTGTATGATTACAGATCAAAACACCTTGGAATCCTTGAGAATGATGTGCACATGTCAAGCCTCAGTTACACAATATAGCTGAGGACGACTCCTTTTCAAGAGGGGGAGGATGATGAGGCCATCCCAGCCATATGTAACCTTGATGCCTTGATCACACCGGATGTGTCGGTTATGTCGAGTCCACCTTCATATAAGCATGAAGAATCAAGTGCAATACATGTTACACAAGAACAAACATCAGATACACAAGCTCAAGTGCTTCAACGATCAATTACGTGCAGCCATGCTAAGAAACTCCAACACGAGGTGCATGCTTTCCTTGCTAAAATTATCTTTAACACATCCGAGAATGTTATACTACCTAAATGTTCTAGGTTGTACTTAGGTATATAAGTGAAGAGGATGGTGTAGCTACACTCGGAAAGGAAGAAAACAAGAAGAAATGGATCAGTTTGGACCAGTCCGAACCTGCAAGCCATGATTACTTCAGGCCTACAAGCCACAATTAGTTCGGACCACCACTTCAGACTAGTTTGGATCTGCATAATGAATCGACCATAACATTTTGGTTGTGCCTTCTGTGGAGCTCCATGGGTACTTGATGGAACGGGCTTGAAGTAAAATTTCCAATGCAAGAAACCACATGTCCATTAGACTTCCCAATAAAAAGTTATGACCGATTTAGTGGAGGTTGCATAGAAGGTCAACAGTCACGCGAGTCCACTTCGGGAGTTGAATTCTGGGGAGCCTTTTCACATACTTAGTATTTTCATTTCCATCTAGAATTCACACCCAACTAGGAGGGTTGTTCCTAGTATAAATACCTCCTATGTACTACCAAAAACTAAGTTTTGCTAATCATGAATTGATAGCCTCATATGGTTTGTCGCAGCTGAGCTGCTGGGTGTCTTGCACACCTTTGTTCTTCCTTGTTCTTATTGGACTTGTGAAGAGATCTCTCTGAGGTACCCTACTTCGTGCTCTACGGCTTCCGTTCGGCTACGTCGTATTATGTGGATTAGTTCTGGCTTGTGATTCTGTAGTCGTTTGGAGATCGAGTCAAAGTCTGCACGGTTTCGGTGTCTCTCTCCCCGTCGCTTAGTCGCATCCAACCTTTGCCAGGTATAAAGCATTTACCCGATGCTTGCAGCAAGTTATCTCATTACAAAACCTACTGTCATGAAGATTGGGCCATCTCGATGACCTTTCTTGCAACGGTCCCTATCAGTAGTATAATATGAATAGAATGAAAACTGGATGTGGACATATATGAGTGTGTGGTGTAATTGTAGAGGAGACTTCATGCAAGGGTGGAGGTCACGGGTTCGAGTCTTGCCGACCGCGTAGCGGCGTGACTTTACGCGAAAAATGGTGCGACTTATTTTGCTATTTATGTTGAGCTTTTTTGGCGTTGGTCCGAAAACCTGAGTGCTTGCGGGTGCTTAAGTCGCCCGCCAGCACTAAGGTCTCCATGCTGGCGGGCGAACACCCGCCAGCACAGAGACGATTTGTGTTGGCACAAGGTCGCTAGCGGGCGCTCCACCCACTAACAAAGACCCATTTCAGCTGTCAGCACAAATCATTTGTGGCCTAGTGGCAGTCACAGCGGGAGCACCATAGATGGTCAGACTAGAGAAGAAGCCAAAGGTGGAAGCTGACGGACTGACATCCCCCCGCAGTTGGAATGTTGATACAGTGTAGATGTTGTGACTAGAGAGAAAACCGGCGAGTAACTCATGCGGATGGTAGCCCTTTGTGCTGAACGTGAATTGAAGGGTGAATAGCCACGGTCGATGATGTTGTGTGTAGGGTAGCCGTGGTCGATGTGGAGCTGTCGAGGTTGCCGAAGTAAGGAGCTGCACAGGAAGCCGTGAGCGCTCAAGGAGACGTCGTGAGGACAGTGGCGCGAAGGGGAAGCCACTGTTGATGGCTGTTAAGTACCTACTTTAGCCGTCAATATACTCATGAATAAAGGAGCATAAGGCATTTCTTACACGTATTTAGTTAAGAATAATGTAGTTCCACTTGTCCTTGGAGATTATTTGATTGCACGAAAAGAGTGCCAAACTCACCTTCTATGGTCCATGCCACATCACCTCATCCTAGTGGGCTGCCAACAAGGATGCCATGCATGCACACCTGCCAACTAGGGAGCCATGCATGCATGCCATGCAAGCAATCCAAGTGAAGCAACCCCCAACGAATCAGAGTGTGACACGTGGACAGCACATGGATCCATGGGCCCACAAAGGCAAGCAAACCGCGCCAAAACAGGGTGGACACCGGGAACCGAGCTAAGGACCCACAGGGCAGCCTCCAGGAGGAAGCACACCCTGAGTGGGGCCCACAGGGGGTCGGCCGACCCCACAGGTCGGCCGAATCGACCTTGTGGCCGCCACTCAGGGGCTTCCACGTGGTGGTTCCCTATTGGTCCTAGGCGCCATCCCCGGGGTGTTTGCCTCCATTCCTCGCTGGTGCACGGGCCTATAAATAGAAGGAGAGGGGGCTCACTTATGAGACATCCACACTTGCAACACCTCTCTCACTTTTAGTCTCAAGGCTAGGAGGTAGGCTAGAGTAGTTCTAATTCAGGTTCCAAGTCTACTTTGGGATCTAGGTATGAGTCCTTTTGTATCTTATTTCATTTGTATGACTTTGATCTACTTCAGTTATTTATCTATTTCATATAAAGTTGTGTTAGTATACATGAGTGATTTTTTCATGTGTTCTTACCTATTCATCACTTAGAGCCTCCTGTTCTTGATGAACAAGGCCTTTCGATCCACTTGACTGGTGACTTTCACATGTTTCTGGTGTTTGTTCATAAGTTAGAGGCTCGTGTTCTTCGCGAACACGACCCTTTGATCCAGTTGAACAGACATAGGAAAACACGAATCCGTTTGTGTACCTAACTTGGTTTGATCTAATTGGCCGACATGATTACGTTGTATGAAGTCTGTGCTTAAGCTACGGTACTCGGTGTAATTGGCTGGTTTATCTGGTGGCTTGACCTGGGTCACAATAGCCCGGGCCGGTCAAGTCTGGCTAACAACGTAAGCATGGTGCTTGGGTTGCGTAGCTACCTTACTTATGAGTTTATCCCATGGTTTGTCTTGGGGTAGGCCGCGGTAGTGACAGCCGTTGGTCCTCTGAAATCCCCCACGTTCGGATAAGCTGTAGGAGTCTAAAATATAATAACCGGAGCTGTGCAGAAGCAACGCGGGAGGTTATCTCCCCGTGGTACCTGGGTGCTTAAGTCAATGTTCTTCAACGCTAGTGTATCTAACTCGTTCCTACCAGCTTTATGTGTATAGTACATAAGAACCTAGAACTAACTCATGTGTCGCCTCCTATGCCTAGGACCCTTAGAGAGAGAGTGAGTGTGTGTGTGATCACACTACCCCTATTATCATATTTTACCCCTGCACTTGAGTGTCTGATTTATTTCCGTCTATGATCTATACTCATTGCAATAGAGTTGATCTTGTCATTCCGCCAATGCCTTCCTTGAATTCGATACCCTTTGGAATACTCCTTTGGGGAAATGCTACAATAGTACTTCCGTGCGCTTGCGGATCTCTGTAACGTTAAGATGTACCAACCAGCATTTCTGGCGCTATTACCAGGATGGGTTTCAAACTTGTTCTTAGGTGATTGCGTTAAGAAATGTCAACAAGCATTTCTGGCGCCGTTGCCGGGAAAGGCTTAAGGAGGACATATCAACACTTTGCATATGTTTATAATCATGACAGGAATAAATCAGTTCTCAATGCAGGCTAACTTGGATTGTCTTCTTTGTCAATTGATGATGAAGACAGGTAGTGTATGACTGGTTTCGACTTGCCATCGAATTTTACTGAAGATCCTAAGTCACTCGTAAGGAAGGCACGAAATCATTTCGGCTCTCCTTCTCGTGAACGTTCGGAAGTCGATCCAGCTTCCTTTGTGCCATCTGCATCAACTTCCATGGCCAACCCTGTCGAGAAGACTCTCCGCGAGTACTCCGCTCCCTCTGCTGATGAGGTGCCGACAGGCCCCGTGATCAACACTGGGAATGGAAACTTCGAGATCAAGACTGGTTTAATTACGATGGTACAGGCTAGCCCATTCTGTGGCAAGCCGAATGAAGATGCGAGCGCCCACCTGCAGCAGTTCCTGGAACTATGCAGTACCTTCACTATATGAGGAGTGGAGGAAGATGCTATTCGTCTGCGACTGTTTCCCTTCGCCCTCTTGGGAAAGGCAAAGTAGTAGTTTTATGCTAACTGTGCAGAGATTAACACTTGGGCAAAGTGCTCCGTAGCATTCCTCGCGAAGTTCTTTCCATTGGGCAAAACCAATGTCCTTCGGGGGTGAATTTCAAGTTTCCAGCAAGCAGCAAATGAGACTATCCCAGAAGCTTGGGAGAGACTCCAGGCGTACATCCTGGCTTGTCCTCATCATGGGATGGACAACTGGCTTATTCTTTAGAGTTTCTATAATGGGCTGACTCCGACAGCCCGAGGCCATATTGATGCTGCAGCTGGAGGGGCTTTCTTCTCTCTTACTATCACTGAAGCTACTACACTGATTGAGAAGATGGTTACGAATCAAGGGTGGAGTGATGATCGACTCCAGCCACGTCAAAGGGGTACACATACCGTCAAGGAAGCGGATATGTTGCACACCAAGATGGACCTAATGATGAAGAGAATGGATGATCTAGCCAATGAGAAGGCCACCATGGCCACCACTACTCAAGCTATGGATGCTCGCATGACTTGCGAAGTCTGTGGTAATACTGGGCATTCAGGCAATTACTGCCCTACTACTCAGGAGGATGTGATGTACATGAACGGCAACAACAACGGTTATCGTCCACAAGGAGGTCAAACGTGGAATCAATCACACCCTTATTATCAAGGAGGTAATCAAGGTAATTCTTTCAACCCAAACCAACCTTCCTTGAAAGATCTAGTCTTTGGGCAAGCTAAGATTAATGAAGGTTTTAATAAGAAAACAGCTGCCTATGATAAGGCCTTTGAGAGCCTTAATGTTAAAATTGATAGCCTTTCGTCTGCTCTTAAGAACTAGTTGAGCTTCAATAAGATGATAGAAACCCAGTTGGCTCAATTAGCTGCTTTGGTTCCCTCTGCTGAAGATGGGAAGATCCCGGGGCAACCCGTGTCCTCCTATGAAAATGTTTGTGTAGTGTCCACCAGATGGGGTAAGCCATCTGGGCGGGCACAAGCCACCGACTATGTAGGGAAGCCTATTCAGCAGGTACTTGACCCATGGGTATCTTCAATAATCACACACAAGAAAGATCCTGGTTATCCGGCTATCACCTGCAAGATATATTACCAGAAGATTAAGCATGCTCTCTGTGACCATGGTGCAAGTGTTAACCTTATGTCCAAGGCTATGTTTGAACAATTGGGGTATCCAGCTCTAACTCCAACTGCGACAGCCGTCCAACTTGCTGATGCATCGATCCTACATCCAGAGGGGATAGTAGAGAATTTATTGGTATTCGTCTAAGGTTCATGCATCTTTGCGGATTTCGTGGTCCTTGATATGCAAGATGATGAGGGAACGCCTCTCATTCTTGGGAGACCGTTCCTGAGTGACGCCAACGCAAGGATCAACGTGGGAGCCGGAACAATCCGATTCTGCATTGGGAAGAGGAACTTGATGTTCCGATTTCAAGCAACAAAAGAAAAATGTTATACACTGCAGGGCAAAAATGAGCAATCAGGGGCATGGACGGAGCCACAGCCCCCACGACTTCCCACCACTCCAACAAAGCCTAAGAAAACAAGAAGGGTGTGGCGGGAAATACAGAAGTCATCTCTATCAATTTCTCGGGAATGGGGTGACGAGTGGAATTGATCGCCGAGAAAAGTCTCGCTCTCAGACTTAAAAAGATGAGTCCTTTTTGCCAAAAGGTAAAATTGGTATTTATCTCATATTTCCCTTCCAAAATTTTATTTGATTTTTCCAAATGCATATTTAAATTTTCCAACCTTGCATCTGCATGCTAGATTTTTCTAGCCAAATTTCCCTTTTGGAATAAAATTTTGAAAATAATTTCTTGAGTGGAAAATTATAGAAAAATTTTTTGAGCAACATTCTGGGCAAATTTGGACCTAGACATCTGGGCAGGACAGCAGGTGGCCGTTAGAGAGCCGTTGCAAAAAGCTGGAAGCAGGCAGGCCCGGCAGGGGTCGACCGACCCCAATGGTCGGCCGACCCTAGCCAACGGTCGTGTGGGCCCCGCCTCTTCCAACGGCTCCTAGCCGTTGCCTTTGTCCTCTACCCCGGTGCCTGGCTCGGTTGCCTATAAATAGAAGGGGGATTGAGGGGTTTCTTCACCCATTCATTCATTTCCATCACCCTCTCTCCATCTTGCTCTTGCTCTTTGGTTTTCTTGGATTTCTTGCTCAAGTGGAAGTGTCAAGCACTCTCTCCAAATTATCGCTGAGTATTGAATATTGGTGGAGCAAGCTTGGTAAGGATTCCATTTCGAATTCACTAACCCATCACCGAGTTGCTCGTGTTGTCCCATTGTTGTGCAAGATGAGTTGGATTGCCGGCGCGTACCGGAAGGTGACCCGCTCACGCCGTTCTAGAGATGGAGAGGGCTCGTCTCACTACTCCGGAGCTACACCAAGTCCAACGTCAACCGACCGTGAAGAAGAGGAAGAGGAGGAGCTACCTACGCCACGAGCCGAAGGGGTGATCAACACCGATGCCGCCTTCATCGACTTAAGGGACGACCGGGAGAGACAAGCCTATGCTCTCATCAAGGATCGAGTCTTCGCCAACACTAAGGAGTTCGACTCGGCCCTTCTCGAGAAAACAGGTATGGACTCCGAGTTCGATTCCATTTGGCATGCTCTTGGTTGGGAGAACTTTGTTCCGGTGTGGGAGATCGGTTCTAGGCCTCTCACCATTCAGTTCCTCTGCACTCTTCGGGAGGATGAGACCGGTATTACGTTTCGTTTCCATGGAACGTCGTATCGAGTCTCATGGCATGATCTTAGTCGTGCTCTCGGTTTTCATCGTCGTTGTGCTATTTCTCTCAATCAAGCTTGCAGCGATTTTATTCGAGATAGTTTTTGGGAAGAGATTTCTGGTCGGCTTATCTGCGGCAAGTTAGCACCTCGGTGCAACGATCTATTGCATCCTACTCTCCGACTGTGGCACAAGTGGCTCGCCGTTACTCTCTTTCTGAGGGATGACGTTCGACCCGTGTGCACAGACGAGATGAGGATATTATACACTGCGGTCAGACGGATCAAAATCGCCCCAGTGCAAGCTATGATTCGGCAGTGGTTGACAAATTTCAGGATGACGGGTTCTATTGAGTGTACGTCCCTGATCAGACGTATCATTTCGGGTCTTGGGATTTCACTAGGGGCTAACGTTCCCTACATTGATTCTCCCCGGGCCATGATAGATGAGGCGTATCTGATTCAAGGACATACTCTTAAAAAGGGTCAGGATGATTCCTTGGTTTTCTTTTACCCTGGGCACGCAAACTAGATTCGGTTACCTAACCCGGATTTCCGTTTGTACGGCCAAGGGCAACTGACCGTTCCTCTTGAGGAACCTCGTCGTTCTAGCATTTCTGGAAACAGGGTCACCAAGAGTGTAGCGAGGAGGGCAGCGACAGCACAGCAACCGCCACAGCCATCACCGCAGCCGTCACCTCAGCCACAGCCTCAGTCTACACCACCGCTGTCTGGCGCATGGGCCTCGGCCGGGTACATGTTTGGAGTTACACCCGGATATGCCCCTGGTTGGGACCAACCCATGAGTCAGTCGGGTGCGAGTAGCTCGACCTGGGCTAGTGCAGGGAGTGGCGAGTGGGTTCGGCCCGCCGGCACTACCTACGGGAATTCGTCTTCATCATCCGGGTTGCGCTCGTCATCTCGTGGGGCCACCCTCACTCAGCAGATGAGCGAGCTCAACATCCGTGTCGGTACCATGGAGGAGACGATGCACCAGCAGGCTGAGTCCACTTGGGACTGGCAGCGTATGACAGGCAAGAGGATTCACACCATGGAGCAGAGACAGCTGCGACAGATGGAGGAGCAAAGGGCTTACTACGCGTGGTTGGGATACCACCCTCCACAGCTGTGAGCCTGAAGCTAGCTTGGGGGAGGACCCCCTTTCTGAGGTAACTTGTATCTTCTATTGTTTTCAGAACCCCATATGCTAAAAACACATAAAAATCTGAAAAGTTAAAAAGACCAAAAATATTTATTTGCTTTCTTAAATTAGTTTGCTTTCATATGCGCGGTAAGAGTGGTCTTATTCTCCATGGTTGAAATGATGAATAGTTGCTCTGTTTATTCCTCTTGTATGCCTTGTTTACAACTTAGTATCCTATCCAAGTTTTGAGTTTGTTGGCTAGTATGATCGAACCTGAGCTTGAAATTTGTGGGTAGCAAAAAGCATGATCTTTTCCTAAGTTGTTGCGAGGTATGATATGGTATAATAGAGTTGCTAAGAGCTAGTACTAAGTGATGTTTGATATCCGGAGTTTTCTTTTGAAAAATGTTAAAATGATAAGTTCCTTAATGATAAGAAATTCCTATCCAAGGCCGTATGTAGATCTTAGCTTTTTGTTAACCTCCACATATGCTACTTGATTTCTTCATTGAGTCTTGTCGAATTGTTGTGACCCTCGGCGAGTAACTTGTCATACTCCTATGATCAAGATCACGTACACACCATCATATGCGAAACTTCTACACTGGAAGTTAGCAACCATCATTTCATCCATTTCCCATCCATTCCACGAAATAAAGCTCCGCGCATGTTCCATGATTATTCTCCCTCCAAAAATATTCAGCAAGGACTTTGGGCTATGTTAGTAAAAAAAGAGAGAAACATGCTCAAGGGCATGCATAAAAAAAGAATAAAGAGACATAGCCCAAGTCTCAAACATTTCAAAAAGGAGGAGAGTAAAATCATGCAAATAGGAGTTCATTATCCATCCACCATACACACACTTTTGCACATCTTGATCAGGGTATATGACTTGTTCTCCCAAGGATCCGGTTTTCGACTCGACAATACATGAGAAACAGGTATGCCACATGTTTTCCCTACCTACAGCTCCACATATCAACTTATTAGGAGTAGGAAGTGAAAGAAGGCAAATCAAAGCCTTGGTGAGGAATCATACACATTGAGCGATCCGAGAGTATCATTGGAGGAACTTTGATTTCTTTTTGAAAAACCTGCAAAACCTCCGGATTGATGACTGATCAAGGTACAAGTGATTAGTAATCTTTATATAAACATTCTATCTTTCAACCACCCAAGGCAGGTGAAGCTACACGCCCCATATCAATCGAGTGTAAGGTAAGATCAATGCCAACTTCTTCAACTCTTGATAGAGTACCTAGCTGTATCTTGTTATACATTAGGAATACAACATCGTAGCAACTCCTGATCAACCAACCTAAGTCCTTAATCTCTTGCCCGGGACGAGCAAGAGGCTAGCTTAGGGGAGTTGTTGACGCCTGTTAAGTACCTACTTTAGCTGTCAATATACTCATGAATAAAGGAGCATAAGGCATTTCTTACACATATTTAGTTAAGAATAATGTAGTTCCACTTGTCCTTAGAGATTATTTGATTGCAGGAAAATAAGCAGGAAAAGAGTGCCAAACTCACCTTCTATGGTCCATGCCACATCACCTCATCCTAGTGGGCTGCCAACAAGGATGCCATGCATGCACACCTGCCAACTAGGGAGCCATGCATGCATGCCATGCAAGCAATCCAAGTGAAGCAACCCCCGACGAATCAGAGTGTGACACGTGGATAGCACATGGATCCATGGGCCCACAAGGGCAAGCAAACCGCGCCAAAACAGGGTGGACACCGGGAATAGACCTAAGGACCCACAGGGCAGCCTCCAGGAGGAAGCACACCCCGAGTGGGGCCCACAGGGGGTCGGCCGAACCGACCTTGTGGCCGCCACTCAGGGGCTTCCACGTGGTGGTTCCCTATTGGTCCTAGGCGCCATCCCTGGGGTGTTTGCCTCCATTCCTCGCCGGTGCACGGGCCTATAAATAGAAAGAGAGGGGGCTCACTTATGAGACATCCACACTTGCAACACCTCTCTCACTTTTAGTCTCAAGGCTAGGAGGTAGGCTAGAGTAGTTCTAATTCAGGTTCCAAGTCTACTTTGGAATCTAGGTATGAGTCCTTTTGTATCTTATTTCATCTATATGACTTTGATCTACTTCAGTTATTTATCTATTTCATATAAAGTTGTGTTAGTATACATGAGTGATTTGTTCATGTGTTCTTCACCTGTTCATCATTTAGAGGCTCCTGTTCTTGATGAACAAGGCCTTTCGATCCACTTGACGGGTGACTTTCACATGTTTCTGGTGTTTGTTCATAAGTTAGAGGCTCGTGTTCTTCGCGAACACGACCCTTTGATCCAGTTGAACAGACATAGAAAAACACGAATCCGTTTGTCTACCTAACCTGGTTTGATCTAATTGGATGACATGATTGCGTTGTATGAAGTCTGTGCTTAAGCTACGGTACTCGGTGTAATTGGCTGGTTTATCTGGTGGCTTGACCTGGGTCACAATAGCCCGAGCCGGTCAAGTCCGGCTAACAACGTAAGCATGGTGCTTGGGTTACGTAGCTACCTTACTTATGAGTTTATCCCACGGTTTGTCTTGGGGTAGGCCGTGGTAGTGACAGCCGTTGGTCCTCTGAAATCCCCCACGTTCGGATAAGCTGTAGGAGTCTAAAATATAACAACCGGAGTTGTGCGGAAGCAACGCGGGAGGTTATCTCCCCGTGGTACCTGGGTGCTTAAGTCAATGTTCTTCAACGCTAGTGTATCTAACTCGTTCCTACCAGCTTTATGTGTATAGTACATAAGAACCTAGAACTAACTCGTGTGTCGCCTCCTATGCCTAGGACCCTTAGAGAGAGTGAGTGTGTGTGTGATCACACTACCTCTATTATCATATTTTACCCCTGCACTTGAGTGTCTGATTTATTTCCGTCTATGATCTATACTCATTGCAATAGAGTTGATCTTGTCATTCCGCCAATGCCTTCCTTGGATTCGATACCCTTTGGAATACTCCTTTGGGGAAATGCTACAATGGTACTTCTGTGTGCTTGCGGATCTCTATAACGTTAAGATGTACCAACCAGCATTTCTGGCGCTATTACCAGGATGGGTTCCAAACCTGTTCTTAGGTGATTGCGTTAAGAAATGTCAACAGCCACCAATCAAGGATGAAGATGACGACACATTGAGACAGTCGAAGAGGGAGTCGATGCAGTCCGGAGCCAATGAGAGAGACATTCTCGTATTTGTCAGGCTCGAAGAAACACCTCGGGGATGATGGCACGCACCGGTGTTGCCAATACCGAACATGCGAGGGAGGGTGCACCACCAGGAGCTGTCATCTGAGGGACCAGCAGAGGAGGCCTCCACGACGGTCGTAGGCCCACAATGACGGGGTAGAAGATGCCGATGCAACCCACAGTTGTTGGAGTAGACGTAGGGGAAGAACGAGACGACGATGTTGGCGACGAGGTGGTGTTAGACGAAGCGGAGAGGTGAACCCAAACAATCTAGCGCAAGGCCTGATGATCTGGATGATGCGGCGGCGAAGCTCGAAGAAGACGGCGAAAAACTCGAATAGCTTGTTGAAGACCATGCGCGGACAAGGTGCGCACTGACATAGTCATAGATGAAGTTGAGGACGTAGTCGACGGTGATGAAGATGCAACGCGGAGGACCAGGGAGTGCGACGCTGCTGCCCGAAGAGGTGACGCAACCGCAACCCTCATGTCAATGGAGTTGCACGCGTACTGAAGACACCCGTCCTGATCCGTACATGTCGCAACCGCACACTAATCGGTTGATCAGATCGAGGCGTACGTACAAGATGAAAGATGACGACGCCGCGCAGATCGGAGTCATGACGAAGAAGTCGAGGACGATCGACGTGGAGACCGTGTTGCGGAGGGGCCTGGTAGCGCTGCGGAAGGGGCCCCTACACGCACCGTACGCTAGTTTGGGTGACACGAGTGTTGATGAAGAACAACCGGTGATGATGTCGAAGAAGAGTCATGCAGTCGACCGATGGTCGGCGACTCAATCTCGATCAGTGATCGAGTAAAAAACAAATAAATTACCAAAACAAATCAGCAGCAACAGTCCGTGTAGACCACCACCCTTACCCTCTTCCTTATCTAAGCATAGACCCCCCACCCTTACCCTCTTCCTTATCTAAGCATAGCGTTACCCTCTTCTTCCTTATCTATGGACGGTCAACAACAGCAGGGGGAGAAAAGAAAAATCGAGGGAGAGAGAGAGAGAGAGAGAGGCCGGCGTGCGGACGGCGGCGTGCGAATGTGGGGCGGACAAAGCGGATCATGCACCGACGGGGCGGAGGATCCCGAGGGTCGAGCGCCACGAGATCTGGCCGCTGCCGGCGAATCGCATGGAGTGGCGCGAGTCCAACTAGCGGGGATGGAGTTCGCCAGATCCGGTGGCGGCGACACGAGTTCCAACCAACGGCGGTGAAGCGGTACCAGGATGGTACGGGTCCAGCGTCGGCGGAGGAAACCGCCAGGTCACGGTGGGAGGTGCGACCCGCAGTGGAAGGCTTCGCCCGTCGCAGGATCTGGGCGGCGGCGAAGGAGAACGGGTGGAGCGGATGCGCCACCACGGAAGTCACCGACGACAGGGTGAAGACGCCCGCGGGAGCCCCTGCTGCCACCACGACAGCACGGGAAAGAACGCGTGCATGGCGGAGACTGCTGCTGCCACCACGCAACATTTTAAGAAGAAAACGTAGAATCTTTGATGATTACAGTTGCCCGATGTGTAATGTTGGTGTTGAGGAAACTTCAGAGCAATGAATACACATACCTTTTTCCACCAAATTAAGCTCCCACTAACACAAAACAAAAGACTGTTAAGTCGTACTCCAAACTCTTATTTCTCTACTCCTAAAAAGAATGAAGTGGAGAACTTTTTTGGTCGAACTTTTAACCCCGGTGAATGTACGTTCACCCCGCGTCCCTCCGCACACGCACGTTCACCTCCTCCCGCACGCACGTCTGCCGCTCGTGCCCCTCAACCGTCTGTCCGATCGTGAGCGGCCCCCCATCATCCTTCCGCACCTCCGCTCCGCCTTCCCGCATCACTCCCCCTCCCACATTCATTTTTTTTGCCCCTGGGCCTGCCGCCCCCGCGGCCCTCCTCTCCGATTCGCCGCTCCACCCCTCCATCTCCGATAGCCCGCCCGCCGCCACTCCTCCGATCCTCTGCCCCACCCCCAACCTCCACGCTGTGGCATCCCCGCCGTCTGCTCACCCCCGCGCCTCTGCTCCGCACACCCCTGGCCCACACCCCACGTCCCTCCGCTCGATCCAATCCGCCCCTCACTTCCCTTTCCTCCCGATGCCGCCGCACGCCCCCTCCTCTCCTCCCGCCGCCGCCACCTCCTACACACCGCGCCACCACCTAGTGGTGGCTCCTTCGGCCATTGGTACCATCCCGACACGACAGCAGCCTTCTCGACGGCAACTACACAGCACCACACAGTCTCCCTCTGCCATGGATGACAGCAAACTCGACTCCGCCGCCGCTATGGCCTCCTCCTTCGGTGCTAGGGATGACGACCACCACGTCAAGGCCTCCAAGACCTATGGAAGGGGACCTCCTCGTGCATGACTACCAACCCTAAGTCCACTCTAGGGTTCCCCATTCTCCATCGCCATCGACACACTGATGATGACACCGTCCATGGGTTCCCCGTCCTACATCCCCATCGCCATGCCGCTGCTGCCATCAACTTCGCACCACCGATGCCGCCACCATCCACGGCCGATGCCGCCGGTGAACATTAGGTACGAGCCAGATTAAATAGCAGATCCAATTTGGTGAGAATTAAAGTTTGTCTACAGATATTTCTGAACTTGCTATTTGTTTGCATTATTATTGGTTTTTCCCTCCCTGATCTAATCCAATCGATTTCAATCTTGCATTTCTTGCCCATGATGCCTTCTGTCACGTTTGTGTTGAAGGCAACGAGAAAAACATCAAATGGGAGCTCCATGGGCTCCCCCAACATGCTACACTGGAGTGCTGGTGAAATCCTACTTTTGCTTATTTTTGTATTAAACTAACTAATTGATTGAAATGTCTTTAAAGGCTTCCAAAATCAATACTTTACTCTGAATGATGCAAACGATTGTACATTGCAGTATTTGTTGGAATGCTTATGTGTGTATTGCAATATGTGACGTCCTGGTATGCATGATACTTTTGAGCTACAATATATAATTTGGTACCTGTCGGTATTCTGCAGAAACAGAGGTGCTTGCCATTCAGTTCATTAGGGAATGATGTTGGTGGTGGTTTCGTAGGATTGCTGATGAGTTGCCTTCTTTCAGCCAATGAGTAAATATGTTTAGGCAGAAACCTATCAATGATCCAACCATAGTGGAGATGCTGGCATACCGCATATCTCCTCACCACGGGGACTCCTCTGATGACGACGGCATGCACTTCATCTTGTGTTTTAGGAACTTTTGTTTGCCTTATTAACTTTTGCGCTTAAAACAGCAGTTGTGCAGGGTATAGGTGCATGGCAACCAAAAACTAGCTAGGAAGGCTAGGGGAGTATAGATGACCCCTGAGCTTGCAAGTGTGGATTGGATGTCATTACGACAATGACTGTAACTTGATGTTGTTACATGGTGAGATGGATATATACTTAACATTTATTTTCTTGGTCGATGTGTAGGTAGTAGTTCCTGGTACAAGTTCTGATATGATCTTATTTGACTTATTCTAATTTCCTCTGATGTTAATAGCATTTAAAACATTTCTTTTATTTGTAAATGCATAACTCCTTGCTAACATATGGATTTACTTAGTGCAGATCTTTACTTAGTGCATCCTAATTACTGATATTTTTTTTGGGTTTACCATCCAAAACATCTATAATAACCTTTCCTCTCGGTCTGATTGATCTACTCTTTGAGTCGGAGAAACAAACTTATGCATAGCATTACTGAGCACATATAATTCTACTTTCTGAGCACATATATTATACATGCAAGTAACTGTCTTAATTAATTTTATGGTATTCAAAATGAGTTATTGAAGAAATAAAAATGATTATTTGTTTAAATAAGGGCATATCATGTGCTGTAAAAATATAGCTTTTGTGCCATTTTTTGGTTTCGGACTTTCAGGCATCCAATTGCATTACAGTAGTTTCTTGCCTTGAATGATTGTACCTTTTCTATCAGCAATGATTGTTCGATTACAACATTGATTATTGTTGTGCCATCGATCAGATGTATGATTCTTGTACGTATTTAACATTTACAGCATTCTTGGAGGAGTCCGAGCACACTCCAAATGATGAAATGGGACATGCACATAGCCATTCAGGAAAGGTAGGATCTGAGAAGAAATTGGACCTCCTGAGATTTCGAGTAAACTTAAAAGAATAAAGCTTCAGGTTTATTCAATATTGTAGCTCGCTTACATGTTCAATATTGTAGTATTGCTGAGGTTCAATGCATCTTTCTATGTGACACATTGATACTATATAATGTTTTGTGTCAAAGAGATTTAACTGCTTATGGGTGTTCGCTATATTTTTTTCAGCCTATTCTGTATGTAACCAAAAGACAATAAGGGAGCCAGGAACCCGTTGATGGATATGACAAACACTGCTAATGTAGGCAGCTGAATCGTTTCAACAACTTCAGTGGTCGAATGTGCAAGAAGGAGATGGCAAGAGCACGATCTAGAGGCAGGACAATTGGACCACTATTCCAGTTGCATAACTTCAAAAAATGGAGGGGTAAGACTGATATGTTCATCTCTGCACTACAATAGTAGATGCTTCAATTTGGATGCAATGTTAGTGATCTATTTCTTTTACAGTGGTGCATTTTGACACAATTAATAACCGCTTATCAAGCACTGCCTTTTGTTCATTTTTTTATCAATTAGTTGGGAGGATGCAGGTGCTACTATTTGGTTGTGAGCAGCATTAGTTGCCTCAAACCGGGTCCAGAAAAACTTGGGAGGGAAGTAGCAACCGATAATTTTATGCTTTTCTTTAGTTTCCGCATTGGGTGTAGTTTCGGAGATTAACCTTGACTTCAATGTCTTAGTCCACAAAACTCTCAGTTTGTCACTTTATATCAAACCTGATTGATAGCTGTGTCCTACAAAAGTTGTCTTAATCAATCACTAGGTTATTAATTCAGTATAGTACAAGTGGAAACAAAACTCCAGTAAATTGGTGTCTGAAATTGATATACCTATGATGGCTGTCTCAGTATGTACCTGAATATTAGACCTAATGCTTACTTTTTCATTTCAACAACTTGTAGCATCTTGGGGATTGTGCTTCCCTACCATGGTTGTGAATTGTGATAGAAGCAGTATATTAGATGGTGGCATCTAGCGTATTCATTGTGTACAGAGCAAATACTCAGTTTTTCTTATTCATCTTGAACTAGAGGAATATAAACTTAGACAATTTGAAGACCGGACATCAGAGCTTGAGAAACATGTATTTTTACAATCTTATTATCCTGCTATTTGAAGACTGGACATCAGACGAGCTTGAGAAACATGTATTTTTACAGTTTTATTATACTGCTATATTTCAATAGCTGGCAAAACTTATACTTCGTAGCATATGCTAGGTAATGCGGGCTGCCTTGCTCAGGGGCAGAAGTGAGGGCTACTGTTCACATGGACGTCAGGGTGGAGAATAGGAAGAAACAGGGGTTTCATGACCGGACAAGGCACGCTGCACGTTATTTTCAGTCGACTCCTACCATTCCAAAAGCACATATATCAATTTTGTTTGCTAATTGCATTTATGTTACAATGTTAGCATCACCATGTCCACTGGAGTCCCGGTGCCGACGGCGATAACAGACACCATGGTCCACTGGAGTCTCTTCCCCGGGCAACCGACTAGCAGCGCGCGTACCGCCTCCAACAGCTTGGGGATGCTGTGCTCCAGCACCCACTCGCCGCCACGGACGCGGCAGAAGAACTCCAGCTCCTCGCCGTGCACGTGGATGATCCACGTCGACGGCGGCGAGGTGGGATCGGGTCCGGCGCCATGGACGACGGTGAACCTCGATCTGCTGTTCGACGTGTCGATATGCCGATGGGCAAGTGGACATCGGAGAGTTCCAGGCTGGCGTTGTCAAGGACTCTGACGTTGCCGGTCATCGAGCCCAGGTAGACGGATCCATCGACCCGGCCGGCGACGTGCCCCGTGTAGTCACTGTCGTTGCTGCCTGCCGGCAGCGTCAGGAAGCGCCAGCCATCGCCGCAATCGGCGGCGGAGAACACACAGACCTGGGGTGGATCTTCATTTCCGTCGTGTCCGTGGAAGCAATAATACAGCACCCTGAAGTTCGATATGGATATGTTTCCGTCGCCGTCGCCGTCGAGCAACGCGACGACGAAGCCAACCAACTTTGCCAGCGGACGGGGGATCCCTTGGTACCGGCGTGTCAGTGGGTCGCAGACGACGAGGTTCAGATCGTCGCAGAGGACAACGAGGCCGCCGTGGCAGTCGGCCACCCCCCAATCCGGGCTGGTGGTAATGCGCCGGGGGAGGAAGTCGAGGGTGAAGCGACCGCTGTTGGTCCGCAATGGACCGCAGCCCGGGCTAGCCCAGCCTAGCAAAACAGCCGGACTTTGTTGGGAAAAAATGTATTTTTTTATTGAGTAAAATATATGAGTAGAGGAAGGACTTTTGGTACGCTTCTTTAATCCCGGTTGAATTTTGAAGTGAGGACTAAAGGGTTTTCATCAACGTGATCTGAAATGGCTGCATACACCCCCTACTCTTTTGTCCAGGTTGGTATTACTAACTGGGACTAAAGAGGGGGCGTCCAACACTGGTTGGGTCTCATTAAAGCACGCCAACATGGATGGTGATGTGGAGAGAAAACCGAGTCGGCAATGAAAAGTGCAAAAGACTCCTCATCTCGTTGGCATTCTCTCTTTTGTGGCCATTCACGTCTGTTCGTTTTCCTTTGGAGGCGGAAGCAGCCAGGTGCTAATGAATGTTATGGCTGAATGTCATGGCCTTAGTTATGGCTGAATGTTATGCCTAATCCTGTGAATGCTTTCTTAATTGCATTATGGCCGTTTGAATGTTATGCCTAAGCGTGTGAATGTTGCTTTTGGTTGACTGTTAACTATCAGTTACAAATATGGCTTAATTGCTGCTTCCTGCCAATGCTGCTTTTGGTTGACACAATTGAGAAGCAAAGTGCCTCTGATTCATTGATCCATTAAGAGAAAACACACATACATGAAACATATTTCACCTCCTCATACCAGCACACACATTCCACATCACTCCACACACACAAACAAGAGCAATATAGACTTCAACAGCAAGACTACACCTTTCATCATTTCTACTAATGTGTTCATCTTGAGTTCCAGATTACAGATCCTTTTTTCATCCAGGTCCTTGTTGTTCTCTTCTCCTTCCTTGTTCTGTTCCTTCGTCTGCAGTACCGACACATAGTCCTCTACCCATCTGTAGTATTGGCAGCCATGGCCACGCTGCAAATCCAAAATCAAATCCCAATAAAATGATTAAATTTAGAACTACACAAATCAAATCGCAAGAAAAACTACTCTAATCAGTACATTCCCACCAGGACACCTGTAGATCCCGCCCCTTGTTCTCATTCTCATCGGTCTGCACCACCCACTCCGAAACCATGTACCGTCTGCAATCTGAGCAGGTTATGAGAGGGATCTCAGGATGCACCCGACGCCTAATCGCTGAGGAAGAAGAGTTTGTCGGCGCGGCCATGGTGATGGGGTTGGAGGCGGCGGCTCCACAGAGAGATGGCGAGGGGAGGGGAAGAGAAGAAGAATAGCGGCCAAGATGTGGACGGAGGTGCTTAGTATATGAAGATGGCTGCCGCATAAGTATGCCACGTCGTCATGGGTCACGGGTTTAGACCCTTTTGGACGTGTAGTGAGACCCAAACAACGTTTAGGGACCTCAGTGGTACACTTTTTGAATTCGTGGACCCGGACAACACAGTCGTGCAAGTTCGAGGACTGCCCATGCATTTTACTCTTTTTTATTTCTCAACTATTGTAAATATGTAAGAGCAACTCCAAGAACCTCAATATACCGTGTTGTATCGGTAAAAAAAATAAAAAAACATAATCCCAACAGTCTCGCAAAACGCCACTTGTTATTCCCCTCGCAAAAAAACTCACGACCGCTCGTAAAACATAGCTAGTCCGTCCCCCGTGCTATCACCCCTGCCGCACGCAATCCACCCTTGCCGCTCCTCCTTCCCACGCCCCGTCAGCGTCAGCAGCTCGCGCACCCACACTGGCTGCACCGGCACCGGCGACCTCCCACACCCTACGTCTACCGTCGCCCCTTGTGCCCCTGCGCCGTCACTCCCATGGCGTGTGAGGCCGAGGCGCTGAGCTCCCCTGACGTGAGAGGCCGATCTCCCGTGATGGGAGAGCTATTGTTGCAGCACTGGGAGGTCGAGCTCCCTTCTGCCCTATCGCGAAGTCTCGCAAACCCGTCCTCGCATCAGTTGCCATCTTGTCATCGCGCCATCGCGCCCTACCGCCATGGAGCTCGGATGACCGGGACCACACGCTGGAGGTCTCGCTCACACGGAAGTGGAGCTTGCGGGGAAGGGAGGGAGGATTTCCCGGCGACGAGTATGACTGGCAAAGGTGAGGTGGTTGTGGCGGCCGTGGAGATCAGATGGGCACGAGATTTCAAATTCTCGGTGACCCGGTGGCGTCTATTGACACTGTTTTTAAACACGTGTCAAAGAATAACCGAGGAAACGGCAGGAAGACTTCACAACCGACGAAGAAAGGAAAGAAGCAACCAAGCCGATCCAGGATCGGCCGATTGATGGAAGAGAAACGTGGCAGAAGAAGGATATGCCAAAAGGAAAGAAGACGGAGGCGGGTCAACAACCAAGTACCGGTTCCAAAAACCCATTAGTACCGGTTTTGGAACCGGTACAGGCCAGCTGGTACTAATGTGGAGGCCACATTAGTACCGGTTCTCTTTACCCGGTACTAATGTGACATTAGTACCGGTTGGGGAGACCACCCGGTACTAATGTGGCCTCCCCCCGGCAACGTGGCGGCCTCCACATTAGTACCGGTTGGCTATACCAACCGGTACTAATGTACTTTTTCTTATTTTCCTTTTTCCATTTCTCTTTAGTTTTTTTCGTATTTGAGTGTATTTAGACGTATTTGTTTGGTTCGTTTATACTAATCAAATACGCAGCGTTATAAAGTCGTTTGTGCATATATATAAAGTGGCATCATACATATATATACATACACGGAATCAAATGTTAGAAGTGTAACGTCATCGTTTTAAGCCCCTCCTCGTCGCTGATGTGCTCTCGTAGTGACCCTAGAAGAAGCTCCTACTTTCTCGACGTTTTTCTTCTTGTCCTTAGAAGAAGTTGCTTCTTTGTCGACCTCCTTCTTGTCCTTAGAAGAAGTTGCTGCTTTGTCGTCCTCCTTCTTGTCCTTAGAAGAAGTTGCTTCTTTCTCGCTCTCCTTCTTATTGTCCTTAGCAAAAGTTGCTTCTTTCTCACCCTCCTTCTTATTGTCCTTAGCAGAGGTTGCTTCTTTCTCGACGTCTTTGTCTTTGTCCTTGTCCTTAGAAGAAGATCCTTCTTTATCGACGTCATTGTTCTTGTTCTTGTCGGTGCTTTGCTGAGCTTCATTAGCAATGCTTGCAGTGTCTTCTTTGCTCACTATTACCATTGAGTCACCGGCATGAAACTCTCCTGTGGGATTAATCACCTCGTCTAGAATAAATCCGCAGAGTTGTTCTTGAATTAACCGGATTCTTTGCGTCTCGAGTAATCCTTCCTTGATGTTAGAAATCTACAAAAGAAGTTATTAATTGTTAGAAAAAAGAATATGAACAATAAGAACGAGGGATATGTTTGTCTGCATTTTTATGTACGCACCTTCTCAGTGAAGGGGCCCAAGCTACCACTTGCAAAGTGATGGATGAACTCACATACATAGAATCCGCATAGATTGGTACCGGGTGGCTGTTTCAAGCTCTGCACATATGTGAAAATAAAAGTTAAGATATATTTGTTAACTTCTATTGAAAAAGATCAGCAAAGAAAACACGTACCGGGAAATCATGGTAGAATTGAAGTTTCTCTTTCAAGGCCCCCCCCCCACTTTACACGAAACATATCCCATGCAACATTCAACAATTCTACTAGAGGTTCGTACCATTCACTATATCCGCCAATAGAGTCAAAGACGTGGGCAAGACTTAAATCAGGTACAATAATAATGAGAATCTATTGGAAGCTGTCAAAACATTTTAGGGAAGAACCAGTTAATTGAAATATTGAATGTATTTTGAAAAAGATAAACAGTTGAGAAAAATGTTACTCACTGGCAGTTGTATGGAATAAGTATGCTGTCCTTGAAGTGTTGAAGGTCCAGAAATGTGAATAAGGTCTCCACAGTAGGCGCAGGGAAATCACGGACATGCGTCTCGTTTAGCATTTGAGGATCCACGAAGCCGATGCCGTGCACTCCAAGCCTCCGGCAAGCTTGCATCTCCATGCTGCATGATATAAAATAAAGAAGTTCAGGTACGGTCTAAAATGGCTAGAGTGGTGATGGGCAAGATTATGGTACAACAAATACTTACAGAACCCAGCAAGTGACGAAGGAGACGTCCACTGCATCCATATTGAATAGGAACCAGAACTCCTTCATGGGAATAGGGAAAGTGGTGCGACCTCGGAAAAAATGATGGTCTTCAATTCTAACTTCGATAAATTCAACCCCTCATCCCGCCGTTTGCATGTGCCATTTGTGCAGAGCATACATCCTAGTTGGAAGGTCCTGCAACAATCGCACCCAGAGAAGCGGCATCCCAGGCACATAATCACGTCTACCTGACCCTGGGTGCTTTTCAATTTGAGCAATGCCTAGAATTTGAGCAGGTGTCAGTTTTGCGTCCAAACCGAATTCAAGCAATCCACGCTCCGCATCTGAGAGCACATGTAGGTCCAGGATAGATTGCTTTGATTGGGTCCCTAGTTGTGGAACAGTTTTCCCAACTTTCTGAGCCTTATTGGCTTTGTGGAATTTGAGCGCCGTGCGATCATAGTCAAACAACGTAGGTCGCTCCGGCTTTTTCCTTTTTTCTTCCTCCATTTTTTTCATGAAGCGGTGAAATTTGTACATGTTGAATGGTTTCTCAGGTGCAGGCGTCTTCTTTTTGAATATTTGTCTGTCTAGCTCCTCCCGCACTGACGCATCTAGTTCCTCTTGCGTCTTCTCATAAGATAATTTCGCTGGAGGTGGCTTCTCCTTGGGTATCCTCTGCTTCTTTGGAGGAGGAGGAGGAGGATGTCCTCGTCTGGAACCCTGCTTCTTTGGAGGAGGCGAAGGATGTCCTCGTTTCGAACCCTGCTTCTTTGGAGGAGAAGGAGGAGGAAGAGTAGCATGTTCCGGACTGCCCCTGTCAGTTGCATCATGTTCTGGACTGCTGCTGCTTTCCCTTCTAGCTGGGGAAGGTGGTACCTGATCTTGGACTGCGGTTGTGTTCACTTCCGTTATCTCTATGAGATCCTTGGGCCACAAAATCCAAGTGTGCAATGCTTCCCCTAGAGTATTTGCATCATCAGCTCCCGGGAACTCCAAGTCGAGGTCATCCCAGGTATCAACCACTCGATCCAGAAAGACTTTGGCGCACCCGTGACTGGAATAATCGACGTTCAAAAATAATTCCCTTGGCCGCGGTACCTCAGCCACACCGTACGCCACCAGAATCCTCTTGTTTCTGACTTGAAAAAATGTCACATGCGGACCTCGCAGTGATGTCGTCCACGGGGTAGCGGCATTTTTCTAACGGGGCAGCTGCTTCCGTGGCGGTTGGAGATGCTTCTGTGGAAGCGACACTACTTTTACACTTGTTGGATGGGCTGGCTTCATCATGATGCGGCCCTGAAGCTGCAAGAAATTGCTGACTTGATTGCTTGCTAAGAGCAAGCGCCACACGCTCGTCGATGATGTCTTCCATTTTTTTCTCATTCATAGTGACCCGTTGTTGCAGCTCTCGTATCTGTCATGCATGTTGTTCCTTAGTTCTTTGACAACTTCTCTAGGAATCAAGGTGCTCCTGAAATGCATATTTCCATGGAATAACACCTTTGCCTCTGCAACATCCAGTGTGTTCTCTTGTACCTAGTGCCATAGTAAGCTCGTCATTCTCTCGATTAGGAACTAAAATTCCTTCTGCCACTTGCCGTATGAACTCAACAAGCCTTGCAGCTGTCTCTCTTATTTGATCGCCCGGCAACAAAGATCCATCTTCGGGATTGAGCTTGCCACCATGTGCAAAATAATAATGCTTTGCCCACTCGGCCCACTCTAGAGTTGCGGGTACGATTCCTCTAGCTACTAGTTCTTGTTCCTCCCGATCCCATTTGGGAATGGCCTTCTTGTAACCTCCGGGCCCGAGCGTATGAAATTCTTTTTTCTTCCGTGCATTGACGGTGTTGGTTTCAATCATCTTGATGGTGTCTGCCGATTCCTTGTGCCGCACAAATGCATCACAGTGATCTCTTAACTTCCCCAATCCCTTCTGTTGGAAATCAGGTGTAATCCCCTTCTTAATGTAGTCTTTGGTCAGACGCTTCTTATACGACTGGAAGGCAATTGCACCCTTCTGCATCGCCCAATAACGCACGGTTGCCAGCCGCTCTTCATTCAAGTCCGGGAATGCAAAGTGAGCTAACACTTGTTTCCAAATCATGTCCTTGTCCGTGTCTGCGACCACATCTTCCCACACAACGGGTTCCTGTTCAGCATTCTCATCATCATCTTCCAATACTTCAGGTAACGGAGCTGGAGGAGCATCAGAAGCTTTCCAATACGAAATGCTTATTGGGATGTGATCCCTGACAAGAGCTCCAATAAGGTTCACCAATTTGGTCACGACATGTTCCGGAGCCACAGGTTTCCCAGCATCATCGACTTCTGTTATGATGAAGCGACCCTCTAGGGACTTCTTCGGCCTGCGTTTCCCTTGGCGCTTCTTGGAGCTCGAAGATGAAGGAACCTGGAGAATGGAAAAACTACTATTAATATATGAAAACTCCTGAAGAAAACTCAGGATGCAAATCTTGAGGGCCATCATTATACCTCTTGTTGTTCCACATCGTTGCTTTCCTGGGCAATTGGTTGCTCTTCTGCATGTTCTTGCCCATCACCTTCCATGTTGAGGAAGCTGTCAGCCTCCCTGTTGAGTACTTCTTCGTTTTGAGGCTGCTCAGGCGCAGATTGACCGATTATATTCAAGATCATTTCCTCATCTTCTTGTTCCCTCTCTGATCGAACCATCTTAACTAAAACAAGTGTACATGAATTTATGAGTACATAAATGAATTTCTGAGTACATAAATGAAATTCTGAGTCTATATATGAATTTCTGAGTACATAAATGAATTTCTGTGTATATAAATGAATTTATGAGTACACAAATGAATTTCTGAGACTATAAATGAATTTCTGAGACTATAAATGAATTTCTGAGTCTATATATGAATTTCTGAGTACATAAATGAATTTCTGAGTACATAAATAAATTTCTGAGACTATAAATGAATTTCTGAGACTATAAATGAATTTCTGAGACTATAAATAAATTTCTGAGTCTATATATGAATTTCTGAGTACATAAATGAATTTGTGAGTATATAAATGAATTTATGAGTACATAAATGAATTTCTGAGACTATAAATGAATTTCTGAGACTATATATGAATTTCTGAGTATATAAATGAATTTCTGAGTCTATATATGAATTTTTGAGTCTATATATGAATTACTGAGTATATAAATGAATTGAGCGTGTCGAGCGGGGTCGAGAGAGCGAGTCGGGCGAGAATCGAGCGTGTCGAGCGAGAATTGAGCGTGTCGAGCGATACTAGCTAAGTGTAGGTGGGGTCGAGCGAGCGAGTCGGGTGAGAATCGAGCGTGTCGAGCGAGAATCGAGCGTGTCGAGTGAGAATCGAGCGTGTCGAGCGAGAATCGAGCGAGCGAGTCAGGCGAGCGAGCGAGTCGGGCGAGCGTGTCATAATTCATCTCTAAATAAATATTTCATCACTAAATACATATTTCATCTCTAAATACATATTTCATCTCTAAATACATATTTCCTCTCTAAATACATATTAAATCTAAAATCCCTAATTAAATCTAAAACTAATTAATTGAAACTAAAATCACTAATTAAATATAACATCACAAATTAAATCTAAAACTAATTAATTGAAACTAAAATCACTAATTAATTCTAAAATCTCTAATTAAATCTCAAATCATAAATAAAATCTAAAACTAATTAATTAAAATGAAAATCAGTAATTAATTGGAAAAAAAAGGTGCTGACGTCAGCCGCTGCGGGATGACGTCAGCACCTAACAGGGCCTCACCGGCCGGCGGCGTTGCACGTCGGGCGAGGGTGGGGCGGGCGGCGCGCGCGGAGGAGGGCGAGGCCGGGTCGGGCGGCGCGCGCGGAGGAAGGCGGTGCCGTGGAGGAGGGCGGCGCGTGGAGGAGGGCGGCGCGGCGTGGAGGAGGGCGGCAGCGTGGAGGCGGGCTGGGCGGGCAGCGTGCGCGGGGGAGGGCGAGGCCGGGTCAGGCGGCGCACGCGGAGGAGAGCGGCAGCGTGGAGGAGGGCGCGGCCGGCAATGACGCGGAGGGCACGGCGGCGCGGCGCGCGGCGGCGCGGAGGGCACGCGGCTGCGGCGCGGTGCGCGCAGCGGCGCGGAGGGGCACAGTCGGGGGCGGCGCGGATCGGAGGAGGGCACGGCAGCGGCGCTCCGGAGGTGGCGGTGGCGCGGAGGAGGGCACGACGGCGGTGATGGGGCATCGGCGGCGCTCCGGTGGCGATGGCGCTGGAGGGCGAGGCGCGCGGCGGCTAAGTGTTGGAGAGGGAAGAGGCTTATATACCACCCCCCACATTAGTACCGGACCTCGTCTGGCACCGGTACTAATGGTACATTAGTACCGGGCCTAGAAAGGACCCGGTACTAATGTGCACATTAGTACCGGTGCCAGACAGGACCCGGTACTAATGTGCATTCCATCTGGCGCCAAAACGAAAAGCACATTAGTACCGGGTCCAATCTAGGCCCGGTACTAATGTGATTTTCATTAACTTTCATTTTTAATTTCCCAATTTACAGTTTAATTTATTATAAATCATATTTGACACGGAGAAATGCAAAAACAGATCCTATTGTGCTTAATGTAGGTATATAGTATGGAATGTGAAGTTAGATCTCAAACTTGCCAAATTAATTAATTAAACTTAGTAATAGATAATTTTGGTCATAAATTCATGTCGAATTTTTAAATCGAACGAAAATATATTTTTACCATGCAAAATTATATATAACTTGTACGTGTCGTGTTATTAACATGTATACCTCGATTTAGTATTATTTGTTTATATTTTCACGTTGAATTATTAATTTAATAATAAATGATGTCTATAAAATTAAAATAATTAATATTTTCACTGATAAATCATAATTTCTTGTTACTAAATATTACAGTACTTTGTTACAAAACCATAAGTTAATAAAACTTATTATACATCATCATCATTATCTAACGGCACGTTAATAACCTTCCTCTTCATGAACGTCCCCTGCTTGTGATCGTGGCGTAAATATGGAGTGTCCTCTTGTGCTAACAAGATGCTTGTGTCAACCTTGACTGAAAATGGAGGAAGATCATCGAATTGGTCATAATCATCTGAAATGTTAGTCTTGTCCTCAACTCCAACGATTTTTCTTTTTTCTGGATGAACTACGTGACGCTTCGGCTCGTCAGCAACCGACTTCTCGGTACCCTTCTTTATCAGAGGTTTGCTCGACATGTCTTTCACGTAGAAAACTTGTGTCACATCATTGGCTAGGACGAATGGTTCGTCTTTGTATCCAATCTTGTTGCGATCCACAACTGTCATCCCAAATTTGTCTGTTGTTAAACCTCCTCCGGTATTGTTGACCCACTGGCACTTGAGAAGAGGGACCATGTTGTGCAGATATACAGGACGGAGGATAATAACCTCTTGAACCAGATGGACCAAAAGGTGGGTCGTGATATTAAAGAATGAAGGTGGAAAGATCATCTCAAAACTGATGAGGCATTGCACGACATCATTCTGCATCTTCACTAGAGTTTCTGGACGGATTGCCTTCTGACAAAGCTGGTTGAGGAATGCACACAACTTAGTGATTGCTAATCTCACATTCTCTGGCAGAATACCCCTTAGTGCAATAGGCAGCAGTTGTGTCATCAACACGTGGTAGTCATGAGCCTTCAGATTTATGAATTTCTTCTCTTTCATATTTATTATTCGTTGTATGTTTGAGGAGTAGCCCGTTGGGACCTTCATACTATTCAAGCAATCGAACATTCTCTGCTTCTCTTCCTTGCTTAGGGTGTAACTAGCAGGAGCCAAGTAATTACCTTTTTCTCTCTTTTCGGGATGTAGGCCTTTTCGTTGGTTCATAGCTTTCAGATCCCTACGTGCTTCAATTTTATCTTTTGTCTTTCCATATACACCTAGGTGGCCAAGTAAGTTCAAGCAGAAATTCTTCGTCACATGCATCACATCAATTGCATTGGGAACCTCAAGAATTTCCCAATAAGGTAGCTCCCAAAATATCGACTTCTTCTTCCACATAGGTGCATGTCCAGCGGCGTCCTTTGGGACTTGTACACTACCAGAACCTTTGCCAAACACTACCTTCAAATATTTCACCATGGCGAATACGAGTTTACCACCACGGTGAATGGGCTTCTTACGTTTTTCTCTGACACCTTCAAAGTGTTTTCCTTTTTCTCTTAACGGGTGTTTAGGAGGAAGAAAGCGACGATGGCCGAAATACACTACCTTTTTACTGTGTTTTAGATACACGTAGCAAGATCATCTAGACAGTGCGTGCATGCTCCGTATCCCTTGTTTGATTGTCCTGATAGATTACCAAGTACCGGCCAATCATTGATGGTGACGAACAACAATGCTTGTAGATTGAAGGTCTCCTATTTGTCCTCATCCCACATGGGTACACCTTCTTTCTTCCATAATGTTTTAAGATCCTCAATCAATGGTCTTAGATACACATCGATGTCATTGCCTGGCTGCTTTGGGCCTTGGATGATTATTGGCATCATAATGAACTTCCGCTTCATGCACAACCAGGGAGGAAGGTTGAGCATACATAAGGTGACGGGCCAAGTGCTATGACCACTACTAAACTCACCGAATGGATTGAATCCATCTGTACTTAAACCAAACCGAATGTTCCTTGGATCCCCTGCAAATTCCTTACATTCTTCAGATCTGTCAATTAGTCTCCACTGGGACCCATCAACGGGGTGCCTGATATGGTCATCTTGTTTGCGTTCTTCTTTGTGCCAACGCATCAACTTTGCGTTGGTCTTGCACCTAAATAAATGATTTAGTCATGGTATCACTAGAAAATACCACATTACCTTCGCAGGAATTTTCTTCTTCTTCTGCCCACCCTGAACTTCATTAGCCTCATTGCGTGGGATCTTATAACGCTGCGCTTCGCACACAGGACAAGCCTCCAATTTCTCATATTCTTTACCTCGGTAGAGGATACAGTCATTAGGACATGCATGTATCTTTTCTACCTCCAAACCTAGAGGACAGACAACCTTTTTAGCTTCGTACATGGACTCTGGCAATTCATTCCCCTCGGGAAGCATGTCCTTGACGATCATCATCAACTCATCAAATCCCTTGTCTGAAAGTCCATGTTTAGCCTTCCATCGCAGCATTTCCAAAGTGGTACCCAACTTCTTCTGCCCCTCTTTGCAACCTGGGAACAACGGTTTCTTGTGATCTTCCAACATACGTTCAAACTTTTTTGACTCCTTCACCTTTTCGCAATCTCCCTTTGCATCGTGCAACACATGACCTAGATCGTCGAGAGGTTCTTCTGCAGTTGTTGGAGCTTCTTGAGTCTCTTGCATGTGATCCTCTACCATTGGATCATCTGCAAAGGCACCTTCTTCAGTCCAATCTGGAATACGATCATCTTCCTCTTCATCGTCTTCCATTATAACCCCCCTTTCCCCATGCTTTGTCCAAACAAAATAATTTGGCATGAATCCCCATTTGTATAGGTGATCGTGAAGACTCTTTATCGATGAGAAATCCTTCTCATTTTTGCACATTTTGCATGGACAAATAATGAAATCAGACGGCTGCTTGTTTGCTTCCGCGACATCTAGAAATCCACGCAACCCATTAATGTATTCACTGGAAATTCTCTTGTCGGGGTACATCCATTACCGATTCATCTATAAAGCACCACCAAACAATTTTTAAGTATTTCGTAACAAAAGTCATACACAAATTTAAAGTCTTCATTTACAATCCACGTTATACAATACAACAAACTTAAATAGAGAAACTTAAGTCAATGTCTTACATAAATTTAAAGTACGACATATGAAACACTACTAATACATGATACAATACGAGAAACTTTAGCCATTCTTGTGACGTGACGACGAAGGTTTAGCTTTCTTGGAATCACCCTGTGGTTTAGTACTAATCGGTGGATCTCCAACAACAGGGTCTGCTGGTGGAGCATAAATGCCACCAAAAGGAGGTTCCTGCCCCGCTGCAATAGCATCTATATGTTTTCCTTGCAAATAATGAAGCATTCCTCTAGCCAACGTGCTCATTTTCTTCGGTTTATCAGGAGGTCCTACTTTGGTTTTCTCCTGACTGTGTGAAGAGCGACGATCACCACTACTGTCATCTCCATTCCCTCCAGCAGCAGTAGACATCTATACTAATGACAATAAATTATTTGACCCATCTATGAAATTCTAGCATTCGTAATAATTTTAAAACTATTTCTACTAATTCTAAAACAAATTCTATCATTCCTAGCCTTTCTAGCATTTTGAGTAATTTTAAAATTATTTAAATATTTAATTATGTCTTATGCTCAAATAAAAAAAATATTTCGAAAAAATCAATTCTAAAACTATGTGTAGTAATTCTAAAATCAATTCTAAAATTCCTAGCCTTTCTAGTAATTCTAATATACTATTTATATATTTAGTTATGACATATCCTCAAATAAATAATTATTATTAAAAAAAAATAGTCACATACAACATCTCATCCAACTAAAACGGCACATCCTTTCCGATCAACTATATAAAACGTATAAACAATGCCTATAAATAGAAAAAAAACCCTCATTCCTATCTCATTATAAAGTGCCAAAATACTCCAATTTCAACCGATAAAACTCAACAAAATAAGCATGAATCAAGGGAGGATAAAGGAAACTAACCTCTAGACCACTTCAATGAGTCAAATTGTCGAAAAATCGTTGCAAATCGGGCAAAAACTCCCCTAGGGCGCCATGGATGAGTGAGAGCTCGAGTTGGAGAGTGGAGGGGGGAGTGGCACGGGGAGGAAGAAGGAGCTGGATTTTTATGCGGGGGACATTAGTACCGGCTCCTTGTTGGAGCCGGTACTAATGTCGCCACATTAGTACCGGGCCTGGACAGGAGCCGGTACTAATGTGACTGCCGCACATTAGTACCGGCTCCTGTCCAGGACCGGTATTAATGTCACACATTAGTACCGGCTCCAGCCAGGAGCCGGTACTATTGTGTCACACTGGCGGGCGGCTAGGGGACCCCCTTCCGAGCCGGTACTAATGTACACATTAGTACCGGTTCCAATAGAAACCGGTACTAATGTGTTTTTTTGCCCAGGACAAAAGGTCCATTCCCTTGTAGTGGCCGCCGGCGGCGACGGCGAGGGCACGAACGCGATCGGGCGGGTGCTGCGTTTGTGGTATTGCCCGACGATGACCGAAGGGTGGAGGGAGCCGGCGAGGCGGAGGAAGGCGCGACCGCCGTTGGCGCTGGTGACGGCACGGCGGAACTGCCGCCAGGCGCACGCCGCGCGCAGGAGCCAGAGCGGAGAGTCGAGGTGGATGAGGATCTGTCTGAGCATGTCGTGTGGGATGTCATGGATGCTCCTCCACTCCTCCTCCTCATCCTCCTTCCTTCGCCGTTGTCGCAGCGGCGCCTCCATGGCCGGCGGCGCATTCGAGGATCGGAAGCCCTAACGGCGAGCCACAAGCGACGGATCGGAGAAATGGCGGCCAACCCGAACACTAACGCAGCACAATTATAATCGACCGCAGCCCGGGCTAGCCCAGCCTAGCAAAATAGCCGGACTTTGTTGGGAAAAAATGTATTTTTTATTGAGTAAAATATATGAGTAGAGGAAGGACTTTTGGTACGCTTCTTTAATCCCGGTTGAATTTTGGAGTGAGGACTAAAGGGTTTTCATCAACGTGACCTAAAATGGCAGCATACACCCCCTACTCTTTTGTCCAGGTTGGTATTACTAACTGGGACTAAAGAGGGAGCGTCTAACACTGGTTGGGTCTCATTAAAGCACGCCAACGTGGACGGTGATGTGGAGAGAAAACCGAGTCGGCAATGAAAAGTGCAAAAGACTCCTCATCTCGTTGGCATTCTCTCTTTTGTGGCCATTCACGTCCGTTCGTTTTCCTTTGGAGGCGGAAGCAGCGAGGTGCTAATGAATGTTATGGCTGAATGTCATGGCCTTAGTTATGGCTGAATGTTATGCCTAATCCTGTGAATGCTTTCTTAATTGCGTTATGGCCGTTTGAATGTTATGCCTAAGTGTGTGAATGCTGATTTTGGTTGACTGTTAACTATCAGTTACAAATGTGGCTTAATTGCTGCTTCCTGCCAATGCTGCTTTTGGTTGACACAATTGAGAAGCAAAGTGCCTTTGATTCATTGATCCATTAAGAGAAAACACACATACATGAAACATATTTCACCTCCTCATACCAGCACACACATTCCACATCACTCCACACACACAAACAAGAGCAATATAGACTTCAACAGCAAGACTACACCTTTCATCATTTCCACTAATGTGTTCATCTTGAGTTCCAGATTACAGATCCTTTTTTCATCCAGGTCCTTGTTGTTCTCTTCTCCTTCCTTCTTCTGTTCCTTCGTCTGCAGTACCGACACATAGTCCTCTACCCATCTGTAGTATTGGCAGCCATGGCCACGCTGCAAATCCAAAATCAAATCTCAATAAAATGATTAAATTTAGAACTACACAAATCAAATCGCAAGAAAAACTACTCTAATCAGTACATTCCCACCAGGACACCTGTAGATCCCGCCCCTTGTTCTCATTCTCATCGGTCTGCACCACCCGCTCCGAAACCATTTACCGTCCGCAATCTGAGCAGGTTATGAGAGGGATCTCAGGATGCACCCGACGCCTAATCGCTGAGGAAGAAGAGTTTGTCGGCGCGGCCATGGTGATGGGGTTGGAGGCGGCGGCTCCACAGAGAGATGGCGAGGGGAGGGGAAGAGAAGAAGAATAGCGGCCAAGATGTGGACGGAGGTGCTTAGTATATGAAGATGGCTGCCGCATAAGTATGCCACGTCGTCATGGGTCACGGGTTTAGACCCTTTTGGACATGTAGTGAGACCCAAACAACGTTTAGGGACCTCAGTGGTACACTTTTTGAATTCGGGGACCAGGACGACACAGTCGTGCAAGTTCGAGGACCACCCATGCATTTTACTCTTTTTTATTTCTCAAGTATTGTAAATATGTAAGAGCAACTCCAAGAACCTCAATATACCGTGTTGTATCGGTAAAAAAAATAAAAAAACATCATCCCAACAGTCTCGCAAAACACCACTTGTTTTTCCCCTCGCAAAAAAACTCACGACTGCTCGTAAAACATAGCTAGCCCGTCCCCCGTGCTATCGCCCCTGCCGCGCGCAATCCACCCTTGCCCCTCCTCCTTCCCGCGCCCCGTCAGCGTCAGCAGCTCGCACACCCACAATGGCTGCACCGGCACCGACGACCTCCCACACCCTACGTCTACCGTCGCCCCTTGTGCCCTTGCGCCATCACTCCCATGGCGTGTGAGGCTGAGGCGCTGAGCTCCCCTGACGTGAGAGGCCGATCTCCCGTGATGGGAGAGCTATTGTTGCAACACTGGGAGGTCGAGCTCCCTTCTGCCCTGTCACGAAGTCTCGCAAGCTCATCCTCGCATCAGTTGCCATCTTGTCATCGCGCCATCGCGCCCTACCGCCATGGAGCTCAGATGATCGGGACCACGGACTGGAGGTCTCGCTCACACGGAAGCGGAGCTTGCGGGGAAGGGAGGGAGGATTTCCCGGCGACGAGTATGACCGGCAAAGGTGAGGTGGCTGTGGCGGCCGTGGAGATCAGATGGGCGTGAGATTTCAAATTCTCGGTGACCCCGTGGTGTCTGTTGACACCGTTTTTAAACACGTGTCAAAGAATAACTGAGGAAACGGCAGGAAGACTTCACAACCGACGAAGAAAGGAAAGAAGCAACCAAGCCGATCCAGGATCGGCCGATAGATGGAAGAGAAACGTGGCAGAAGAAGGATATGCCAAAAGGAAAGAAGACGGAGGCGGGTCAACAACCAAGTTGACATCGGGTCAAAGTCAGTTGAGAGAGTCCAATTCCTATAAGAATCGTTAGGTGTTTTCGTAGTTCAATTTTTTAGATTCAAGAAAACGTTGTCGTCATCGACTAGGAGTTAAGTTATCCTCAGGACATAAATAGCGACCCTGCATGGTCGGAGAAAATTTGTATACACCAATATCAACAAAACCTTAATTTATTCAAGTCGGCGACTTCGCCACCCTTTTTTACTTCTTATTTTCTTGTTTCTTCAAGCGTCGTTCTTCTAGCTCGTCGGGCGGCATCGATCGACCTCCGGCAAGCTTGTAAGTACCGTTTTATCAAATAACAACTGGGCTTTAACCTCCGGGCGCATCGTTGTGGTTTCGTCTAAGTTTTATTCACAATTCATCGATATCAGTTAGGTTTGCAAGTTTTCTTGTTTATTTAGCTTTTATCACCAATTTATCCAGCTCGTGATCTCATCGTATCGGCTAAATCTCACTCCTGCATTGTTTCACTACGATACAACCGATTCAGATTAGGTTTCGAGTGTTGTCCCATAGTGCTTAGTTTGCTTTGCTTTTTGCTTGCACTTTACCTACATTATGAAATCGGCTGATCTAGTCGTTTTGATTATACTTGCACTTCGGCTGCTTCAGCTAGCCGATTCGCTCTACAGTGGTATCGGCCGATCGGGCTGTTACTTGTTGAAGACCCACATCGGTTCTCTAGCCGATCTAACCCACATCTAACGTTTCCTATCTTTCCGTGCCGATCAACAGGTCAGGTCGGCTGGCACGCCTTGTTACATGCTAGGGATCCGTTACGTGTTGTCGTTGAAGAACTTTATTCCGTTTTTTGCGTCAACACATCTTGGCACGCCCGGTGGGACACGAAGAATCAGTCATGTCAGGACCAAAACCTACTAAAGAAGCTGGTTGTGACGCCCCAGGTTTTTAATTAACCCTAATGACTGGTCAAACCTGTTGACTTTGGTCAAATCATGGTCAACCTGGGTCATCACCTCGGAAACTTAGCCAACACTCACCCATAAGCACCTTAGGCAAGTCAACAATAGCTACCTTGGTCAAAACCCTAGTTGAAATGGTCAAAACCCCTTGATGCCAATACCCTACCTTAGGACTTTGGCCACGTTCTCCAATTTTTGTCTAAACACTCAAAATTCTGCCAATATAAAAGTTCTACAGAATTTAGAGGGACACATTTCATCTTTAGATTGGCATTTCAAATTTTGAGAGGAAAGGGCTCAAATTTGCAAGTCAAACTTGCTTTTACTATTCACCTGAGCCATGAATTTCTTCAAATTGGCATCCATGTTTCTCCCTGTTTTCAAATCCAATTTGAACTCGATTGGTGCCTATTGTGTAGAGGAATGACTTATCTACAGAAGTCCTATCTACGGGTTTTGAAGTTCTTTTTGAAAAATTTGAATTTAAGGCGTTCAAATAGGGGCACTTCAAATTGAAACGGGCACCGACGCCCTAGAGCGCGCTCCCGCGCCGGCGTGTCGCGCCGCGCTGCCACTCAGCGCATCGGCGTCCGGGCCCCCCTTGCCCTGCCGGTCGGCCGCGCGCCCGAGGCCGGCACCATCATCATGCCCGCGCGCCGCCCGAGCGAAATCTTCCTTGGGACGCGTTCTTCCCGTGCGTGGCCGCCCGCCGACGCCCTGGCCGGGTCCCTGCCCGCCATTGCCGCCGGCGACGCCTGTGTGCCTCGCACGCCGCGCGCCTCCCCTTAATTCTCCTCCCCTTGCATCGAGACAGAGCTCGCACACCTCCCGCACGTGCTGGCCACCTATAAAAGGCACCTCTTCCTTCCCCGCGCGCGCACACCGCCCCGCCAGTCCGCCATTGCCGCCGCCGCGGTGAACTCGCCCCTCCGCTAGCTCCCGCCGCCGGCCAAGCCCTCCGAGCTCCTCTCTAGACCCCACTCGAGCTTCCACAGCCACGAGTTGATCCGCATTGCGCCTGTGCTCGCCGGATTCCGAGCCGAGGCGGTCGCGCCGCCGCGGTCTTGCCGCCGCCGCTCGCCGGAGCCACCACAGGCCGAGCCACCGCCACCAATCGAGCCGTGGTAAGCTCAATCGACTGCCCGTGTCACTTGTTTGCCACCCCCGGCCGTGGTTCGCCGCCGGCGAGCTCACCGCCGCCTGCAAGGGTACGGTTGTGAAGCCCAAGGGTACACTTGTGAACTAGGGACCTGTTTGTAAGGATCTTTAACTTAGTTTCCTAGCAACTTAGTCCAGCACCTTAGAAAAATCCTAGAAATTCGTAGAAAAATCAGAAAAATACAAACCCAATTTTGTTGGTTTCAGTAAGCCTATATCTACAACTTCTACAAAGGATGACCATACTTTTGGCTTATAGATTTTGAATGAAAATTCAAATTCAGTTTGACACCTTTTTGCTGTAGTTCAAAATCTAGAGAAGTTATGGAGTTGAATTTTGGATATGTTGCTAGTTATATCATTTGTAGGCTCTGGACAAAAATTTGCATAAAGTTGTTGAACAGATCTTTTTATATGATTTACCATGCATTTATGCTATTTCTGCCTTAATGATTTTTGTAGCAAAATGTAAATAGATTTCTGTGCTCAACTTGTGGCTATGCTCATGTTATGCCTAGATTCAACTTTTCTGCTTCTACCATGATTTTATCTCTGCCAGAAATAATTAATCTTGTTTTGTGCTTAGATTTACATTTAAATACATAGTTCAAATTTCAAATATGATTTTGATGTGCATGCTGGTTTCCTAGGCTTGTTTTAGGTCAGAGATGTTGTAGGAATGAGTTGGGCTGCAGAAGTGCTTTATTTATTTATTTATGTATTTCTCATAATTTTAATAGTTAGGAAATGTCATTTTTGATATATATGTTTTATAGCTCTTTTAGATTTAAACCTTGGACCAGTGGTGTGTTTGGGTCCTTAGGACCAGAAATGTACCTTTCTCGCTGTTTTTATAATTTATTTCATAGTTAAAAGTTTGGAACCCATATAAGCTCCCTATTAGGTTTAATTAGGAAAGATCATCCTTGCTTCCTTTTTGACCTTTTAAAATGTTCATTAGCTTAACTAGGGGCTGTAGGTCCACCCTTGTTGTTTTGTGTGTTTAACAGTGTTAGTTGCTTAAATATGTACACAGTCACTATTAAAAAGATTAAAAGAATAAACCTTCATATATAGTAACCTTAATGAAAAGAATTAGTAATCAAATGTTGTCAAGGTGAATATGGCCAACAAGAGTTGGACGTAATAATTGATCTCTCACTCCACCTAAACCCTGCATTGCATGCCGTGTAGAACTTCCTGACGGTAACTACTCGCTCGTGCCGGAAGCTGAGGAAGGAGGAGCTGACACGGAGCTGCAGTACGTGGAAGTGAGCGCGGACACCGAGGACTCCCAGGCTAACTGTGCTGACGAAGGCAAGTCCCGGTGCATTAACCTATTGTTTTTGGAAATTTATGCAACTATCTATGGATGTCTGTGCATTTACGTTCAGGAGTTGAAATGGAACCCTAGATGCATGATCCCTAGGTACCTATGTCTTTACTAGTATGATAGGTTGGTAGCTGCTATGCTATAGGACCGTTACAAGTCGAGTGATACTTGTCACTCGCGAGAATAGGTTCTTATGTTGGA